>OY744476.1:7950472-9150472 GCA_963556175.1 Tipula confusa
ATCAAACAAAACAGATTAAATTTTAAAGCCAAAGTTTAAGTGCTTACGAAAATCGGGCTATAAAAATCATAAATTTATGTTCTTAACCGCAGCGAGACGAGAGGATTGAAATAATTATTATCATCTTTATACTTTGTATAGCATATATGTATGTTTAACGGTCGTACGTAATACCAAATGTAGGATGGTTATGATGTTATGTTTGTTTACAATGCTAATTTATTTGTTTATGTTGATTCTGGCCATGGCGTAATTGAATGAGTATTTTTTTTAAATGCGTGTTATGTTTTTGGTTCACGCCACTGACGATTAACCCTTTAAATTTCATCGAAATTGTTGATGGACTTGCTCTTTGATATATTTACATCATCATAAATAAAATGCACTCATACGTAAATGTATTAAGTAAAATATCACTCATAATTTCCAATCACTTAATCCGTCTTATACGTACGAGTAAATTCAAAACCAAACAAACCTTCTCGGAAATTTTTGAGTTCTTCCTGCATCACATATGCATACTTATACACAAACACAGACACATACACATTAAAACAGTATGTGGGCTATATAAAGGGGTTTCCATTTTCAATGTCCGGAATAAAAAATTGATTAAAAAATAATTGGAGTGGAATTTCCACTGTATTTTTACCATCAGTGAAACCATAATCGATGCAACAATTAATTTTCAGGTCAATTGACATGTTGGGTTTCAGCTAAAAATAAGGTACCATTTGTTGAAAACGATAATATTACCTAACCATTTACTTGTTATAATAATTCCGAGATGGGTTTACTTGCTGTTTCAGACATCATCAACATTCTCTTTTGGTAGCATACCTGTGGTTTACTTTAAGTTCATACAATACCTTACTGCATTATAGTATTTTACGATTTTCCGCTGGCGTGCCATCGCAAACGCATCCCTGCCATTTAAAAGAACAAGCGTTATCAATTATTTTACTAGTTTGACTTACCTCATCTTTTATGACAATGTCGAGTCTACATTAGTCTCGTTCTCTGGATTTTTTTTTGAAATTCTGAGATAATCAATTTTTTTTATGTTGTCATGCCGGTGCACTCTAGGTCATATTTAAAAGTAGATTCATCTTTGGATTACTATAGCATTGGTTTTGTCTGGCTCAGGAGCTGAAATTCCGATTGAGAAGTGTCCTGGTGTTAGGTCCTAGTAATCTTCCAAATCACTTGACAGCGGGAGTAGCTAATCCGAGTTTAGGAATGCCTCAATTTGTGTAAGGACATTGCTGAATCCTTCATAAGTCAATGTTGTTTCACCGAATACCTTTTTTAAGCGGTTTTTGATTAGTTTGACGCCAGATTTCTAAATTTCACCAAAATAGGGACTACTGGGCAGGATGGAAATTCGCTTTGTACCATATTTAACAAAAAAATTAGACAGCATGTGACATGTCATTAAAAACGAATGATAACCGTCATCAAAACTAATATAAATAGCACACATTCAGTGCAATGGCACTCAACCCATTTAACTTTTTGGGGTAAATTAAAAATTTCCCAAAATTCTCAAAGTCCAGGTTGCAAATTAAAAACATCCAAAATTCTCAAAAATACATGATGGTAACCCCAAACATTTGGGAGCTGGAAGACATTTTTTGGAATTCGCGTAAACGGCTTAAAGATGGGCGCTACGAAGATTGTACCTCTTGCGGTAATGAAAGAAGACAGCACAACAGCAATAACTTTTTTGCTCCGTCTCACTAATCTATAAACAAACATCGTTATGGTTAGAGCTTGCGCTGGCTCTTTTTTATGAAAAGGTAGGTTTTTAATTTCATCCACTATGTACATTGATTTGAAGAGGATATCTTGTTGTCTTGATTTTATTGAACAAAGGGCCAGTTATTAAATGTTTTCAGTCTTTTTTTCATGTCATAGATGATAGTGTTAGGACCCGGTATTGTATTTTTTGTGGTTTAAATGCAATTTCATATTTCGTTGGTAGAGAGCGGAGGTGATAGTGGCCACCATCTACATAGAGAGGTGGGCGATTGTAGAGATAAAACATTTATGAATTCTCGTGTTCTTCGAATACAGATCCAAAGTACCGTCCCACCAAATCTACTGAATATTCCGCATCAATTTAATCCGCACTTTATTATCTTATTCACCAATTCTATAAAATAGATTTTCAAATAATAGACTAATAGCGCGATATCTATTTCCGTGCCTAATTTAACACTGATGTTTTGCTAAATACACAAATCACTATTTTCAACTTACAGGACACTTTTACACACAGTTTTTTACATTACACTTTTAATGCGTTAGCCTCAATGCGTAATCCATCCAATCCATCCAATTCAGTTTAGGACATAATGGCCTAATTCCTGAGATAATATATGTTTTCTTGAAGGAATTTTTCCTTTGAGCTTAAATAAAATCCAATAACTAAATGCTACCGCAAAATACATAACGTACAATCTGCACATCTTTTAGTATGGTCTCTATTCGAGACAGTTCCAAGAATAAAAAAACTGATAGTTATAAAAAAAAAAAAAAACAAATTGCAACCGGAGCAAGCCAAAGTCTTTCTCTACTTCAATGTCACGTCAGTCGCCTAATCTGTGATAAACAATTAATACAACTTTAGCTTGTTGGCATTTAAGCCATTTCCGGTATAAAAAGTTGTCGTGTTTCACTCTTAAAAAAGATAAATTGTAACATGTGATTTAAAAGCGTCGAGGACATATCATCTCGTTGTTTTGGTGTCAAATTGCCAAAATTTACGTTAGCTTATTCTCAACTTTAAAACAAAATTATGATTGAATTACAGTTGTTTCCATTACTGGGCCTATTCAAAGTATTTTCCGATATGGCAAAGCAAATTTCTAGCTCTTTTATTTCGAGTCATACCTGATGCAGTAACTTTTCACTCATAATACATAACTTTCCAAAGTCTTCTTTCTTTATCTTTGCATATTGCCAAAACGATTTACTCTCACGATTGATCCTTTATGTAAATCTCTAGTAATTTTAGTATTTTTCGTCTACAATGTAGAGTACCGACGCCGTCCGTTAGAAATTAACACATTTACATTTTGAGTACGACGTCAGTCTGATTTTTAACAGTTTAAGTATTGAAAAACTTCGGTATTGAGTCTTTATCTTTAGCCCGATTAGCTATCTTTAGCTACTTTATTTGAGTGTGTGAATATATATTATTGGCAAATTGGCTAGTTGCATTCGTTAAAGTTTAGATTATAAATACAATTATCGACATCACAATTGGAAACCCCAATTTGTATAATATACAGGATAACAAATTTAAACTTTAAACATGCATCTCAAACCGTTTTCATATTTGTTCACAAAATCAAAATATCGATAACATAATCACCTGTCATATCAACACCCCGCGTTAAAACTGGAGCATATCCATCATTTATATAATAGAAAGAAAATATTTTACTGTGACATGCGTTTATAACCAAATTTTGGCTTAACCCTTCATCAAAATTACATATTCAATATTTATAAACTTTTAAACCATCTTAAAGACAGAATTTTAAAGATAAATTTTAATAAAATATCACCTGTCATAAATGTACAAAAAAAATTATCAAAACCAAACACAAAATTTGGATCAAAAAACCATGTGTGCGTTTTCTCTAACATTCTTCTTGATCTCCCCAAAAAAACTACAGAACTGACCAAAAAAATTCTTAGGAATGTTTTATCCATTTCTTAACCGTTTCGTCCAATTTTTTTTACTTGTTTTTGGTTAAAATTTAGAAAATTCTTCAACTTAAAAACCTTTAAAAAATTATTCGGTTGTCTAATTAAAATGGAATTTATTATTTTATTTTTTTTTGTATTTTAGTTTTAATTTTTAACTTTTTAACTTATTTTTTTTATCGTGGGGCATTATCAAATCGCATCACGATCATTAATGCAACACATTATAACTAACTGAGCTGACTGCGCGTATACGAATAATACATGAATGGTGATCGATAAAACAAAAGGGTGAATGAATCAGCATCTTTTGTTTTAAATTAATTATACAGATGTTCGGAAGTGGTTTAAACGTAAATATGGATCAAGTTATTTGTATACACGGAGAAAAGGATTGTCACTTTAATATGCAAGGTGTTTTCGATAATCGTGATTAATCATTTTAATTGAAGAACATGTGATGTTTAACATTTTGTCTTCCTGATACTTTCAACGATCATGTCAGGCAATGTGACGTTTTCTTATGTCGATTTCAGTTCGTCATTTGTTGAGCAAAACATTTGTTCGGATATCGTTTTTCATAAACCTCGCTGTCATATAAAACTTATAAGTCCCCAAACAATCATCAAAACTGAGAAATTGATATCAAAAACATGAAGGTTAATCTGTTAAAGCTTAATCTCCAATAAGCCAATATATTATTCTTAATTTAAATCTTTCCATTTTAATTTAGAATCAGGAGTCATGCCAAGATATTTAATTATGTTTGCATATATGGTATCGGTTTGGAATTAAGCTCTACTAGTATTCAGTGAACTTTACTTCATTTAGCTTAATGCGTAATTTGTTTAACCGGATACTACAAAGTTCATAGTTACCTACCTATGTACTCTGCATAGTAGTTTTCAGTTTTTTGGTTGTCTCTTCTACATTAGCTCCATTTGTGTGACCTTCAT
Organism: Tipula confusa; assembly: GCA_963556175.1. Lineage (NCBI taxonomy): Eukaryota > Metazoa > Arthropoda > Insecta > Diptera > Tipulidae > Tipula > Tipula confusa. Next base: position 7,955,146 of record OY744476.1, read on the forward strand.
CAATACCGTAGATCATCTTTCTGCAAATTGTCTTGAGATCTTGACTATTTCATGTATCCCACTGCAGATGTTAACATTGAGGAAATTGTGGTTAAATCTTCGGAAACCGATTTATTTTCCTTTAAAGTGCCACAAGCCACGCTACGATTTATAAGATCTAGAGGTGGTCAACATTTGTTTATCTGTCAAATAATGCCTACAAAAGGCAAATAAGAATTATTACATGACCACCTTTGCCGTAGGTTAGAAAAAACATTAGGTGTCGCCCAATTTCCGTTAAAAATCGAATATTGACATAAAGGACGACTATTCAAAATTTTTTCTATTTCAGTTATAGTTACAGTCGACCATTCTTCGAAAGTGAGTGCACGATCATCACATATTCTCTTTAGGTGATATTTCACTAGGCTTTACCCCGGTTTGTTATTTAACACCAAAATGCGGTATAGCAGTGGTATGGTAAGCCAAATAATGACTCTATTGGCAAGGTATGGCTGAAATATCCGAGCATATACTACGATGTTCGATGTATGTAATCCACTAACGACTTGTATCCATTTATCAGTAATGATTTGCTGTATCATCATCACACGTTTGGCTACGAAAATTTCTCAAAGTTTTGAATTATCGTTGAGCCAATGCAATATTATCTGCAAATTTGTCCATGTTAAAATCATATACCCTTCTGATGTAGTTACCGGTTCTAATTGATTTTATCAGGGATAATCCTTAAACATTTTTGAATATTTTATATAAAACTCAGGCTCGCGTATGAATCTTTTTTCTAATTAAGCAAACTGGTTCATGGCCATTTGACAAAAAGGTGATCATACGTGATCATAAGCAACGTCCAGAAGATGTTTTTGTAGTTGTAGTTGAACTATACTTAACATTCCATTTTTCGTCCGGAAATTTCTGCCTTCCAGGATTAGCTCATCAATTTCATATTTGGTTACCATTGATTTTAAGTATAATTTTAAAACACTGCATAAATCAATAGCTTATTACTATCCGAATTCTGTCTTCTTTTTTTGTAGGAAGCCCTTTATATTTTACATTTGCTCAATACCGGAAAAATCAATTTTATCTGATTTGTATAACTGAGGATCAGCCATCACTGATTATTTTTTGTGGTAATATGTTGGTTTTCATGTCGAATGCTGATACAGCTATTTGAAAATCACTTACCTTGGAGCGTAAATTTAGATGAAACTTTTTTGCAAAAACTGACGGTGACATTACTGATTTCTTTGATGGTTATTTTGACCGACAACTGAGGTTAGTTCAATCTTCTTATTGCTCATTGATTTATTAAGGATACCAGCTGGCCACAGCAACAGTCATGTTTACTCTAAAATTTGTTCACAAAATGAGCATAGGCTGGGCAGTTTAAACAAACATTCTTGCCCTTATATTTCATTCTAAAGTGGACATTGCCAAGAATTTCGAACATTTTCTTAAAATGTGGAGATGGCCGCTGATATTTGTTTTGGTTCTCCTTTGTTCTCCATCTCTTTTTAAGTTTGTCAACAAATCTAAATCAGCATTCATCTAGAGTTGATTAAGTCACAAAAAGCTTACTAGTGTAGTGAGTTTTTTCTATACTAAAACTTCTGTTAATTTCGAGTGTGATAATTTTGTTTTACATAATCTTACCTCCTTAATTATTACTACTGCTTGCTTTAATTCAGGACTTAATGCGTTACTCCAGTAAACTATTGAATAATAGTTTTACAATTACAAATCAATTTCTAAGAATATCGACCACGCATAGTAAAAGTAATCTTGTTCAAATACTTGTTATATTACTGAGTGTATATAGTAAAAAAACCAAAAATTATTGAGTGTGTTATTGATCTTCCCCACCTACCACCATCACCATCAAATCACCATAGTCATCAGCATATAAATATACGATATTTAATACTAATAATATTGATCTTTAAGAAATATAAAACAGAAAAAAAAAATTGGTGAGATTTAATCTTTATGATTGAAAATTAATCAAAACGAAAATAAAAGAAGTGTAAACTAGACAGGCATGAATTTTCACTTTATGATCGACGAGCACATAACACAACGCGATTAACAGCAACACACAATGTGTAGTAGTTGTAATTTAAGCATGCTCGTTGATATTTAATAAAGAGATGACTTTGCGTATTTAAACGGATTTTTTTTTAATAATGATCGCCGTCTTATATACATTTTTTTGTTTCTTTTCTTTTCATATCGATCGAAATGATATTAAGAATATTGGAATTTGGATATAATTACTTTCCTAAAAATAAGATAACCGTTTAAATGATCTGAAGGCTGATTTAGAAAAAATATATAATATTACCATTGGATATATATAGGTCATTTTAAGATAATTAGTTTAAGATTATGACGTAAACAGATTTTTATTCATACATGTATAAAAACTTACAATTCGGTACCAATATCCGTAATTCAATACAGGAATTCCTATAATTTCCAGAACCAATACTAAAACTATTTTAATTGCTCAAAGGGAAAATTAAAACTGGTAATTTAATTAAAAGTGCAAGAGTCAAAATTAATTATATGTACATTGAATTTACCTACAGAAACGTAAACATTGGTATTCACCTAGGGTCTATTATGGTCTATACCTGATCTTAATTTTTTTTATATCTACCGAATAACAAATAAGTATATACTATATTATTTTAAAGAATATTTAGAATATAATATTTTAAGTTATGCGCCAATTCAACTAAATTTAAATGATGTCGTTCATGAAGTAAAAGCACAGCAAGCACGCTGACTCGGATACGTTCTGGGACGCAATCCTAAAAGGATGGTGTAGCGTTTTCTGAGAGAAGAGGCACCATTTTGTAGACGCAGACATCACTATCAATGGCCTATGAAAACAGATTATTATAGTGCAGTAAGGCACTGAATTGAAACATTGGTACTACGCCTCTAAATAATTTCGATTATAGGAAAATAATCATTTGAGGTTGCAAACACATAGGTTCTGATAGTTGTACATACATTCCATACTTACGGAGGTTCTATTGATATATTTGGACCAACATGATTTGGTTTGAGATTATACAGATAATTATTATATTTCAAATATTGGTACTAAATTGAGAGGATCTAAACGCACGTGTTTGTAATCTTAAATACGAAGAATTGCGTATAACCACCTTTTTATTTTTAAATTTTTAACATTACACATATTTAAAAAATACTTTTAGTATGTAATTAACCATGAAATTAAATTAGTATATAATTATAATTAAAAAAAAAAAAAAAACAAAACAAAATTAAATTTTCCTACATTCGTATCGTATACAAATTTCTCCAACTATAATAATGACATTTTGAAATTCGAAATGGCCGGTTTTACACTATACATCATAACATTATTTAGTGAGGCTTTTTCTTGTACGAGATGCAATAAAATTTTTTTCGAGATTATTTGTTTAAAAATGTTAAGGCAATTTATAATATTCATTTAATTAATGTGTGTTGTGTTAATTTATTGTGTATAATTTTCACGTGAATTTCTTAATATTAAATTATTGGAATAATATCATTCCTATATTTTCTCAATTGACATTAAGGCTGGTTCACGTATAATAGACTTACTAATAAAAATTGTTATATAAAACCGTACCAAACCCGGGTAAATTTTTTTAGTAGTTATTAAATTTTTATTTGATAAAAGCGATGGTAAGATCAAATTGAAAAAAATTAAATTTAGTCCTTATAATACTAAAATAATCCTATCCAAATTTTGGGAATATGTCGATTTGCCTAACAAATCCCGAGATTGCTCTTCATATTGTTCTGTCTCTTCATGGTGTTACGATTGCGTTGCAGAACAATGTCGGAGCACGCGCTCGCTATCCTTTTACTTAGTTAACTACAAGAGTAAAGAACTCGATAGTTACTGCCATCGTCGCATTTGCTTTGCCATACATCAAGCACGTGATCCTTTTCTCGGTCATCAGCCCTGTTTTATACTTGTGTATAAGGTTCCCGCCCTAATGATGCCTCATCGAATATACGCAAAAATTATGTTGTCATCAGTTTAGGTATCCTAAGAGCATCTTGTCGCTGCGACAATCATTTTTTATATCTCAAAAATTGCGGTGATAATTTCAAAACATTCGATCGATATCGAGTCGAATATCAGGGTTGAACTATTCTTTTGATTTAAAGAGAAAGAATTGAGCCAGAACTTATTAAAAAACTTTTCGTTAAACTTGATAAATTTATGGAAGAGTTTGAATGTGAATTGTGATCTTCGACCAGATTTATTATTTGCAGTATAACCGATCGATACAGAAATACGATTATTAGAGAATAAATTATAATTTAGAGTTTGCTGCAAAAATATAAAAGTTAACTGGCGACATGCCGATGACAGGTAATCGATTCATAATGCACCAATAATTTAATTAGTAATTTGATAAATATTCTTGATGTTGTTAACGAAATAAAAAGACAACAAGCACAATATCTCGACGAGATTTTCATTCATAAAATCCTTAAGATGCGAAAAGGGTCGCTATGTCATAATATTATTTTTATAATTACTCTAACATAATTTACTATTGTCTGTTTACCAATTGAACAGTGTCAAATGAAATGTCAACGAACAAAATTTATTCCGACATGTAATTTAATGGTCTGCTACCTGTACAATATCCGAAATAAAATTTAGATAGACAATAATCATTTTAAGTATAAAACAATTAACACCAACCAAATTAAATGAGCGTTAATTTTCTATAAAATTACCCAAAAATAATGAAATCATTTTTCCATTACATAAAATTAATTTTGTAGTTAGAAGATTAGAAAATTGATTAATTTAAACTGACGACTGACTAACAAATGGTATTGTTGCGACACATTTTAAATTAGAAATACAATTCTATTGTGAAAATTCATGGTTACGAGTCCAAATTGATTTTCTTTTATTTTTTTATAATTTTTAATTTATTTTATCAGGTGTAACGAAATACCTTTTGGGTAATATACGTTTAAATGAAACCATGATCCTTAATGCGCATTAAAACCGTAAAATTTCCTAAAAATTCAATGGTGCATTGTATTAAGGTAGGTATAGTGAGATAATTTTGTATTCATTATACGAATAAAAATTTAATTTGTTAATCGAATCATTTTATATGACTGGTTAACCTCGCCTCATTATACTATAATCAAAGTTTATGACTGCGTCCAATTGGTGTTATAAAATTTGATCACACTATAATTAATTGATGATGGTTTATAGTACAAGTCTATAAGATTCAAATGCGTTGCAATATTTTGAAGTATCTTTTTAATAACTTTATTATCATAAAGTTCTCGCGTTGTTAGAGGGTATTTACATAATTTGTATTATATATCAACAAATTTACTATAGGTATTTATTGTTTCTGAGTAAATAGTCTTGTAATACGGTCAGTCACTGGCCTCGATTTAGTTTTACTTCAATTTTTACGTGGTATTCCTAAAGTTATAGGTAAATAAATATTTAAGCCTACGAATTGCTTAAATTGTGCATATTTTGTAAATACCCTCCGACTCCATATACGTAACTCCAAAAAAAGCAAAAAAGAATTCAATTATCGCACGATGCAAATCTACCATCTAATAAGTTACTCTAATCTCACCGTTTAAGATCAAAACAATTAAAAATAATTTAGAAATGTTCTTTCAAAATTAATAATCATAGATCGTGTTCAAAATGATATTTGTAATTGTAAACTGTAGCACGAAAAATGTATATGTTTGCCCCTTTTGACACGACACTCGCGAAATGATTAATTGTTCGATTTAAACAAATAGCTAATGCTAAATATTTACCTTAGAGGCTTGTATTGTATGTTTTAACAAGAAAAGTTTTTGATTTGTTTGTGTTAGTAAATATTTGCTATTTATATGGTATTTATAATGCTTTCATTCTAAACTAGGCACGCAGAGACTAAGAGGGAACCCTTTCCCTGCGGTTGGTTGCATTATAACTTCGAGCTTTTGATATTCGAAGGGAATGCTTTGTGGGATTATTTTAACGACGTTATTCGATTAGTTTGGTAAAGCGAAATATGCTTGATGAATGAAAAGTGGCCGCGTTATGCTCTAACCTTAAAAGAGAAGATTGCCCAAAATGTGAAAACTATCGCGGCTTAGCTCTCCTTTGTATAGTTCACAAATTTCGAACTTACTTAATATTGGAGACAGTTACTCACCTATAGTGGAGTAAACTGAAGCGGACTACCATAGTGGATATTTTGTCCGAATCAGTCAGTCACTGATCAAGTTTCTTAGGTGAAAAAGATTCTTTATAAATATTATGAAACATCTGACAGGCGACAATCGACCATCTAAAGGTATGGTTTTCATAGTACGATATGATTTTAGACAGATGCTTCCAGTTGTACCCAGGATAATGACCATGTTCTCACATAGAAAACTGTATGTCGCATTGGCTAGATCCCGAAATCCATAAAACAAACGTAGTAGTTCAAATAGAAGCGAATCTACAGCAGTGATTGCTGATTAGGCGATGATCAACAATTTACAAGAAAAATACAGTGTTAAGAAGCAAATTTGCAGAAGTTAAAGTGAAAACAAACCATAATAAATTTAAACCATCCATAAAAGTTAATAGGTTTATGCCCGATGGCATCATTAGTCATTGTCTATGATTTTGATCATATTTATGATTTTGATGACAAATATTGAGAAATTGATGACTAATTATTCAGCAGTGGTTTATTCATCAATTTTTCATCAAATTGTCAATTACACGATTGAGCGCCCTTAATGGAACACTCTTCGGCTAGAAATGTTAATTATATAACAACACCTTAAAAATAATATTCAAATTATACACTCAAAGATGTACCCATAAATATACAGTCAAATCGAATTAAACAATTGAAACTTCATTGATCTTTGAGTATAATAAACCAGTGTACCATAAATCATGGGCTCAGGCCAAGAGTTATTACGTTCCTAATCAAAACGAATAGCATTAATAAAATAGACGTTAGTTTTGTCTGTATAATAACTACAACAACAAAAACACAATCGCACACTAACCGGCTCATTAAGTATAAGGACCAAAAATATTTCCGATAGGTTTTTTTTCATTCAACGATGGTCGACCGTTTTTAAGTGTCCAACACAAATTTATATATTATAGAACTTTATTAGTCGCTATCTAATGAATGATAAAAACAAAAAAAAAAAAAAAAAAAAATTTACGGTCCATCATCATCATTAAGAAAACAAGATTGAATTTTTTCTTAAGTTAAACGCGACAAGAAACATGTTTTTTATTTCTTTTTTTATTTGTCGTTCAGTTTTTTTTTTTTTTTTGGTGGTGATCGGCATTTAAAAACTATAAATTGATTATCATTTTTATAGAGGCGAGAGAAATGAAATCTTTTCTTAAGCGACAACGACAACGACGATCACTATATGGATATATACATATATACTATAATATACAACAATAACGCGACGATAACGCAAAGAAGAAAACTAATTTAGTGGTTTATTACTATTATTACTACTATTATTAATACATAATATTATTATTATTATTATTACGATATATTTATTGTGTTTTGAACCGCGATTAAGAGATGAAAAAAAATTCTCCCGATCATCTTAAATAATATTCTAATATTGATTTTTCACAAATACAGTACGGTGCAATGAATTCCGGACAGCTAACTATCAATGATGTTTACAATATAGTTTTAACAACTTAAAATTAACTGCTTTAGATGACTGATGAAAATATCTTTCCTCAATGCCCAACATAGTTTACTATTTTGAAATAATCTCCATCTACCTAATGCCGGATCTCCACTCAGAGACCGCAGCCTCTCGAAAAAATTATAAAACACTATTTTTATTTATTTAAAATTATTTCTATAGCGCAATCCCAATTTTAAAAACTTTTCGAGAATTATTTTAGCGATTTTTTAAAAAACCGAGGTGTCTGGATTCCATTACACAGTACTGTACATTATACAAAAAATGTTAAAATGAAATTTGATATCGATTTGTTTTGTATAAATTTATGCTGTGCCGTGGCCATCCGTTCTTATATGTACACATATTATATGTATGTAGGTGTGTATGTAGTTTGCGGGAGCTTTATTTAACGTAAATCGAAATAAATATAAACTTAAATTACTATTATGATTATTATAATATTATAGATCTTTTGTCGATCATTATAGGTTATAATATTATAATATAAAGACGCGCTATGACGATCACGTCTATGGTTTTCTTTTTTAATTTTATTTAAATTTTTTTTTTTTAAACATTTTTGTGTTAAGCAATGAGTGTTTTATATTATACATAATATACAGATTATAGATAAGCATATATTACTACTTCTTGTGAACTTCTTGAATTAGTGAATTGACTTAAGCTGTTTGTATTAAATTAATCTGTCATCATATACTATGGGTGATTTTTCCGTTTTGGTGTGAAATTTTATTTTTTAGCCTAACACACCTGTCAACAATAAAAGCTACCGTATTAAAGCTTTTTGAACTATCCAGTTCAATTATGTTTAACTAAAATTATCTATGATCACTACTCGTATATAGTTAAGCTCAACAATTTTGGTACAGAAAGCTTAAAAATTTTGAGTCTAAACGTTTGGAGTGCTATTTCTTGTCATATAGATAGTTTTTGAGCTTAAGCTCTCCCAACATATCGCTTTAATTATCCACCTATAAAACTATAATTATCTTCCACTCTGTTTGAGAAAAAAGAAATTGTGTGAAAGGTGCACATCAACACCAAATCGCATTGTGTTCATCGTTTTGACAGGTCAAATTGAAATAAAGCGATGATAATCGTACTGCCAATTTATTTCTGTCAAATATTAATATTGAATAGATAAGTACCACACATTCGGTCGGTCTATTGTTATAGCCAAATTTATAAATAATCTAACATTTTCACTCATTTCTTGTACGACTAAAACGCCTACTATAAAAAACACAGGTAACCTTCCTATATAACACGGTACTTTATTATATGAATTTAGAGCCAGCTAAGGATGGTTAAAAATTGTAAAACGTGAGTTTCTTTACACAGCATACGAACTCATGGTGAATCAGCATCAGCGAACACAGAAGTTTCAACGAAATTTAAAGCTGAACTTTTAAAAATTATTAAAGTGGATGTTTATTTCATGGACCATGTATTGAATGGGTACAAATTTTTGGAAAAAGAGGCCTAAGCGTACTTAAAACATTTCAAAAAAGGCAAGCGACTGTATAACAACATCCTTGTTGATTAATCGATCTCTAAATCTGTGAGCCATGAAAGGTATAAGCAAAACCACCCAACCTGTATATTGGCACGCAAATAAACAGACATGGATTAGAAGTAGTCTGTTTGAAGCCAAAAGTTATACACAAAATAAACATTTGACCTGGCCATCCTAAAAATATTTTTTTCACTAATATACCACAGCGCTCATTGAACCGTTGGACCAAGGCATAATAGCCACATTTAAATCTTATTATATTCGTCGAACGTTTGAACTAATTTTGGATAAAATGGAGTCAAATCCAGATATGACAGTGTCTCAATTGTGGAAAAATTTCTAGATTTTAATTGTGAAATTATTTCTCTTGCAGCTAAGAGATTAAAGCCATTTACACATAAAGCATACTGGAAAAAATTATGGCCTGACATAGTTTTATAAGAAATAGTAGCGCAATACAGTCATTAGAAATAGTTATTATTAGAAATAATTATGTATTTCAATCCATGTTCTGGACAAATGATGACGTAATAACATCTGTTTTTGAACATAAAACATCATTCCATTAATTACGGTGATAATAACCCTATAAACAGATTGACCAAATCTTTCAACATCGCAGAACCGCATTTCGATTTCCACCTATTCAAGGAACGCTTTAAGAAAACGTTGAAAATGCTTTTTATTACATATGATGTTCCAAATTGATTGCTTCAAGTTTTTATCAGTTTATTAACTAGCATTTAGGTATTCCATTTCGCTATTTAGGAATGTTCCACGTTACCTACTTTACACGCAGTTTCTGTTTATTTTCAACGTTAATATGGCACTGGTAATCGTACAATCTTTCAGTAGCCGCCTTCTGATGGTCGTTTGTGCCACGTTTAACTGTAATATTTCCCACTGCTCTTGAATATTGAATGGATTTTCAGGGTGGACCTGCCATTCCAAGTATTCTTCATAACCGCCACCTTTAATTTGAAAATACAAGCATGTGATCGCTGTTCATATCCGCACCTCTAAAAGATCGAACGGCATTGACCCTTATTGGGTGTCACTTTATGAGATCTTGACGTAATCGTTTTGATTGGCAGTTCCATCATTAAATCTCTACGTATAACTAGATTATACTTGAAGACTAGATTATACATCAAAGCAACCTATAAGCGGCGTGAAATTGGTTATGGCGAATTGCGAAGTTCACAAGTTGAAAATTGTTCGGGCCCATATGCGTGTTCTAAGATTTGCACTGCTACCGATTTGAACATTAAAATAGCTTATTGATGACGTCTTCTAGCTTGGAAAAAAATGGTTTAAATTAAGATCTCAGTAAAGGGTCAAATTTGGCCTGAAACAATGTTGATTTCTTTTTAAGTTTTCGAAGTTCTACTGCAAAAGTTAAAAACCAGTTTTCAAGTAAGCAGGTAAAGCAATTTCGTTTTTTTTTTGGTTTACCAACCATTATCCACTATTTTTAATTTATAATCGATCCCACCAGGAAGTGGATATTTAGTTTGAAGAAATTTTAAAATGTTCAAACTAAACAAAAACCTAATTCTAATATCCTTTTAACCATCATCAATCACCAATTAGACTATTTCGATTTAATTTTTTTTTGTCAAATCATTTTCAAACCCATCTGCTTATAGGTAGGTGATTTTCAATCTACCCAATAACGAACCCCAACCAATCATATATTAGTAAATGTAAACTTCCGTTCATCATCATGTAAATTATAGATTATAGATTATGATTTAGGTATTTGAATATTCATAGTCGTTTAGATTTTGTGCATTATATACTAAACATATATTTTTTTGTTGGTTTTCTTATCTTTCGAATCGTGGTATAATAATCATCCACTATACAATATATTATCATACACAGGGTAATATATCACTATAAAATAAAAACTAGATCCATTTTCATATTTTGTTTACCTTTAGGTGATCGTCGATTAAGAAAATCCTATTCGATCTCTAAACAAAAAAAAATTTTTGCGGCAGATGATGTCTATAATTTTATCTTTAATCAATTTCTACGTTCGTTTACTCGATGGATTTTCTAGAAAAAATTAATATTCGCATTTTAACTTTTTGTGCCTAAAAATTTTTATGATTTTTTTTTCGCGCGCAGGTGCTTTTAAGCAATAACAAAAAAAAAGAAAGAAGTGCGCGCGCTTTTAGAACAGTTTTATATGATTGATGGTTTTATAAATGGAACGTCGTAAATTATATATGATGTGTAATTCAAGAATATATGGATTTTGTTGTTGTTTTAAATTAAACGGGTTGATTTATAATTAATTAAACTGTATTATTAGTGAATTTTTGTAACGCACGTTATGTGTATACCATCAAATAATTATAGGGTATTTAAGATAAATTATCAATTTTTATCAAGTAAATTAAATAATTTACGGTTGAATTTAGATCGTCTAAAAGATTCCCATAACCTTTTCGTATCATATGTACGTAATGAGATACGAATAAAAACACTTTCATCTCGATCGAAAATAACGAGAAAAACAAAAGTTGACAAGTGATATGCTTTATTCTATACCATACTCCCAGACACCATCAAAAACGCCTATTAATCATGTTTCATATCAAATAGTAATCATTCCCAAATCATATGCATGTACATATATGTGAACAATTAACAAGCAGATTCTTATAATTACAACGATCATAACATAATTATTACCGCAGCTATATATACGATTATATAGTATCAAGATTTGAATGGTTTGGTTCTCGACGAATAATTACAAGTTCTTGTAGTAACGCAGAGAATGATAATCATAATATTCTTCTTAAATTTTAAAATATATGTAGTTTAGATTTATGGGGTCGATCGCATTGTTTCGATATATTGAGATGAATTTATATTTAATCGAAAATGTATATAAAGTTCGAGACTAAACGTCGTCCTAAGAGGGTATATATTAGAACTCGAAAATCATTTTGTTTTTTACGGTGGCATCATCATCTCAAACAATTATTAACATTCTTATATTGTAAATGTATGTATATACGAGTGTACATTGCGCGCTGCCAAATATGATGGATGATAATCAAATTTACAAAATACTCATCAACAAAACAACTAATATGCCAAAAATAAAATATCTGATTAAACCAAACTTATTATTATCTCAGAATCGTTCTTGTACAATATATTCTTAAAATTAAAGATCAATCAATCGATTAATAATATTAACACAGAAATAAGAAATAAAATTTGATATTGGAATAAAAAAAAATCAATAAAATCCCGAACCGATCAGAAACAGCCAAATCATTGTAGAACAATTCATTTCTTTTAATCATTTTTTTAAATTTATTTCTTCTTGTTTTAAACGAAATCTTTTTTAAAATATTCGATTTCGTTTTTATTAATACAAGATAAATACAATTTTGATGTAAATTTGTTTCAACACCTTTTCTTGAGATTTTGTTTTCTTCTCGTTTAACTTTTCTTCTTTTTTTTTGATTTTCTATATACGTCTCTCAAGGTAGTGACTACTGAAATTTTTTTAATATTCTCATAGATTAATATAATTGGTTTAGACGAAGGTGCGGAATCTAGTGGTTGGTTTTATAAAGGAGACGATTAATAAAGGTTACACTAATCCTTAGGGTCAAAATTAAATAGTTCAAAAGTTAGATTCGTGAATATTTTAGTCATCTTTATTACGACAAAGTGTTGTGATGTATTGAAATACTTTTATGGTATAGCTTATTAAACATCGTAACATAATCTGTAACATCTAACATCTAATATTGATCATAATTATTTTCGCAATAATTAACACCATTTTTCTTAATTTAATTAATTTCTAATAACACTTTTAATTTCACGTAAATACAGCTCCACTTCATGCTCAAAAATAAGCAGCTTATATACCAAAATTTATTGTATCTCAAATATTCTATTTTCTATTCTTTCATTCTACCTTTTGAGATATCACAAAGCTCTTATTTTGTTTGCCTATAACGTATTTGCTCATTTCGTGATAATGCTAATACTTCTTCATAGATGTCTCTAGGTACAACCCTAGAAAACTCGTAATAATCAAACCCTCCACATTATCTTGTTCGTTTCGAGTTAAAATCCATTGCGCTTTTCTGGGAGAACGCCAATCGCTCACTTTTGACTTACCTTGCTGCCCTGTTTTCATTCGGTATGTAGATGATATCACTCTCTCGCATAAACTTAAGTATACTTCGTCCAATTCGTTTTCATGAAGGAAGCCGCAATGATTGTGTTCTAACTGCCGACATCCCGTCCAGTAAAATGTTCCTCGTATTTTGGCTAATGTTTTATTGATTCCTAGATGGTACCTCTATGGTACTGTTCTAATATCTGTGCAATTTGAACCTTAGGTACCACTATTAACGATTGCCATCAGAATTCTAAGAATCTCACTTTAGATATCCAGCCTTGATCTAACGGTCGCCGTATGCTGATCGCCGCTCTTCTTTTTGTATTTCATTACTATATACTGAAGCCAAGTGCCAATTAAAAGTTAATCGGAGTCTGTACTATATCCCTCTCTATATCATAATTCTTGCAAATTACTTATATCATTTTAAATATATATCACCGCATAATTAACTACCCGAATTCAAATTTTCGATATAATTTAATTCACATGAAATGAGCCTGAAGTGGATTTACATACAAAATGGACCGTTTTTTAATCAATAATTTTATGTTAATTTATTCGTCTTAATATGATAGCTTTATATTTCTTAGTCGATTCTTAGCTGATTATAATATTTTTTTTATGGACATGATTATTCCCATTCTTTCGTTTTATTTCTAATTTAATAAATTAATTTACATTTTTAATCAAAATAATCATTATGTTCTCACTGTCAACGGTCAATAATTGTATCAATTTCCTGTTTTTGATTTTTTGTATTAAATAAAAATTCCCACGCTATATATAATGAGCGGAGGACTCGGTGTCAAAAATATATTATGAATACAGTAACTCATCAAGAACGAAATTTAGTGCGCTGTTATAGATATGCGAGGTGTTGTAATGTATATTAAATGAAGTCATCTCGCTCTTTCCAGAGAATTTTTCATGCTTTAATTTAGTTTTAGTTCCGCTCAGTTCTTCGCAAATGACATCTTTAGAAATTTAGAAAATCATTGATCAAATTTTACAATCGGTACGTCGAGATAAAATTAAATTCTGCACATTTATTCGTATATTAAGTGTGACGCTATCTCCTTAATTTGTCCTTCGAAATTTAACGATTACTCTCCTGAGTTTCAATTGTGAATTTTATATCATAGAGACACTCTCCAACCACAGGGGCTATACTCGACTATATATAGGATTACTAAATGGTTTGTCCCATTATACACATTTTTTTATATTAATCGTCTTAATAATAATACAATTTTCTTATGTTGTGTGCTTCAAACTTGTTTGATTTAACACCAAACTTAACACACAATAACAAACAAGAACAAACTTAAGATGTGTTAAGGAGAATTAAATTTATTTCTATATAGTATTATAAGATACGAGTATTTTTATGAACGAGGTGAAGAATATCCAATATACAAAGAAATATATGTACCACATAATAAGCTGCTGTGTTAGCTTAGATTACTTTAGTTTCTTGTCTTATCTTACAACAAAAAAAATGTTTCTAAATTAGTTTTAATGTGGTACACAGTATAAGATGAAAAGAAGAAAAATTCAGTTGCTTGATTTCGCGCGTAATCTATCACGTTTCAATTGAGTACAGTACTCGGATACAGTGTATTTAGCTTTCATAATCTATACGCAAACTAAATACATAATCTGTAACATCTAATATTGACCTTAAGGAAAATATAGTTAACGAATAATAATTAAAATGGTTGTAAATGTTAAGAAATTGTAACGCCCGAAATGGCGAGAAATTTATTTTCGAAAAGTCATTCAATAAAACCATCAATTATAATTTAGTTTATGATGATGGATTTTATGAGAGGTGAATGTTGTATTTTAGATGTTAGAAATTTAATTTCAAATTTTAATCAAGATTGAAAAAAAAAAATTGTTTTAAGAATTTATTTCTTGTGTGATGTAATTATACAAGGAATTTATATGATTTAAAATTTATTGGTTGCCGATAATCTTTATTGCGAATGCCAATGATTTGTTAGACATATTGTCGGCACTAATGTGTGTATAATTTTTAAATTTAACCTTTCGTTTCGCAATAATAATCGATGCCATAGAAGTTGTAACTATCCAGTTCTGCGTGTCGCTTACGATACTCAATGAACCGCTTTGTCTAATGAACACACAATTTAGTAATTCTATGATTTTTGTAGATTTACTTAAGGTTTGTATTAAACAGTTCGACTGCTATACATTCGAAACGTCCAACTCTCACTTCCATATATGACAACGAGTCCGACCAACAGCTTGTACACCTTCAGCTGATCGGCATTCGCTAGATATTTAGACTTAAGTAGTAGAAGTAGGGCATACAAAGCACGGTTGCCATAGACAAGACTTTTATATTCCCTACCAAACAATTATCATAAGTAGTTATAGGGATCCAAGGAATCGGAAATTCGCTCCCATTATCAAACAAATTATAAACGAATACTTTCGATTAGAAAACATTGATTAGGCTAGGAAATTTACAACGAAAAAGAATACGAATTTAGATACACTGATAAAACTTAAACGTTCAAAGTTTAGTAGATTATCACTTATATTAAAACTGACGTTGTCCTTAGTGAAAGTTGGATGTAAAACAAGTACATATAGCAATTTATATAAAAATATCAATATACTGTAGCAGATTATCAGTGTATTGAGTTTAATATTTATGTTAGGAGACAGTTGATCGATTAAAGGTTGATAAAATATTTCAATGGTACGTTGAGTTTTATACTTCGTTCTGTTTACATATTCATCCACATGCTAAATAGGATAGTTTACTTCTGTTGTTTTTTGCGGCATAACTGAAAAAGTTTTAAAAATAATGGATTATCGGTTTACAGTGTATACAGAAGTTCCAATGATTTTAATGACATATTTTATGAAGCATCATTTCAATCTAGTTGTGGTTCCGAACAATTATCAATTGACACACTAAATTTTTGTTGAAAGTATGTCACATACCGATGATTGGCCACACTCCCAGTTTGACACAGTCTCCTAAATGTGTTGGTACATGGTTGGGCATTTGATAAATGACGATGTATATTTTATTTGATATTTACTTTTTGCTTGATTAGCGCATCCATTACACAAACCATACAAGAAAATTATATCTGCATACTCTTCATTACTTGACATTTAATTACTTTTTAATTATAAATTAAAAGTAATAATTTAATTTACTTTATTTTTAATTAATTGAGAATAAAACACATCACATAATTTAGATCGGATTACGAACTAAAAAATAGTTGTCAATTATTTTGAAACTAACGAAAAATAAAAGGCAAAAGAAAAGGATACTAGATAAAAAAAAAATGTTAAAAAATACATAATGAAAATACGAATACATAATGTTATAAAGCATCTGCCAGATCTACACAAAGAAATGCTATTCTAGTAAGATCACCGCATGTCATGCAATCACTGAACCGATGGCATATCTGCCTGATTACTCGAGCAAAAAAAAAACACACCAAATGCATACTGGAATAATCTCGTTTCTGGTATCATTTCTAATATTCTAAGAGTTTCACAGTTCGAGCAAAGAATATTGTCCAGAGTGATACCATATGTAAAGATCATCAAGGTCACAAGACTCTTCAGACAGTATGAGTTCGTAATAGCCAGGCGATGTTTTTTGCTAAATCCATCTTCGAACTTACATGAACGATCCCGATTGAAGAGGTTTTCAGAGTAGTAAACACTTCGTGAGATCGGAAAATAATGCCATATTTGCCTTAGGCTCTCCTGCAAATCAGAGCTTTTAATGACAAAAGTGCATTTCCACCACCAATACAATATTGAGCAGCATAACTTTTAACAAGAATATAATAGAACGCGATGGAATTTAGGAAACCATACGAATTATGACAAAGGGAACCCCCAAATTTTGAATTTTCCTAAATATTCCACAATTTTGATAAGCTTTTAACATCATGTGTTTTTGAGAATTTTGGAAATTTTTGAATTTTTCCAAATATACTATAATTTTGATAGACTAACCTTCATGTGGTTTTGAGAATTTTGAGAACTTTATAAGTCATTACAAATTTGATTATAAATTTTAATATTTCTTTTTAAAAACCTTTTTTCCGAGTGATAAACAAATTATATTTTTCTTTTTACTATACTTAAATATAAGCTTGGTTTTTTAAAAAATGTTTTTATATTTTAAATTTAATATTGTTTCTATATTCTATATTTGTGTTGATTTGAATTTTTAAGAACTGGCTTGTTCTTATAAAATCAATCATTGATTTAGTGGTTTATCCGTTTGATTAATTAGCTTCAATATATACGCAACCTTTGAATATTTGGCTTCCTCTTCCTTTTAAAGTTTTTGACAAATTAAAACAAACGAATTATCCTTTAAATAATTAAGAATTAAAAAAAGACTGCGATTGGCAGATTGGTGTATATTGTATTTTGCTAAAGTTATAATAGTATATATTTCGAAAAAAAAAAAAAAAACAACTAGTGACCCGTCCTGAGTATATAATCACTCCCTCAAACAAAAGGTTTTTATCTTATTATTAATATCTCGAATTCATTATTATTTCGTCGCGTTTTAATTGATTCATATATAATTAAAATTCCACAGTCTATAAAAGTATGTTACAGAATCAATAAAAATGAATATTCAAAGATATCAAATTTCATGCCCAATCATGTTATTCTCAATTTTATTTCGTTTTTTTTTTTACAATATCAGATAGTTATTGAAAGGTTTAATGTTTTATGAGCGAGCATAAAAATATCGACAGAAGTCTTACAAAGTTTACAAAAAAAAAAAAAAAAAAAATTTGTATCGTGCGGCAAAATCATCGAATACAAAATTATATCCATTGGAAAGAATTCATTGTATGCGTATAGAGTGCAATTTTGTCGATACAAATTGAACAAAAATAAAATTTATATTACATTCGAATAAAATTGATAAACGCAACTGATAGCAGCTATACGAACTATAAAAATTACCATAAAAACTATAAAAAAAAACATTTTTTATTTATTAATTTTCACTTAATTTTATATTTTTTATTACTTATTTATTGGTTTTATATGTCGATCGTTAGTGTGGATAGTTTGTTAGTGCGTATATTTTTATATAATGTCTATAGTTTAATGTTAATTTTTGTTTTATTTATTTTTATATTTATCCATTTCTTTAAAAAGATTTCAATCAACAAATTAGTTGGTTCATTCGTTGTGATCATAAATCATTTCTGATTGATTTTATTGATTATTTTGATTATTAATTTTTATTTTTTTTAATTTTTAATTATTTTTTAATTTTTTTTTTAGTATTGTGTGAAGTTTGGGGGAGTTGGCTAATTTACTGTGTGACAGGTAATTATATTTAAGCTGTGTTCATTCGATATACTCACCAAAAATCTATTTTGTTTAAAGTTTTCGTTGATTATTTTAACGAGATAAATGCTTTGACCAAGTATATAGGTTGGCACTTTCTCACTGCTTAAAATTTGGAAATAATAAAAATATACGCTTATTCGCGGAGTCACCATTTTCTAGAAGTTCAGAACGTTAAATTATCTTCATTTATTTTTATACGAACTCGTTTCCTTAAGCTTTAAAATTGTCAGCAAAATTATTATCAGTAATATACGAGTTGATTTAAACTATCTTTGTTGTTGGGATCATTTATGTAATGTATACCGTTAATCTACAACCAAGTTCTCGGTTATACTTCCAAATCCGAGATTTTGGATATTACTTTAATTTAACTCTTCAAAAATTAGAAGGTATAAGTGCATATGTGCCTCAGAGCTAAGTTGTAATATACTTGCTTATGACAAACGCTCATAAAAAGTCCTACAATTGTTTAGCAATTGAGCAATAAGTATAGTATATAAACATAATTTCTTCTAGATATTGAAGCATTAGATGAAAAACTGTGTGTTTACCTTTTGCAACTACATATTAAAACACTTAAATTAATGTTCTTTAGAAATTATTAAATAAGAATCGTGTTTGATAATTTGAAGCACAGCAATAATTTAATAATAATTTTTTTAATTTTAAAAATATGGCTGAGATTAGAGTCATACAATGTATCAACAATAAAGTACATTCTGCTTCTGAACGAACATATTCCGAGGCAACATTTCATCGAATTCATGGTCATACGATCAATCAGGCGATGGAAGGGTAAATTCACCTTAAATAGTGGGGTTATTGATTTCAAATATTATATCACATCATATATAAGAAAACAGAAACCCCATGTACCATTCCCTGTCTGTGGCAGATTAATTTCCGTAAATATTTACGACCAAAATATTTTTCATATCGCAGTTAGTTGATGCCTTACATTTTTGTATCGATCCCTCGATCGGCTATGAATCTCTTAAAGTAGCGGTTTCCAAAGATAGTTCGGCTATGAGCTCTAAATGAACTTCTGTTTTTTTACATTAACAGCTACATTAACCTTTTTAGCACCTTGCATCAAGTGATGATGTACACTCAGGTAGACCAGTGAAGTCCACTACACTCACTTGAAATGGCCGAATGTTTTGTAGTTTATTCTGATTTGTGGTCAATTATTTATTAATTGTGCAAGAAATTTAGGGCTCATCTTGAAACATTTGATGCACTTGCGAATAATGCTTCGTGTCTGAATGAGCCCATTAATTTCTTAGCGAAAACGATATGTAAACACGTTGAATGTTTTGAAATTAGAAAAATATCGAATTTGACGACTTTGTGTATACATGAACGTTGGCTTTCTTCAAACAATCGCAAACTCTAATAATAATACATTTATCTATAAATATTATACAAGCGATTTTAAATTACTGTTGCTCGATACTACATGGTCGCTTTTCAGGAAGTTATATTCTTCTGAGAAGTGAAAATATTTCGTAAGAACCTCGATTCGGCATTATCTTCATCTTCAATCGTTGGTGCGATTACTTGCGAGTACAAATTCAAGGCATTTTTAATTAACATTTCCTTTATCAACTTTAGGGGACCGAAAACGCTGATTAATAAGTAAAACATATGCACATGATTGCTCAGAAATCCAGACAATAATGCATACTGCTAGCAATTTAATGACTTTCGTATTATCAGTGCAAATTTCACAGGGCGTTTCTTTGCAATGTCGACGGTCGTTAAAGGTGATGTTTAAATATTTGTCTCACATGATACGTCATTGGGTTACAAACATTGGGCCTTCAAACGAAAAATTTGATTGGGCAAGTTTTGAAGAAACCATGCCTCACCTAATCAAATCAACTGGTTTCAACTTCCCTGGAACAAGTCCCAAACACGCATCTGTTTTGACACAAAAAGTTCAATTAGGGCGATGTTAATGGTTTTCGTAGAAGTTACTTTTGATTAAGCGCTAACTAACAAGCAAGAAATTATACCAACATCAGAAGTGAGCCTATTTTTATACCAGTTCACTTTCCAATTCATGATTTCGCTTGGATTTCGTATTCCAAAGATCGTGGTAACATAATGTTTTGGCCAAGGTAACAATTAAACAAACAAGTCCCAACGGGTCCCAAGCCTCAAATGACTTGCCATTTTCCAACAAAACTACACGTTCTGTTATACGTATCTCTGATACGTAAAACGGAAACTGTCTTGATCAGGTTGCTAAACTTATCACAAATCCATGATAACGTTCTGCTCATCACTATTTAAATATTTTTCGAGATATTTCACCTTTCTTTAAAATTGTGCGCTAATTTTTGAAGAGTACATTTTTATTGTCTCTCCAGTCTCCACATTATTAGCTGGAAGTTGCTGTCAGGGAGTTTGAGTTTAAATTTACGATGTTTGCTTAATACCAGTCGTTAAAAAGAAGACCCGGATCCGTTTCCGGAACTACATCGGGAACCAGTATTAGAAGCATCGAAACCAACACAATCGATGATAAATGAGAATTTACGTTTTTGAAACAAAATTCGGAGCTGGTCTATGTGCAGTTCCGGTTTTGGGTCCAGTTTTGACGGAGCATTGACCAATCTTGTTAGAGTTCCGTATTTAATTTCAGAACCGGCTTTATTTCTGGAACTTAATCCGGAACATCTTGCTCGAGTTCCATTTTTAGTTCAGAAACTGGATTTTTTTCCAAAACCATATCCGGAAAGATATTTTCGTTCTCTGCAATAAGTATATGTTTTCAGTTTCGGTTTATGCTTTAATAAATGTTTATAAAATCTATGGCATCTTAATCTGTTGACTAATGCATTATGCACATCCACTTATAATGGACGTTCCCACTAAATTATTCACCTACAGAAGTCGTCATCGAATGAAAAAAAAAAAAAAAAGCAGAAACTTTTCTTTCTTTTTCTAAAGATTAATTAATTTTATTAGTATTTAAATTTTCTTTTCTTTTGTTTTCGATTTTTAAATATCTTTTTAAGATCATATCACACCTCTTACCTATTCCTGCGCGCCTTACATGTATAAAATAACCAGATCCAGAATGAATGAATATTTTTAAATATGCAAATTATTATATCATATTAATATTCGATTAAAATGTGATTATTATTTTAATTTTTTATAATTTCAATATTTATTAGGCCCAAAAAAAAAAAAAAAAAAAAAAAAAATTCAAAAAAGAAAATGCCGAAATGTTTTTTTTAAATTTTAACACTTCATCGTCAACATCTTTATATATATATAGGTAGTTTTGATTAGAAAAACTGTTGGTATACATTAATGAGATAAATGGGATTAGGAATTGTAAATTATATTCGTGTTCCATAATAGCTATGTATATTTAAATTTAAAATAATAAATTATCGACATTTTTAAGGTTCACAACGACTTAAACTATTAAAATCGTTTGTTATCTCCCTGCGCTCGGCAAGAGTTGATACCTAATTTAGATATATTACCTAGAAGTGTTATGTTTTTCTTAATTATGCGGTATGCTCTCGTTTGTAAATATACTCGGATCGTATTTTTTGTGTAGCTACACTTTAGGTCATATATCGATCAATCTCCCGATTTGTTCATATATTGTATCGATCAAGTAAACACACAACCGTTTAAATAATTTAAAACCGAAAACCAAAAATAAAAAACTTAAAAAAATTAGAGATGTAGTATTTTGTAATAACAAACTTGTGTTACAACCAAATATTGTGAACAGATCGTTTTCGATGATAATGATAATGATGGTGAGTTAATTGGAATTTTTCTTGAATGTCAAACACCCATTTGTTGTTTTAGTTTTTATTTTTTTCATTTTGTTATTTCTCACTTTTTTTTTTATTAGCTTATATTATTATGTGTTTGATTTAAAGAAAGATGAAATTAAGATGAAATGAAGAATAAAATACAAAACCGTCTTTATAGAATCTTAATACGATTTTTGGTTTTTATCTCATTTAAATTAGAATGTTAAATGATTCAAGAATTTCATTAATTTATATTTAGACGAAAACGATTCAGTGTTTTTCTGTTTTTGTTTTTTTTTTAATTATTAGTAAAACACCAATGTATTTTGTTGCAACGTAACACGATGGTGGACAATGTGACAAAATAAAAAATTAGTCACATTTTTTGTGGTCGATTTAAATAGTTTCAATGTGCTATGCGAGGATAAAATTAAGATGTTTTAACATTTATCACTTAGAACTGACACTTGCGCTTGTGGGTGGTTCTTTTTTGTCAAATGTTGACCTTTGACAACTTTCTGGTCAACTCAAAGTTATCATAATTGACCTCTAGAGGTCATCTTATCATATAATGCATGTAACCATCTTATCGTAAACTCCAATTCAACACCATCTAATCGAAAGGTTTCACGTCACCTTGATCCAACAGTATTATTATACATATGATGCTCTTTGATGCTAAAAATGCTCTTAAATCCTTTAACCTTAAAAACAGGGTTGATTTATTTCTATCATTTATACAAATTAAAAAAAAAACACTTGCATTTAACAAACAAGGCCACCAATGATTATTATGTAATCATCAGTTTGCTTATTATACTTAAGACGCTTAAGTTATTAAATTAAAGAGCCCGTGATCAATATCATCCCTGACATTTCGATCGAATCATAGCTGTTTTATTGGTTATTTTAGTGAGGAATAAGCATAAAAAATCCAACAAAGCAACTTCTCGATAAAATATACAAAATATTCTAAATATACAAAAGGTATTTTGGTGTTAAAGTTCGCTAATTAATGTCAACGACTGCCTATGTCAGCAAAGTTAATTTCATCTGGGATGTGACACCAACATACAATTTTAGTTATTTGTTAAATTTTGGTCACTCGATGAGCAACAAATATGTTCTATCTATATATTTAACCAGCACAGACAGATTAAAGAATCGGTCTAATAATATTCTGCCGAAATCGTGATTTCATTTAAAACCTCACTCTTTAGTCGACACACCAAATCTGCAAGCAATTTGGCAGCCAGAAGTTCCCGTCTGGCGATCGTAACAGTTTTGATGGGTGCCACCAGCGATTTGGCACAAAGCAATCAAATTAATTATTTCAGTCGCATCCAAAAAAAGCATGTAACTTGATTCTGGTGCCTTTTAGGTCACCGCACACAAACCTTGGATTCGTAATAGTCCCAAGTAGGTTCAATTGAGCGCAAAATCGGTTCCAATCAGCTGACATCTCTACATTCAAACCTTTGTCCCAACAAGAGCTTCCTCCGAGTTTGAACATCTACTAATTTCTGCATTTGATGATGAAACCGAACTAGCTGAAGAAACTTAAATACCTTTACCGTGTTTTCTGCTTCGAAATAGAGCTTTGTACGGAAATGTTTGTGGCACAATTGCCACACAGAAATCTATAGTTTCTCACAGAATCCTTTTTTTAAGACATAACATGCAAATCCTATTTCTTCTTGCATATTGATAATGCTCAATGGGCGAGAGCGCAGAAAAACTGGAACCAGCAACCAATGCATCATCATGTGATTCGCACTTTAAACAGGCAGATAACTTAATTGGATTCATTGATACCAACGTCGAATGGCTACGGCAATTTTGATTAGATGAACGGGCGGCCGATGTCTGCATGAGAACTCGGCATGTTTGTTTTTTTTTATTACAGTCAATGTTTTCTAACGTGAAGGCGCGTCGATAATCGTAGTATCCAATGGATACTATGCTTTCTCCACTTGCCAAGTAACTATATAACATATACATTTCCCTTGCAGTGGTTGGGTTAACCTTCCATGATTTTTGTGTTGGACCGGCCCATCACGTGTATCAGATTATTAAACTTTTCGATAGTCATAAGATTAAAATT
The DNA here is from genome assembly GCA_963556175.1 of Tipula confusa. NCBI lineage: Eukaryota > Metazoa > Arthropoda > Insecta > Diptera > Tipulidae > Tipula > Tipula confusa. The sequence continues at coordinate 7,979,904 of OY744476.1, forward strand.
AAAAAAAAAAATTAAAATCTGGGTCGTTTAACCTCCTTTCCTTTATTAAATTGTTGTCATGACCCAAATCATGATCTATTATAAAATGTTAAAAGCTTTTTAAAATGCATATAAGTACTAATATCAACAAGCTTCCAAAGCCCTTCTTAACCACCACAATTTATGGAATGAATTTCAAAATTTTAATGGACAATCATCCATCATATATTTTTTGGATCTTGGAAGTTATCAGATCAAAATGTTCCCAAATCTAGAAAATATATTTTGGTTAGCCCTTTAAAACTGGGCATTAATTCCGTTAAAGTTTCGTAAGAAAATTTGAAATATAAATGAGTCCGTTAAAACTTGCAGATTTATAGCACAAACCTGGCTTTGGAAAATTAACTAAATTCAAAAAAATATATGATCAGTAGCCCATAAAAACTAGACCACAAAATGATCCTTCATTTATAATTTAGACCACAAAATGATCCTTCAATTATACTATTTACAAAATACCAGCCCTTTGAATTTTAATTCAAGTAACTGGCCAACGAGGTTTAATAAATAATACTTAACTTTACAAAAATCATTAGGCAAACAAACACCGATCAGGGTAAAGTAACCATAAGCACCATCAGTCGTTTCTATAAAAAATTCTGCTAATTTCTGGTTTCTATACTAAGACCACTCTTATGTTATTCTCTGTAGTGTTGTTATATATGATCCTTAAGATTTTTCTTAAAACTAATGGTGTAAAATGTACTTCAGCCCTGCTCGAATACTGTAATGATGAAACTTTTTATTTGTATATAACATCCGGAATTCACATCCAGTATCCACCGATCGCAGTGGATAAACGCCTGGTATGCACAGTGTTAATTAATTTAAAAAGACAAAACATAATTTAAGAGTTATGTTAGCTTAAAGGAATGTAATTAAATTATATTATTAACATATTATTATGGAGCATATGTGTATGCGTTATTGGGTGAAGAATTAGAAAATATTTCTGTAATCTTTTATTGGAGAGTAGATGTTAAAAAAAAAAATAAAATAAATAAATAAACCAAAAAAAAAATTTCTTTGATAAATTAATTTAATTTAAATCGTCGACTAATAAATTAGAATTAGACACAAAAGATTTTAATGTATGATAAGAAAATTTATTATGAATTAATTAACCAAAACCAAAAAAATTTATAATTATTATAGTTGGTCATCAAAATGGTATGTGTAAACTTGTTGTTAATATATAGCTATATATATATGCATATATATTTACAAGACGTTAACAATCATCATTCGGTCGTGATTAAGAAAGAGAATTGATTTTACGAATTAATAATTATATGCTTTTTAATTTGTAGATTTTTGTTGGTGGACTTATGAATATTTTACACGTGCTTAAGTGACAGTTATTGTAGTTTTAAAAAATTTAAAGGTGATTTAGATATGAAAAAAAAACTAATTAACATTTTATATTATAAAATGGCCAAATTTGAATCTTAAGATGTAAAGATCGAGTTTTTTGTACGCTACCATGTGCATTTTTAGGTAATTTTGTGATTCATTAATTAATGACTTGTTATTCGAAATAAATTACAAATTCAGATCATGATTGTAATTTATCCGATTAAACCAACGCAATAATTTCCACCTTCGCAATTAATTTTTTTTATTGTTAAAATCGTAAATTTCTGGTACACACGATGGTCGAACAAAAAATGACATTATGGTAATTGATTACCTGTTGCTTTTTTCAATTTGGAGTGAAATATTATTACACTTAATTTGACTAAGCCAACCTTGAGCTTAAATGAATGTGTTCAAAACCAGAAGTTTACGATAGTATTACGAGCGATATTTTAAATTGACTATAGAAAGCTTTTGTTTACATTTGTTTACCTACCTAATGAAACATCCGTTGAGCAACCAAAGCCATAGACATAATTTTCTTAAACTGGTATGTGATTGGTTAAACTAAAATAACCATCCCTTCAGTACTAATATTAAGCTTTGGTTGTTAATGTTTCCGATCGGTTATAATGATCAGTTGAAAATAATTGACCAACTATTATTGAAATTAATATCCAGAGGTACTAATAATTTCGAAATTTATTATGTAGGTTGAACTTTAAGTAAAACGATAATTCACGCCATTCCGTATCAAAGCACAATATATAGTTGGCAATAATGAATACTATATAGGTGAATTTTAAATCACTGATAACATTAGAACACTAGATGAATTTTAAAAGTAGTACAAGTTTATTTATTTTGGTGTATTTGCATTTACAGCTTGAAGAAAACTAAATCTAAAAAACGAGAACAAAATACAATTTTTTCTTTTTTTACAAAAACAAAAGGATTTAAAAGTTTACTAAGTTTTTACAATTATAATTTTTTCTTTTCTTAAGTGCAAGTTAATTATAAATATAAATATAAAGACAACCACTAGTATACTTAAGTGAACTTTCAAAAACCAAATTAAAAAGATCAAAGTAATTTTGCAAACTCACTAGTGCAAAACGAAGTAAATAATGAAACATTTTTTTGGAAATTGCTTAGTGCAAAAAAAGGCCAACTCCGCAACCTTGGATCATTCAATGTCGTTTGAATCTAATGAAACTGCAAATTGGAATGCAGGTTTTTATTCAAAGTGTATGGACACATTTGAGTAGTGCGGTGTTGGACTAAAGAGTTACAAACCCAAATGAATTGGGATTGTATAACAATAATGTCACTTTATACCCAGATCCATCTAAATATTTGTATGAATTAAATTTAAAGAAAGTATACCAGGTTACAATTGATCCAACCGCAGCTTATCATTGTGACCTAAAGTTCAATACGGAATTTACTTCGAGTGGCTAAAATCTTCACAGAATATAGTTGTTTGTTCATTTGGATATCTTTTAGTCAATGTCTAAACATATTGACAGAATTATAAGATTTTGCGGTTGTTGCGTTTTGCCAAAATTTATATGAGCATGTATGCTAATATACAACTAGAACTAAAGTACATTGAGTCAGTGTGGTTTCATCACAATTTTTTTGAAGTTACAATTCTACCTCTTGAGAATAATGAAACATACAACCAGGTCTAGAAAATTTGCAATAGTCGATGTTGACGAAAGATTTTCTAATTTTTTACGTTAATGCAAATGAGGCCTATTAATATTTGAAAAGATTACGTGATGAATTTAATACGTTGTTATCATAATTTCTAAACATATAGATGTCTTTGATTAACCACACCCATCTCTTAAATAGTTTAGTGCTGTTAAAATGTATTAATTACTAGAAGAATAGTCGTAAATAATTCCAAGAGTTTTGAACCATTGAGAATGAATACTGGATGTTTTATTGATGATTAGAATATTGAATATTCAAAGTTCCGCTATAATAACTCATACAATATTCGAATATTCTATTTAACATTATTTAGTCCTTATAAACAAAAATTTGAATGAAATGGTGACCAACTCTCAAATGGTCCACTTACACTTTTCCACATTTCATTCATTAATATATTGATCGCCATTTCATTTTTTTATTTTAAAAATAAATTAATATTATTAAATTTTTGATCGGTTACAACAACGACAAAAACCTGATTGATCAGATCAAGCCAAGCATTTATTATAATTGAAATTGAATGCTGTCGATTTGCGAATATTTTCAACACAAAGTTAAAAAATTTTAACCAATCCAAAAATATCATTCGATCAATTACCTCCAAAAACGCAGAAAAAGGTGTCAATTTTATGTAAGTATAAGATAAAAATGAAAATATCGAGCAAAACCTTAAAATTAATATAAAGAATTTTGTATATATAAAAAATTTTTTTAAATCAAATATTATAATTTGAGTGTAGGCGAATCCTCATCACAAAATCATTAATATCATTAAAAAAATAAAAATAAAAAAAATCTTAATAATTTTCATTTTAAAAGAAGTCAAGATCAATGAAGATGTTTTGAATTTTAAAAACTTTTTAAAGTCGGCATTCTGTTTATTTATTTTTATTTAAATTATTTAAATAAATTTATTTTTTATTTTTATAAATCTTAGACATAAATAAAAATGAAAATTAAAGAAATTTGTATGTTGTTCGTCTTTTGTTTCATCGATTTTGATCATTTTGATGTTCGACCGATCGAATGCACTAATGCCGTGATGATCATAATACTTGAGTTATTGATTTTGTTGGTTTTTTTAAATAAATTTTTCGATATTATTAATTGTAGATGCTTTAAGCCACTTCAGAAGTGTTAAATAAGATCTTAAAGAAAACGAATTATTATTATATTATTGAACATGTTTCTTTTTTGTTATTCCTTTTTTTATTAAGTTTTAAAAAATGACTATTTAAATTAAGCGATTTTTTATTTTTATATTTTTTCGGATATTAAATAATGATGGTCATCGGTTGGTGTTGATCATGATCATGTTGATTATTATTGTGAAAATATTAATTTATAATATTATAGTTTGTTTGTGATATTTTTAGTTCTGGGTGTCGATTAACATAGAATTTAACGGTAGATACAGGGTGTCAAATATTTCAATAATTTGCAAGCATTCATTACAGAGGCATCACGATCTCCAGGACCAACAAATTTTCATGTTACTTCGCCAAACAATGGTTATAGGGTTCAGCTAATACACTACCGAATTTATTATGAAAAGACACAATTTAAGACGCATTCATTAACTTAACTTAGGATCACCTGATCGCTAAAAAGTATTTACCATCAACGGTCTTTTGAGTATTTCACCTTTGAAAGCACAGTCTGTGTCTTGGTAATTCAACATAATATAGAACTAATTAATCATGGGACCAATAAGGAACCAATGGAAAGATAATAAATTACCGAGTAAAAGAATCGCAATATGTCCCTTTCTTATTTGTTCACCAGCATGAAGTCTAAATTGTAGTATTTTTATTTCTAATTTATTCGATTTGGGTTTCATTTACTATGCATTTACTATAAGTCAGGTTCGTCGCCTATGAAAGATTTCAATGTCTTCTGGTTTTGTTAAATAATTTAATATCTAAGCAGAAATTCTTTTATTTCGAACAAATTAGTTTAAATCTAAAAAATATTTTAATAGTTCCATTATAATTTAAAAGCTTAATGAATTTTAATTTTTTTAATTAGAATCTTTACTATGAGTAAATCGGGTTCGTCGCCTATAAAAGATTTCAATGTAAAATTTTTTCTTCATTAGTTCACAACTAAATAAGTGATTTATATTTAATAAAATATTGGTAAGCAAAAAAACCATCATTTTCAAAACATCATTACTGCTTTACATTAATCGATATAAAATCATTTTAGAACATTTTAATCGATATAAAATCTTTTGTTTTAATTTTTCTATTTGATAATCGGGTTCGTCGCTTATGAAAGAGTTTATGAATTTTTTTTAGATTTACCGAATCTCTATATGAGATGTGTGTCTATATATGAGATGTAAGAAGCTCTGACTTCTTCAAAAATATTTTAAGCGTTTGAAACACCGTCAACTATGTCAACCTGATGGGTGTGGTAATTTGCAACAATGAGATGTTAAGATTGGAAATAGCACAAATAATTAAAAAGTCATGAGTAAATTTTCTAAGAACAATATAATCTCTTTTAACGGATCTGCTAAGTTAAGATCGAATTTGGACGACTTATAACAAGTTTAGATAGGTTTACAGCCGTATTGCATATATGACCGCTGATTATGTAAGTTTTATTAAATCTAATACACGTAAAGCTTTAACGTAATTTCACGTAGAGCTTCAACGAATCGATTTTTCAAATAATAAATACTAGAAAGAAATGTTTTAGCAATTAGAATACCAAAGCCAACCTTTAAAATTGAATTGAAAGAGGATAGAAAAATAGCAATGGAAGATAAATTGACGTTAATCTATTAAGCTAATAATTAAGAATTGACCTTAACCCCTTTGCTATTTTTTCATAAAAATTATTGGTTGAAAATGATATAAATTTCTTAACATTATTTATACTGAAGACCACGTCGGATAATTGCTCCTTATCATTCTCTTTATTCAAACCTTGGCAATAAATTCCCTGAATATATTTAAAACGTTCTCTCCAATTTTACTTAAAAACAAGACTTCAAAGCAAGCCAAGACTGTAAAACTCCGTCAATCGCAGAAAATAATGTCAAGCAATTCTGGTGGATTCATTAGCCGTTTTATGTGTTACACCACTGAATTAAAATTTCCATAGTTTACTGAAGCATAGTCAGCTGCATTTGCCAGTAATTTATTACAATTCAGTTTTCCCGAGACAATCCATCCATTTAGCTGCTAAATATGGCTTCCTATGTTGAATCAACATTTTGTCATCATTATCTTCGTAAAAACCAACAAGAAATTTTATTGGTCCTTTTAAGCGGAAAAATATTTAACATCTACTGAATACAATATTGTATTTCCCTTGTTTGATTTATCTGTTGCTATGGCGATAGGAGCAGCATCGAGGTCAGTCAATACATTTTTAACCGAGCAGGAATGCAAAAGATTGTCCACAATTGTATAGGCTTTTGTTGTATTCTTTGCAATTTCTCATCCAACTCTCAAGCTCAGGTAATTTTGACTAATCTTGCAATATCGTTTTAGTTTACTCAGTTTCTTTTGCTTTATAGACGTCGATTCAATTATATTTGCTGCCCTTTTTGTCATTTATATCCATTTTTGGTACTAACCGTTCCAAAAAATTAAAATGTAACTCTTTGATAAATGTCAATGCGCATCTTAATATATAGAAACGTTGGTGCATATGTTTGATACCGCTAATCTCGGGAGCTATATGCCCAATTAACTCTATAGATTTTGAATATATATTTGTCCTAATTGTAAGCAGATTTACTCGGTAGGTTCATCGTAAATGACGCGTTCAATGCTGTACGATGCCGTATTTTAATTTTTTCGTCCCTGTGATCAATTAAATATTTGTAAATATGCCCAACATCATTTGCTTATTGGCTGTTGAATCTTCTGGAATAGCTGCCACCCTCATGGATGGAGGAAAACAGCAAATTCTGCTCTAAAAATACTAATAAACAGTCATACAAATGAAAACGCAGTCTGCCATATTAAGCCACAGACCAGCATGGCAAAAGCTCTTAAACAATGTTACATAGTTATTTAGGATTAATGTACATTTGCTTGCAAATACCCATTAGAATCATTAGGCCCTAAACCGCAGACTTAAAGATCTTAAAGGGAATGACAGACTTTTTGGCGGTGTATTGATTTTGTTGTCGGGCGATTTTAGACAAACAATGCCAGTCATTCCCCGATAAACGCATGTTTTAAATCAAACCTTCAATGGCGAGAGTGCAAATGTTAAATAATTCATCTGCTGCAATATTTTCTACTCAGTTACTTGAATTGAATATTACTGTCCGAATCATTGAATTGGTAACGGAAACATAAATATCAATTTCACAAGCCACATTTTGAAATTTTCAGACAATTTCTGCCATCATGTACAATCCAGAAACAATTTAATTTTGGCTGTTTTTCCAAATCCTAATGAAAACTTTACAAAAGTCATTATCAGTTAAGCAAAGGAGCTATGTTAAAGGCTAAAACTTATGATATTAATGCCATCAATATGAAAATACAAAATATGCTGGACACAGAAGAACGCACATTTTAATCCATTGATGCAATCGTCGATGAAGGTGTTAATTTTCCCATCGAGTTTTTAAATTCATTCATACCAGGACTACCATAATATTTATTGCAACTAAAAATTGGTTCTCCTATTATTTTGCTACGTAATCTCAATGAGCCAATGCTCTACAACGGCACTATAGATTAAAGTAGTCAATAAATGTATATGGATAATATTAGCGAGGCAACCATAATAAGTGTAAAATGTAAAGGAAAACTTGTATTACTGCTACGAATACCAATGATCCCAAACGATGTTCTTGTTCAGTTAATTAAACGTCTACAATTAGTGATACGTTTGGCATATACCATGTGTGGGACAATGCCCGCCGGGTCAGCTAATATATATATATGTATATATATATATATATATATATATATATATATATATATATATCTATGTAATTAAAAAAAATTTACTGTGTCGAGTGTAGGTGAATAATATTTTAGGTATGTTATATACGATCCGATAAATAATTGATTACCGTTTAGCCGATAAAATATATCGTTTTGATCTCTACTTTTTAGTTTTGTTAATTTCAAGCTATAAATTATCGATTTATTTGGTGGAATCTTGTGGTTCTTTTTATTAATCTTCGTAAACCATGCGGTCAAAAAATTCTTTTCATATATACGATTCGGATGCTGATTTAAATATTTATTAAAATTTAGTTAATCAAATCATTAGCCAAAAATAGAATTATACTTACGAGCATTTTTAATTCATGAAATTTAATTAAACTCAAAAAAACATAAATTATTTCATATAATTTTTAAATTATTATTTTAATTAAAATTTGATTTAATTACACAGACGAGAAAAATATTTATATATGTAAATTTAAGAACATGTAAATATTTTATTATTTATCGATTAAAAATAATTTACTTAAAATTAATTTATATCATAGTTTTATTTATTTATTTAAATTTAAATTTATTTTTTTTTAAACGAACAAATAATATTTATTATTTTTAATATTAAAAGGAACTAAGATATTTATTTAATTTTTCAACGATAAATTTATATATAAATTAAATAAAAATTGTAAAATATCAGCCATTTTGTGTATAGCCGACCATTTTGTTTTTATTATTATTTTTTTAGTATTGCCATCTTTGTATAGATACATTTATTTTTTTTTTATATACATTTTAATATAGGATTAATATGATTGCGAAATAATTTATCAATTTATTTTGTTATTAAATTAAATTAAAAATAAAAATAATTACTATATTATTTAATTCAGCGAAAAAACATAAAAGAAATAATATAATGAAATAAAAACAGTCTTCAAAGTGTTTAAATTAAATTAAAAAATATAAAAAATGTTTTTTATGTACATTTCATTAATTATAGTTAAAAACGATTAGTTAACGAAACAAAATTGTCGCAGCACTTAACGAGAAGAGGAATAAGAATGATAGATTTTTACTATACCCTATACATAATATACATAATATTCATTCATTTAGCATCAAACTAACTTTGGTTTATGGTATTTTAATTAAAAGTTTTTTAAAGTTCACTTGAAAGTTTTCATTTTTTTTTAAATATTTCACAACAAGTATAAGTAATACACAATTATAGTTTTTATCATTGCACTTTAGCTAGGCATAAATATTTAATTCATAAAATAAAATTAGGTAAATTGCTACTGGTTTCGATCGTGTTTAGTTAGTTGTAACGGTATTGAACCATTACTATTATTATTGTTATTATTATTATTATTGTTGTTGGTACTTGACGAACCATTAGTATTTTTAGCGTTAAAATTACGTTCACTGTCCGAATCATCGTCGTGCACATTAATTTCTTCGTCGTCCGAATCGGATAGTTGGGTCGGCGATACTGTACGATTATGATGATGATTATATGATCTAGCTAAATTTAATGATGCCGATGCGGCTAGTAGAGCTGCAGCAGATGATGGTACAAGAGAACGAAATGCACTGTGTTCACCTCCCATTAATAATGGAGCTGATGCTGTGACTAAGTGATTTGCTGTTTGTTGTTGTCCGGTTCCCACTATACCTGCTACTGCTGCTGCTGCGGCCGCTGCTGCTGCTACCGCTGCTGATGATGGGGCTGGAGCTGTTACGGATTGGTTGTGTAAAGTTGCTTGTTGCATTAAGGAATGATGGGAATGAAGATGTTGTTGTTGTTGCTGTTGCTGCTGTTGGTGTTGTGTTTGTTGCTGTTGTTGTGCCGGTGAAGGTGAGGTAGGGGTGAAAGAATTTTGCTGTGTCCTTGTATTTTCGGAAGATTGTTGTTTCAGCAGATTCATACGTTGATGACGTCGCCATTTCGCCCGTCTGTTGGAAAACCAAACCTAGTAGTCAATTTGAAATTAACATTAGTTTTAACGATAGAATCTTCCATTAAAGTTAATAGTGCGCACGTAAAACTAAAAATGTATAGCACTATCACTTTAGGAATTTCTTTTATAATTACCTGTACACGGGCTTCGCTTAGGGATGTACGAGACGCTAAACGTTCTCTTGTACTAACACACGGATAATGCGATTTATCAAATTCTTTTTCTAATTCTTCCAGTTGTTCGGGGCTAAAGGTGGTACGATTTCGTCTAAATTTTGGTTGTTCTCCATCCAAACTTTCACTATCTTCGCCTTCGATATCTGCAAATAATTAATAAAATAATTTATAAATTGTCACCATCATACATAAAGATATCGGTATTACCGATTAATTTACCGTCAGGTGATCCAGCTGTATCAAGTGAACTCGATCCCGGCGATCCAGCCATTCCCGTGGTATTAGTCGAATTTGTTATACTTAAACCGGGTAAACCACCTCCGGTCGACCATAGATGTGGCGTCGGTGGCCATGGGAATGCACTATATGGATGCGGTGAATATAGTCCGTAGCCGGCGGCTCGTGCAAATTCAGCTGCTGCCCGTTCAGCTGCCCGATTTCTTAGTATACGATTGATTGATGATACCGATGGTGCTGTTGCGTTTGTACACACACCTGATATAATTAAATATATAACGTAAAAATATATGTAAATTTATGCTAATTTACGTGAATAAAAATTCAATTACATAAAAATTTCCTAATTATAATTCAATTTAATTTCGCATTATTATCTAGATAATTTTTTATTTTTTTTTGTATATATCTACGAGCATATATATCTTTATACGAAAAAAATAAAATAATTAGATCAATCATGATCATTCAACATATATGTTCACGTCTACATACATATTATTCGACGTAATTATACTCCAATTATCACTGCTCTTTATTTATAATAAAAATTAACGAATAAAAAAAAAACTTGGAGCTCTTGCCGTGCAAACGCGATCTAACTTAAATAACAATAATAATATTAAATTAAAATTACGAAAAAAAAAAAACAAAAAAAAGATCAAGAGAAATGATCGTCATCTCAACATCATCATCATCAATATACACGCAATTCAAATGGTTTTTAAATAAACTGCAGGCGGTTTAACCATTCCAAAAAGTACTCAACACAAATATTCATTTGGCTCAACAATAAAATAATTAAATTAATTTTTATTTTGGTTTTCGGTTTGGTTTAAATTTACCGGATGAATTTTTTTCGTTCTCGAGATTATAGTTTGATTTAATAAAAAAAAAATTAAAAAAAAAATCAATTTCTTAACATAATTATAATTTTAGTAACGCTTTACATGCAATTAAGTTTTTGATCTGTGGCGCGGTTTTTTTTTAAAATTATTTCTCAGGGGTTTCTGTTGTACGCCTGTCACGAGATTATAATATCCTCCATATACTAATGTAATAAAAACGACCACGTGCTAAGTTGATTACATCTATTTACATCTATCCTTTCACCGCCCGTTCATTATGTGTCTATCTAATTTTTTTTTTTTTTGGAAAACTATTAAATGTATGTCAACTTGTGACATTTAACTATACATATTTATTATAGTGGTTATATAAAGTGCGCGTGACGAATTCAAATATGCAAATTATTTTTAATTATGTATTGCTTTATGTAACCTATAGGTAGCTCCAATAAATGTGAAATAGAAACCACCTTGATAGTAGTTTTGCCTAAATATAATGATTCTGTGATCGATAAATATCTTAGTATGTGCTTCGGGCACCACTAAATTAGGAGTCTTATGAGCTGTATAAGACATATCTATACTAAGTTTCTTGAGTGTTTGTGAGAGTGTTGAAGCTTGCATTTTTCCTTACAAATAATGAGGTCAAAGTTAGTTTAATAGCAGCTTAAACATGGGTGGGTCCAACCAAATTTACAATGAATTTACCAAGTTTGGATCTCTTTTATTGTTAAAACCTTCTTTAATGTCGTATCTGTTTTACATTTTTGGAGAAACGGCCACACATAAGGGACAACATTTGGCTAGATACATGGAGTATTTAAACAAGCTTTAATTTATTTTGGTTAATGGTATACATACAGTAACATAACAAAAATCAAATTCACATCAAAATAAAATTTAATCGTAGTAATATATGACTATGACAACATTTGTTTTAACACGATTTTAGTTGGGTCCCAAATAAACCAATCAAAACACATAATCGGTTGCTTAGTTTAACATTTTTTTTTAACATTTGAATATAATAGGTATTTTATGTTATCCTAACCAAAATCGGGAACGGTGATGTGCTTACACCCAAAGCGGTCGTGAACAAGAAATTTAAAATGCTGTAAATATTTCACTGCACCATTAAAATGCACATCAGAAGATGTTTTTACCGGCTACTGAGTTGTACAAATTGGGGAGCAGCAAAGAAGTGGTAGAAGCAAAATGTTTAAAATGAGTGTTGTCAAGATAGGGAGTCTTCCATTAAAAGATTTGGATTAAAGGATGATTTCTCAACGGACCCTTTTCAATTTAAAGTTTTCTTGCCTGAAACTCAAACAACAACACCCAAGAACAATCCCATCAGAGTCATCTTGGCTTTTCAATCTACTGGGATAATAAGCACTAGTAGTGATCCAATCAAAAATCTTACTTCAAGACTTATGGGCTGCTGGAGTACAAGATAGGGTGGGATGAAAAACTACGTTTGAATATTGAAAGCAGATGTTTGGAATATAAAAGGATTATATGCTGTACTAATCTACAGAAAAATCAACATAAATATTACAAAATTTTTTGGAGCTTCTAGCTCACATGAAGGCCTACATAAACTCGACACTACTAGAATAACATAGACAATTATGTTTTTAAGTACAGAACGTTTTCTTATTAAAGGACTATCATATCAATTCCAAAACCTGATATCGAAGATATCAAGATCGTCACAAGATATAATAACCAAACTTATAGTTAATGAGTTGGATAAAACTATTGCATACCGCATATTGAATATCTCTCATGACTACAGCAAAGGCCACATTAGTAGTAATATGTTAAAATTGCTGCAGATCTAATCATTAAAACATTGTCAGAGCTAACAACAACCGAGCCCAACTTGCATTTCCAACCACCAGTATTGCACTATTTTGGTGGATTGTGGGATATGCTGGTATCAAATCAATCACATTTCAACAAGATCATACAAAACATATCATTCTCTGAGTAAATTCTTAGGTCAAGTCTGTTGTATCCAATATCTAATTAAATACAAATGACCTGTATTTAATTTTAAAGGTCTAATAAAGGCTATCTATGCCAGCAAGTTATCTTTACCTTAGAGAAGGGATCACAGAAGAGAGATGTCTAAAAAATACTATTTTAGTCATGAGAAAATGTAAACATAATCTTTCAATGAATCAGAAACTCATAACACTATAAATATGAAGCCACTTTAAAAGTTAAAATGAAGATATCTCGATTTTATTTTATATAGTAACCACTTCATAGCGGTTTTTGATAAAACAAAATTAATTTCCTAATTTTAGCACCTTTGAACCTTTTTTTTTTGTTATGTTTTTATATTTGTCACTTGTTAGATTAGAGAATTTATTTCGTATCTGTTATCCTTTTGTTAAAAAAAAAAAAACAAAATCGAAAAACTTTAAACAAAATCAATTCAACAAAGAATCCAATAAAACAAAAGATGTTTATCTTTAAATATGTGGTTCGGAAAAGATTTCAGGTACGTTTTTTTTGACATTTTATTAATGTTTTATACCTTTCCGTTTTTATTGTAAAATTTAACTCGAGTTAACAAACAAAAGTGACAAGTATACAAATGTCACAAAAGTGAATCACATTTATTTTGTGAATGGTTCGGTTATTTTGTGTATATATAAGTATATGTAGAATTTAAATTATGTCCGGTAATTTATCTAATTTTAATTAAGATGTAAAATATTTTTAAATTTTTTTTTTAATTTACGAAACTACCTGTTTTCTGGTATATACGGTACGATTCTGTTGTTTGCGTTAATTGGGTTGTTGATTTAATCGTTTAATTTTGGTTGAATGGAGGTGGAGGCTCAAACATTCTACGCTATTATGATTGTGATATCCTTATTTAGTGATTTTAAAATTAAAGCAAATAAATCAGTTACTTATGTGTATGCGACAGGTGAAGTTAAGTGGATTTTTAACTTAATTAACTGTATACGTATATATTTTCGTAAATATGTCATCGACTTATAATTAAATTGATTTTTGAGTTTTAACTTTTAAAGAAAACAAAAATGTCATGGAACCCTTCTCATTCGTTCATACGTGTTAAGTTATAAATAGTGTGTACGTAGGATGTGTATTTCATGGACATAAAAATTGTGTTGAATATTTATTTGTGGTAGTCCTTATCGGTACACTATAGCTAATTAATTTTCCATTATAAAAGAAAAACGTATCGAAACCGGAGCAAAGCTAGCATTTTCAAATTTACGAGTTTGATTGTATATCCAATATCAAGTGTAATAGTGACCCGATTGTGATGAATCAAAAGCTGTGATCTCCAGTATAAATACTGCTATGAAATATATATCCTTTTCAAAAATAATTTTTATGCAAAAAAATTAGCAAAGAGGTTAGCCTTATAATATATGGCTCAATATATGGCTACCTTGTGGTAAGTCTGCTGATATTTTCTTTAATTCAGAGAACACTCCATATTATTTTATTCGGAAATTTAAGGAACAGTTAAAACTGTTTAGGTAAATCTTAAGCCAATAATCTTTCGTTTATTGGCTTAAGCTATTTGAGCAGTAATTTATTCAAGTAATTTTTCGACCTATTAAATTTACCTATTAACGTTTGCTGGTTTGTCTGGGTCATAATTACTTCTGCATTTTTTTATTGCCTTAGTACATATTTTAGTACGTAGGCTGAGTAGATTTTTTGAACTATTTTTTGAAGTTCATTATCAGGAATCTTTTTAACACTTTGGCCAGCTATTAAATCATATCCTGGAAGTTTTTGGTTCTTAAGTTACTTTCAGGTTATCTGCAAATTAAGAAGCTTTTCGCAGGCCACTCTTGGGCTTTGTTCCTTCGTCGTTTCTAATAGGCGACACTGTTTTGTTCTTTTTAATGCCTTTGTTGCTTTTCAAAGAGCGGAATCAGTATTTTTATGTCCAGTGAGATCACTAAAATAATATGTTATATTTTTGTCCTTTAATTCTCTTATTCTCTTGTTCCTGTGAGAACTTGTTCATTGTACGAAAGTATTGTTAAGTACCTCGAGTTTGTATTTCAACTGTATCTGTGTTTTAATTGCTACTTGCAAAGTTTATTTACTCTACAATTGTTTTCTGAAATAGGACACAGTTAGTGTTACTATTTGTAAGTTTAGGCAATTTTTTTGTCTTGTTTATGATAAGGCTGAGAGTTATGAATAACAAGTAAATGATCATAATATATTCTCGTACTATTTTATTTATATTAGCAGACCAATATTTTGACTTGTTTGTTCTCAGTTCTTTCTCGTTTATGGATATTTACCGCATTTTTAATTTGCAAATATTTTGCCTTTCAATCCTCCATAGTGGTTTCTTTCATACATGTTTAATAACCAAAAGCCATAACCTTAATTTTTTTGCTCGTTAATTTCGATATTAGCATGTAAACAATTCCTTATCTTTTTCATTGAGCTTTGCAACTATCGAGATCTTTTTGTATAGGAATCCGACGGCGAGAAAATAAAATGTCAAATCCACTTTTCCATTGGTAAAATATTATATGATTGTCTTTGGCTTAACACAGACTTTAAACACTGTCGAAGTTCAATAGAGAGAATTTGACATTAAAGCAGCTTTTAATTTTTTGAACCCAAATGTTATGTTATATTTGAATAATCCTGTCAGTAGCCAACCACTTATCGTAGGCCTTGCAATGAGAGGTAATGGAGTCGAACCTAAATAGATTTAGGGTGCAATACCGATTAATCATTATTTTCAATTAGTAATGACATTAGTTATCCTTTAAATAACTAACTGCCCATTTAAGGAGCATCCACAATTCTAATGCTGTCTAATTTTACATCTACATAACCAAACTTTAATTTTTTTTAATGAAGTCGATAATCGTTTGGTAGTAGTCCATTTATAATCGTATAAGTTTAAGTTATAAATAAAATAATACACAAACGGACCGATTTGTAAGAAATTTAGTTTTATGTTGTTCTAATTCTAAAAAACGAACCGATTTATCGAAACGATAAGCCTTAAGATTATTCTAATTGATGACATTAGAATATTGTTGTATATAACGCGGTTAAATTGTGTATATATACATATATGCGTGTATACAATAGTCAAGAATTGTGTTTTCTTCGTTTTGTGTTAAGTCATAGACAACCGGACGCAGATATCATAACTTTTAAGATGTTCTTTCTTTATAATATTATGTCTTATAAACTATAACCAAAATAATCAATACAATTATATATATTGAATAGTGGTGAATAGTGGCTCTTCGCTTCTATATAATGTATGTATAATTCTAACTTTTTTTCCTCCTTCTACTTTCTCGTTTGGAAATTGTGTGCGGACTCGTGATGCGCAACTGTAATTTGTATTTTGAAAATATGTAGCTATATAAAATAGTTTGTTAAGGTTTCTATTATTATTTTAGTTTAACAACAGTTAAATGAAATATTTAAATATTCAATAGTCAATAATCAATGAAGGGTGTGTTGGTTACTTGTACTATAAACATATATGATGTACACTCGTACATCGAGGCATAAGTAGATTTTCGTGGAATTGTGATTTTTTTTGTTGTTGTTGTTGTTCGTTTCTAGTTCATTTATTTAGCGATACACAATACCGACCATGTCTAATTTAATAAGTAGTTTATGAGTGTTGTGGGTGGGTATACAAACAGAGGCCCTCATCATAATAGGCTTATGTGAAAATGATATAGACAATTTTTATTGAGATCGTTTTTATTATGCTTTAAATTCACACTCGATGATTATATACGGACGAGTAATCAGATATGATTATAAATGCATATATACATTTATATCGTTGTTCTATATAGTTTTATATTCTAAATTATATACCGCGCATCATTAATACCATAGCAAAAAAATAATAAAAAAATTTTAATCGATTTATCTGATTTAATTTTTTGATAAAGAGTAATAAAATCTAAATAAAAGATTTACACAAGAAATCGGCAGGCTATCAAGAATTTATACACCTTAAAAATAATTTTTATTGAATAGAATGATAATGCAGATTTCGATCACTATATTATTATTACTATAATTATTACTTTTCGAACATGTATTTATAAACTCACTTACATACACACACATATATATATATATATATATATATATATATATATATATATATATATTCCACACAATTATAACACCAATTTTTATTTCTTAAGATTTTTCATCTTGTTAAGCTCAGATATATATGTATATATATACAAAACTGATTAATTAAACTTAACTGATTGCTTTTGTAAGCACTTTTCGTTAAATTTTTAAATAGATATTAATTGTGTTTATATTTGACTTAAATAATTTTTATGTAAATTCGAAGAGTCATCGTGCGGCGCGCATATAGTTATGTAAATCATAAATTTTTTTTACACATTAATAATGTGTACCTACTGTGCCCCTGTGGTTGGAGGGCACTTCATTTGCATGTCTCGTAAAGCACATATAAACGAGCATGATGGCTTTAAAATTCCACACAGTTTTTTTTACTTGTCGTATTAGGTAATTAAATGGTTGGATCACTGGGCTGGAGAGCCGCATCCGTAAAAAAATTGAAATCTTAAAAATATAAACCAACAAAAATATAAAATAGTTACTGAAAAAATAGTCGCATTTCATGGCTTATCATAGCTATGAAGCTATCGGCTAGAATTAGTTGCTCTCAACGAAGCTTGAAAATTTTTTCAAAGCGCCTTTAATGTTAGCCAATCAAAAGAAAAAATACCCATTTTACAAAAATTTAGGTGCAGTGATCATTAATTAGTCACTGCTCACAAGTACGATCAGTTCTGAGCATAGTCTTGAATAATTCTGATAATTTAAATGCTTTATGGAGGGCATTGAAAACTTCAAAAGAGAGTTTGCTTCGCCCTGGTAACCAAAAACTTAAACAACAACCAATATTTAGAAATCGGGTAAAGACATCCGCCCAACGAGCCATCCATTATTAATATAATGATGATGCTCAGTTAATTTCAATCTGAAATGAGGCTAGACAGCTTTCAAATATGGTGGAAAATTGGAAGATTGTTCCAACCCAACAAAAAAAAAAAAAAAAGTAAATGTTTCTACGTATAATAGCCTGAAACGCTAAATAGTAACAACATTGATGTAGCCTTAATATCAGAAACACATTTTTCAGAGAACAAATTTATTAAAGTCCTATTGGATCTTAAATAAACCAAATATCCTACATGTTCAACATGATGAAATTAAAAAGCCAGTCATACAAAACTGGAAGAAATTGAACACTTTACTTTCGACCTCACACCGGCTTAAATGTCACTATAAGCACATTTACCATCAAATTTACTAATTGGCAATTATTTAGTGAGCAACTACTGGATAACCTGATTCAGCTAAAAGTTACTCTTAAACCTAAAGACGAAATTGAACAGCATGTTGAAAATTACATTAACTTTTTAGGTAGGATTTAACTACAAAAAATTGAACAAAACATCATCTACCCGAATGTGACATAGAATCAGAAATAATATTGACAAATGAGAATTTAATTGGATAATATTTGATCGGGATCTCCTTCGAACATCCAAAGTGTCATCCCTCTACAAGTAGAACTTGAAAAATATACAAACTTAAATCCTAAAATTTCACCGAGTCCGTTTAAGCAATTATCAAAGGGAGCAGTAGCTTTAATTTCAAGGTTTCACAAAAAATTATGTTTAAAAAATAAGACAAGCCTGTTTAGGAAATAACATCATACAGACCGATTTGATACAGACCAAGTGGTTTGAGAAACTGTTATTGAAACAATTGAAAGCAATAATCAATATACCTGATTTCTAGTTTGGTTTCAAAAATATAAACATTCTACCATGGCGCATCCTTCAAATTAGTTACCTTTAAACGAAAATTTAAAATAGTACACGAAGAAGGTTACTCTTACTTTTACCTAGCCATGCCAGGAGTGCCACAGGATAGCGTATTGGGACTACTCCTGTATTATCTACTCTACATTGATGATATACTGACCACCGAGGCAAATTTTTTAGGGACTTTTGTTGATGATACTGCATATTAGCATCAATCGAATTAGTTGAATACATACAACAAGTACTTGATAAAACCAGCCAATGGACATTGGATTAGAAATTAAAGCTAAATGAGCTAAAATCAATCCATATAACATATGTGTTGCGGGATGAAAATAACAACCTTTATACATTTCTTAATGGTGTTCAAATTCCTCAAGCTGCATCTGCTAAATGTAATGGCAGGAGGTAATGGCTACTTTTGTTTACCTAAATGTTAAATGCGTTGATGCGATGTGATTCAGAAATTTGTCCTAGAAATGAAAAAGATTACCAACATAATTTAACATTGAAGCCATACAACTTCATGACCTCTAACGCAAGAACCAAGACGCCTTAAAAGAATTAAACTAAATGAGATAGTCATGTTTGAAGTTTCATTGCTGGGATCGAGCAGAATATTGATTTCTGTGAACCTACAGTCGTTACACTTATTTGTTAGAAATAATTACATTATCATCAGTAGTATACTGGTATTGACTGACTCCACTTATACGATTGCCAGCTTACGTTTGTTTTAAAATCAATAAGTTCAAAACAAAATATATTTTGTATACTCTACGACCACTTTGAAAGCCCAAATATTAACTAAAATAAGATTACTCCAACAATAAAGTCGTACGGCTAACTTCATGACGAATTTTAATATTGACAGTTCATTCTTGACAATAGTAAAGTACTCACGTGGCAAATTAATCATGGAAAAATATTCGATTGAACAACGCGCTTAATGTTAAAAACTTTTACACAAGTCTATCATCATTACATTAACACCAAGAAAATAACTTGAAAGTTTCGGAAGGAAAATGGTACCTTCAAAGCCTATTTACTG
Organism: Tipula confusa; assembly: GCA_963556175.1. Classification (NCBI taxonomy): domain Eukaryota; kingdom Metazoa; phylum Arthropoda; class Insecta; order Diptera; family Tipulidae; genus Tipula; species Tipula confusa. Next base: position 8,000,114 of record OY744476.1, read on the forward strand.
GAAATATTTTAGAAAAGAAGAATTTTGGCAAATCTTGACAATCACCAAAGTAATTTACGTCATATTGTAAAATCACAGTGTTGAAAATCTATTAAAAAAACAGTTTAATTTCTAATATTACAACTACCTAGGTAGTTGTTAATTAGGTAATTGCAATGCTGCGTTCGCTCAACTTACTTCAGCGAATTGGAACTGATAGAAAAATCAAATATATGGTGTCACTTTCAGCGACCTTACTAGAGGTAAAAAGGTGACAAAAATAATGCCCTATAATAGAAAATTACTATTTTGCAGTTCCCAATTCCAATCAACGAACTTTTTCAGAGGGGTTTTATGATATTGTGCCCAAGGTTCGCATCACAAACATTGCTTCATTATAAATTATTTGAAAATCAATTAAATTTCCCTCATTGAAACGAGGCCCGATTTATCGTTTTTTATTTTTAAGGCTTTAGAGCCTTTATTAGCTCTCCATATAAAAAAATACTCTCGAAACATTTGACATACATTTTGTTGGAAAACCGATGAAAGATCAATTCGATATTACTGATTAGTTAACCCGCGTATATATCATATACCGTAAAGATCAAATGTTGTCCAGAGTGCGTTACACAATTTAATCTGCTTAAGCAAAACGGTTATTTATTTATACGAGGCCCATCCTATTTATCTTATTATTTTATTGAATGAAATATTAAAACTGTATGACCTCTAGCTACCACTTGACTATTAGTCATAAAATCTCTTATGTAAACATATCATCACACAAAAAAAAAAATTAATGATCTCTATAATTTAGTTTAAATCAACATACTTTAATAACTTAAAATTTACATAAAACTTATGATCATCATATCGACACGACGGCAACTTAATCAATTAATAATGTTTTGTTTCGTTTTCATCTTATTCTTGTTCTTATATATATAGTTTTTTGTTCGTTTTGGTGTAACTTCCTCATCAATAATACAAGATGATTAACACATCATCATCATCATCATCACCATCATCACCATCATCACCATCACCATCAGCATTATAGAGAATTTAAATAAAATAAATATATCTTTAAGCCCGCAATGTCACAAATCTTTAAATAAATCTTTAATTAGAAAACTAAATAAATCAAAACGAATAACATTGTGATTGTTAACCCTTGGTTAAGCAGGTATGAATATTTTTTTTTTGTGTATATCGAGGTGCCATAACCGTAGTGTCGTAAAATATTTTAGTTTTTGCAACCTAATATATTTTTGGATATATAGACTGTATAGGGTTAATATGCTTAAGAAATCGATTAATCGCGTATATCGTGTTGATTAATTGATAATTTAATCAAAATGAAATGTAAAATATATTTCTAATCGTTGGTATGCGCGCATATAAACTAAGCGTTGTAAAGTGTTGAAATCTTGATATTTGTATCTTAATTCGCTTTTTTAAAGATGTTCATACCAAGATTCACACTTTTATATATTAGGAATTAATTTTTTTTTTTAATAAAAACGGAACAATAATAATAATTCACGCCTACAACAATAAGACGACGAAGACGACGACGAGAACGACGATCGAGAATAAAACTGGACAAACAATTTAAAAAAAAATTCTATATGTGTAAATCTTATTATTTATATATAAGAACTTGATTTTTATAAAAACCAATAAATTTTCTCGTTTGTTATAATAAAAATGGTGACATTTTAAATTAACACGATATAAGATTATTTATTATATTATGCATGTTAATATAATAAAAAATTAAGTAAATAAATAAATATTTTATAGGCCGATGATTAGCGTTTATATTATAATATTATTCCAAAAATCAGGAAGAGTTGGGGAATTTATTTTTACAATTTTAAATTAATATTATAATTTCCAATCGAAGATGATTGGTCTTCTGAATTGATAAAACTGACAATTCGATCTATATTAATTGCTCTAATGCCAACCAAACTGGAATTTCATACATTCGCCTGAAATTAGATTTTCTGTTAATGCGTGAATGATCTCTATAATTGATTGTCAATATGGTATCGTTAAAACAAGTTTCAATACTGAAGACGGTTTTTATTGGAATAATTTGAGGCAGTAAGTTAAGATTATTCATAAGTTCTGATTAAGTTCTGAGAGTCCTTGTTATCACCAAGTTGTAAAGGCTACTTTCACTATAAGTATTAAATGATACTGATACTTTTCTACACGGCCACAACGACTTGCTTTCTAATCGATCATATAGGAAGATAAGAGAATTTTAATTTTTGAACTTATGTTGGTAGTCCTTTTTGATAATATTTATGTTTTTAATTATTGTTATGAATTATGGGCTCAATTCGTTCGTTATTTTAATTTTACTGAATATCACTTTGGATCACTATTAACAGTCGTTTACTGGTTGAATAAGAACTGATCTCTGCAGAAAATTCATCTGGCTTGTTTACCAGATATTTAAAACCCAAAAAAATCCATGATGGGTTAGGCCATGAAAAATTTGATTTTATGCCACAAATTGAAAATTTCGAAAATCCTTAAAAAAACCCACGATGTTTAGCCCAATAAAACTTTGATATTATGCCACAAATCCAAAAATTGGATTTCAAATTTCGTCCCGGGGCTATGTGGAATCTGGTCATTTATCCTTTTTATTACTTTGAATGGTCCTTACCAAAACTGTGGTTATCTTTATTCGATCGCGAATGAAGATAATGAAGCGTGAACATTTATCATCTTTTGTTGTAGGTTGATGATGTAAACTTGATCTATTTCGGGTGATCCAAATTTGATATCACACGGCAATCGAAGTTCTCTGCCAAAGGCGACCATTCCTATATAGTTTCCTGTCATGTCATGGACTGCACTACCCTGGTTGCCTTAGTTGCTTCTTTCTGCAAGTGCTCTTCTAATGTTCCGTTGAATTCCATTCCATGGGTAACTGGAAATGAACCGCAGCAATATACATTGCTATTGGCGTATGTTTTTCATCTTCCTTCTTGTTCTTGTTTGAAGCCCTTTGTTGGCAGCGCAAACTTTACACTTTCTACACTATACTCTTCGGCATAATGATAAAGCTCTTTCACAAATGTGAAACATATGTATCATTATGCAATATGCACGATCTCATTGACATGATTTACTGGTAGCACGATGTGCTATGTGCTATGTGTACCGATGTGCTTATACAAAAGGAATGTTCATTATATATATGATAAATAACCCTTGAGTTTTTATTTAGGTATCCGAATCTATATAAAATGTGAAAATTTGATCGAATTTCTCTACACAATGATAAATTTATAAAGCAACAACAAATATGAGCCGTATAGCTGCTCAGATAATTCATGTTGATATTAATGCAGCGGCAATATTAACTCACAAGTATTTCTACCTGGATATATATTCCCCTTTAAAATTAACCACGATTTGGTGTTAAATGTTAATCTTATCGTGCAACACTTATTCATTTTAATGTGACAAATTATGGTTTCGGGGTAAACATACATAAAATAAAAACACATTACCCAAATTATAAAAAAATATATTGGGTATACCTACATGCATCGCGAATTTATAAACAAAAAAAAGAAACATCTGCGGATCTTAATCTACAATCAAAACGTGAGTACATTATGTCAAAATAAATTATGATGCGCAATGTGATGTATGCATATATACATATACGGTTCAATTACCGATAATCTTATGTATTTCTCTTCAATATGTTAAATCGAATTAGGGAGAGGTAAGATAAATAATCAACTATCTTAAATATATATATATATATATATATATATATATATATATATATATATATATATATATATATATATATACATATATATATATACCAGTTTTGCGAAGCGAAATAAAAACTATAAAGTTATACATTTCGTGACACTCCAATATTAAAGTTTGGTTTCGTTTCGTTTTCCGGTGTTGTACCAAAATATTATATCGTTACTTTATGGTATAACGTTACAAAACATTAATCTTTTATTTTATCTAACTTGATCTAAGAAAATGTATAGATTCCAAAGGCTTTAGTAATAGAATCGAATAGCTGTCGGAGTGCGCTACATTCTTAAAAACTTGCAATGGTAATCCATGTAATGTTATTAAATCAACGCAAAGATTAATCATCCCTGTGGAGCTAATACTTATTGCAATATTCTTCCTTGGTTCCTTGAAATACGTTTCTAATATACTCTACAATTGTTTTGGTAAATGTCCAGTATGACAACCCGGTAAGAATGTGGTAACATTGTTATCTTGGCAACTTTTACATCGGCTGGTATTTTTTAATATATTAATTATAAAATGCGAACGTGTATTAATGTTTTAATTATAAAACGCGAGTTTTCAGTAAAACCACAGATAATTATATCAGATAAACAACTTGTATGGCTCAAATTTACACAAGTAAATTTATGCTACGTAAAATAATGCAACTGAAATCTGTAACCAAACGAAAATTAGATGTACATATAAAAACGCATACTTTTATCCTTTTCTTTTATCTGCGGCCAAAAGACCAAACCAAAATAGTATACGACAATATGAAAATTTTTGTTTTATTTTTTATAAAATAAAATAATCATATGCAAAAAAGGAAAGAACGAAAATATTCGTTTTCATATGTTCATCTATTTTTTGTTAGATTAGATTTCAGTTGCGTAGTATGAATTTAGTTGTGTAAATTTGAGCCGTACAAGATGTTCATCTGTTATAGTTATCTGTGGTAAAACTATAAATCACACAAGATTTATTAAACAATAAAAAATAAATTAAAAATGTTCCTAATTACCGTATGATTTACCTCATAAACAGAATAAATTCGCTATGCTAAGAACAAAACTCATAACTAAGAACCATTTGAAATGTCACTTTATGCAAATCGGTCAATTCATTTAAATTTTTAATTGTTAAAATTAAATGAAATTCGAATTATTATATTTATTTTTCCAACCAAAAAATATAAATAATTAAACGGTACAATTTGACAGTGTGTTATCAGAAAGAAATTGTATTAATTTTTTAACTCGAGTATGGAACTAAAAGACGAAGTCTTTATCATATGCTGTGTTTTGATTGGTTTAAGCACGAGGGTTCGGAAATTGTTTCCGATGTTATGAACCAAGCTTTAAATTTTAAATATATTTTACATGAAATGGGTGCGGTTAGTTCACATTTATGTGTATTGACTAGATATTTTGGTGTCAATATTCTTGATTATTTAATAATCAATACCTAAATAATTATTTTTTGTTATGGTAAAAATACCGGTAAACACGGTTTAAAAAATTTGGATACTGGTATTGTTAATGTTACTTGAAAAAAATCCGGTGCACAGAACATGTTCCAATTGCTTTCTACTAACTACTACTAGCAACTAACCAATTCTGTGAGATAAAGATCTGACTAATATACTTTAAGGTCACAAACTATAAAGATCACAAGCCGCAATTTACGTTACACATTTCGAACATATTTTATTTGTTTGGTTCCTTCCTATTTTTTCAACAATTTTTTAAAGCTGTTTTGAATTTTTTTTAAAATTTAATATATGTTAACCGCGAACGCGTACACATAATTTAAAATATATTATATATATATAGCCACCCCGTTGCGTAACATTACCTACCCATTTTAATTCGATGTATTGTTAATTTGTTAAACTATACGATTAGACAAGTGCATTGAAATCTCCACCTGAGACGGAAATTCTTTATAGTATGTATCACAAACCACACACACACACACGCATATAAATTAGAAATCGATTTATTTATTGTAAAATATATTGTATAAAGTTTAAATAAATCAACTTAAATAAAAATAAATTAAGCTCAAGCCTGCGTGATAAATTGTCAAATAAATTAGAAAAATCAAGAGTATTCGATTTGTATGTAACCGCATCTTGTATTGAAAGGTAAGCAACAACATGAAATTGACAAAAACTCTCGTCCCATCAATTTTATGAAGTGTAAGTATTTTGGTATATGTATATAGCCCAGATACACGATGAATGTTATGTTTTCAAAATAAAAACATATAAATAAATAATAATAATTGAAAAATGGTCTCCCGCTGATTACTGTATTACGTACGTTAAAAACTTCCAAAAAAACTAAAAACTACAAGATTCTATATGTAAGATCTTTCATTATGATTATCGAACCATAGAGACTGTTCTTTAGTTTTTTTGTTGTTGTTGCTGCGTTGTTGTTGATATTTTTGCTTGGTAATCTTGTTGAATTGGTTCGATACACATCACTATAATTAAGGCTATAAACATCACAAACAAAATGTGGAAGTTTTTTGATGCAGAAATATTATTATCTCGCGGATGATTGTCGCTTTTGTAACAAGTCATTGATTTTCATTGAATTTTTGATGAGAAAATAAATTTGACTATACGACTATATTATAATATATGTATATAGGTAGTAAAACATGCTGAGCGCTTTTCTGTTGCTTGAATATATAATACAGACAAAACTTCTAAAACGACATGATGGTAATATACACCAACATAATGTGTTATGGAAACCAAACAAATTGACGAAGTTACTTAAAAATTTAGATCATGTATATTCTACTTTACATTTTTTAATTTTATATAAATGTACATGCATGCATGCATTATGTTCCATATATAATAATAATAATAATAATGTAGTCCATTATTGTGGGCGTATATCATTAAAATACACGGCTTTAAAATTATGTATATAATTTTCGCGTTTCAATATGAACATACATATATACCAATACCTTACATATGTTGTATATGGTAACCGGAAAATAAAAATCGACTTAATACCGTAAACAATAATTTAAAGTAAACCAATCAAAAATCAGTTTACGTGTGTGTGTATATGTGTGTCTACACAAAACTAAGATAAAATAAAATCAAAAGAAATAATAATGAATGCTAAGTACTTTTTAACGATAGCGCGAAATCGCGCACCAACAAACCAAAACTAAAAAAAAAAATTATAAAAGCAAAACCTCTTGCCATAATAAGCACATAACAACAACAACAACATATAAACCAATGTATGTATAATGTGTTGTGTGATCAACAAGAATATTAAATTATTTTATTAAAAAAATTACAAAAAAAAAAAAAAACTTTAAAACTAAAAACAGATAAAAAAATGTTGACTTCTTCCAGTTGTGATATTGAATTTTTAATTTTTTACACTTAGATTTTGCAGATCGCGCGATTTTTACTTTCTGTGGTCGATTTTGATTGGATTTTTTAAATTTTAATTCTGTTATTGATAATAATCATATTAAATATATATATATATATATATATATATATATATATATATATATATATATATATATATATATATATATATATATATATATATATATATATATGTATATATATATATATATATATATATATATATATATATATATATATATATATATATATATATATATATATATATATATATATATATATATATATATACAGTCAATCTTCTATAATTCAAACTTTTCCGTAAATCGAAATTATTTTTTGGCAAAAGCACTAAAAGTATTTTTTATATGAAAATTTCTCTCCTTAAATCGAAATCCTATAATTCGAATTATTCTTCAATTCGAATAAAAAGAGTAATGAAAACGACGAACAATTTTAATTTCTGTAATTCGAATTTTTCGTATTTCGATGCTTTTGTTTAGGTATTTTGTTTGTTATTTTGTCTCTGCCTTTTATTTCTAAAAGAAAACCGAATACATATTTACACGAGGCATTTTCAATTGGAAATTCGAATTTTTATTTTTTTATGTCTCAGTCTCACGTTTGTAAATCTTATGATGTACAATTATATGTATCTCATTCATACATATGATAAGGATGCAGGCAGTAATTTAGGCTACTTGTATTTTCTACTATCGTGATGTGACAGTTTCATCAAACGAATTAACATTACCATTTAAAAATTCTGATAGACAGTTTAAAAAAATACTTATTAAAAGAGAAACAAAATTTAAAAGCCTAACCATTACACAAATAATGGATTCACGCCTGAATGTAGATCAAGGCGAGTATCGACCATTTTGAAATATCACTAAAAACCTATTGGAATTCATGTTTGCAATTCAAATAAAATAAAAAAGCGTATTGACCAGTACAAGTTCGCAATAAAAATGTACCTGTGGGTGGTCCATTAATAAGACAGAAAGCTCTTGAATTTACAAAATCATTCCACTTTTCTGAGTTGAGAGGGAGGTTAGAGACATTTAAAATTCCTCATAATGTATTTTAGACTATTTAAGACTCGAGTGTCTTTGTCTAACCTAACTTTCTCTTTTAAGGGAGGTAAATGCTTTGGTCGTAACCGTTGCAAAAATAGATCAACTTAGGTTTATTTATGTGTTGAATTATCCACAGTGATATGTCCTAGAGATAGAAATTTTTCTAAATTTAAAAAAAAAAAAAAATTATCATTTAAATAGGAGGCGATGATTATTAACTCCTTTGTTTAAATGCGAAAAAAATAAAAATTAAATATTGTCAATAGTTTTGAAAATTTTTCTAGTAGTGTGTCAGTGTGTTGTGAATGAAAAGTTTTAAATAATTTAAGAAAATTCATATTATGATGGCGCAGTTGTCAGGTGAGGAGAACATTGATATATCCATTTTGTTTTGGTAATGCATCACGATTTTATCGCAATAAATATTTATTTTGTATCGCAACGCAGATTTCCAACGAAAATCTACAGACGTGTACTGGTGAAAATCTTGATTCAACAAAACAAACTTCGTTTCAGTAACGCTTCAGTATAAACGTAAGGGCTAGTTTAGTTGGCGATTACCATCGACATTATGGAGAAAGTTTTCAAAAATTATTAAAAAATGAATTGCCACTTCTACTTGATTATGTTCCTATTTTCTGTAGATTCTTGTACACACACCAACATGATGGTACTCCTAGTCTATTGTGAATGTGTTAAGAATTGGTTAAACAAAAATTATCCGAATAATTGGTTTGGAAGAAATAATCCCAGTAAAATATTTATAAATAAAATGTTAATTTTTTCATTACCGCAATAAATCGAGAGTCTCGAGCCAAACTTAATATATCCTATACAATTGCCTGTCAAATAAGATTAAGTTGCTAAAGACTAGGTTGAATATAGCTTTAGTTGTTCTCCGATTAGTAATTTAGAAGTTCCAGTTTAATATTGGTGAATTCTTTTTTCTGAACCAAATTTTTAAAATACTCTATTTCTCAAAGGATATTAAAAATTATCCTTCCTTTCCATAGGTTTTTTACTTAAAATGAACGGAGGAATCATCCTTAACAGATTGCCAAAAAATCCTTTAAATTAGAACATTTTGCTTCCACATTTATCATGTTTCTGAAGGTATACTACTAAGGTTATTTCTTCTTCGAAACTAGGCTCAGCAAAAAAATATTTGACGCACTTCTTTTGATTATCTTTGAAATGCACAAAGCTCACAGAGGAGCTTCGTTAATAGTTTAACTAAATGTATTTCGATCAGCTAAGAAAAGGCTATTGAGAAAAATTATTTTGGTAAAGCTTGGGTGTACATATCATACGACTTCGTATTTTAAGGTTCCTTCTGATCCTTTAAAATATCTTAAGAGCGAGAAATGTTGAATAATTTTAAAGGCGTCTTAAGTCATGAAATTTGTGCTTTTGACAAAACAGTTAATTGTTTATTTTTAAAATTTTTAAATAATGTTAAACTTTGAAACATGACACCGGAAGGCATCATTCACGTGGTTCTACTTATATTTGTCCTATTTTTACAAATTATTTTTAACTCACACTTTGTCAACCTATATAAATTCATTTAAGTGATTAGTTATATCTAAATATTTTAGGGTAGCTTAGGTTAGGTTAGCAATAAATGGGTAATTTTTAAGATTAACGTTTGTTTCAAGTTTAATTAAAATTGAAAATATTGGTTCAAAATAAAATGTTAAATATTAAAACCTCGTTGATCATTTAAATTGCCTCTTAACAAATTTGAAATTGAGCAAAAGAACAATTGCAAGAAGTTTAAAACATCAATTTTTTGTACAAGTTATTGATAAACAGCCATCGTTTTATTATTTTTATTTTAACCACAAATTTGAAACCTACCCAGCATTAAATAATATCGATCTGATGTGGACCAATATAAAAATAGCCTTAAACAGGCTAAAAACTCGACTTTCGTTGGTTTTTAATGACCAAAAAATAATAAAAATTCCTTAAAATATATAAATTCTAGAAAGAACTCATTACTCCATTAGTAATAATCGATTAGTATAATCAAACGGTAAATAATTCTGGAATATTATCTTGGGCCTAAAAAAGAACTTTGGGGGAAATGTTATTTTGACTACATCACGATCCATTTACCTTAATGAATTTTGTTCTATGGTCAAACATTTTTTACGATTTTAACGATATTTTTCAGAGCCACAGCATACTAGGAAAACACATTAGCCATCATTACCCATTACATTAGCCATTTTCTGATATAATCAATGCTCTTAATTATGTTTCAAAACCTCGACAATTATTGCCTTGATATATTTTATGGAGACTCTGTTAACAGGAGACAACGTTTGCAATTAACTTGGCTTCGTAAACTATGAATGTGCTATGAATGTAATATATGAATGTGATTTATAATCGAGCCAATTTTCGTAAAATATGTCTTTGAGCATTTATCCAATCAAGTCTTCAATTTATTGAGCATTTATTCAATCGAGTCCCAATCAAGATTGTTTAAGTTCAAATGTCTAACGTAAATCATCCTACATATCCATTTGATGTAACTGATCGGAACAATTTATAGCCATGATAATAGCTGGTAATAAGTAAACATCCATGTTTGAAGTATTTTTTTGAGGTATGAACACAATAAACACCCCTTTGACAACATGCTAAATTCTATATGTTAAACTATCATTCAGTACACAATGAATAACGTTAACAATATCCAGATGGATAATTAAAAGCAAATTTATAGATGTTTATCCACGTTTCAGCTAAAAGAGTAAAAGAGAACAGTTTTGGCCCAAAACAAATGACGTTAGAAATAATTTTTACCGCAATAATGATTTTTAGTAAATTTCCATCTAAGCATGTTCAATTCGAAAATAATTTTTTATGGAGTTTGAAAGGGCTGTCAACTTCAATATTCTCTAGAATATTAACCCCTGCATCGGTGCTCTAGTTTTATTTGGAACTCCGATTAGAGAAATGTGTCCTAATTTTTCCTGTATCTAATTAAAATTCAGTGAAATTTTTTTTTGTTTCATCTCCTGATTTTTAACAACTTTGTTCTCTGTGAAATATATCTGTGATTTATGCATTTGCTCTAATCTTTTGCTGAGGTTTTTAACCGTATTAATGTTCCTTGAAGTTGAACAAGAGAATCAATCGTGCCTTTTATACTCGTGACTTTAGTTTTTTGAATATACCAACGTGGAACACACTGCATTTAAGTTCAAAGACTAACATAAATTCTACCATGTGATCATTTTAATTTAAACATGTTTTAAATCTTTAAATTTTACAAAATTTTGGACCTAATTCAGAATTCAAGGTTTTCAATTTATAATTCAAAACTTTTCCGAGTATTCTAAACCTATACAAAAAATTAGTAAAATTTTAATATTTCATGTTCCATGACTCAATTAAATATGAGCGCATATACAATTTGCATCACCGTATTTAGTTGACCGATTTGACTTTATATAAATTATTTTGAGATCTCAATCGATCGTTCATAAACATGCAACCGCTAATAAAATTGGCAAAAAGTGTGGAACCAAAACACTTTATCATAATAATATATGGTTTCGTGTGATTTATTGATTTCATATCGTACATAGTCATTATATAACATGGCCCTTAAGCGCCGAGACGACAATTGTTTTTTTTGTGGATGATCTTGAAATTTCCTTAAGACATCAAAAAATCATGCACAGATAAAAAAAATATATGTATAGATATATACATAAGACAATGTTCATTCATGAGATTTTTCAGACATCCACTATTATAAAAATTCAATGAATCAGTTTCTTATCTTGACATGAAAATCTTTTAAACGTTCAATGAAAAAATAAAATAAAAATAAAAATTACTTCTAAGATCAACATTTTATGATAACACAGACGAGATATAATATTAATGTTACATACACAGTAGAAAAAAAAGGAAATGATTATTTTGTATTTTCTGCGCTGCACAAATTTGCATATCAATCTGTGTGGTGTTCACCGAACTGATTAATAAATTACTTTCGGATGTACACCTTATCTATAGTTTCCCAAAGGAATCCATCTTTTTCGTCTTTGATTGATAGAAACTTTATCAAATTGATTTATTTTTCGTTAATACAAAATCACGTTTTGATGAAGTTTTTTTTTATTTAATTTTTTTCTTTGATTTTTAATGAATGAAATTAAAGTAAATTAACTTAATAAATAAAAGAAATAAAAGTTTACCTTCTGAGATCAATCTTTCTCGTATTTCCCATGCAAATATTGTTGGATTCTCTCTTTTATACTGTTCAATTTTTGATACAACAGCGGGTGTTGCTACTTTTGGTTTTGATCCACCAATTAAACCGGGTGGTCGAAGTGTACCTGGAAATCAAATAATAGCAAAAAAAAAATAATTTTAATATTTGATTTCTAATTTATATAACTATTAACTTCAATCAAGCGTTCAGTCAATCGTAAATTAAATTCGCGGAAGTTTAATTCTAATTCATAATAATAAATTATAATTAAAAAAATCTTTTAATTATTTTATTCGTTTCAATGAATTTGTGTACGATATAGTTTTATGTAACTTAATATTTTATTATTCGTAGAAAACAAAAAAAAAAAAAATTAATTTGATGTCGGTTTAATCGCGATCCTATATCCACCAATCAAATGGTGGTGTGATATAGCTTAACATCCAAATAAATTGAAAAATTGCGCTAATAAATTAATTTCAATAATATGAATAATATAAAAAGATGACACATTAAAAATTATTTACTATCAATCAGGCAACCCCAAATTGGTATATAGTCTAACCAAATTCTACGATTAAAACCGTGCTATACATAATTAATGACTTTTAGCGCTATACAATTCAATGGTATAATAATAAAATATTGACAGGAGTACAATGAATACAGAAACTATATCTAACCACCATAGAAAACTGTTAGACAAAAGTTTAAAAGCCGTTTACTTTTACTTTTGTTTTTTTTTATTATCCGCACGATAAAATAAAACGAACAATGGCACAATGAAAATGCTACTTCATATTTTCGTATATTTCGTATAACCAGTGATTATATGAAAAGGTAATGAACATTTATATTTACTATCCAAACCCCTCTAGCATAGTTTACGTCATTTAGTAATGGTAACAGACTATAGGGTTTAACTAACCAAGTTTAGGTAAAATACCCACACGTTTTTTTGATCTTAACCTCTTGTCAAGCTTACGAGAGTGTAAGATATCCACTTAGTTAACATTTTACCCAGAAATGATTGAGAAACACCAAATCGTTTTGTTTTAAAATCTCATTGGAACCTAAGACATATAGAAAAAAGCTGAAGACCTATGAACTGCAACTTATCAGCTCAGTTTCCGCAATTTATTTAAAGCGTTCACAGTAAATGACATCAAATACTATTAAACGGAGATTTGAAAGTTTAGGACTTTGAATTTCATTGTAAATGTTCTCAATAATTTTGACGTTGGTATTCAGTCAAAGATTAAAATGTAGTCGATAAATCCTAAATTCTAATGTAACCGTAATAAATAAAATAAGGTAAACTATAGATCTAGACAGAATGGACATTTAGGATAAATACTCGTACTTTACTAAGAGAAAATTTTTTTAAACTGACCATTGAGATGTCCTAACCACACTACACACATATTCAAACACTCTAAGACTAAAACACAACGCGTCACCTGAGGTTGATATTCATCGTAATAATCAATTCATCATAACGATCAGTCAACCTTATAGGCACCGGTCGTATATCGAAGTTTAAAGTTTAAAGTTTACACCATTTTAGATAGACCGTCATTATGCGTCATTATAAAAGTTATGTATATAAGTACCAATTCTACCTAACTAACTCTTTTTAAGAGCACTTTTGATTGTCAATAAGACAAAAAAACTGTACATATGCGCGTATACAAATTAAACCTGCATTGTTGAACTTTAGAATCATAGTATATATGGTACTTAATGACAAAATGAACCATCCTATTGCACAATATCTTCCGATCTACAAACCATACCCACAATCACAAAGTGCGATAAAAAGCAAACGTAAGTTGCCCAGTTTGAAAATGAACGGCCTTCAGATGAATGCTCAATGCGACGGATTACAACTCACTTATACGTTATTTATATAGGAAAATGATGTAAAATAAGGTTTTACCGGCGGTAATCTTTGTTAGTGTTCGTTACGTCATGGTGCTAATCAACGGCTATAAATACTCCTTTATATATGGCTCGATCTGTTTCTACCGTACAAAAATAAAGAAAAAGTGCAAAAAGAACAACAGTCGTAAAGTCGGTTATATGTTCTTGATTAACATATCTATCACCCAAATGATGTCAATATTTTGGGTTTAATTGAATCGATTAGGTGGCATTTATAAATTTGTGCCAAACATTTCTATTGAAATGCACAAATATTTTGTATCCATATTTATTCTGACCCCTAGAGTTTTTCATTAAGATATCGATCATCCCAATTGAAGCTTTCTTATATAGTTTGAATGATATTCGCAATCACGAACTTTCATTTTTGAAAGCATTTATATATATAGCCGAATTCTCGAAGCACTTTTGAAAATACAAAAAAATGTAATCATAGGTTCATCGATTAAGTATACAGCGGGACGTTTTTAACATTTGTTAAAAAAATTTCAACTCCCAGTAATTTTAGCATAAGCCAAGACTAATAATAAGCTACAAGTGGATTTATTACAATATATATAAAAATAAAGAAGCAATGTATAGTTATTATATTACAAAGCAAATTTTTAAATATATCCAAAATTCGGAAGTCTATTTAGCCGATTAAGCTCAACTGCTAAATTCAGAATTAAGTAAATTTATTTAGACCAGTTCATAGATTTTGTAATGCTACTGAGCATCGTTTTCTAATATATCAATAATCCAAATCAGATCAGAAAATCAGGGCCCAAATAATAAATTAAAATGTATATTCAATTAAAAATATTCGTGTAAAAAGCTTTCAAATTCAGGGGTGCATTTAAATATTCATAAAATTGTCTTTCCGTGCTTTAAGTTTTGCAAAATCGACTATCAAGTCAGTATAATCCAAGTGGCTCAGAAAATTATATTCTATGGTTATTCTTGCTAAATTGTAGTCATTCTCGGTCCGTGGTATTCTACGAAAATAATTTTAAACTTGGAAAATTTATATACGTTCTCCGGAATCTACTGGCATTGGTATTGTCAATAAAATTCTAAGTAACACATCTAGATGACATCTAGAGTGTTCCGAAATTTGATCAAATTGTTCTCTAACAAATTTAATTAGGGCTATTAGTTTAGAAATAAAATTCTACTTTTAACCTTCGTTCAGGATTTGATATAATTTCGTCTCTACCTTCGAGTGTTGCCTTCTATTTAAATTAAAGTTCAATATCATCTAAACTATCTTTTAATGGTTTAAAAGCTTCTAAGCGACTATCCAAGCGTATATAATGGCTAATCTCTTTATAGAGTTAATGTCTTCACATTCTTTTTCAAAATTTTCCATCTTGAAACAAAACTAAAAAAAAAACATTCATACATTGGACAGTATCAAAAAAATGTACAGATTGAAGTGAACTTTAAACTGAATCCGAAAGGACTAGGTTAGATGAACGTAATGCATATGACGCAAAAATGGTTTTCCCTTCATATTTGAGCTACTGTTATAGCTTTGCTGTCTTCAATCACTTACTAAAAATCCTAGAGAATCTAGTCAGTCTAAAACTAAGTCAGTTAACCCATTTACAGCTGTGTTTGTAGCTTTTAAAAACCCCACAAAAAGCTCCATAATTTCAAAATTATTTTAATTTCTATAAAGAACCCTAATTATGAGTGATAGTTGTTCATTGTGACTCTATGTGGAGTACAATCAACAATTATCGAAAAATATTTTGCGAAATAAGCACTAATAGCTTTTATGTAAATATCCATTTTTCGTCTCACCGTTAGTTATGTGCCGTAGGTGCTCTTAAAGTACAACGTATAAATCAGCTTTATCTTGTAATAATATTATTCCTTAATGTTTTTCGTACAATCTGTACGACCCACGCCTAAATGCCAAAGATTGCACTAAAAACTATTTAGTGAGAATAATAAGCCGTTTCAATACATCTCTCAAATGTTGTACTTCTTTGGACATTACATTTGGAAAGGTGCTAGGTGAAATGTGAATGGCCTCCTGTTCATAATAATTAGAATAAGAGAATTTTTCCTAAATAACTTACGATACAAACAAGAAATGGAATCATGTCATACTTAATATACCATAATACTGCTCAACTACTACTACTGATCTTACAACTACTACCCCATTTGACAAAACCCTTGTAAAATATTTGTTATTAAATTTCCTATCGGACGTCACATGTAGGATAACAACTATCTTTATTTGAGGCCTTTTTCAACAAGGTGGAATACAATTTTATCATTTAAAACTGGTTAGACTGTCGGATTATTAGATTGTCGGATCATCTTAATCTAATTCTGAACTGATTGGCATTTTGTCTGAAATCGTTTTAGAAAATGAAACCCCAGTCTCCTTTGATCTACTTATAGCATTAATATCATATCATCCAACTAAAGGATAATTGTGTTAGTGGATCAATAATAACTTTGAAACTTTCCAAGTCATTGGGTGTGTTAATTTGAATGGCTATTGTTTGTATTTCTAAATTCTCTAGTTTTTATGGATGGTTTCTTTCTTGAAAATAAAATCCGTACAATGCTAATTTTTACTTAAACAAAAACAAATTATAATTATTTATTATAAATACAAAATTCAACCAAAAAGAGTCACTTTCTTGTGTTAAGACACACTGATCGATAACAAATTGAACAGAGTTAAAAATCTGTGCTGAAAACATTTTTAAGTATATTTTTGTGTAATTATTCTGCAAATTTTTTTTAGAATTGTGCAGTATAGTATTATGCAATTAAAAAAATTTAGAAAGTATTTCTAAGAAGAGAGGGGCTTCCCTTTGTATAAATGAACCGATGATTACAAAAAAACAACAAAAAGCGAAATCAACAAAATGGTTCAACCACTGTCAAAAACAGAAGCCGCAAAGTTTTACTGTATATATGTAAAAAACGGATAAAACCAATGAGAGCACTGAAATCATCTGAAATTAAACAAGGAGCTGAGAGTTTTGAATAAAATAAAATGGCAAACCAGCAAAATATTTGCTTTCAACTTTACCTAATAAAATGAAAGTACTTCGGATATAAAGGATAAAATAAATGAAATGGTTCTGAGTGGACTAAAAAAATCTACTTAACACGCTTCACCAAATCTTATATATAAAGTCAGTCAGCGGTATAATACGTACATCAATTATTATAGCTTTATTCAATTAAATCTTCGTCAATTATTTTGAACCACATACATACTAATCAGGCGAGAAATACTTTAAGTTTAATAAATTTGTAAGTCAATAACGCGATTTCGTATACATAAAATTTAATAATGACAGGTTTTTTTTTTTATTTCATGATTTCATGATTTCGTTGCGTTTTTATTTTTTATTTTTACTCTTCTTAATTTCATTCAAGACGTGAAATTACATAGCCAAAAGATTCAGTCATAAATTTATAGTTTATTCCTGTGAAAATAAATTTTTATGACATTGGTTTGGTATCGTAAAATAATTATAAACATAAAGTTTGTATTGATGAGCTTTTAAATACAAAACGAATGATCATCTTATAACACAAAGTCAATAAAATGTTGCAAAAATGGTTTTATCACACAGCCACACAACAATCATATTATATATACATACGCGAGTACATATATGATGTTGAGAAGGGCAATAAATTCTGTAAATTGTAAATTGTTGTAATAAAAAAAAAAATACATAATCATTTTATATGAACCCAAATCACAGTGTGTGTGTATGTGCATATATAATGTGTATAGGGCAGTAAAAATAGTAAGAGATACAATGACCTGCGAACTTACGCTTCTATATAATATTGTATACATATACTATAAATTGATTGTTTATAATCAGTTCGTAAAAATCTTTTTTTTACGCAAATTTTCAAAACCTGGAAGCTATTAGAACATAAAATTGTCTATATGGTAAAAAAAAACATCTGCAATCAACACATCCACCTTTCTTCCATTATTCCACTATATACACGATCTATATATAAATAATGCCTATAATTTTAAATATAAAATAACCGCACCGCACCGATGAACGCGAACAAACCTAGAATCGATTCGTAATTTATTTATAAGCCTCGGCTATGGATCATAAAATAAAAATTAAACAAAAAATACATAAAATACGAAAAGGACACGACCACCCATGTTTCAAACACCATAAAAGCAAGTTTATGTTGCTTTTAACATAAACCCAGCGGCTAAACAATGAATTAATCATTTTGGTGCTGCGTAAAATTGGGTGGTTACACAAATGTCATCAAACAGATACGATTATTTATTTCAAATTGTTTTACCGTAAATATTATAAGAATCAATTTCTTATATATATATATACATGTACATATATATATATTCCTTAGAAAACCCTTTGGCTATTGATAGTTAAAATAAAAAATTAATGTTAAGTTTAAAGAGGGTGGTTACATAAAAATTATTGATTTTGTGGAAATTTTATGATTTATTTATTTAATGTATTGCAAAATGAATGCACGTCTAACCATTGTACAAAATCAATTTACTCGTGTGTCGCGACAGTATCACGATAGTTTCGTATGTACATTTATGTATATAGATGGTTTTTCAATACGGGCGCTCGATTTTAGGATATTTTGATGTGGTAGTTCTAAAAATTTGGAATCAATTTGTTGTTTTTTTTGTTGAAAAAGCAACCATAGTAATTGCAATATGCATAATTATTTTTAACTTGGGAAGGGCTGGAACGGGGTTTAAATCAAATGTTTTTTAGCAATAGCGATGTGGAAACTATTAATGTCTGAGCGATGACGCCAAAATACCGATATGAAAGGCGGAGTCACATCAGTGATGCTAGTGGTCAATTTGAGTTCTATAATGATTCTAGCACAAAACTGGTGTTGATTTTGTCAAAGAATCTTGTAAATGCTAAAAATATGTTTTCAATGATCCTCAAAGCGCATCAAAAGCTTCTATATATGTATCATACAGATGACACTAAAAAGCTAGTTCTAAACAAAAATTGTAGCTTTGATTTGGTTTGTAATTACAAACTCACATGGATTTTTTACAATATTAACTTACCTATGTAGCGAATTGCTAATCTCAATGTTCAATCCAGCGATAATGGAAACCATTCTTAATGTAATTGATCCAATTTACATAGGGCTTAATTTTTCCTACTTTTCACTATAGTAGTAAAACACGTGTCTCAAGATTGAATCCATTGTCACAAAAACTAATATTAATTGGAGTAATTTTTTTTAAGATTATGACCATTCGAGGTTTTATTTCGGAGATTTTGGTTTTTCAGATTATATTTTTCCACCTAATTGGCTTATTTCTCAAATTCGAATTGCCGACACTTGCAAAAAGTAATACTTCCAAGTAAATAAACAGGGGCCAAGAGGGTGTTATTTTATTACTTTGTAGCATAATTCTTATTACATATTTTTGCGGGATAACAACTTTATAAATTCTAGAAACAAATCTCTTCCAGCAAACTAAACCATATTATGGCTTCGAATCAACAATTGCAAAGTATAAATACTTTACAAAACTGATAGTGGACAAACTGAATTGAAATATTAAATTTTTGAATTAACACGGCATATTACTATATCCAATGTAAATGGGAAACTGATTTTTTTAAGGGCCGACGCTCTCTTTTTGCGTGATCGCAATTTAAACTGGGATACATTTTTTTTGGATCAATAACTGAATCGTTCTGCAGTTTACAAAATATTTCCTTGGTTGTTATACTTATAGATTAAACATAGGATGATTATAATACCAACCTTCAAGTAGTTCAAGATCCGATGGGATATTAAGCCTATTCACGCTACGTGACTGGTCATTATATAGAAAAACAAGATCATCTGCAAAAGCTAACAGTTTAGATATAAAATAAACACTGAAAATGAATCTTAATTAAATCTGAACCCTAATACTGATATGTTTGCCTACACTGAGTCAATCCCAACCACTCGACACCTATAAGATAAGTAAGACAGAAACTACTGCAATATTCATCCCAAAACCCGCATGATAGAATTTTTCCAACATAATACTATGATCAAACATTTCAAACGGCTTTGGTAAATCCCCAAAAACAGATGCAAACGATTGTTTTTATGATTGACTTTCATACAAACAATTTGAGAACTCAATTAAAGCTCTTTAGATGCTACCGTTTACTCTTTAGGTTATACCCTCAGAAACCCGTTTTCTGAGTTCCAAGACCTATTCCAAATCATTTTAATTTAGAGTCAAATTTTTAGATAATTTTTTCTTTACTCTGACTTGATTAACAAGCTTACGTGACATCCATGGCTTTAGTAAATTTTTTCTTTGCTTTGATTTAAAACTAGAATTAAAACTAGATTAAAGTGATCACAAGCCACGTTAGATTGAGAATAAACTTTTGACCAATTTTCATCAGTTAAATCGTTAACCAGTTAACGTAAAGTTAACTGGTTAACGATTTAATCAGTTTTGTAAAGTATTTAACTAAATAGAATTCATGTAATGGTTAGTAATAGCATAACGAAAAATAGGCCTAGCACCTAGGTGGTCATTTAATAAATAAATGGTCCATGCAAGTATAGATTAACTATTTGGGGATTTTAGTGGATACACTGATTAATGTCTTCAACACCATGAGACGCCATCAAACTAAAAAACCATACCACAAGTTGAAGGTCTATTCAAAATATTAAGGTTAATGTCCCTAAACACTATAATAAGTTTTTGTTATGGCTCTGAACATTATTAAGTTTATCGATAAAAATAGTCGTGCTTAAGACAGGGAGCCTATAAGTGCATAGCACAGAAAACGAGGTAGAATTGAATTCAAAATCAATCAGTAATAATGTCAGCACTGCTATGTAGAATTACAACTATACCAATATATTTAAGCTTCACCTTTTTGGAGATGTTAGAAGAAATTAATTAATCGATCCAAAATAGTAATTTTTAGGATGTCAAGGAACAAGAACCGGGAAATAACAAAAATGTACGAATATTTTGAAAAAACGGTTTTAGGGAGCGGTTTTAACATGAGGGAAGTTCGAGAAATTTCTCGGATGAGGGTGCATATATTGGTATTAAGCAATGACAGGATCAGGGATACTAGGCGGTTAAATAGTAATTTCATCGACACAACGATTATCAACGATTGATGTCTCGTTGCGCGTATATATTTAAAACATGTTGCTTGTAAATGAACTTAAAACGGAATGAACTGACCTTGAAACACCTTTAATACAATTTAATTTCAGTTTGAGTTATTCTTTATGGTGAAAAATGCTGAATTACTTAAATTTTTAGCAGGAGAAAAGATTATCCAAAATGGGTATTTTTATAAGCTCTATCTTAAAATTGTATAAGCTCCAATATTAATAAACCAAAATACATTAAAATATGATCCACATATGCCATAAATCATTTCGTTTGACCAACAAAAAATAAAAAATAAAAAAATAAAAAATTCGTTTATAAAAACGGAAATAATTTCGAAAATATTCATTTATACATTATCCATTAGCAAGTGAACATCAGTAAAAAATAAATTAACAACATTAAAAATCGAAATTTTATTATACATTAACATGTATGTAATTACACATTCTTTAAAGTTGACTTTTCAATTTTTTGTTGCTGTTCGCAATATTATTTTTTTGCCCTAAGTACAATTTCCGTGCAATTATTAACAAAAACAATTTTTTTATTCGTTTTTATTGTATGTATTGCATTTGGAAGACAATAAATCTCGATATATGTTGTGTGCATATTCGTATATACATATAAAGTCAGGAAAAAATATGTTAATTATGCTATACATACGTTATGATTTGGGGGAGTTCCGTCGACCAATTTCCTATTTGGTATTTAAAACGACATATTCGTATAAACGTAGGTATACACGGTCGGTTTGATCTATTGCAATTGATTTTTAATATTATGTTGTGCATTGATTGGTTATGAGCAATTTAACATGATATATATAAAGGGTTTTCCACTTAGGGAAGCTTTAAATTTTCGTTCTGTAATTTTATAAGTTATAAGGTTTGCGTGTTTTTGGCTTGTTTAGATGCTATTTTATATACAATTGACCACGCAAGTTCCTTCAATTTTCAATGGTTTTATTAAAGAAAAAGACGCTTTTAAATACTGTAGAATGTTGGATGCCACATTTGGTATACTATAAGCATTTTCGTACCGAGCAATTGGCGCAGTGGTTAAAGCTGCGGTGTTTGGGACGGGAGGTACCGGGTTCGAATTCCAACGGGGGAGGGTTGCAAAAGGGATTTTTCATCACTTGATTTCGATCGGTGATGACGATGAACACAACTATGACCCCCTGTTGGAGTGCAGAATCCATGGGCCGAACCATCGTCCATGTCAGTACAGGCTGGCTGGAGCAATGCAATGTGCAGATGGATTTAAAATCGAACCTGTATTCGTGCGTCCTCAATTTGGCTGGTGACGGCGTAAGGTAGGACGTTAAAAATTAACTGCGAAAGAGTTGGGAGAGCTTCGGCCCCAGAACAGATTGCAGAGTTCAGAAACAAAAAAAAAAAAAAAAAAAAAAAAGCATTTTCGTATTAAGTAATTATTGCAGTGAGAAATTTGTTACGATCATCTATGAACCCCGAATTATCGTTCGAAACAGGTACATGAGCTAATTTTGATTCCTACGGCTTTTATGTCTTTCCAATCAAGAGATGGGCTAAGTGTCTATTAGCCATATCCAAACCATATCCTTCAAAGGTACTATTTTGTCTCTTTGATGAGTGTTATATGCCCTATATATCTTTAAGAAGTGAGATCGCTTAAAATGCAAAAACTACCGTGGCATACAAAAAGGCTATCTTCATAATTTTGAATACAATCCCTCAATCTTCGTAAATGGACTTTCAATAACTCCGAACTACTAAATAGCATATCCGATATCAATCAATGGGGTCATGTAAATCCGGTGAAATCCAGTAAAAATCCGGCTGATCGTGCTTCACGAGGTTTATTTCCAGAGAATTTAATAAATCATACATTGGTGGAGTAGCCTTCAATGGTTAATAAAACCAGAAGGGAACTGGTCATCTCAAATTAGTATTTGAGAGTCACCGGAACAAGCATTAACAGAACAAAAACTGAATTCTGTGGTATTGTTCATCAAAAGAAACTACTAGTTGTTGGATTAATGAAATAATAGAACGATGCTCCAAGTTTTCAAAAATCTTATTTGTTATAACTATAGAGTTTTAATCGTATGTCGAAAAAAATCATTCCGCAGTACTGTCAAAGACCTAAAATGTTCAAGCTATTACAACGAAATCAAACTATTTAGAAGCATTTAAACTACTCATAAGACGAGAACAGTTAGAACATTTTGCTGTTGAAATTACTGCTCTAAACCAAAATAAAACAATCAGCCTAAAATCAAAATTAATTTCTCTTGTTCCAATTTTAGATATAGATTTGGTTTATTACGAGTGGAAGGAAGTCTGTGCAACGCAGATCTATCATATGACGTAAAAAATCCCTTAATACTTCCAGCCAACCATCGATTTACAATAATGATCATACGACATGAACATTTAAGATTATTGCATGCAGGTTCAACACTATTAATCTCTTCACTGAAGCAGAGATCATGTAATTAGATGCATAAAAGTAGTAAAATAATCAAGACGTACTTTTGTGTGTATGGACACAAAGGTTGTACATTTGGATTTAGCAAATGATATGACTTTTCCGGGGCGTTTCTAGCAGCTTTACAGCGGTTTCAAGTATGGAAAGGTACATGCAGTAAAATGTATAGCGACAATGGCTCCAATTTCACAGGTGAACAAAGAGAACTCCAAAACAATTTAATGTTGGTATCTATATAAAGAAGAAGCCGTTTTGGAAGACATTGACGTTAATAATATTGAGTGGAATTTTATTCCTCCTGGTGCTCCTAATTTTGTATCATTATGGGAGCAAACACGAAATTATGCAAGTAAAACATAAAAAGCATACTGTGCTAGCTTTTGAAGAACAGATAACATCGCTTACACAATTTGAAGTGATCTTGAATTCTCAACACGTTAACACCTGGTTACTTCTTTATTAGTCATCCACTATTGTTATTGTCCGAGCCAAACTTTGTAAGTATTAAGGAGAATAGATTGTCGCATTGGCAGCACATACAACAAATGGTTAAACACATCTGGTAACAATGACATGGGGAATACCTTGTAACACTTCAATAACGTCATAATTAGAATACTAAGGCTACAAATCCAAATTGAAGAGACCTTGTATAGTGGTTGTTGACAATAATACACCACTAACCAAATGGGTCATGGTATGAATAGTCAAAACAATTCCAGGAACCGATTGTAATAATTTCAACCGAGCTGTACACAACGCAATAGAAATCTGAATCAAAACAAATTCATCTAGCATAAATCAATGATCATAGATCATCTTTGAAGAGTTTTAATTTTTAATAAAACAACATAGAGTCAGAAGATCCAGTCCACAACAAGTAGCCTCGTACTTTGAACTCCCTTATATGACATGGTGATGCATTTCACCCGTAAATCGCTTTGAATGCTTTCATTTCTTGTGTTCCACGGAGCATTGACGAAGCTATGGAGAATTTGATTTTAAATTTGAATTTGGTGTCATTTTGGCGTTTGTTTGCTTATATAGTATAATCCCTAAAGTTGTTTACCGATATAGCAGCAGCTTGTTGTGAATCGTAAGTTCAGAGCCTTTTTTTTGGTTAAAACATTTTTGAGCTTAATGTAAAGTTCTTCTTTTTTACAGCCAAGGCCTCTTTGTCATGTCGAGGTATTTAGCTGAGTTGTATGAAGCTTATATCGTTTTTTTCACTACTGAAATACCAAACTTAGCAAATCTATAGAAACGAATTTTTCCATTATTGCAAGTTCGCTTTGAGGAAGTCAATGGTTGTACGGAATATCGATCATTAAGTTTAGTACAGCATTTAGTACAGATCAAAAAACAAATAGACGACTTTTATTCAACAATGTTTTGTACGCCAATTTGAAATCAATTTTATAACATAATTTAAAATGAGAAGGATCATATGCATAAGATGAAACTAAGTAATGGCGACGAGCAGTAAGAAGAAATTAAGGCTCATATAAGAAAGTAATTAAGATTTAGCACAGATGCCGCAAACTTTCATTAGATGTTTCAATATTTTTGAATTCATTACAATCAACTAATTTTGATAGTTATTGTAATGTGTTTTAGTATTTCACAAATAATAAGAGTTATGCCATACATTTTATTTGAACAGTACCATTAATAAATCATCATCTGTATCTGTAAGAAAAACCAGTATTATATAGCAAATAGTTAAGTTTTAGTACATTATTTAGTACATATCATCTCTAAACAAACTAAGTTATGTACAGAAAATAAAAATATGTTCGTACAGTATTTAGTACAGATGGCGAAAACTATTTTTCGAAATGTAGCTACTACATTTGTATCTCAAATATATAGAGGAGGTTCAGGTTCTTAATATAAAAACTGATTTTCCAATAAATTACCATAAAATACTAAAATTTCAATATTCTTAACCGAAGTTACGCAATCGCTTCCAACATAGTACATTAACAAAAGACATTCTTCTGATGTTTATCGATAATAAATTGTTATATCTCAATGAATTCGGTTATTAAATTTAATTTTATTTAATTGTTTTAATATTTTTTAATTTTTTGTTTCGAAAAAAAAGTCTTAAGTAAACTAAATAAAATATTTAAATTTTTCTAATTGAATGATTTTATCATCATCTTTCATTCTGTCCATATATACGTTTCATTAAATAAAGATGTTCAAAAGGGAGGGGAGAGCTATTTACTTTTATGTAAATTTAAAAGGTTCAATTTAACAAAAAATTAACTTTCGAATACATAAAAACCAACAAACTATCAAAATATTATGATTATAGTTATTATTTAAGATACGTTACTAAATTAATTTTAAAGGAAATACCTTAAGTTATTCATCTCTAGGTAATAATTATTTAATTTATTTGGTTTGATGGTTCTGAAGAATCAAAAAACAAAAAATAAAAAAAAAATTCGTTTCACAGCAGATTTTGGGAATACATTGTAGTAATTGTAGTAAAGTAGTAATTTTGTGGTTTTATGGTTAACGATTTTGAATTACACCAAACAAAATATCAACCGTTAATTTAATAATCGGTTTAATCTATATTTTTGATTATTGATTAGATGTATTACATCTTTACATGAAAAAAAAAAATGGCGGCCAAATTACCATAATTATTGAATGTTTTTTTAGAAAGTTTTTTTTTTTTTTTTTTTTTTTTGATATTGAACGAAAATATTTAATTTAATTTAGTAATTTCGTTACGCATATTATTTATTCGACCGAAATTAAATTTCAATTTGACAACCCACAATATAAATAAATTGAAAAAAAAAAAAAAATAAATAAAATTGATAGATTAACTCACCTAATAATTTGGATACAGCTCCTTGCTGTGTTAACATTTGTTGAGCTAAATCGTAACCGCGCAATCCAAACCGCGATAATTCTAATAGTCGATGTTGTGAAACTAATGCGCTTAGAGTCGATGGTGATGGTGCACCAGTTGAAAATAGACCACCTTGAGGTAATGATCCTGGTGATGGAATATTCGATGTAATTCCTGTAATTTAATAAAAATAAAAATTATGTTGTAATTAATTTGGTATATGAATATTGTTTATGAGTCGTAGAAAAGTGTGATGTTACTTAATGCGTTTTATTTGAAGGAGCACGTTATGTCGGCTTTATTAGTTTTTAGTCTAAATATGGATTTTTAATTTGGTAAATAGTAAGATTGAGCCCATGAATTTAAGCCGATATTGAAATTACTTTCAACTTTGAGTGTTACTAGCATTGCTTTCCCAAAGAGAGGCACATTTGCTGAAATGAAACAAATTAAAAATTTCTTCAAAGTTTTGATCAAATATCTGGTTTGTTTGAAAAACCTTTAGATGTAAAAACAACACCAGCCATTTCCCAGTCTGAAATCAAATGACACTAGGCTAATTTCTTTAAATTTATTTTTGCTTTACCACCCATAAAAGTTTCACCAAAAAATGAAAAATTTTAGCGTCCAATTTTCGCTTGTTCTTTAATTACTTTAAAAGTTTAGAATATGACCTAGAATCACAGATCGATTAGCTTCATTTATTTGAAAATATTTTTCTTGAAAACTTTGTTCTATATTTATTGTTCTATATTGACTATATGTATATGGACTATACCCCATTATTTATTTTACTATAAATGTTCGACTCCAGAGACCCCTAGATTTACTACCACCATTTTTTCAGTCAAACTAATTTCAGAAAAAAATCAAAGTAAAATGTTGGTGGTCGAAAGAAAGGTACATAGAAAATGAGAGGAATGATATTTTAGAAAGAATATATGTAACAAATTTAACCCATTCAAATCCCAACTATTTTCTAGTGCCTCGATTTCACTGAAATTCATAATGAAATTCATAACTAATTGTGAAAAATTGTCGATAAGAACAGATCATCCTTCAAGAATTAAATGGTAGGTTAATTTGTTTACCACAGTTTCACCTAATGGCGCGCTTTTGTTTTTTCCCAATTTGACTAAAAGATAACCAATTTTGTAAAATAATTGCAAACACAGTTTATGGAAGCTAATGCTTAGATTATGGCGATCATAATAAAATTCCCCGTTTCTTCATCTATGTTGAATGTGGTACACATCGATCTTCCGACAACTTGAAACTTGTGGTTTAAATGATAAATTAGTGTGCGAAATCAGTAATTTGCCACAAAAACGGCATATAACTTGTTTATTTGTGTAAATAAACAAAAATTATTTAATTTTGGTTTAGTGTGGTTCCCCCAAATATAAAAAAAATAATTGAGTTACCCAATATGCATTTAATGAAAACAAAATATTTCAAATTTCTACTACAAGTGTTTACTCATATTGAATATTATTTTTGCCTTGTTGATGCACATAATCCACCAGTAGTAAACTAGTTTCTACCAAAGTTTTAGTAGCTAACATTTTAAAGTTTTTAGCTTAACGATTCCCTTGATTATTTTTGTTAGAATTAATTACGGATAACAGGTAAAATGAGCTTTCGAGGAAATTAAATAAATTAACGATATTGACATATATCATTTTAAATTGACAGATAGGCTCAACAATAATTTTATATTCTTGTTTTTAACAAGTCTACAATTTTTTTTTTAGTTCTCATGGTTCAATATATTTTCTGGTAATCGATCTCATCGCATAAAAATTCCGCAACAATTTTACCGTATGTTTACCTAGATAGTTCTCATTTTTTGTTGATTACAAGAATAAATATATATAATTAAGTTGACACCTATCGCACATATATATATATGAAATACATTTAAGCATGATATTAAAGTGTCGGAATACATTGGTAACATTAAATATGCGTTTATAATTCCATTAAACAAGTTTTTAGTCTATAAATCATATCTAATGAACAATAACGCGATCGTTACACATTCAAGTAATGTACCAAAAGATCATTACATTAAATCATTCCATAAAAAGCCACCAAGAATTCATAAATAATAAATTGACAAATTACGTACATCGTTCGTATATATGAACATGTTTTTTAACTTGTAACGATACATCGGTCTAGACAGGGTTAAAAACGATACAAAATAGTTTTTTTTTTTAGTTTTTAATTTTTACATTTCTTCTCAAAAACAATGTCACAAACTGTGTTTCTAAAGTGCCTAAACTGGATATAATTAAATTAAAAAAAAATTACGTTTTGTTGCAGATAAAATTTTCTTAGAATTACTTACAGTATATACAACAAGCAAAACTACTTTGCGCGCACACACATTTTAAATTATGTATGTATGTTCGTGAATTTGCACAAAAGTTTTATTTTGTGTATTATGTACATACTTATATATATATATTTCTTAATTAATCAAAATTGAGATGTAATAAATTTAAATTTAATTAAGAAAATTGTGAAAGGTTTTTATTTTATTTTATATAAAAAAGTTAATTTTATTTAGGTAGGTAGGTGGTTTGGTTGTTATATATACGCAGAGTACTCTATAGTGATTTTAATAAATCAAATAATTTGTCATATCGTATTCTGGTCGTTGGGATAAGATCAAAATTCGATATAGTATAATGTCGTTTTATAATCTTATATGTCGCGTGTGCTTACATAATATGACTCGATAAAATATTCAATTGGCAATAACTATATGCATATACTTATGTGATCATCTCGCCCACTGTCAGCATATTATAAAAATAAAAATTATAGTGGCAACAGCTAATTTTAACTTATAAATATATACGTGTGTAAAAATGTACGAAGCTATTCAATCTCATTAAGACTTAATGATAGCCACTATAACGTATAACGATTTTTTGCTTAGCTAAGAATATTTAATTATTTGTGTCAACAAGATGCCACTTTATATATCGCTCATGACATAAAAAAGTGACACAACACAAAAAAACAGGCATATTTTATTAGTTTTAGGTTTAAAAAAATTGCTTCCGCCTAAATTAGTTTACTGGTATAATTACGTTTGTATACAATTTCTTGCTTAAATTTCCATAACTGTGGATTATTAATTATGTTGCCTAATTCACATTATAAATTGAATTTAATGAATAGCTGTGTTGTTCATAATGCGTCACATTTAAAAACGGCAATCAGGTAAAATTTGTTTTAGCCGTTTTATTGAAAAAACGTAAGGGCGAATTTTGGCTTTGATCGTATCATGCGATGGTTCCATTTCAGCTTATTATCTAAATTTAGTCCCAAAAATATGAACAAGCTAGCTCTTTCTATTACCACTCCACCATATAAAATATTGTATTCGGCAGCTTTTTATTCGTGACTATTATGTAACTGGTTTTCTTAGCATTTAACTGAAGTCGGGTTTTAAGCCAAAAAATGACCATCGTGTTAAATCCATCTGCATATCATGAGAAAGTTTTGTAAGATTGGAATTGCTGTATTTGAGAGCCTCGACGTAAGCATAAAGTTGAACTCCTCTCTGAAGTTAAGATTGCAAATGTCACTAATGTAAATATTAAAAAAGAACAGGTCCTGGTATGGATCCCTGTGGGACACCTTTTGTCAGATATAACGGTTCACTTACTGTCTGATTCACAACTGTAACTTAAAAACGGGACGAAGATAGGACTGAAACCATAACAATTGCGTATGATCTAACTTCATGGTTAACTGAAGTTTGACAAGCAATATAGTTATTATGGTCAGCCGAAGGCTTTTCTTAGATCCAACGAACAGGCTACAGTTTTTTTCCTGTCCACATTTTCCGTAATAAAATTGGTTAATGAGACGCTGCTTACTGAACGATTTATTAAAGCCATATTGATTTTTGCCTAAATAGTGGTAATTTCAAAAATTTTACAGGTATGAGATTAACTATCTTTTCGTATATACTTTGGATATTGCAGAAAGTATAGTAGTTGGCCTATAATTGATAGGCTTCAATACATCGCCACCCTTATTTATTGAGATTTACCATTTTTAATTTTTCTGCCAAATTGCCTTCGTCAATTGATTTAAAAATCAAGTATGTGGCACTCTTTTGAATTTTCTATGAAAATTGAAGGAATTTACTTGAAATCCCATTCTGCCCTGAAGCAGCGCGGTTGTTTTCAGGTTTTGAATGGTTAGTGCCACCTCTTCTTCGGTTTTACACCTCATATTTAATTTGACATTTACCTACCGCTCTTGAATGTTTGATATTAACGGTGGCCATGAAGAAAACAAAGCACGAATTCGTTGCATTGACAACTTCTATTGGTTGTTCTTTTGCAACACCGTCTATTTTTGCCATTATTTTTTTGCTAGCATGAACTTTGTTTTTTTTTATTATAAATTGCCATTTTCAAAAAACTCCAATATTCTTTAGGTCTTGCGCCACAGGTAATTAGTTTTGAATGAAACTGAATTTTTAACTGCACTATACTTTTCTTTCAAATGAGCACAATCTTTATTAAAGTTAAATGGTTATTAAAGTTAAAATAAAATTTCTCTCAACTTAATATTCCGATATAGTTCGGTTGTCATGGAGAGCTTTTAGCTCTAATATCTAATTCATAATTAAAAACTTTTATTTTATACACCTGAGACCATTTTTCTTCATGAAAATTTATTTTGATTTGCAATCTAATCTCTTTACTATTTGAGTAAATAGTAAAACACTATTTACTTACCCAATTTAATCAGACAAAATATGGTCGATCAAGGGCGAAGTAGTAGCGAATATTCTAGTTGCGTATTCCGGCTCAATCATATATTTAAAACTATTAATTCATTTCAGGATAGTGTATTGAAAAATTTTCCCACTTTAGAGTTCGATACGTCCAGATTATTTAGACTTATATGTCACCTACCACCAAAGCTCTAGGCAATCGTTTCATTATGCTCTCAATTTTTTTGAAAAAGTGATAGATTTTTGAACCCAGGCATCAAAGTTTTAGATGGGTGAAAGTTACGTTGAAAATTTATACTGGAGAGATGCATCGTAATTTTTATATAAAATAAATTCTAAATTAAATTTCAAACCCATTCCATAATCTCAGCGATTACTCTTTTTATGTTTGATACCCCATAAAAGTCGCTTAGAAATATGGTAACTTTATGAAAGTAATATTCTTCAGTTCTGGGTAAAAATTTATAAAGGAAATCCGAAGCAATCAACCGAATTAATTTTAGGTTCATTTCCATTACTATTTAGCTTAAGTGAAATTATGAAAAACCTTTCGAATGAAAGAAAGCTTTAAGGTTAATGTATGTATATAGGTGTACGGAAGACCCCCGTCAGATTTTTTGTTATTAAATATATGTTTTGTAATACATATATACCACCTACATAGAGTATAGTTACGCTTGTTATTCTTGTGTATAAACATTGAGATTGATATTATCTCAACATGGTCCCATTCAATTCCATAATTAAGTTATGCTCTAGATTTCGTAAACAATAAAAGCCGGAATTCTGTGTACAGCTTTTGTGTTTGAACATTAATAAATTAAATTAATTTTTTTCGTCTTAAGTGTGTATGTGTGTGTGTGTGTAGGTATATAACGATTTGGTGAAAGTAATTCTTATATGCAATTTAAACATGCATGTAAATCTTGTAATTATATGTAAAAAAAAATATGTGCATGTCTTTCTAGGTACGTACAGCATGATTTATGTGTAAATTTCAATTTAATTATTTCTCGGGTATAGAACTGAATTAGGAGTTTGGCCATTGTATATATATATACTAATAATTCAACCCTTGTTACACTCCTGCATATCATACATTATGCATATGTGTATATACTATAATTTTTCCAATTTTCCTCTCTGGTTTTTTGCTTTGTTTTCCCATTTAAAATATTTATTAAAATCCTATTTGCTCAAAGCTTTCATTGAACTAATCGTATTTTAATGAATGTGTTTTGCTGCATTTATATTGCTTTAAACATAATATGCAATTTGAATTTTTTTTAAAATTATATATATATATATATATATATATATATATATATACATATATAAACTTTTTTTATTTATTTATTTTGATTTTGATTTTAAGACAAAAAAAAATTTTAAACTTTTAATCACGTAGGAATTTCTTACAGTTCATTATTACTCGGTTTGTTGTTTCTGCGTTACTGGTTGAATGGTTTGGTCATATAATATATATATATATATATATATATATATATATATATATATATATATATATATATATATATATATATATATATATATATATATATATATATATATATATATATATATATATATATATATATATATATATATATTCGGATGTTGTTGTTTTGGAACAAAGTAGAATTCTTTTTTATTTTCGTTTTATTTTTCTCCTCGGTGGACACGCAATCTTAATATGCGTCACTTCTTCTTATCTTCTTACGTGTATATATATATACCAGTATGTATAAATATTGTGCTGTGTCGATATAATATTATAAGATTGCAAAAAAATTTCACCATCCCATCGCATAGTGCATTCATTGCATACTGCATATACATACATATATGGATAGGGGATGCTACACTATTGACCTGAATTTTATCGATTTTTATTTTATTATTTGTGTGTGTATGTGTGCTACACTCCTAGTGTCTCAAAGTCACAAAAATTTCCTGTCGAAATTTATGACGTTGTCTCTTCTTATATTCCTTTAAACTTAAACCAATTTGCATGCATGTTAAAAAAAAAATAAAATTTAATTTTTTTTTAAAAATTTTATGTAATCCGATTTCTCACCATTTTCTGTTTAGAGGTGCGAAAATCGAACAATCGATTTTATTTCATTTATTTTCTTATTTATTTATAAAGAAAATTAAAAAAAAAATGAAAATTATGAACAGTTTCAAGTTACTTATTGCATTTTTTTTTATTATGTTTTATGTTATTGTTGTCCATTGCTGCTTGCTGCTGCTCGATATAATGCTCGGATACTCATATATACACAACATATTCATTGGCAATATATTACCGTATTTTAAATTATGAAGTTAGTAACGAGCACAACCAGTGAACATGCTAAATTTATTTACACAATATACAATTTGATTTTAAATATGTTTGACATATAAAATATCATAAAATGCGTTCATTGGTATGAGACATGAATTAAAATTTTATTGTTGTTGTTGTATATATCAATTTTATGTATGTACTAATGTAATTCATTTGATACATAAATAATTTATATACATACATATATGTATATGTATTATGGAATTACTGATATATAATAATTATGTTTTACGTGTGTTACCAGTTCATTATAATATATGGATGATTTTTATAAGTTAGAGATGCATTATTTTCAAATCTGGTTTGTTGTAATTTAGGAAGAATCTATACTCATTTTTTCAGAAGAAAACTAAATTTAAAAAAAATGAGGACTCAATTCTTTGTTTCATATTTTACGATCATCGTGAAGGTTATGTCAAGGTCAAATTAGAGTAATTTTAAATGCAATCGATAATTTTTTCATCAATGTGTAAATAATAAGTCGATATTTTTATATATTAATATTACAACTGATTTTATATATAACTCGTATCATCTATAGTAAATTACCTTATGTTCAATTTTGTAGAGTTATAACCCATTCGTTCAACTCGAAAATTTATGAACCTCTTATTATGTTCTTCCTCTTAGC
Organism: Tipula confusa; assembly: GCA_963556175.1. Taxonomy (NCBI): domain Eukaryota; kingdom Metazoa; phylum Arthropoda; class Insecta; order Diptera; family Tipulidae; genus Tipula; species Tipula confusa. The sequence continues at coordinate 8,034,848 of OY744476.1, forward strand.
AACAGCATCTTTTTGTAGCCGTCGTAATCGATTTCTGCTACTCAGCATACCACGAACCTCAGCATTTTCGAATTGTTCGAGATGTGGTTACACATTAGTTTCAGTATATGCATAGTATAAATACATATAATGAAGTTCCAGATGTCGGGTCGATATAATAGCATCTAAGTTTAGGATAAATATATGACATTTAGGCGATTATACATATACAAATGTTTTGATTATTTTAAAATGATACCAACAGCGACATCTAACAAGTCATTGGCTAACATACCATGGTAGTACTATGTGTATTTATACTATGGTATATGTGTATGTCTATGCGGTCGGGTTTGAAGTTCATGTAATGGGTGATGTTGGATATATAATGTCTTTATATTCTATCTCAATTTTCCTATATTTCTATCTGCACATGCATGGATATATCTGCGCTCGAAAATCCTCATTTTTCCATGTAACTATATATGGTTGCATTTGTACCAAAGTGTACAGGCATATGTTCATAGTGGGCTAATTATAGCTTGATAGCAAATCACTTTGACACGCTATATAATGTGTTGAGCCCTGAAAACCCTGTTCAGACCGAACAATGCGCAACCTGCTTTTATTATTTGTATGTTGATGTGCTTGTTCATATAGCATAATCGGTCGATGTTCATCCCAAATCGATACCCAATCGATGTTGAGGGCTTTCGTAATAGCTATTTCAGTCTCCTTGACCTCCATGCGGCTGGTGCTTTTGTTCGACCTCTTTCGAGTTTATCGATTGGTTTGGCCATTAAGGCACGCCTTGGTTTGATACAAATTGTGTGCGCCACTCTTTTGGTTTACTTTGATCATTACATTCTGGCCAATTAGATCGTTGACATGTTTACATTTCATAATTATCAAGTTCCAGTTTATGTCTCGGATTCAATTTAGTCTTCGACACCAACACAACGTTGGGTTTGTGATAGTCGATGAACCTGAGGTGAACGAGAAGTTCAATTTGCGATAAATCGTACAGATTGCAAGTTTACATTATTTGCAATTATAGTTTAAGATTGCTCATTATGTGAGGAGAAGGCAATTGAGGTTGAGTTCAATTTTCTACTGTTCCACATGCTCTTTTAATTATAACTCAAGAGCCGTGCCAAAATAACTAGCTGAGTTTACATAATTGCATGAAATTTACCTCTATTGCGGTATCCACTTTTTAGCCCAAATACCTACAAGGTTCATAGTCTTTTGCAGTTTTTTGGATGAATTTTTGGCATTAGCTCCGGTTGCTAGAATTGCAGTGTCACCTGCAAAAGTAGCAGTTATTGTCCAACCTCTTTTATGCAAATTGCTTGTTTAAAGTAAATATAAAACTGGTCTCAGGACGCTATCTTGTGGAACCACTGGTGATATTTAATTCGGAAACTTCTCTTTTATATTTAAAGCGAAATTTCAGTTAGCAATATAGGATTTCAAAATTTGATACTTTCAAGTCCCGGTATAAGTCTCAGTGTAATGTTTATTCCAACCCAGGGTGCCACACTTTATCAAAGGCTTGAATTATATCCAGAAAATTTTCGGAGCATATTTTATTATTATCAAGAATATCTTCAATATGGTGCTCGTGGTCCTGTGATGTTTTTTAATGATAGAGTAATTTTCTCGAAATCTCAATTAATGATGCAATATTTGATTTCTTTCAATTATTATAAAGGCTTTATCCTTTTGAACAGCAGTTTTTCAAAAACTTTGGAAAGTAGCGGAAGCAGTGTTATTGGTTTTTGACTTTTTACCTTTCGGAGGTTTGGTTTGTTTCGGTATTATTATCATTTCTACTACTTTTCAGTACTGAGGTAAACGTTTTAGTCAAAATGATGCGTAAGTGATTCTGTAACTTCGATTAGTTTCGTCTTTCAACTTCCGTAGTATTATATATGACCAACGATAGAATAAAAGCGGAACTATATACGAAGTTTAAATCTCGTTTTCATTAATTCATCTTTTTATAGAAAACTTTCTACAAAAATTGCTCTCTGAGAAGTTTGAAGGCACATTACATATCATGTAATGTGCCTTCAACGGTAAATTTCATGACTTAAAAGTAAAACAAGTGATCGAATCAACCAGATCAGTAATTTTTTCTGTTATGTACAATTAATCTACATAGATTAACATTCATGAACTAACTTACAACAAAATGGTAAATTTGTAATTTAATTTAAAAATTTGGAATTTATTCGGAAAAATAATTTGACCTTGAAGTAACTTTCAGATATCGTTTAAATAAAAAAATTAATTGATGAATCATATCGAAGTTGCCATAAGTAGTTTTTAGGATTGGGATAAGGGACTTAGCTTAACTTTAATTGTGCACGGAAGCAAATATACAAACAAACGATAAGTCCCAGAAATGATTGTTGAAAATTTGATATTAAATTTTGGTTATAAATTAAGTGTGTTTAATTGTGTGGAAAATTCGAACAAATTCGGCTGTTATAACTTTTTTGCATTATAATTATAAAAAATATGCAAAATATATTACCGAAAACCAGCTTTAAAAGAATTAAAACCATCCAACAGTTACATTTCCTTCCCCAGTAGATCACAAAGCGAGATTTAGTAGTGATTTTTTTTGACTTTAACGAACGTTGTTGAAAAGCTGGTAATTTTAATGTGTCTTTTTTGCCATTGAACTTCGGTTCGAAAGATATCGCTGTTTTCAATTAATTTTTTCTTGAATTTTAATTTTTTAAAATTTTTACTTTGTAGAAAATGAGTGCTTTTAAGAATTCTTTGACTAGGAATTCTGTTATTAAGAAGATTTTGCAATTTTACGTCAGTCAGTTAATTAAACTTTCAAAAATTAAGTTTCGTTGTGCAGTCGCAATTAGTTTGTGCAATAGTATATATGTCAAAATATATCGAAATTTTTTATTTATTTATTATTAACTTAAACTTTTTCATGCTTTGTTGGTATTTATTTCGGCTTAAATTTAAATAATTTAATTTTAATCAATCTTTTAAATATTAAAGGACACAATTAGCCAGAATTTTTGGTTATGTCAAAATTCCGGGATTTTGGCAACTGAAATTTCTTCACAATCGCTGAATTCCTAAAGCACTCAATAACTGTATGTTTTGATTCTTTTAATAAATTTCAATAGGTATTACAAACAAATGAAAACAAATTAAGTTACTTTTAATTTGCTTTAAAAGAAAATAGTCTTTACAAATTTGAATATACAGTTGTTTAGATATATCAATGGTCATTTGATCCATTCCTGATGTGGCACCTAACTCGAAATTAGTATCGTTTTTTATAAAATTGAATTTTTGATGAATATTTTCTTTCGATTAAATCGTCAACCATATACAATAATGGTTTCGAAACAAAAAAATAATTCAAAATTTACAGGCTTACAAAAAATGAGAAAAAACGCCTTAAAGAACAGTGACGTAGAAGGAGAGAAAATATTGTCGGTTATAAGTTCCTTTATATAGAAGTATTTACAGCGATTTTTAACAAAATCAAGAAAGGTCAGGGCTTTGTCTGATTGGATGGAATCTCTTTATATATATATATATATATATATATATATATATATATATATATATATATATATATATATATATATATATATATATATATATATATATATATAATATAAATTTAAAGAATTAAGTTAATGTCTCGTACAGTTAATTATATATAGTATGAAAATACCAATCTAAAGACTAAACTTGTTTTCCCGATCATATATTGTGTCATTTAACCATAAATTGCATTATAAAAACTACATAAATTTCACATAAAACTGAATTAAAAATAAGAAGAAATTCATGTGCAAAGGGTTTCTTATTGAGAGCGTTCGATTATTGACATAATGATTAAATAGTTATTATGGGGGAGGTTTTCGGCACGCCGTAATTTCCATGGTTGTAAATCGATGTGCATACATCACAATTACAATCATAAAAATATTCTTTAAACGGGTTTTGACTGCAGTAACCCGGCACTATTCTGGGTAAAAGTTACATTTACTACAGTATTCTAAGGTTTCTAAGTTGTAATTATGATGATTTTGTTAAAAAAGCAAAACTATGTAACCTATGGTTAAATATGCACTTAAATCTACATAGAATGATTTGACAACTTCTTTAATAATGACATCTTGCAAAATACAATCATTTTTGATTTTGACAGTTAATATTTTGGTCCCTTACATTGTTGATTTTAATCCTCCTCGTGGTAAAATTGCTGAATTGGTGTGGTTAATGAGGTAAATTCGTACTATATAGTTGTCGTTTACCGTTAACTAAAGCTTTTATTTAAATTTTTTAGAGGACTAAATATGTAGTTGGGCAAACGCGATTTGTTTTTTTAATAATTCGTTTTCGGATAAGCACTTTTCGCGTTCCAGATAAACAAATCACAAACATTCAGCGTGATGTTTTTTAAACGAGCATGTTTTCGATTCCAAATTCTTTAAAAAGGTGTCTCTTTAATGGAAACCCTTTTCATAGTTCCGGCCAAATAATATTATGCAGAGCATTGATTCATATATATATATATATACATGTTTATACGATTTTTGGATGATTGATTGGTTTTGCGGTGTGGTAAGATTATATAATTAAATTAAATATTCAACCTCAATTTCATTTCACAACAAATATACAGCATATACATAATAATTATAATCAATAATAATTAATATAATTACAATTAAAATTTTTTATTGCAATTTTATTCATAAACATATTTTAGCCTGCAGTTTACCAACGATTCAACCAATTATCGTTATTAACGTTAAATTACTGTTCGCAGCAACTTTATATTATATGTATATAAGAGACAAATAATTCGCAAGAACTTAATTCCATCAAAGTGTATTACAATAACCAATAAAATTCATAAACGTATTACTTAGTCTTAACATGGCTTAATGGACATTAGTTTTGCATTATTGTCTTTTTCATTAGTATGGAAACTTGTTTTAAATTCATTTTTTAACCCTTTGCAATGGTATGTGCTCAAAAGTTGTAAAATTATTTATATATATAAAAATTGAAGAAAAATTAAAAAGAATTTTCTAGTGAACTAGAGTTCTCTGAAAGGTAAGTAAATCTCTTAGCCATCGTTAATCCATGTTCGGGTTTCTTTATATATAAGAAACATCCTACCAATGTTGTTTATTCAATACAAAGCATATTAATGGCCGGATTGTGATGAATGATACCTTAATCAAAAGCTCTGCTTTTCATAGTATAAATACTGCTATGAAATAAATATCCTTTTCAATTAATAATTTTTAAGCAATTTTTAAGCAAAATTAGAAAAAAATTTTAAGCAAATTTACGAACATGATTTTAGTTTGCATTAAAAATTTGAAAATTATTTCTAACAGTTTTAACAGTTTAAATGTGGTGTCACACTTTGTTAAAGGATTGTTGTTAAAATAAGTACTGGATAATGCCTCTAAATCATTTAAACTTTATACAAGGCTTCCCTTCGATAATACTGTGGAGGTTATAAATTTAATAGTGTGTGGTTGAGTATAATATCAATAGATTCAGCTAGAGAAACTGTCAAAAATAAAATTCAAATTTAATGATCAGACCTATCAACAGACAACAATTGATTAATTTTAACCACTGATCACGGTCTCTTGAGCGGTATACATATGCGGACAAACCAAAACAATAAAAATACTATTTAAACTAATAAATTAAATCGTAACCTCTTAATTTGCATAAATGATCATTACAACTGAGAGACCATATGTAATTTTCTTAAATTTTTTTTTGTCACATTTTCGTATCATCGTCTTATTTTGGTCGACTTATAATTTATCATTCAACACTTTGAAAACGCAAAAAAAAAAACTAACCATGCTGATGCTATTAATTATTTGATTATAATCTCTTAAGTTGAAAAAAAATTAAGAGACCAAACTAAAAAACGAAAAATACAACACTTTGGTGTGTTAAGTTAACACGTCATGGACAATGTGTTAATTGCTCGAAGGTGTGTTAAAAAAAATGCAACATTTCTTTTTTTTTTTTGCATGCGGTTGACGCGGTGTAGTTTTATTATTATTTTATAACTTCTTGTTACTATTGTCTGTTTTGTTATTCATATTGTATTTTGTTAGTGTGGTTTTTTTCGGTAAAATCGTATATATATATATATATATATATATATATATATATATATATATATATATATATATATATATATATATATATATATATATATTATATATAAATAACAGTCATGATAAAAATTATTTGTTTAAATTGTAAATATAAAATTTTTAATTTTTAGAACTTGCAAGTTCCTACTCTTTTTGACAGCTTAGTCATTATACTATACTGTTTACTTATAAATAAATGGTTTAAAATTGCATAATTGATATAATTATAATAAATGCAAAATAACAAGAAATAATTCGGGGTATTTCTGCGAAAATTTAATATCTATATTTCCAATAAGTTGCAGGTACTGCCCAACTTCTTAAAACCTACATCATTTATGTATATATTAAATAATCAAGGGCCGAACAGGGAACCCTGATGTACGCCAAAATTTAAGAATTTCTCAGAACTTATGGAATTATTATTTTTTTCTAACTGGCTCCTTCTGAATAAATAACTTTTAAATAATTTAATCTTTACCTCAAAAGCTTTGCATATCAAAAGTTTTGCATATATCTAAGAAAAGACATCCACAATAATTTTGCTAATAAAATCAGTAAAGTTTAAACTTTAAACACGCAAACTGTTGTATTTGAATTATCAGTGCAACCAATTGTGGAATACTAGTGACATGATTGGGTATTAAAAAGCCAAGTTTAAGTTTCGCTCAAAATATATCATTGTATTATATCTATATGTAATTTTAGGTGGCAATTTCATGCAAAATATCAGAATAAATATTTTTTGGCGTAAAGATATGATCACTACACTATAAAATAGCTTGATTAAATTTTACACAAAAACACTTTTAAAAACATGCCTAATTTAAAAAAAAACATTCTAGGAATGATCGTTTTTTTATGGACGGATTATTTGGATATCCAATATTTTTTTTTACTCCATAAGGAAATAATTTAAGTGATGGTTACTTTTCCAACAGTGCCACTCTATAGTTGTGTGCACAAATTATACATGGGTGTAGACTTCGAGTAAAATTTACGTAAATCGGATACATGAAAGATTATCAAAAAATAATTTTAGCTTAATTTCATTTTGGACTTAAAGTTAATTATCTGTAAACTACATCCCACCAATACTGAAGCAATTTAAAGAAATTTAATTTATTATTTTGAATATATAAAAACTTAGGTCATCGTGAAAAGTCACTAATCGCTGGAAAATTCATATCCAGTACGAAATATTACCACCCTTATTTGTTATAACTTCCTGAAGACGAAGTGGTAAGAAATTTGGTTCTAAAAACTGGTCTCAGATGTTTTTTATTTAAGTAATTTTTTAAATTTTTTAAGATTTTGACTTTGCGGTGCCAACCATGCGGTGCCAATGACAGAGTTTCATTTAAAAAACGAGAAATGGATCAGAACACGGACAAGGACATTTTGTGGCATACTTGTACCATTCAAATGCAAAGAAAGATGACTTCACACGTCAAGTAAACATACAAATTCAGTTAATACTATACCTAGAAATTCTCAGTCTCAGTTTATTTGAGATGGTATGGTGTCGGAAAAATATTTATACCTTTAAATTTCTTTTAGTTTATGGTAATCCTACAACGCAACATCACGCGAGAAGAGCATGGTTTCTTCATTATAAATATTTTTATTATGGGCAGGTTTAAACCTGATATTTCTTAGGTTGAGTACTGGAGTTTTTTTTAAAAATATTTTATGTGGTAGAGGCCACTGAAACTAATCAAAGTTACTAAAGTTAACTAAAGATATTTGTTAAACCTTCTTATTTTCTTTCAAATTTTTACCTTCTGTCAAATAAAAATAATGGTTTCAAGAAGCCTTAAGATACCGAGCTTTCAACATTAAAATATATTTTTGTTATCAATTTTTTTTACAAAGTCATATTTTTCAAAATATGCCCGTCACAAAATTTGAGTTCTAAAATAGCCACTTTGTCAAAAATAAAATAATGTGCAGAATAACCACTGCGAATATTCGCGAATATGTTCCATTTAAGGCGTTTATAATGGCAACGTTCGAGCTGCAGCAACCGAATACCAGATATAATACCCAAATTGAGAACTCTTTTTACTGGCTAACCATGAAAATGGGTGCTAAAGTTTGCTTTGTCAAGAATTACTGCGTCGAAACCATCAATATTCGTAATTTTTTAATAACATTTTGTGGAGCGGGAACACCTTTTAAAATAATTGGGCTTGCAATTAACTCAAAAAATTCAATTTCAACATCAACTTTGAACTACCACGTTGGATCAACGGGGAAGTTTATTTTAACTACCTACAAACTGCCTTGGATGAATTAGTTGATGACGTGTCGCTACAAACACGTGCAAATATGTGCTACAGCATAATGGAACTCTCCCTCAATATGCACTAGTTTATAGTGAGACAGTAGCTTAACGTAAAATATCCATACCACTTGGGAAAAAACCATTGCATGGCTACCGTGATCTGCTGATCGAAATCCTTTAAACATTTTTGTATGCGGGGTTATTATTGAGAGTTTGTTTATAAAAGAGTAAATCAAACACCGAGCAGAAGGTACGACAACGTATAATCAAAGCTATAAATCTTATTAAAAATAACGAACGTACGATATTGGCGGATTAATCAAAATTTTACAAGGCGATGCCGATTATGTATTTTGGCTAATAATGAACACTTCAAACACTTTGTATAATAGTTTTATTTCTTAACGAAATGTGATCCAAATCAGATCACGAATTACTTACACGGAAATCAATAATTATAGTATGTGGTTTTGTGTCGTTTCTTGATTCATGATCTAATCTGGAGCAGGCCAATCATCAAGAACTATGGCTAAAGTATTAGCCATAGTTCTTCTTTTTTAATTTCAGACAAACCATAGTTATTTTAAAATTCGAAATTTTGTTAAATTTTACACTTTTTTGGTGGGTGTGTATTCGATTTCAATAAAAAACTTTAAAAGTGGAACAACTTTTGAACCATTAACAATTCCATACAACCTAGAAAACAATTTGCTTCAGCCTACAATTAAATTTGGTTATACGATGTTTTTAGCAATTAGTTCTAATGTTTCAGTAACTAATTCGACTTTGTTTAGAGTTAAGAGTTAAATATAAATTAACTTTTTATTCGATTTTTTTTTATCGAATTTTTGTGATGTACGAATAATTTTGTAGATAACTGTATATATTATACATATAGATATATCTATATAATGCAGAATTTATTTACTTTATATTTGTATAATACGTCTTCAAATTAGGGAATGAATTATGTTCATAATTTTTTGCGGTCCGTATTTATCCATTTAGTTATTCAAGATGAATTGATGGTGGGGACGCGACTTTAAAAAAAAAAGTTTTTCTTTATATAAATACAGAGTTAATTATATTAGTGCTTCATCGCATTAAAATGATACATAAATTGTTATTAACATTTAATCACGTATATATGGGATACAATCATATTTTGCGTTTATTGTGATTTTCTTAATGAGAAATGGCCAAAATTATCGAGAAAATTATTTTTATCCAGAATGGCTGATATTTTATGCTTTTATCATCTTTTATTCTGAATTATAAATGGGTTTTATTGTATATGTATGTATAGTTATAGTGGCATGATTCATAATATTATCTAGTTTTATTAAGACATACAATTATTTATTTAATTGTACTTCTCTATATATAGATTAAATCGGGAAAATCATGATTTGATCTAAAAAAAAACAAAAAACGATTGGTTGAAACTATTTCTTTAATCCAGTTGTCAATGAACTCTGAGTGGGTTCCAGGTGGTTAAAATACTGAAACTGCTTATAAATAATATGCGCAGAGGATTTAAAGGGTATTTTTTAAAATTAAATTTTAATTTAGATAAAAGAAGTGGTGTTTGCAAGTTAAATGGGCTTGAAAAATTTGAGTGAAATAATGATGCAAACAATTTAGCAAATACACATCGTTTTGAATTAACGAAATCCAAATTTTTTTTGGGATACCTTGCTCAATACTATACCAGCATACTAAAAGAATTTTAATTATTTAAGCCTCATAATTTTTTTTACATAAAGTGAGTGCGTTTATCCTTTTAACCGTAAAAAGCCTGTTTATTCTATTTTAAGCAGTCTCGACTTTTATTTCCTATAACGTTTTCATGGCATTTGTGCAAAAACCCACCTTCGTTTTTCTTAATATTGCAACATTTGTATTTATGATTTAACATTTTGGCATCTTACATCGGATACAACTTTTAAGAAACGCAAATGGGATCTTTAATTTAAATTTAAATTAAAAAAAAAATAAATTTAAATTATAGGAGTATAGCTCAGATCTTGATTCTATAAGTACATATAATTTTTAATTTATTTTGATCTTTTAAGTAAACTGATGCTGTGTGCCTCTTGTAAAAAATTTCGCCTAAATCACCGACTTTTTTAAATTAATGATTATTTCATATCAATGATTCATAGATGGCACTAGTTTTAATATTTTAGCTATGTCTGAATATTAATACTTCTAAATTAATGACTTTTCAAACTTCAGTTGGTTAAAAATTATTTTGTTTACAACATCTATATGTTTACAAATAAATATTAACATTTAAACATTTATTGGTTTTTAATATTTGTATTAAATTTATTGTTGTCTAGTTTTAAAACTTCTTAAATACAAAATTGTAAACTTTTCTGTTTATATATGTACATACATAAAAATTGACAACTAATACAGGAAGCAACATAACGCAACCAGGCTAAATTAAAAAACCTGATGATTATTAAAATAACCAATGAACAATTTAGAAAATTTAGATGAAATTTTGGGCATGAGACACACAACATAAATATGTTAAACTTTCAGGGTTCCACAAAGATTGTAACTTATTATGTTGAAGATATTAAGTGTATGGCGAGTAAATGTTTAATTAGATCTGCTATATGGTATCCTTATTTGAATCCAGATTAAAGGTAGTATATTATTTTCGATTTACCTTTTGTCGAAACCGCGCCTATTTGTTTCGTCGTGGTCAAATTTGATCGACACTGGTTGAATTTTACCGATTGTGGCCGAAAATTAAAAAAACATATTTTCAATATTTTTGCCTAAATATACAATTTAATATAGAAATGTAAATGAATATAAAAGTTTGACAGTTTTGACTCAAGAACAGTTCTAAAATGTATTTATAGTCCTAAATATTTTGTTATTGATCCAAGTCAATGTACGAACATTTTCGACGGTCGTTCAGATAGTGACGGTAATATACTAAAGCGATATAGTCGCCGTCGAAATCAATAGTAAGGCTCCTGGTTTATATTTCATAGATATAATTACTTCGATTAGTTTATTTTTTAAATGCTCTAATTAGAGTGATTAGTTTTATAGCTTGTTGCATTGATCATCTGTTTTATCGTTGTTTGCCTATTGAAATGATTTCCGAGCAAAACAAATATAACTTTGAGAATAATTAACCTAGGAGCTTATTTTTAACTTCTATTTAGGCTATTATGGTGGATGAATTACTACTTGTGGTCCGAAACATAAAAATTAAACTTCATCAGGCCAGGATGATGTAAATGCGATAATAATCAAGAGTAGCACTACATATAGATACGCCTCTGTGGACCATTTTTAATACTAGTTTGGAGATGGGAAGTTTTCCACAGAATTCTTGAAAAATTCCTTTTGTGTTAAATCTTTTTAAAAAATCCAGTCATGTTTGATAATTATAGCCCAATTTAAAGTTAAATTTAAATTATTATAATTCCTTTCTTAATAAATGTTTGTCTAATTCACAAAATGTGCATACAGCGGTGTATTTCTGAAGAGCTGCTTTTAAATTTCTTAACAGAAGAAAGGTAGAACAAAGGCTTTCGATTTGGTTGGCCATAAATTTTTTCTTTATATAAAATGATTGTGGAGTTACTAGAGGAGTGACAAATGATTGGTTATATTGGCCATATCAACCAAAATTTTGGAGTATTCTGTTCTTTGGCTGGTTTTTATGATTTAAAATGTATATTGAAGTTGAGCTAATTATTTCATTAAATTATATAAAGACAGAAAGCTCAACTATAGAAAATACACGTTGGATCGCTAAGACACCATTTTTTTAATTATAGTAGACAATTTTATTTACGTAGCCATGCTTGTCCTAAAAGTGAGCTATTATCTGTTTATTTTAGTAAGTTCAAAGTCAAATTATTTATGCCATTTGTTCTTGTAAAAATAGAAAAAAGGTCAAGTTTCCCATTATTTCAAAATTACAGTATCTTCCTTTTGGTTATTTGTACATTTTTAAGGTTTCAAAAATGTTCTTCCTTATAGAAGTGAGTATTTAAATTTAAGGCAAGGTAAATATCAATTGAGAATTAGATTTGACTGTATTTTCCATTCCAGCTTCCAAGAGAGATCATTTTCGAATATACTTTTATCCATCGGCCCTAAGTTATATAATAGCATTTTTAAAAATAAGTGCATATCCGATCAAACATCTTAACCATCACTAAACGACCGGTTTTAACATAATAGTTACATTTAAAACATTTCCATAAAATTGATCATTGAGATCATTTTTTTAAACCTTCGGTATTCTCAAACGTACCGAACCAAACTTTCCTTCTCAACTGTTATGCTAAGGATAACTGCGCTAGTAGTTTTAATAGTGCTAGAGCGAGCTAGACACGATTCAAAATAATTTTTGTATAATATATATATATATATATATATATATATATATATATATATATATATATATATATAACTGGTTCTTAATTATGAATATTAGCTTATAATCTTCTATATAATTTATATAATAACATTTTCCATTTATCAACATTTTGCAAAAAAAAAGTAATCTTAATTTTACCAAATATAGAAAATAAATAAAATTCCAAGATAAATCTTGATAATAATCTTAAAATTGCACAATTACAATTAATATATTTTATGGTCTAGATAAAATATCATGATTAAAACTATTTTCCGTATTTGTAAAATTTGCAAAATAAAAATAAATATTCTATAGCACGATAGTATCACGACAGTTGAGTACCTTATATGTAAATATCGTTTTATAAATATTATGTTTATATATTTATACACGATCGTCTCGATTTTATTATTTGCAATTCACACCAATTCGATCCATGTATATACACATGGTACATATATGGTATAGGTTCACTTAATTGCTTTACCGCACTTCATCATATAGGTATTATATGTACGATAAATCAAAAATTTTAAAGTGTAAAATTTTCGCATGTTGTTGTTTTTGTATTTTTTGACAACAAAATACTTTTGTTTTGTTTTTTTTTTCGATTATAATATATCATGTGTGTTGTTGTTGAATTGGTTTGCTACTCGCATTCATATATGCACGCTTAATATGGCAAATCAGGAATTAAACGACGCACAAATCAAACCATAATTAGAATTTTAATATAAATCACAAAAAAAACGTACAACAACAATAATGCTAAAATGATTGATAATTAATTACAAATTTTGAAATTTTATTTCCCATCATTTCAACGATCGCATATATACATTTAGCACTGCTAAGGGAATTTCGTTGGTCCAAAAAAAAAATTTTAAAATTGTCATTCCAAAAATTTTCTGATTTCATCGTCGTTTAACATTTATAACGTATAGAAATTATACGAAACGACTTATAAGTGTCATAAATTATTTCTTAAAGTAAAAATTCCAAATCGATCACACACAAAAAATTTCGAATTGCGCGTACAGTATAATATACTATGTATATAGCTAGCAAAAAAAAAAAAAAAAAAATTAAAACACACACACACCGCGTACATCCGTCGGCGATTTTATGTTTTACAAACTTGAATTCACATAAAAATCATTGAGGATCATCATCCAAAAATCATGAAAAACAGAACATCATATACACAAAACATTGATCAAAATTCGATATGATGTGATCTTATAGCATTTGTGACTGTTTGTTGATGTACGAGATCGTTTATTTTTTTTTAAGTATTGTCATCGTACATATATACATGTATTCATTCGTCGTAGAGACGATCAATTTGTCTTCGTTTTAGCCCAAATTTTACGTGATAAGTTTTTGCGATCTTCTTGTGGTGCTTGAACATTTTTTTGGACCAGCGTAGTTTACACAAAAAAAATATTTTATTTAACTTTAATTTTAAAATTGCGATCACATAAAAATTAAATATATAAAAATATTTTGAGATGTTTGTAAAGGTTTTATAATAATTTATTGTTATGTTGGGTGCGCAATGTGATCGTCATCACATCATCTTCGTTATATTAAGTTTAATTTTTGTTTTGAGTTTAAATATATATTTTTTTGTTTAATGGTTTAAAGTAGACAAGCGTGTTATTCCGAAAATCTTCATTAAAATTCTTAAAAAAAAGATCGTATACATTTGCGATCGTTGTTTTAATAAATAGTAAGAAGGAGAATATATATATGGTGATAAAAACACATACCTGATGGTGATAATGGTAATGTTGTCGGTGGCTGTATTGAACCACCACCACCACCTCCACCACCGGTCAATGGGGCTCGTGGTGGTTCCATACTCCAGGGGGCACTTGGCAATGGAGTAAAATCACCACCATGTGTTGATCCAATTAACATATTACAATTGTCAAACTATACACAAATCTGAATATTTTTTAATTTTATAACAATTTTTTTTATTCCTTTTTTTTTGTAATAACTAAACACTATAACATTCTTTTAAAACCATTTATAACCAACAAAAAATAAAAATAAAACTCAAAATTAACTCAGAAAATCACAACAGAAAAACACTAAAATTCATAGATCACATTTTATTCTTTCATATAAATAAATAAATTTCGTATTTCGCGCACAGTAATAATAACGATCACAATTTTTTTTTATTCTTAAACTTGTTTCTTACAAAAACCATATACATGTGTAAGAAGAAAACTAAAAGAAAACCCACCAAAATATGTTAAAATTTTTTTTTAAAAATCAAGAAATCAAAAGACAAAAAAAAACAAAAACAACGATATAAATGTGTATATATAACTTAAAGATGCATACAGTTAAGTTAACACCGTACGACTAAAGGAAGGAAATAAGAAGCAAAAAGGTTTGAGCAAAATCAAGCACCTGTGAGCATACCTCTTTAATTTTTATTCATGCACAACAAAACAAAATCATTTTTTTCATGTAATAAAACTCATATATCCATCTCATTCGATCACATTAAATTGGTGGTAAACATAAACGAGATCGATAAATAAATGGTCGCACCCACTGACTTTACGTGGTCTTTTACTGCCGCTCCTCAAATTTTCTATAATATATAAGAAATAAATTTAACATTTCTATATAATTCGATATACCATTCGATTTTGCATCTCGTTCGCTCGCACACAATATTTTTATTGGTTTGTACTAGCGCGCGCACACCAAAACCAATCCAAAACCTATAAAATGAAATGAGATAAGTATATATAATGTGTAATAGGGAGAGAAAGAACTAAACTTAAATCACAGTTAATAAATTATAATTACCAATTAAATTAGTAAAATGAGATAGGAATATATTGGTATGTTTATCTCGTGTATCATGAAAATTATTAGGTTATTCAACGCGTTGTGCTTTTTGTTGTTGTCGCTTGTTTTTCTATCGTTTATACGTAGTTTTTGGTGACGTTCTCCGATTGCAGGTTGATTTTGGAATGGAAAACATCGCATACAAATGGAAAATTGATGTTGTGCTGTGATAGAAAGAGAAATTATAATTAAATGAGTGCGCAGATATATATGAAAACGCGTTTTTATCATTTTTTATGTTTTTGAATGAGGAATCACTGGAGGTGTGATTCGAAATTATACATTATGTATTGGATTATATATATATATATATATATATATATATATATATATATATATATATATATATATATATATATATATATTCGTATGTTTGATTTGCCGTAGGTAACATAATTTTTATGGTTTGCTCTTCAATTTGCTTTATTATGCCTTTGAACTGAATAATGAGTTTCCGTCGCAAATCATAAGTTGATGCATCACATGTACAGAGATAAGAAATAGTATATTCTATTATCATATTATCATGCGAGCCTTTCGGAGGTATACAAGTATAGCTTGTAGGTAATTCATTTTCTGACAGTGGAGGTACTTAACCTCTAACGTTTTTGAGGTATTTCATTGGTTAAATACCTCTAATGAGCTATGGCTTTCTAGTCGTGGAGTTTACTTGATACAATTGTGTTCGATTTCTCTGGAAACTAATCTACCTCTGATTATCCAAAATTATCACCGTACAATGAGTAAGCAAACTTTTTCTAGTGGATCTTCGGTAGATGTACAGAATGCTTAATTTGCTATCTGCAAACTGCAAAGTCTGCAACTGTCTACAAAATTCAATTATTAATTAAATCTTTCATTTCTATAGCGAACACTATATATGCGATCTATATTTTCTAGTTGTTCTATGGTCTCTAATTGTTCTTCCTTTTGTTCTTAATAATCTTTATAAATCTTTTTACTATAAGTTCATTACCTTTGACATCCTGTGAAAGTTGGAGTATCTATTTATAAAATTGTCGAGGCTATAAAATCATCGATTTTTATCGGCCATAATTCTTCGGTTTATGCTCTCTTATGTTTTTCGTTTGTCTGTTCCGAGTCTGCTCTTCATCAACTAACCAATTTGGCAAATTTCACCACAGTTTGTTATTGGCTAGTTCACTCGCGGTTACACTTCTATAAAGACACTATTTTAGTAAGGTTCTCCTTATAGACACGACACGCCACCATTATTTATCTCTCTATTTCAGGCTGTGGTTTATTTATTTGCTTAACCGGAGCGACGCACGCAAATAAACTGCGATTATATTTGACCTTACTACAATTTATACTATTGCGCTTACACCGCAGCCTATCTGACTGAAATGGTTATTTGTCTTTAACCACTGTGGAATAGTAATTATATAGGTGCCTATAATTACGATTGATCTCCGATCTTCGGTCAGATGTCATCTGCTTGTGAGAATTATAATCCTAAATTCTATGTCTATCCTGTTTACAAAATGGACAAATAATCCCCGTATATATCGATGAGTTTTCCAAGAAACTTTATAAATTTTTTGGTGGGAAAATTTGCTTCTGAAGTGGGTTCAACCGACGGTGTAAACAATTTTTAATGATTATAGATAAACATTTCATCGGATCGGATTACTAATCGAATTGAGTTTTAACACCTGAACACCAAAAAATTAAACTTGCGTCGATTAAATAAAATAATCGATTTAAGTAAATTAAAATTAATTAATTTTATCCAAAACTAAATTTAAATTTTCTCTAAATTAATGATCGAAATTAATTAAATTAAGCGATTTAATTTCATTATATATAATATGGCGGATTACGAACGAACCGCATAATCAATTAATTTTCATATTATATTAACGATACGTTATTATATTATCTCAGAGTGATCGCGGTTTAATTAATAAACAGGTATATCGACGCGACTACCTTATTGGTAGTAAAACCGCATTAATTGTACCATAAATATTCAGCCCCATCATATTATAAATTTTAGAAATCATAACAATTACATCAAATTATATCTAAAGCAAAATGGCATATATAAATAAATAAACTCGCATATATGGTATAAATTAAGCGAAAGGTAATTAAACCGCTAACGACATCGAACAAAAAATAAAATAAAAACAAACATACCAAACGTGAAGCATACAACAAAACTAAAACTATCAACTAATAATTTACAGACCATATAAAGAAGTAACAAAACTTTTTTTTTTTTATAATTTCAATTCTCTCTCGTCTATTTTCTATTGCGATTTGTCGTCACACGACACAAGAAGTTAAATATAAGTAAAACAAAACAAAAATGAGCAGCAAGCAACCAGCACAAAAAATATATGTTACCGGTATTAAATGGAGACAAATAACTTTATTAGTAACCGAAACCATAATAGAGCAGCAAATTTATAGTTTTGTATGTAGTTTTGTTGTTTGGAAGAAAATTAAATTTACATAAATACTGTCACGTTAACCTTGAAGAATGATTGAATGGAGACGAATGTAAACGAAGCTAAATAAATGGGTAAGTTCTTCATATAGTATGCACAATACACTTATATGTATATTATTGCTAATATAAAATGGATTAGCGTGATTGATTATAGTTCGACTTGAGTTATTCTTAGAAACATTTTGTTTTCAACTAGTAAAGTATGGCTTCTTCAACTGGTTTCTCAAATTACCATTGAAAATGATTATAGTATATACTCTTATATATAATATTCAGTGGAATCATTTATAATATCTATATATTATTATATATATATATATATATATATATATATATATATATATATATATATATATATATATATACTTAAGGAGTGTATATATATATGATTGAAGTGGCCTATACTGCTTGAAAGAAATTGCTTTGTGCGCGTTTTTAGATATTGAGGGAGCTTTTGACAATATACTGGATATTACTCAATTGCTAGGGCAATCAGGCGTAGATATATTGATGATCCGGCTAACCCCTGGATTAGTTCCATGTTGGTTAGCATTACATTCAAGCTTTATAGGTAGTAAGAAAGTCATGATTACGGTAGTAAGGGGTGTCCGCTAGGTGGTGTCTTATCACCTTTGATTTGGTCATTCATGATCAACGAGTTATTTGATGAACTACATCTACACGGTTATGACGCCATTGGTTATGTCTGCCAGCATGCAATAGACCTCGCTCTTTGTTTCGAATTTGTGAACTAAAGAGGATTCGATTATACCTAGAAAAAAAGTTCTGGTGCCTTTTACCAAAAGGCGTAAATTGAACCTTATCAGCCTAAATGATATTACTATATCGGATATTCCAATGAAGTTAAATAACTGGGTTGTGTCATAGTTAAGTAATTGAATTGGAATTCTCATATATTAACTAGATTTACTGGATGTACATCATGATAGAGAGGCCAATTGTAATCTATGGGGTCGTAGTTTGGCCTAAGGTACAGCAAAAAGTTCATCAGACTCACTCCACTTCATATCTACGTCTAAAAATCAGCTGCTACTTATGCAGCAAGATGAAAACTAGTGAATCAATATAGTCATATGGGTTAACTGGCCATTTTAAATGAACTTTCAGACTTGGATGTGTTCTTTAGTGTCCCGGACATGATTTCCAAATAACTTTGCTTTGGCTGGAATTTCGTGGTAACAGTCCTTGATAGAACAGACTAGGATACTGGTGGACCTCCTATGGAATCTAACAGCCTAATCTGCTTAAAGGATAGATCAAAAATGAACAGTGAAGTCGGCATTGGTGTCTTTGGACCCAACCACAAAATTTTGAAATACCTGGGAATTTGCCACATTGTTTTTTAGCCGAAATTCAGGCCATCGACGTCTGCGCCTCAGCCATTATGACTAAAGGTCTTAAATGTGCCTTCATCCACATTTTCTCCGACAGCCAACAGTATTGAAAGCACTGGCTTCTAACTGCCTAGATTTTAAGTCTTTTAAAAGTGGTTTTAAACTGCTCTCTTGCCAAAATGAAGTTAGGTTGTGGTGAGTACTTGGACACAAGGGCTTCACCGGAAATGAGATAACAGACGAGTTTGGATGGTCAGGTTCGTCGACTACATTCAATGGCCCTGAGCCATGACTGTTGGGAACTGTATTCCCGGCCTTAGACAAGCCAAATCTTTGATCATACCATTTCGCTATAAGCACTTATGGCGGTCAATTTTAGTAAAGGAAATACCAGGAAACTAGTGAGTTTTCTTTCAGGTTCACTGTAACCTGAGATATCATTTGAATAAAATGAACCTTCCTATACAGAGACGGAATGCCGACAAAGAGATATAAACTGCCGAGCACATACTATGTCAGTGTCTTGCTCTGTGTACACTGAGGTAGCTTCATTTTGAAGAGAGGTATTTGACCCCGGAGAAAGGTAAACTCGTCTCTGCAGGAAGCAATCTGGCCTCTATTAGGAAGATCAAGAACTGGACTAATAAACCCAATAACACAAAACATTATTTAGATCGCATGCTGGCTGTCGGGGGCAGAGGAAAACTTAAAAAAAAATAAAAATAAACAGCATCTAAAGGGAACATTAAGAGAAGAAGCCGCCAGTCTACTAAAGCATTCCAGCATTACAGATGCTAAATATATCGAAGCTCTACGCGTAAGTTGTTATAGATACGTCGGATGAGAACATAAGAGAGTTCAAGGTACTAGGGAACGAGGCTGAAAGCCGAGTTTATTGGTTGATCCATATCATGCCGAATAAACTGGATGACGAAACTATCAGTTTACGCTGGGCAGATTTCAATATTCCAACCATCAACCAATTTTTTAGATTTATGGCCAAGAGAGTCGAAGCACTTGAACCCCTAAAGGTTCAAAATAGGTGTTCTCATCAGCAAGTTACTCCAAATAGATTTATTATTAAAAAGTAAAATCGTTCCAGGTGCTCAAGTTCAATAATGCTCAGTGTGTCTTGCAGAGCAACACAGATAATTTGAGTGCCTCAAATTTAAATAAATGTCTTTAGATCAGAGAAGAACTTTACTAAAGAATGATGCAAGGTGTTTTAATTTCCTATCAATCACGACCATAAAGTGTATAACTGCAAGTCGAGGTTTCGCTGTAAAGAACGCAACAAGTAACCAAAAATTATTAACTCGCAAATCAACATTTTTATGCAGATAGGGAAATCGATATTATTATTGGGTCAGACATCATTTTTTACCTTCCGCCTAAAAGAAAGCTAACAACAAAGGTATCATCATGAAACATACATTATTATAGGATGGGTAGTTTTAGATAAACCTAAAGGAGTTCAAGCGAGACAGTATATGTCGCCGTTAGTGTGGGCAACCCAGAAAACAACATTTAAACTTTATTACGCAAATTCTAGGAAATAAAATCACAACTATAATTAACAAATGAAGAGCAGTTTTGTGAGAACAATTTGAAAGAGGCCACCATTACCAACAACAGTTAAAGTGAGGTTACCTTTAAAAAAACCTCTGTCTAACTTGGGAGGCTATTTTCAGACAACGTTACAGCAAATGCTTTCGATTGAGAAATGAATGTCGAAAGATTTGTAGTTTGCCTCAATGTATAGAAATATTTAGTTCTGAATACCTTGAATTAGGACATATGAAATCTGTTAATGATGATCAACTTAGACTACGTGCGGATATTACATACCCCTCGCCACAAAACTAAGAATTAAGAAAGCAGCTCTAAATTACATAAAGTTTCATTACATAAAGTTTTAATATTGTTGCTAAAACCACTATAGTTTGAGCATTTCATAGAATCCAGTGCAGCAAAAATCTACTAAATTCAGAAAATACATGATTTGGTTAGCCTATACCAAAATATCAGAAAAGGCTTGTTTTGTTCATGTGTTGACTATACCTACTTATATATAGAGCTACATATTTTTTGCCTAAAACAAAACAAGCTGCTACCAACCAACTCAATATGTTTTTTTGGTTGGTTTCTCCGATTCCTGAGACCAATTAGTTTGGAAAGAAATAGTCGACATTAGGGAGTGAGATATATTTGGAACTGTTTTCTCCTCTTCTTTGCATATTGATTTCTTAAATTTAAATCTTCAATACCTGGCAATATCTAATTCCGAAAAAATGGCATATTAAAAACTTCAATCTTTTATACAATTTTGTATATTAAAAGTCTCACTTCAATCTTTTTTTATTAAGCCTACCATTTTACCTAAAATAGTTTAAATAGTATATGTTTATGTGCTCAAAAGCTTCTAGCATAAAAGCTTTTATCATTCGAATTAATCTTATATTGAGCGAAATAAAAATACAAATAAATTTCTAAAATAAGGCAAAATTTTATACAAGCCGAGATTAGTATCTATAATTAAAAATAACGTTATGTTATGCTGTACAGTGTACATATATAACTATATAAATGTAAAACCTATTTAATACATTCCTTGTACTTAAATCGCAGAAGAACAAGAAGAAGAAGAAGAAGAAAATAAAAATTGGTATTGTGTATACATAATATTTTGGATCGTTTATTATAATTTTAATTTATTCAAATTAAAACATGATTAAATTTATTCATTTTTATCGTTAAAACTAAAAACAAAAAATCTTAAATTATATTACATATATTATAATATATATATATATAATATACTCGTATTTATTTATAGCTTTTCATAAATGCGGTAATTAAAAAATAGTATGAAAAATAAATAAAATTATTACTTTGAGTGTCTGGGAGTTTTTATCGAAGGTTTTCAAAGTGGCTAATAAAATAATATCGCTTTTCACGATCAACAAAGTCATATGTAAAATTTATCTTCTAATAAATTTTACATATGACTTTGTTGATCTTCTAATAAAGTTTTGGTTAACTTATTTTCAATCTGTCAATAAAATAATTGTAAGAAATGTCACGCAGTAGTAAGAGTGCCATACTTTATAGCCTCATCAGATCCAGAAAACGTTATTTTACACATAGGTTGCTAGTTCAATATATGCCTTATTGTTCCAGAAATTGAATTACTGGAAGGTTCGTGCCGATTTTATCAACTTAATTAACGGGTTTAGTTATTTTGACGGTTGTTTTGATTGATTTTAGTGTTGGATAGTTTTTTTTAATCTACAATTAACATATATTTACCAATTTAGAATTTAGAATTTTGTATTATATTATTATATTATTATATTATTATATTATTATATTACTATATTATTATATTATTATATTATTATATTATTATATTATTATATTATTATATTATTATATTATTATATTATTATATTATTATATTATTATATTATTATATTATTATATTATTATATTATTATATTATTATATTATTATATTATTATATTATTATATTATTATATTATTATATTATTATATTATTATATTATTATATTATTATATTATTATATTATTATATTATTATATTATTATATTATTATATTATTATATTATTATATTATTATATTATTATATTATTATATTATTATATTATTATATTATTATATTATTATATTATTATATTATTATATTATTATATTATTATATTATTATATTATTATATTATTATATTATTATATTATTATATTATTATATTATTATATTATTATATTATTATATTATTATATTATTATATTATTATATTATTATATTATTATATTATTATATTATTATATTATTATATTATTATATTATTATATTATTATATTATTATATTATTATATTATTATATTATTATATTATTATATTATTATATTATTATATTATTATATTATTATATTATTATATTATTATATTATTATATTATTATATTATTATATTATTATATTATTATATTATTATATTATTATATTATTATATTATTATATTATTATATTATTATATTATTATATTATTATATTATTATATTATTATATTATTATATTATTATATTATTATATTATTATATTATTATATTATTATATTATTATATTATTATATTATTATATTATTATATTATTATATTATTATATTATTATATTATTATATTATTATATTATTATATTATTATATTATTATATTATTATATTATTATATTATTATATTATTATATTATTATATTATTATATTATGACATTTTTTGGTATAGATTTTAGTTGGGTGGTTCCGTTTAGCGGATTCTCGTTATTGCAAACAGTCTTCCTGGTCTCAATATTGATGGTGGTAAACAGTACTTCCATGTCACTTAATTTATATCTATCTAATGATCAAGAGATCAAATCAGTGTAAGCTATACCAGATAATAAAGAAGCTCACTATGCTACCCACCGCATTAATACGTGTACTATAGATATGGGCTAAAACAATACCAGTATACTGCCGAGTACTATACTAGACTCCGGATCAGCAGGGTTGACAAATTAAAATCTAGATTAATTACAAAGTGTCAACAAGTGATTTAATTGCTATAATGGCTGGGCTCTTGGGTATAACAAGAAAACATTTGCAGAACTGGAAATCATTTGGTTTTGTAAACGTATAACGGTTGTATCGAGGGCCTTATCTGTATAGGTCTTACCTAATGCTTGGCAAGTGTTTTTATGCAGTATTTGAAGTTTGAACTGAGCTCAAGAACTTTTTAATTTTATCTCATTCATCTAAATTTGCCTGTTATGTACTGCGAGGTTTGTTTTTGCAACTTTTTGACCGAAATTTAACCGACTTGACTTTCAAGATTATACTCAACTATAATGTGGATTTTGCACTTTCCAGTAGATGTGGTTGTACTCTATTTTGGTGGGCATAGTGTTAAGCAATAAATTATTCACATAGTATACTTACATATTATCGCTATGTCTCCCGCTCTCGCTCTCAAAGCTAACATCTTCAAATTATAATACAAATACAAAAACATATTTCTTTAAACATGCCATTCAAAAACGTCGTAATGATATACAAGTCTTGCGTCTTCATATACTCGTACCAACAAAATTCATTATAATTCAGTTCATTACTTCGTTATGCTTCTTAATTTTCGGTTATTATTTACTTACGTTTAAGCTTACAAATACAAGACCTATAAATTTTTTTTTATTATTGTTAATACCATCAATATAATATATATAAGACGTATGATGAGGCGTTCAAGAATTAGTCTTGTATATATAAATAAAAAATAAAAATAAAAGTGGGGAATTTTCATTTGGCTTTCTGCCACCGCGTCTTAAAGAAAAGAGGCGTGGTTCTGTTATGTGTTATATTTTGGTCGAGTTGTTTCTTATAATTTTTGAAATTGGTTGGATGGTTTCAAGACAATGTTTTGTGTATATAAATAAATAAAAATATTAAGAAATAATATAAAAAATAGGCGGTATTCTGTAATAAATAAGCGCGGAGGAGAAATTTTTTCTTTCGTTCTCAACCAAATGCTCCAACATGTCATCCTTTACGCTAACGTAAACCTAAATATTTAATACATCAAAAATTCCGTTTCGACTTCGATAAATTTTTAAAAATTGTATATCATTATTAAAATTATGCACGTAATATGTATCGCCTTTTGACGTAAAACAATTGAAACATGCTATGTAATTGACAGTTAATTATTCATTTCAATTAATATCCGTTAATTATATTTCGCCATTATTCGAATTACTTCGATATACCTTTAGCCATTGTGTTTATAATAAATTTTTCAAGCGATAAAATTTTCTTAAACAATACAATTATTTAATAAATTAACGAAATTACACCATTTTTTCTTATAAATAATTTTAATTGTTTGACAAAAAAAAATAAAATTTTTTTTTTCATTTTATAAATATACACGACAGGTAATGCCCATAAGAAAGGTGGGAAAATTGGTGATTGGTACGGTAAAAGTATAATAATCTTAAGAAATTCTATTGTTCCATTCAAAACACAGAAGCGAAACATAAAAATTCACGGTGAAAAAAATTAAAAATCTCACCGCATATTAAACCGTTAAAACGATGATGGGAAATGATGATGGATTTTCCTATTCTTAAAACCAAGCCATTCGTTTAAGTATCATTGAACATTCGAAATTATATATTATAAGGCGAGGCTGACTTACTTCCATTTTAAATTTTTTTTTATGCGATTTCCTAGCAATTAATCAAAAATTTTCATTTATACAATTAATTCGGTCGAAATTTAATTGGATTTCTAATTTTCTTAAATGTTATGCGTAGATATGTGAAACGTATAAGTTTCTTCTTCTCCTAGATATACACAGTTTAAAAGTTTTAACAGGGATCTATATAGCTTTAAATGTTTTATTAACTTATTTTCACCTTATCACTTATAAAATTATAATGGCGCAGAAAGTTTGAATATAAAATCTTGATATTTCTTCAAGATCATATTCGCTCATTTAATAATAGTGATATTTGCTAATGAAAGTTACCTTATAATTATAAAACATTTTCTTCGAGGAACCTAAAAAAAGAACCAGACTAGTGGAATGTACAAAATGTCAATAATACGAACACGTAATAGGGCCTACTGAACGCTAAATGATGTTTGCGTGATTTGTGGTGAACTGCATAGTTCAAAGCAATGCAATAAATTTAGAACTGTTGCGTATATACAAAATATGCAGCAACTGCGCTGGAAACCATACGGCAAACTACATCGGTTGCCCAGTATATATAGAGTTAAAAAAAAAAATCCTAATTAGCGAGCTAAACAACGAATGTATAAGCTACATCGAACTTAAACTGAAGTGCAACCAGGAAGTAGTATTCATTGACGGGAAAATAAAGCCCACCGTCAATATAGTGCTGTGTATTCAAACTTCTCATATGAAAGTATACTAAAGGGCATATCTCCAAAAGTTCAATCATGTGAAGATGGAAACATCTGAACTACAGAAAAAACAACTCATAGAGTAGCATTTCTGGAAATAACCAAAAGTTAATTCAAGAAACGCGGTAATACAAAGGCAATAGCAACAATAAAGATTGCCAACATTTAAAGTGAAATTAAATCGAGCAATTAAAACCTTGAAAGAAGTCATGAGAGAAGTAAAAAATGAAGGTGTCCAAAATTATTTGTGTGAACTGTCGACAAAAGAGAGAACGGAATATTCTTTATGGAAAGCGCAGACATTTCTAGACATTTTAAGAAGCCGGAAAACTCGAGCTGATCATTATGATTTCCAAAACCTAAATTGGGGAAGAAGTGATGAAGAAAAGGCAGATCATCAATTTAGATTCCGAAATCAGCATGGTACTATAAAGCAAATCCACAGGATTTTCAATGCAGTCAATCACACTTCAGAGGAAAAAGAATATTATTCTGCTGTTTTCTTGGATATTGCACAACCCTTCGACAAAGTATGGCTTACATCTAGACAGAAGGTTGTCCTGGAGTAAGCATTTAGAAGCAAAGCGAAATCAAATAAAAGTAAATCTTGCTAAGATGTATAATTGGCTAATTGGAAGAAAATCAAGGTTATCACTTAATAATAAAATCCTACTATCAAAGTGATACTTATGCACGCATATGGACATATGGTATTCAGTTATAGGGACCGACTAGCGCATCAAAAAGAAAATTTCTGCAACGCATACAATCAAAAATACTTCGCTGTATTGCAAATGCTCCCTGCGCGGTATATTCGAAACACCAACATTCATGATGACCTGGGTATCTTAACATTGCAAAAAATAATTGAAGTTTATATAGTTCGAAATATTGCTCAAAATTGGAGACACATCCATATATATATATATATATATATATATATATATATATATATATATATATATATATATATATATATATATATATATATATATATATATATATATATATATAAATATATATATATATATATATATATATATATATATATATATATATATATATATATATATATATATATATATATATATATATATATATATATATATATATGCATTTTTTCAATTCGGACTTGCAATATTCATATTAATGAACGATCGTTGCGAGTTGCCTATATGATTATTTTGGATAAACACGAATGTCACGTTCGAAAGCGGCTCATCATCATTGTTTATGAGTATTAGGGCGATTTTATTGGTATAGTGGATGCATTGTAAAGTCGCTGGTCAGAATGACGTTTTTGGTAAAACATGAAATTCAAAACCGGCATTTAGTAGTATCGGCACCGTGAGCTTTAAATTTTGCTTCAGCTTTTACTTCACGAAGCATGTAGTTGATATTGGCGAGCTGTTTATGGATTATGTAAAAGCTCTTGATTTTAAAGTACCATAAGATAACGACATGCTTATTTATACCATTTTTTTATGAAGCTTAATACTTTGTGTATATAGTACCATAACGACATCTCTTAAAATAATTTAGTACTTATTTATACCAATTTGTTAAATATAAAATTCATTGTTAAAAGGGGAAACACCAAATAATTTTGACAATGTGATTTTCAACATTTAGATTTCAAATGCATTAATAATTTGTGAATAGTTTTTATGTCTTGTGTGTGCGTGTTTATTTAATGATCAAATAAATAATAATTGAAATATCGAGTTCAACGTTAATGTTCGTAGTTTGTTGAATATTGCAGTTCCTAAAATTACATAGTTTTGTTCCTTTTTCTATTAAAATAAAAAGAAATTATGCAAGTGGAGCGAAAAAAAGACGACTTAAAGTAGAATTGAGAAAAAAGGAACAATGTTTACCGCGGATTTCATCATTCTATAATAAGTCAAAAGAGAACGAATCTTATAGTAAAAATGTTGAAGACGGTTTGATTTCAAATAGTACTTTAGAAATGATTTTTGGGAATTCAAACGGTGTTTCAAATAAAGAGTTTGGATGATATTTCAACGCAGCCAGAAACAGATGATGCAGCAACAGTTGGTCCAGGAAGTGAACACGGCGATCTAAATTTATCTAATACAAATTTAGATATTCAAATCGCTTTAGGTATATTGGCCCAACTGATGATATCTCATTTCTTCATTTCTTAATAGAAATGGTATACAATACAAATGGAAGTTTTTCTTAAAATTAAAGAATTCGTTATCTCTGAGAAAATCTCTCCAGATGCAGAAAATATCAAATTCCCATATCATCTTCTCAAAAAATTGTTACCTAATGGTGAGTCGTGTAAGAGAGGCTGGTTGTGTTGGAGTAAACAAAAACTGTTTTTGTACTGTGTTTCATGTTATGTTAATAGGTTAGACTCAAAGTTACATGCTCTTGGTAGTTTATCCGGTTGGAATACTCAAAGAGGTTGGACAAAATTGCAAGGTCACATACCCAGTCATGAAACTTCAATTAAACATACGCAGAATTATGTGTGCTGGAAGTCGCAAGTTAATAAGGCGTCAATAAAATCCACATTAAGGAGTGTATTAAAACAGGCAATCGATGAAGCCAATAATTGGAAAAAAATTCTTCGGAGAATTTTAGAAGTGATTATGTTTCTAAGTGAGCGAGGTTTAGCATTTCGATGTTCTATATATAGTCAACGAATTAGGGATGTTCATAATGGAAATTTCCTAGGGATCGTAGAATTACTCAGTAAGTACGACCCTATACTATACGATCATGTGAAGAGAATCCCAAAAGACAAACAACCGTTTAAAGTTCATTATATGTCCTCATTTATTCAAAATGAATTTATTGAAATTTGTGGAACCTTAATTCAAAATAAAATTCTTGAAGAGATTCGGGCTTCAAAATATTTTTCTATAATCGTTGATGCAACTCCAGATTGCTCACATAGCGAACAAGCCAGTCTCGTTATCCAATATTTTAAACTATAGTTGACAATTCCAAGAACGGATTTGAAATCGCTCAACGAATTATAGAACTGCTAAAACAATTTGAGCTTGATTTCAGTTTTTGTATTGGACAATCTTATGATAACAGTTCAAATATGGCAGGGAAGAAAAATAATTGTGCATAAGCGCAGTTCTACTAAAATACAATCCTAACTGTATATTTTTTCAATAGACAGTGTGGAAACTTGTAAGGAAGCTATATTATACTTAGGAAAAACTCAACAAATGGCTAATTTCTTTAGTGGTAGTCCACAGAGTTGAGAAATTTTGAAGAAAGTTATAAAATGTTCAATTCATCCGATATCAACAACAAGAAGGTCTGCACGAATCGAAGTAAAACCAGCCGCGAACCATTTACCCGGTATAACGGTCGCTGCAGAGGAAGCATAATAACAATATTTAGTTACCTTCGAATGTGTTCTATTATCAACGATATGGTTTGAAAGTTTAAACCTATTACAACAAATAAATCTATAGTGATAGAGGCCCGAAATGTATCTTTAAATGTTGAACTAAATTTAGACAACCTAATTTTACAAACTCGAAAATATCGGAAGGATTGGGATAAAATACTTTTAAAGGCAAAAGAAATATCATAACGTTCCGAAATTTCGACAGATTTTCAAACAACACATAAAAACAAAACGCAATGGGATGCTGAAGAACACTAAGAATCAATGTTTGTTTCTGTATTATTGATTCTGTAATATCAGGATTATTAAAGCGATTTGAATCATTGTATCAAATTTGTTATTTATTTCAAATTATTTGGTTGTTTCAAGATCGATTGTTGGCAAAATACTCAAAAGAAATTTCTATTGGCATATTTGATTAGTTAATATTTTTAAAGAATATTTACATATCGAAGCAATTTTGACATAGGTCCATCACCTGACAAATTGTTGAAAAATATATTTGAAGCAAATTAAAAGCAAGTGTTTCCAAATTTAGCAATTATTCTAAGAATATTTTTGATTACCGTTTTCTGTTGTTTCCGCTGAAAGAAGTTTTAGTACACTGAAAAGAATAAAAAATTTCAACAGATCGACGATGTCACAAGATCAATTAAATTGTTTATCAAAGCTCAATTCTAACTATGCGCGAAAGGTTGATTTTTCAAATAGCATTAAAGAATTTACTGATTCAAAAGTGTGCAAATCATTTCTAAAATAATTAAAAGGTTGGTATAATTTTAATTAAGGCAGTTTTAATGCTGCCCAAATAGCTTCGCAAACTTTAAATATAATTTAAGGTACCTACGTTCAACTATCCCGTGCGCTACTGGTATGATATGCTTATATCATTTATCACCTCATGTTAAGTCACTAACTAACATTAACTAATTACACCCTAAATATAGAAGCTATCAAATCGATCACTTCGTCAACCAACCAAAACCGTTTTTCTTACCAACGCGCCTGAAAGAAAGCAAAGTTTCCTGAGTATACCTGTTTTTCTTTGTTGGTTATCGAGTGCACTCTACGATTATCCAAGTAAACTATGGTATACCATCCAAAATCTAATGATTATTTTGATACAATATACAATACTATTGATTACAGAGATTATAACTTATCCATTAAAGTTATTAGTTTTACCATATAACACAACACAATCACCTTATTAGGTTACCATCGTGATGTGTACCTACACCTAAAAACAATTATACATAAGTAATAATCATAGTTGTAGAAATGAAATCAATATATTGCCACAAATGTATTCGAAACTCAAAGGGACAACTGAAATAATCTATAAGCTTTCTAAACGCAGAATAGATATGTGAAATATAAACCCATATATGTATATACATATAACATAAATAAATAAATAAATAAGTAAAACAAAACTAATGTTCAACTTAAACAGCCTACTCAATAATTCATTCAATTACATTTAGTTCATATCTTCAATTGGTGAGTGAACAGTGCAGACGATACGAACAAAATAATATACACAAAAGTTTTCCATTTCAAATACAAAACTATACAAAATAAAAGTTATAACGTTACTAAATATGTAAATGTGACACGAATCGTTAATTTATAATTTAATATAATCATCAATGGATGACGTGTAGGTTGAAGCCATTTTGGAAATATCAAAAAAAAAAAAATAAAAACGAAATTATAAATATATATATATATATATATATATATATATATATATATATATATATATATACCACCCACCCACAGACTAACTACATTATATGAAATTCACCCCTAAAATAAAAAAATTGTGTATATAAAAAGCCATATGCACACACCATAGTTATTATGTTACAGTAGTTTTAACGACCGCTTCAACCCCTTTACGTGTGGTACACAAATTATATGAGGGGTGATTCTTCCTTTATATACGTTTCGTTTGCGTTTTGGAATGAAAACGTATTATTGGTTCAAATAGAAATTTATGATTCAATGAGTTTATGTTATTTTATGTTTTATGTAAATATAATTTTCTAACCGACTTTTCTATAAAGGTAGAGAGACCGTTTTATTTTTATTTTTTTGGCATGGGAAATATATTTTTATGGCCGCATATATTTTTTAGGGCGATATTATAATTAAACAGCATTGAAGACCATTACTGGTCCTTATTTATAAATAATTAGGTGGCCTAATTTGGAACGAACGTAGTGCCAATTGTTCGAACCACATATAGTAATTGATTTATTTGTACTTACTGTTGCTTAAAAAATTTTTGCAAGCTTTACAAAAATTGCGTCAATTATATCGTCTTAGCGGATCCAAGTTAGACCAACGCAGCAAATATATACCAACAACGGACATAAATATGAAAAAAAAAAAATATTCAATTTCGTTAGGTTAGTTTCTGG
Source organism: Tipula confusa (assembly GCA_963556175.1). Classification (NCBI taxonomy): domain Eukaryota; kingdom Metazoa; phylum Arthropoda; class Insecta; order Diptera; family Tipulidae; genus Tipula; species Tipula confusa. Next base: position 8,067,240 of record OY744476.1, read on the forward strand.
TTCATCGTATTTTATTTTTTTGGGTGGTTTGAGATTATTCATTAAATTTATTGTTTTTCGATCAACTTAAAGTATTGTTATGAGAGAAAAAGGTGCCCAAACTAGCGGCAGTAGGAAAATACTCACAGAATGCCCCAAAAATTGGAACGACAATAAATGTGAAAGGCGTTTGTTTATATAGTGTTCCAGAAGTCCGACTAATTTCTTTTATTGCTTTATGTTGAATCCGATCTTGATTTTACACCAAATGAAAAAGATATAACTTCAAACGACGTGCCACTGAACACTTTGCTAGTCGAAGATAATATTTTGCAGGGTATATAGTCGTTCTTCCATCTACTTCTGCTAGAACAGTATTTGAAAAGAAAGAAACAGATGAAGAGGAAGCCAATCCAAAATTACTAAATGATAAAATCGGCAACGAACAAATCACGAACACGTGGAACTGTACACTTGTGGCTGACCAAAATTTACAGATTGTAGAAAATGTAGAATTTGAAGTTGTCGACCAAATAACAAATTCGGAGAAAATTTCATATATACAAAAAAAAAAAAAAAATTAAATGAAAATGCAATAAAGAATCTTAAGAGTGCACCATTTGAATTTCAAACTGAAAAAGGCGATGACATCACTTTGGAAGAAACCACAACTGCTTAGGAATGCTGCATAAATTGCAAAATTTTAATTAGTGCGTTAAAATTTCCCTCCGTATAATTAACGCCGAAAGATCCAGATGTTTGCAATTTCTAATAGAGGAAAATATATGCTTTGATGAATAAAACATCCCGTTTAAAGGCCATCACTTTGCCAAACAATATATCAAGGAAAAACCGTGTCCGTTGGACAGTAAAGTGTGCAGGTTATTCGGGAATAGTGGACATCCGTATGATTTTCTAGTTTATCAAACGAAATCAACGGAGGTATTTTGGAAATTGACTAACGGAAATTCGGTTTCGGAGCTACTACTGTACTTCGACCACTTTTTAACCATCCAGAAGTTCAAAATTTTAAAACATAAAAACATAAACGCCATTTGCACTGCAAGGATCAATCGGTTTAATCAGCTATCTTTATTAGACGATAAAGAGTTTAGAAACAAATTCAGAGGTTACATTGAAAATGTTATTGATCGTGACGGTAATGTGATACTTGTGAATTGGAATGATATTAAAAAAAATAAGTCAATCAAAAGTGCAGAAGCATGAAGTCCGGCCACTTAGCGAAATGCAGTACAAATCGGTCGATCATTTCCCTTTACATGACCAAGAAAACGACGTATTACAAAGTAAGCTACTAAATTATAAATTTAAAACATTTTTATTGCCAAAAATGTGTCATACATTTATATCTCAATAGAGAGCGGAATTGTTTTCTCGATTTTCATAAAACATAATTCTAATAAAATTCAATTTTTATAAGGTAAAAGAATTTAGCGTTGATTAGAGTTGTCCTATATATATGGAACATTTCCTAAAATACCTCTAGTATGAGCTTCCGATTTGTTTTTGGTATAATAGCATTAGCATACTTCCTAACAACTAAAATTAACACTTAAAATATTTTTAAAAATGTTCTGGTTTAATCCACAACCCTTTCAGGGTTCATTAAAATATTAATATATTCATTATTTCCCAGAGCATTGCAATTTAGAATGTAAATTACACTTATAAGCAATATGAACTTGGTAGTTATTGCTACAAATTACAAGCAATATGAACTTGGTAGTGATTTTCATATAGATGGTACCAAAAATTGAAAATCCATTATTAATAGTACCATAACGTTTTTTTTATATTTACGATTATTTTGGGCAACAAATTTACTGAAATTTTTGCATACAGTTTGTTAACATTAAGTACTTTTATGATTGAACTGGAAAATCATCAATAAGAAAACATTTATATGTTTCTGAAAGCTTAGATGAAAAAATGTTTGCAAAAGGAACTAAAAAATGTATACCAAATTAAAAAATGCAAACGATATTTCTAAACGATATAAATGGACACTTTTTTGAAAAAGTTGTTTCTCAACTCCTATGTAAAATCACTTTGACAATGCTTCTTAATTTAAAGCTCTAAATTTGAGAGACTGTGATGACAAGTAAAATTAACGATTTGCAAGATAAAGTGGTAATATTTATTATTTATTTGCCATATTAGAGCAAGGTAATTTTGTTTAGGGGGTTTTTATATTTTAATTTTTCTCATTGGTTTTATTAATAATTTCTCGAAACAGGTGCTTCGAATAATATTTATGAAACTAAATCTCATGATTCCATGGTCGAATTCAGTAACGTATAAATTATAATAATTAAAGTATTGAAGTTTTATATTAACCTTCAATCAAATAAAATAAAATAAAAACGAAATTTTTAAAATTAATATAAATATTTAGTAAATTTAAAAGAAAATTTATCTGTATCTAACTTATTCGATTTTCTGACATTCAATCCTGAGCTATCGGTTTATATTGTGATCCCATTGTTTAAAACTATTGTTTAATTGATAAATTAAGAAGAATTCATAAAAAATACTAGTACAGTGGTCGAACAAAGCTTTAAAGCTCCGAAACAAATTAAAATACACCTATGGATTGGAACCTCCAAAGATATATATATATATATATATATATATATATATATATATATATATATATATATATATATATATATATATATATATTCATTTATATTTGTTTATATATTCATTAAATATAAATATTATACAAAGTTAAACTCAGGTGTGTTTTATTGTACTCGTATCACGATAATTATGTGTGTAGAGCACCGAAAAAGTCGCAATAATCTAATGTTTTCAGCATGGTGTCACCATAAAACAGCATGTCAATTCATATTTGTATGTGTTTTAACGAATTAATGTTCCATTTTGATAACGATCTGCCAATAAATACGCATACTTTTTTTAAATTAATTTACAGAACCTCGCCGTATCAGTTGTTCAAACATTCAATCACACAAAAAAACAACTTTCCAATTCTTCCATTTTCTAATTAGAACCACCTGTGCAAATGCCAAATATAATTTTTTGCTATATATACATATATTCGTTCAGCTACCTAATTTAAATTCTCCTTATCCATGGCAAAATAAAAGCGATGACAATTTTTTTTTTGCGATCGCAAACTTAAGACAATAAATAAAAGGTGAACATTTTTTTTTTGTGTTTCTTTTATAGTTAAATGTTGACAAGTGAGCATTGTTATGTTTCACTTCGTCAAATTTTTGCAAACATTTTAATAAATAATATGTTTGTATATTTACATAACAAAATGATGTTTTAATTTAATTATAAATTATGAAAGGGATATGCTAATTTTAACTGTTCCACGATTAACGATAATAATGTGTAATGTGTGACGGAATAAATAAACAGTCGGTACTATTTTGTGATGCAGCTATATATATATATATATATATATATATATATATATATATATATATATATATATATATATATATATATATATATATATATATATATATATATATATATATATATATATATATATATATATATATATATATATATATATATATATATATATATATATATATATATATATATATATATATATATATATATATATATATATATATATATATATATATATATATATATATATATATATATATATATATATATATATATATATATATATATATATATATATATATATATATATATATATATATATATATATATATATATATATATATATATATATATATATATATATATATATATATATATATATATATATATATATATATATATATATATATATATATATATATATATATATATATATATATATATATATATATATATATATATATATATATATATATATATATATATATATATATATATATATATATATATATATATATATAGAACATTCAACCTATGATATGTAAAGGGAATCCCATTAAGAGCTCTCTTTTCATATTAAGAGTTTAATATGCCCAATTTTAAGGGTAAGTTCAATAATCAATACTAATTTTGCAGCGGCTTATTTTTAAAGCTACAGTTTTAGTCGGATTTAATAGAAGAAAGTTGCAGATCAATATTGATTTGCTACAAGGCATATACTACTAATAAACAGTTGTACATCGTCCGCATTTAAATGAAATTTTAAGACGTGGTTAATGTCGTTAATAAATAATAAAAATAATATTAGCCGGAGAATGGACCTTTGCGGGGTACACCTCTAAAGACAGTAGTTGTTCTTGACGTAACTTCTTTATGCAATACATACTGCTTTCGACATGACAAATAGCTGTTCAATGACAAATAGCTGCGTAGTATGTTTAGTAGAATTTTGAGTTCTTAACTAGAGTGGAGTGAAATATTTTCTTTTTCAATTTCGAATTGGTTAATGCAAAACTATTTGTTCAAAACATCAAAATAGTTTCGTGTCAAGGATCCATAGGAAAATGCATTAATGCTGGAAGTATGCTACTGTCGATTATAGTTTGGTCAGCAATGGCTTGTAACATAGAATAGTTATTTTAAAATTTGGTGAGTGGTTCCTTCGTTATATTTTCCCAATTTATCAAATTTAAAAATGAGCACTCTGAAAATACAAATACGATTTAAATTTCCTTCCGTTTGTCAACATTTCAATATTCTTCTTAGAGCCAAATCCCTTATAAATTTTCGGTTATCGCCTAACATTGTCAATACTATGTTTTCATGCTGACCAAAAAAAAACCATTCTATTGTATTATTAGGATCAATAGTATCCTTTAAATTTTTAGACAAATAACGTGAAAGCATCATTTGGTGCAAATATTTAGCTCCATAAATGCATGACGGTTTGATTTTAATGTGAAACCACATAGGGTCATACACTTTTAATATAAATGTTGTTAAAGTTAAACAATCAACAGATGGCTTTTTATTTGTCACTTGTGGTTGTATACAGATATTAAATTGGAATTAAATTTGGCAACAGGTCTTATTTAGTGATTTCTCTATAATACCATTAAAGCTTTGGGGTCCAATTGAATTTTCAACGAAGTACTCAAAAAGATGCCGTAACGAGAGCTCGTTTGCATGAAGTTGACAAACAAACCACTGTAAACAACACTTAATGTGTATTTCAATTCAATGTTTCGAATGACACCTCGTGTGTGGCCTATATTAACAGCAGTGCCATCACAACAAATTTATGTTTTTCACACAGTAAATTAATATTTCCATTGCTTATTGCTTCTGAATTTCTGAATTTCGATGTATTCGTAATTAGTTCTTTAACTAAACTGACGTGTCCCTCGATTATCACTTTTCTTCGGTTATCTTCTAAAGTCAGAGTTTTATCTTTACATCCATCAACATATATGCCAAATTAATCTGAATATATAACTTTCGATTTATTAGCAAAGGTAACTCTTTCGTTCGTATTCTACGAATTTTACTTCTGTCTACAACATTAGACACATTATTTTGTGAGATTACACCAATATCCTGTAATATAGCTGCGTCTATTGCAGCTCCAGCTCGCTCCGATATAGAGTATCTGTCTAACGTTCTGGCAACCATGGGAAGATCCTTAATCTGAATAATCTGAAACTTGAACTCCATGAAAGATAAGCTTGTGTTGATCTGTTGTATTTGCCCTCAAGCCATGATGTCGCTTTCTAGCTAAAAAACTAGTAACTTTTGTTGTTTTGCGATTTAAGCTTCCAATTGCTATTTCAGGTCAGTACGTTGATCTAGAAGAAAATCTTGTCCCTTAATAGAAATTTTTCAGTGCTTTTCACATTAACAATTATCCAATGAGTCGCATCTGCAAGTCGCTATATCAAAAAAAGTCTGCGTTATTGCAAGTTGTTGGAAAAGACGTTGTTGTGGCAGTAACTAAACTTTAATATTTTTGTGAGGTATTTTATATTCGAACTAGCAGAGAATCTTTCCCGCGTATGCCCATTTTGATAATTTACATACAACCTTAACGATTTTCCAATCTTTCGGAAATATCAAAATTGTGAGACATGCGAATTAGTATATCCGTTGTAAATATGTAAGATAATGCGGCAATTCATGTAATTGTCGGAGCAGCTTTGCACATATATAAACTTGACAAGGATGTATTAGAGAAATGCGCGTTAATTTTCTCTGATGAGAACTGATTTAATACATTATAATCATCTCACATAACATGAGTGCTACGAATATCGTTCCAGGGAGTTTTTGGTGGCATAACTGGGCTTAACTTTGATTGTATAAATTTACTTTTTGCAAAACGTTTTACATATTTGACTAAATTATATGGCTATATGGCAAAGAAGCAGTCGATTATCATTGCTTTTTTCACAAATACCTCATAATATAAGTCTCGAGTTGATCATTATTTATGATACAATTAGAGCATCCCTATTGGAAACGTCTATATATACATCACAAACAGGTCCCACAAATAAGATGTCAATACAAATGGCTTACATTGGCAAATATAAACAAAAACATCGAAAAAAATAAACGAATACTAATTAAAATTGTAAACAGTTGGTCTCCGCGGTTTCTTAAAACTTATACTGATTCATTATAAATTTATTTCATTTATAGTTTTGATCAATCGTTCGATCAATTGATTGTCATCGCAAATAAAATTTATGATTTTGGGGAAATAATATACTACGATCTTTTTGGTTGTCTTGTATACAGATGTTTTTGGTGGCATAAGTTTTTTTTTTTGAAAACTTTAAACACCACTTGCAACATGAAAACTGTAACAAACCAACGATATAAAAAAAAAACTTTGAATAAAATCAAAATGCAAAAACTACAAAGTGTTTTTTTTTTGTTCTGCTGTCGGTTAGTTTGGTTTCTGGAAGTCAACATTTCTGGCATCTGCTGATTTGTTTTTACACACAAAACAATAATGATTATTTATTAAGCGTATACACCGCACATATAATCATATTATGTATATACACAATATGTACATATAACAATAATATATAACGACACCAATCTTATTATGTAAGGGTTAACATGTTGTTAAAAATGTCTTGGATTATAAAATTTTATATCAACATATATGTATATATAAACAGGAAGATTATTATCAATTTATATATAAATATATGTTAATTGAATAAAATTGGCTGTTAAAAATAAAAAATAAAATAAAAATGAAATTAACAATTTTTTAACCAATTGATACTGATGGGGTGCACTGTTATCAAATTAAGTTATAAAAAGTTAATAATTTCGCGAATTTTTATTGCGCGACATTTGTTTTCACACCATTAAGGAAGTTATACAAATTGGCTAAATTAAAAAATTAAACATGGTGTTGATTGCATAAAGTGATTAATAAAAAAAAATCGCGATTCTTAACGATACGCGCAGATGCGAATGATATTAATTATAATTGATTTACACGGTTCTATATTAATCGCGCATCCAGATTTTCATTTACGAGTACATTTAGACACATATATTCTTGTGCTTTAGAGCTTAGGTGCACTATACATTCGCTCGTAAATATACAAAACTACTAGAGCCACAACAAATCAAAAACGTAATGTATGCAAATTATTTATGTATAACTTCTATTTTGCATGTTGCAGTTTAGTTTTTGTTGAACAATTTGAATAAAATAAAAAAAATTTTAAGAATTTTTCAACAAGAACGGCAACGATTTTTTATTTGCATTTTAATTTGAATTTTATTTTATTTTTATTTTTTTTTTTAAATATGTTTTGTGTATGAATAGTTTTTAAATGTTAACATGCAGGAAGTGAAGAAAAATGGGAAAACTATATCATTGACTTTTTGCATATACAGCAGTATATTTTATATTTATAGAGAGAGTAAAATGTTTGCTGGGAAATTTGCTACTCGACTATTTGACTAGTGAATAAGTGTAGTAAAAGAATCTAATAGATCAAAATAGGAACCTTGCAAACTAAGTGTGAAACTTAAAAATTTGAAAAATATAAAACAAGCCTAAAAATTGGATTTGGTACTACTTAACAATAAATGTTGTTCATGGCTATGATTTGACCGTGTGACGCTGTTATAAATGTCCCAAGTGTTTGTGTTTACTATAGAATCTCCTGTTTAATAAGTCATACCAGAAAATTTTATATGCATTATTTACGTCGTAGAAGATTTAGTAGAGGCGGTAGTCATCCGACTATATGTAGTCATCGAGCCATCCATAATTAAATATACATTAAAGGGTGTTCGATAGGGCTATTAATTTGTTTCACATTTTCATATTTCTTTAATATTTTCCAGAATTCGAAGGGGCCGAAAATAATAAAAATGGCATAATAAAAAATTGGAACTAACTGTGAAGCTCATTTGTGCGAAGACACCACCAAGTAAAGCTTCTACCAGCTATAAGGCACATAGATAAGCACATTTGCTATCGGTGTTGCGATTTTGATGAGTGATACTTTAATCAAAGCTCTCGATACCATCATTAATACTGCTGTTAAATATTTGCATATTTCGATAAATCGCTTTCTCGCATAAAAATTAGGAAAGGCTAACCCCTTGCCTGATTTTGATAAATCATGGATTCCATAAATTGTGCCATAAACAACTTAATAGTGGTCCAATTTTGATGTGTGATACTTTAATTAAAAGCTCTTTATATCAGCACAGATAACTGTATTTTTGCATTGGATTCTATCTTTCTATTTGAGGATATACATTAAATCCACTCGATAATATTATGAATGGTTTTGTCATTTTAACGTTGATCAGATTATAAGAAGGGTGATTTTTAATGTTTAAATCATTTTTAGATAAAGCATTGATTGGATAACACAATTTAATTACTGTGACTTGGATTGTGGTTTAAACAAGTTTTCCGAGGAGATATTCATGAAATGTTTGCTTTATTATTTTGTTGAAATGTTTTGCACTCCACAAAATCTCAACTGCTGAACAACACACCGCCAGTTTTGGAATTAGTAATTTAGGGCCAATCATACTTTCGATATTGATTCAGTTTTGAATTTTTTATCTAGTTTGAAATTTATTCATAATCCTTGTCAGTGTAAGTCTCTGCCATTATTTTTCATGATTGTGTTAATTTATAAAAATTTCTTTTAATGTTGCTATTTGATAGGTCACTTGAAATTATTATTTTTCCTTCATATTACTAGATGTCTTCATACGTCATTCTCGTATTCAAAAGTGGTAATTTTTTTTATTTGACAGTAACATCTTTAGTTTTGCTGTCTAAACTTCTCGGTATAATTTGAACATTGCGTTAGTAATGTAAATCATCGTTTCTTCCAGCCACGAACACCGATGTAAAAAACAAATTCAGCTCAACAGTTATGTCTAATATATCGGTTGCATACAGAACTTATCGGCATTATTAATACTGTTGATTTTACTGAACTGTTGCTAAGTGTTGACGAACTTAAATGTGCCTAGTGCTTTAACATTTTTAGCAAAACCCATCACAAAAAATGATCCAATAATTTTCTCAACTAAATAAGCAAATCTTGTACGATTACCTCTTTGGAATGAACATAACTGTGCCAATTTTGTTTCAAAAATTCTCCTAAAATTAGAATGCCCTATATATAACAAAAGCAATGAGGTTCAGTTAGATACTTTTCAAGGAAAAATCTTTTTTCCAGCAAATATTTTGGTACCATTTGGTAAAATTAAATAAAACAGAGATACCTAATACGTTGAAAGATTTAATGGCATCTTACAAAGTCGTACAATTTTATCTAAATGCATTATTCCCTATTCTAGTCATTTGTAATTCATTACTCAATTGATGTACATTAAGGCTGTAACCGATTGCCACACTTTTTTGTTTGTTATCGTTACTTTACCAGGAAACACCCTATACTTTTTAAGTCTTTTGACTATGCCTATAGAGTTTATTGGGTGACATTGACAGACTTAAACTTTAAACTCAATCTGCAGTTTATGATTGGCTTCACTTCTGTTGCTTAGTAGTACCTGACAGATATATAAAAATGGTGCACGTAATATATAACGTATACATTTGTCGAAAACTTCCCACAACTGGATAATATATGAAGGAAATCAGGTCGTTGAAACTGTAAAATTTATTAACAAATGGAAAATTTTCATCATAAAATGATGATGGCCCATTAATAATGTGAAATTAAAGCCAACAATTAAAACCTTCCTAAGCCTGCATTTAATTTGGGTTGACTTTTGGTCTGACTTTGGCCATACATACCAAGGATATTTAATTCAGTTAGAGCACGTCAATTCGATAACACTCATCTTTGACATCTAAATATCATAAACAATTTTAGGGAACCTGATTTTATTCACACCATCGTCTCGGTGAGACATCCAATATAAAAAATCATTTCATCCATAATGACGTACTTCTTAAGAGAAATCATACCAAATTTAATATTCTACCAATAGACATCATCTTTTTTCTTTCTTATTTTTGGGATCAAAACCGAAGTCACGCAATATTTAATTTCACTTTTCTGTGTTTTTTTTTTTTTGTTAAATTTTGCTTGGCGGTTAAAGATTTTAATTGAATGTCGTTTTGTACATATAATACATCAAAGGTGGAAAAGGATCGATCGTACGTTTTGTAAAATTTAAATTGAGATGAATTAAAGATTATACGTGTAACAGTAGTTAAGTTTGGTTTTTATTGTGATTTTTGTTTTCATTTTCGACTTATTAATAGACATCGTTAAGATTTCAAAGTCTTGATTTAGCCGTGTCATCATTTGAAAGAAAACGTTTTACATTAATAATTCACCTGTTGTACGTGTATACATATATGTATGTTAGGATATCGAAAAAAAGAAAAACGTTATGTGCATACAGGACCACCAAGCAGTTTATTATAAATTATAAGTACTGGTGCGCATCTATGGGATAAATGCACAACCGCATCAATTATGTTGGAATGATTTGTTTTTATTTTCAATCACGCACTTCATATGATTTCAGTTCAAAATATTCAATGTATCATAAAATGGAAAATTAGAAAATATTTTGACATGAGAACTCTATGAGTACCTGCAGAATTATACCTAATTTATTTAATAGCATTGAAGAAATAAATTTATTAACATGTTCGCGGTCAAGATGCATATAGCTGATATGAGCTGTGTAATAAACATTTAGTGTCATTCCAGAATCCATCCTGTTGTTAATTTTTATCAGACACGATTTAATTTGATTGATATGTAAGTTACCTAAACTTGAATTTTAATTTGCGGAGCTTATATTGGTAGTTAAATAGGCTTTAAATTTCAATGGAGGAAGGATTTATACGTGATTCCGCATCAATTACAAACACTAAACCATCTTCAACAAAAATTTAGTGTGGTTGAAACTGTGCTTACGAAAATGTTAAATACAAGAAGATAAGTACAACTGTATGCTATAAGAGAATATTTAATTGGACTAGCAACCGTAGGTATAGAAAGGACAAAATAAGGATACAACGTTTACTTGTTAACGATCACTTCCAAGTAGTATTTTAGTAATTCTTTTATTTATTTTACAATTACTGACATGAACGATGGTTCGGCCCATTGATTCTGCACTCCAACAGGGGATCGATGAAAAATCCCTTTTCAACCCTCCCCCCAATTGCTCTAATTGACAGGTGCACGCAATGTTTGGTGGTGAAGTTTATCAAATTGACGTAATTTTTTAAAAGTTGAATGAAAATTTGAGAATGGAATACAATGAAGTACGTTCTGGATCACTACGAAATCAATTATCACTTATCATCCTTATTATAGCTTTCTTCTAAAGATTTCCCATAAACCACAATATTACCCACTGGAAATTATTTACACGTTCTTTGTAATTCTTTTTCAACTTGATCTCGATTTGTTTAGAAACTTGTAGGTAAGCGGGTTCGTGTTGTCCCCATTAGTTTTTGGCCAGGCGACAGATCAACGTCTGTTTAAATTGTATTACGATATTTCAACAAATCAGCTTGCCAATCCTAAGATTTATATAATATACTATTCGCAATTTGAATAGTTATCTCAGCCATTCCATTGATTGAGGATATATAGGAGAACTAGTTTTAAAGCTCCATTCAATTTCAAAAGTTTTAATGACTTGAGAAAGGCTTTAAATTTTGATTCCGAATTTCTAAACTTTGTTTTGTTTTGAATCCACCAAAACATTCCAAAATAGTTTTGGTTTTTGTAGTTCTAGTTACTATAATTTCCGTTTTTAAATCAGTAAGGGAAGAATGTTAATGTCTGAACCAGTATCGATCTTGAATTTAGCTAATTTATACATAAATTCAGTCCACTCTATTTAAACTTCTGACACAATTGAATATAAATACAGCGCGTCATCACGATCTTTTTTAAACTCTCTTTCATTAGTGTTTACATTAAAAGTAAGCGTTTTCGCGAAACAGGATTTTGCAAAGTGTCCAAAACGATTACAATTCTTATAAGTCGTTTTATAAGTGGGACATTTCATTGCAAATTGTTTTTTATTGCATTTTTTACGAACTGAACTAAATATTAACGCACCTCTCGAGAATTCTAGTTTGAGCTGCTTAAAGTTATCAAATGTTTCACCAACTTGTTGAATTCGCTTTTACAATTTTTTTGTTTTTGCAATGCTAAACTGCCTTTTTCCTACAATTCTTATCTTCTCATTCTTATTATATTTAACTTAAATTTTGTCAAATTTAATTAATAGACTTGGAAACAGCATCATCTCCCCCAATGTTAAACAAGATGACAATTTTGATGTCATCTGGTTCTACATGTATTTCGGTAGCCTTCATGTGAATTTAAAGAAGTTGACAAAGAGGTTTCCAATTTTCCGAAGCATGTTCCCAATAGTTAGGGAAAAATTCTCCATCCTTTTATGAATATGTGCTCCTTCTTTCTTTTCTCTTTTACCCAACAACCTTTTATCAATCAAAGTCCAATAGGCATTGTGCTTATTAATAATATAACTGTAGAACCATTACTGATTTTCTGTATTGTTTATTGTTAAGCAATTAATAGATAAGCAAATAGTTTAAGGGATGAAGCAGTTCGAAAACAAAAGATAAAGAAATTTACTAGTTCCTGAAACTGGTTAGTTCTATCTATACAAATAATCTTTTTTAACAGTCTCTCTTAGGTAGCTGTTTATATATTATATAAACAGTCAAGACAGCCAACATGTTCGGTATAACTTGCTTGCGTGTTGCTGCGCTTTAAAAATGATAATTTGAGTTGATTTTCATTATATACCCATAAATAATTTTCATAAATGCAATCCACCATATTCCAAAACGAAAACTTAAAATTTTATTTTTTAAATGATTCAGGTAAAGTGTGGGAAATATATGGAACATTTTTTTTTATTTTATGATTAGCAAACGGCTAAGATAGGTTCAATGACCGAAGCAATTGCAAAGCAAAATATATATATGGCGCATGCTTATTGTATACAAGTGGAAAACATAAGTGTTACTGCCGTACATAAATTTTTAACACATATTTACGATTGAGCTCATATATAAGACGACTAGGAATTCAATGCTCCCCAAGAAAATTGATGGCCAAAAATGAAGCACAAGACATTTGGTAAAAATGCCATTGATAATTTGGCTTCTCGCCTTAGAAAATGAATTGTCTTCATTTGGTTGTCTAAAACAATGCAAAGAGCAAGCTCGAAGTTGAAACCAGTGGTACGGGTCAATAATGACCTGTAAAAACGGAATATAATTATTAAACGATTGATGAGCACATTACAAATAATCCATGGTATGATAAATATGCTTCTGTTGTCATCATTGATGATGAATGTACATCACATATATCATCTGAATATTGTATTGTATTGTCAAACAATAAACGATATCATGTACAACAGCACACCAAGCAAACAGTATGATACATATACAGATGTCATTCATCTAAGTAAAAATAAGATATTCATTTTTTCCACTCGTAATATTATTATTTCTTTTGTTGATCTTCTGTGTTTTGTTTAACTCGTAAATTTCCAAATCTGTTACGGGTCTTAAGAAACGACAAAAAAAAATATAATAAAAAATAAACGCAGTAGTTGAATTGGTTAAGTAAATTATGACATATTGTGTGTAGTATGGTTGGTTTGTTAAAATATTTAAATGCTATATAAGCCAGACAGATAAATGGTTAAATATATTATATTCAAATAAGACGACGTGAGATTAATTGAGTATATAACGGCCGAATATAACAAGTGTATTTACTTGTGTCTATATATACTTGAGCGCGCAGTTCTTAAGAAATCGATGTTTTACAATTACGCGTATATATTCCACAATATATAAATGACGTGTAATTAGCGTGTCACACCTTATAGAAGCTCTATTACAACATGTATATATATACGATATGTATCCAATTAGATAAGTGAAACTTTGATCTAAAAAATTTGAATAATTAATAAATTCTCAAGAATATCTTTCCCTGGCACATTGCAAATCGGATAACGTGTGAAAAACTATATAATTGCCATGATGCTATTTAACTTGTTAAGATATAGTTGGTTAAAATTTTTAATTTTTTTTTTTAAATAAAATAGAAAATATTATAAATTATGAGTACAAATATCAATTATGGTATTAAGTACACACACACACCAATAGTATAATACAAGCAACTAATTATAATGAATATATAATAAATGGTGGCAACTGGTAATAATAGTGCAACAACAAAACTATAAACAAGTAGCTATATGTACATAAATTATATATGATGTACTTACTTTCATCAATCTATCTCCATATTATGTAACGGTTAGTTAATTTACGCGACTTACATAATTTCTTACCTTTCATATTGTATTATAACAATCGATTTCCTTTCGTTTAGTAATTAATGATTTTTGCTACCGATCATATGTGAAAATATTTTAGAAATTGATCTAAATTATGTATCGTGTACAAATATATTAAGAATTAATTGACATGGCGGATGAGGAAGCAATATTATAACGCATGGACACTATTAATTGATCAATGTATGAAACACTAACAGACACTAATAACCAGAATCATTTTGTTTAGTGAAAGCCGTTTATTAACGTATAGTGGTCTAAGTGATGTTTCGCAAAATATTGTTCTTTTTAGTACCTAAAAAAGTATTGAATTTTTAAATTCTCTACTTAAGTTCTTTCGAGTTTTAAAAATATATCAAATTTTGGGTTGCTTGAAAGAACGCACAACCAAATTGATGTGGTTTTGTCTTTGTGTTGGTAAAAAAGGAAAGAGAAAGAAACATTTTATAATTTTCGGTAAGCTCTCCCCATCAGAATCAGTATACTACCATAGACAACTATGATACTTTGTCTATGATACTATTACAAAATATCAGAATCAGTATACTACTGCAAAATATTGATACATTTTTATAAGTTTTTTTTATGTACAAAAATCCGAGAAAGGGTGCGCGATTTACGTTCAACGATATTTTCAAAATGTAGATATTTAAAACGAGATAGCATGAGGAATAATGATCTTTTGGATTTGCAACATGTTTTTATGTATACATTTTTGTCATCTATAAAACTAAATATATCCTAACCGGCAATTTGTTCCTCCATTTCACTTTCAACATACTAAGTTTTTTTATAAATTCAATAAGATTCTATACACTTTTTAAAGTGCAATCTAGTCATCATAATATTTTATATTCTGCCAATTTTAAAGTGTATCGTCGTTTGTTTATAAAAAAAAGATGACGATTCACAACCTGGACTATAAAATTTGATTCGACATTCTCATTTTTCGGTTCGTTTCTCGGCTTACAGATGTCGATTTTTTTTTTTACTGAAGTCGTCGTGATTTCCTTTTTGTACTTGAACAATTTTACTATGTTTACTATTTTACTATTTTTTGCAGATGTCGATTTCGTTAAATGTAAATCGCGCATTAGTAACATATGGAGTAATGGTCCGATTCTGATGAATGATACCTTTTAAAAGCTCCCGCCATTAGAATAAATACTACTATAAAATATTAATACATTTTCAAAATTTAATTTAAGCTGCTTATTTAATTCAGGATCATATTTTTGGGTTACACCTTTTGAAAGTCGTGATTTCCAGAAACGAGACTTTTAAAATCGAAATGCTGATTTTAGTATTTTGAAAAGCGGACAAACTTATCCTCCTATCAGTCTATTGGTTTTTACTGTTAAATGAAGTGTATTGCTGGTTTTATGGCAATCAAAATCAATTGATGTAAATTTCCTTTTATATCCTTTACTCCATCAGGATTTGCAATTTCGTTATCCAACTTTATCAAAGTGCAGTTAGTGAACACTATAACTATAGTTTAGAGAAGTCTATAATCAACAGTTTTGGAAGGTGGCATGATGAACAAAATTGTTATTTTGGCATGCGGAACCTAAAACTTAATGCCATGATGACTGGAGCAACAAATGGATCTGATTTTGTAAACATCCCATGATGCTAAATTCTTTAGTATATATTATGCGGTAATTTCCAACAATAGTAACATCTGCGTTTTTTAAACGTGGTTTGGCTCTAAGCGATTGCTAGTCTCTATATACTCATATATCAGGTCCCTCTTTCAAATTATGATGCAAGTAATGCCTCAGACATGCATCTTAGATTGCATCTCAGACTCAGTGTCTTAAAACATTGACCATATACTTGATTTTAAATTCATTGATTCTGACTCAATCAGAGGCTTCTATCGGATAAGTGAATTAAGTAAGTTTTAAATTAGATCATGTTAGACAGATAAAACCAATTCTTCCTGCACCATTTGCATATTTCTTGAGTATCTGTAAAATGGAATATACAAGATCTAGACAATTTCTATGGTTCCAAGATATTTCATGAAATTCACTGCAAATCAATTGAAGCATTCTAAGTGATCTTAGTACATGATGACGACACTTACAGATGCATAAACTTATAAGCAATACTTCGCAATGTAAAGGGAAAATTGTTGTCAGAAGGAGCTAATTCAATTCTTGGAATCCTTATGATCGTCCGTTCAAAACTTTAGCATATACAATGTTTGCTTTCATTTTTGTTAAAATGAGTCGTGTTCCATTACACAAAGCTCTGTTCCTACAAATATTTTTAGGCAATATTACTATTACTCCAACTTTTAGCTCGATAAAAGTTAGCCTGATGGAGTTATTGTATTTAAAAATTCCGTAGGGAAATTTGTTTTTTCGTCTTCATCATCAGTTACTACAGAATGCTCTCTGTAATATACTTCCTCTTTTCCTTCTAATCGACTTAATACGTCATCATTTATTTTAAGTGTGTCCTCGTTTAAAGGACCCAATATTGCACTATTTGCAAAATATTTAGATATTTACAGTAGTAAACATTTTTACAAAACTTTCATCTTCTAATGACTCTTTGCAAATGAACTCTTCGGATATTTTAAAAATATCTTCTCCAAGGTCATGTGAGCTAGTTAACTTACCATCACCCAACTCAATTAACCAATTGGCAAATTCTTTGTTTTCCCCAGGTCTCATATTTACAGTATTTGCTTCAAATCTCGTCCAAAGTGGATTACCATATTCTCAAATGATTTTTCATTTAACTACCCCAAGTGTAATTCCAGGTATCTTTTCAGCCTTAACCCAAACAATAAGTTTAGCGGCTTTTATCTTATCTGTCTCTGCAGATTTTATTCGAATTCTTGATGAGCTTTGGGCCGTTGGATACACTGGTAATTTAAATTGAGAGTAATATGTTTGTCCAGTGGAAGCTTTAATAATGTGTTATATAAAAACATTTTTCCACTTCTTTCTGGTCTATCGATAAAGAATAACCGCTTCGGCTTTGTCTAATTCGATGGCTTTCATCACCATGTCGTAGATACTTTTTTTCTCATAATTTTTTGTTTAAAGTCCAAATCGTATTCAAACAGGATATCATTAATTGGTGATCTTTGCGGCCATCCCAATTTATTATAGTCTACAGAGTTTTGTTGAATAATATTCCCTGTATTCATTCTATGCGAATAACATTTTCTCCTCGCTGCTATCTGGGATCCAACCCCTTTTTTAAACACATAGTATTTTTAGAATTTCTGTGTACAATAAGTTTTGTCCTTACTGCAATGTGCATCACTCTCCTCTTCATCACTATTAACAACGCATCTTCGTTAGGATTTGCTCTTACTTGTTCGGGAAGTTCAACATTTTCGGTATTATCAAAAACATCGTCATTGTTAACACCTTCCTGATGATTGTCTTGGCTTTCCACTATCGCATCAAAATTTTGGCGTTGTTGATTTAATTTAAACAAAGCTAAAAGAGTACTTTATTTGACTTTCTCTGCCGCTTCCTGTCCTTGACTTTCCAAAAACACAATAAATTGTTCCTTTGGCAAATATACTGCCAAACCTATAACGGCATTCGATTGCCACTGCATCAAATAATAGTTTGTACGCCACATAGCTTCAACCGGCTTGAAAAGTCGGATGTCGTAAAGCGGCATTTTGAAAACGAGCAATGCTATAATCGGTGGTCACTATTTGCTCAAATCGTATAATTTGTCAAATCAAGTTTAATACAATGACTTAAAGTTGGTGCCATACCTTTATACACAATTTAGTAAGCATCAAAATTTACCGTTCCGAACCAGTCCTTTGATAACTGCAATAATTTTCATTTCCATTTTAATTTTTTTTAAACTTATTTTATTTAAATTAAATCAATTACACGAAACCAATTAAAATTAAATTTATTCCGACACTTTGTTATTCTAATTTCTTAAGACCATATAAAAATAAGTTTTAAACATTTTTTTATTTTCTGATGCATAAATTAATTTAATTTTTTTTTGTTTTAGGTTGTTAGTTTTTATGAGGTCTGTTTTGTATTTAATTCAATTTTTGGTTTTGTTGTTTGGTTTTAACTTCTTAACAATAAAACAACAACCAGAAACTACTTGAAGAAGAAAAAAGTACAGCGGATTATTTAAGTTTTATTATAGCATGTTTCATAAAATGTAAGTGTATATAATATATATATGAGCCGGAGGATGTTTGATGTGTCTGCGCGAATATTCGATCACACCTGCATGCAACATTAATATTTTGTAATCTATAATCGATAGTGATTAAATTAAATCAGATTTTCGATATGAACACACACTTTGTTGATCCGCCGTACATAAATCGCTTTAAACTAATTTTTTTTAACTCTTTTCGGTTTAATCATCTTATAAGTATATACAATATAATATGTCCAGGTGTCATCCTAATGTAGTCACATTTGTAAAATAATTAGAATATTCTAATTTTGGGTTGTTAGAAAATAATTTTTTTTTTATAATTTTCGGTTACATCGCCCCTTAAAAGAAACAAGCGTAAGGTTAGTTAAAAAGCCACCAACATACCAAATTTCTAAGTTAAGTAATCGACAATTTTGACTTTGATGGAACAAGATGGATTACATCTAACTTTTTTTTTTTAGTTTTATTTTGTCTACCTTTTAGTGTTTTGGTCATTGAGAAAACTAAAACGAAAGGATTAGATGGAACATATATTTTTACAAGACAGGTGGAAACACAATTTTTGTTGTTGTTGTGATTCTTATTTCGTTTTCCGTGTGCGACTTGGTGTGTTTGAACGACAGGACATATCATTATATGTTATTTTGAATGACTGACGACTACCTCAACGATATTTTATTTTGCTATAGTCCATATTATAGACTCGAAATAGAAAAACTATGAAATCTGTTTAAAAATTTAATTTTTTGTCTAAAAATAACCGTCACGAATATCCTTGAAAAAGTTTCTCGTTCGTTTCAAAATTACATTTCTTATATATAGAAAAAATATATTCGAGTGTATATTATATATATAGATAAAGCAAATCGTTGTAATTTTATATTTTGTCCGCATATAAATAAAATTCCAATTTCGTGTTTATCTAAATCGGTAAACTATCAAGAATCGTCAAGCATGTTAGAAATGTTTTAGTTTTCGTTTTGGGAAAAATTGCAAATATTAATGATTATAGTAATCATCAATGGTCGTTGAGCAAGTAGCGTGAATGAGAATCGCCCAATATACGTATTAGGTAAGTAATTAGGTTGTTAAATTTTAATTGCAAAGCATTATGCTTTGGGCTGGCATTTGCCAAATATGTGTTTGGAATTGGTTGAATAGAAACTGAACTGCCTATCGTTATAGTATATCTCGGTTATGGACCGATTTTTATTTTAATCGCCAGTTAAGCCGAGAGGTTTCGGCCCAATCTCATCATGATCAGTTGATTTGGCTGAAGAGAAATATTAGTCTAGAAAAATATTCGGATCTAACGGATATATACCAGTTTTTTGTCGTGTTCTCAAATATTTTTCAACAGCGTGTTTGCAATGTGGTGGGAAAGATTTTGTATGGTTAGTGAAATATGAGCAAACGACTCCGTAAACTCCAAATACAGCTATGATAAGCGGCATGCAAAATGTGTTCTAGAATGAGCTTCTTTTTCTAGTTCTGACTTAATTATTTTCAGAAATCGCGGTAACTGCCATTTTGATACCGCCTCGTTCTGCGGAAGTTAATATCTGCTTCCTTCCCTAGTTTAAATATTTTAAAACATTTGGTTTGAACCTATGATTAAAAAAACTTTGCTACTAATAACATTTTCAGGTGTCGGGACCTAAAATCATTTCTGTAAATTTTGTTTCATTTTTTGAGTGAAGTCATTTTTGCAAAGTGGAGTGAGGAACATTGAATTCCCTTGAGACTGTCCTAGTGCCTTCAGTGATTGTGCTAACCACCCTAATTACGTTTCTCATTGCTTTTTCGTCCCGTGACTGCCTTTGAGTTTTGCGTGACTATACATCCTCAGCATAACATAAAACTATGGCGGAAATAATAATTTCCAATTACTTCTATAGTCAAAATTAGAACCTTTAAAAAGTTAGAACCCCTATTATGGACCATAACCAAATAGCAGAGGAAATCGTTTCTCACTTTAAAATTGTACATACTCAGATCGAGACCCTGAAAGATCCCATTTTGAATCACATTTTGAATTGTTAAGGTGGTCGAAACATTAAAAGTTGCCAACATTATTCCTTCAAATTAGACCTTCAAAAATAAAAGGTCTGGGTGACGATAGTATACCCATATCAGTACTAAACAATTTACCTGATAAAGATGTCAAACAGCTCACCGAGATCCTTAGGCTAGGTTAGGTTAAAGTGGCCGTCCCAAAGGACGTGGCTTAGACACAATTGGTCCGTAGCCTTACCACAACAATTTTGTTCTCCATTCAATACCTACTGGAACCAATTCGAGCTTCTAACGAAGCAGTTGATATAACACTCATCCTACTGAGGTCCACCAGATCACACAGGTTACGAGCTCCCAAAAACTTTAGGTTGCACTGAGCCAGGCAAGAAAAGGTTTAGAACAGATGAAGTATAGTCTCCTCCTCCCCAATCCCTACAACTTCTACAGTATACTGATTATAATCATGAGAGAGAATGTCTAGTCTACTAGCATGCTTACTAATTGGACAGTGTCAAATAATGAACCCAATTATGCTAATATTGCGCCGTTGCATGAATATTAGTTGGTTAGACCTGATTAAGTCTAGTATGTAGACTAAATTTTCCAAGTAATTACACTTGAGGCACAATTTGACCATCTATTGTTTTTGACTATGCAAATTAATGCAACCGAAACCAAACGAAAATTAGATGTACATATAAAACGCATTTTTTCATCCTTTTCTTTTTGTTTTTGATTGATTAAAAAAATAAAACAAAAAACCAAATCAAAATATACGATAAACATTAAAATTTTTGTTTTATTAAAAAAGAAAAGGATGAAAATATGCGTTTGCATATACTTACATCTATTTTTCGTTTAGTTAGATTTCGGTGATTAATTTGCGTAGTATGAATTTACTTGTGTAAATTTGATCCATACAAGATGTTTATCTAGTATAGTTGTCTGTGCCATTACTCTATATATGTAAGAAAATGGAAGATTAAAGAAAACTCTTCTTAAATCTGTCATTTCTATCGCAACCAATATAGCAAAATAGCCAATAAGCTAGTCCTATTACAATCGAATGCAGCAGCTTACAGTACAAACTTTAAGTCAAATATCTATAGGTGTTATTATAGATAGCAATCTATCACCTGTGTTGTTCACATGAAGAAGATTCGAAAAAAGGCTTTTGGGGCATGTAAAGTTTTCTTTCAAAAACCACTTAAGACTTTACAAGGTAAATTTGAGGCCCATCGCCAAGTTTAAATCAAAGTTGTATTTTAATCTAAATAAATTAGGTTAAGTATTTGTCAAAAGTAGTTTAAGTCAATAGAAATCTCGGTTATTTAAGATAAATTAAAGGTGTAAAATATTGGACGAATACAATTTTTGTTTTTAATTTAAAAAACAATAACCTGCAACTAATTGAGTGTTAAAATTTCTCTTTCCACTTCATCCTTTGAAAAAAAATGTTTAAGCAACTTAACTTATCAAGACTGAATAAATTTATCAGTAATTGTTATAGGATCACAAACGGGATGAAATAAATCAAAAAAATGATTGGTCGTATCAAAAATTCCTGTGATAAAACAGAATGTGTTGATAAAACCTATAAGACTCTCGATAAATGATGATCAATAAACAATCAAATCATAAACAGAATTTGTTTGTTTGTCATTGAAAGGTTTTATCTAATCGTATAGGATCGCAACCTTTATAGTCTAATTGAAGACTAACAACCCGATTTTCATCTTGATATTTTGATTACATTTCCCATGCCTTTCGTCGAGTATGTTTTTATATGGATTTCTTAATCAATTGATGAGAATTAATGGGATACTTCACATTAAAAGTATAAAGAATCGCACAGGTGCTCACCTTTTAATAAAATGATCTCCAAATTTCATGATTTATTTGATGAAAAAAAACTCTATATAAGAATGCATCTTTGACGGTCACAATATCACAGATACATTTCCTGCGACATCCAATTCTGTTATAATATCTTAATCGAGTATTCAATAATTTCGAAGTCGAATTAATCAAACACGACTCATAACGTCATATTTGATGGTAGCAATATAATTTGTACCTCAAAAATGTACCGACAACTTTATATTCATTCATAACGTGAACGAAAGATATAAATTTGGTCTAATACATCACCATCCATCCATCCCATACACATAAAAATCATTTCATTCAACAAAAAACCTATAAAATTCCGAAAAGACGACATTTTTTTTTGTGAACAATAATAAAATATTTAACTTGACTAAATGTGACAAATCTTATGAAAAAAAAAAAATAATAATAATAATAAAGAAAACGAAGATGATGTATAAAATAAAGGAATTGAGATGAAATTGAGACAAAATCGGAATTAATCAAATAAGGAATCAGGTACCACAGATAAATTATGATATCGAAAAAATATGATGTGCACGATGAATAATGTCACCGTCATTAATCCTCACATTATCGTAATTTATCATAAAACGCGGTGGTTTATTTATACATGAGAATATTTATAAGCTTCATGCATGATTTAGAGAATTTTTTTTTATTTTTTTGATAAAATACCGAATTAAGATAAAAATGTTGATGAATTTGTTTCGTTCGTATAACCATTCCATGACAAAACTAGTTTGCATATGATTAAAAAAAAATCGTGATTTATCCCATTTTTTAACGTTCTAAGATATATAAAGACATAAATAAATTTACAAAAAGAAAAAAGATGCGATGATTAGGTTTGAAAGAAAATCGTATTTTCGTTCTTAAATTTTTGTATACCAAACTCAAGAAAATTATCTTTCGAAATCATTAAAATATTTGCACGCAATTTCAATATGAGGTTGACATCTAAAGTTTAAATTACATACGTAATTAGAATAAAATACGAATGGATATGAACGTAGGAGGGGTAGAGGTGATAATTCATGTGTTAACAATTAGCCAATTAAATTGTCATAAGTTATAACAAATCAAGACCATATATAGCTGAACAAGAGCGTAACTTAGGTATATGTTTAAGAAATCCATCTCTGATTTTTTTTTTGTTTTTAATTTTGTTCGTTCTTTATCTTCCTATAAAATAATGCTATACCTTGAATGCACATTCAAATTATACAATTATATTGTCAAATCCATACGTCATATGTTCATGTCAAACTGCTTGGAATACATATATGAAAATGTATTTTTATAATTAAATTTAATAATATAATATTTTAAGATGAAAAATCTATAAAAATACATATCTTGATTTTAACATAGTGTATGCGAGTATATGAGTATGTTATGAATGAGAAATTAAATTCACATGAGATGATATATCGTGGGGTGCTAAGCTGGGAAATTTAATTGAGATGGATTGCAAGGAAATTAATCATTTGTGGTTTGATTGTAAATTTTAATTCGATAGTCGTGCATTTAAAGTTCAAAGTATCATAGGATTATACAAATTATATATTGGCTGTGTGAGTTCTAAAATCAGTTCATGGACATTTTTGATGTTTTGCCAATTTCCCGAAATATTGTTGCACAAGAATGTAAACTCCGATTACAAAACGAGACTCTAATACTCAAACTTACCCATAGATGGCACCTGAATTTATTTTATTTTATTTCTTCGTGTTATATTTGTTATAACCAGAAACCTGGAAGGTTAATACTTAATACCAATAAGTTCGCTGTCGGCGTGAGCAAAAATTCTTCATTCCTATATATTAAGTGCTTAAATTACTTTAATTTATATTAAACGTTACGTTGTGTGTATGATAATATGGGTATATTGAAGTATACTCTATTCCAGGGGATACCAATTGCCTATTCAATAAAATAATTCATCAATTGCAATTATACGTGATCCACAGTTTTCATACTAATTAGTTAAACATCTCCAAGCTAAAATTGTAAATTTTATTGAGAATAATCTTGTTGGATATTCTCCAACTAAATTAGATTATTGTCGTCAGATTTATGATTCCTCGGTTATTTTTAAATAAATATATATTTTTAAAAACCTCCTCTTTGTCAGACAGGAATCCATCCAGGAACTACTTTGGATATTACTTTAGGATGGTGTCTCGTATATGACCTTATTAGCGCTTCTTCAGTTTTCATCTTTCATGTTCTGTGATGGCTGTCCATTGCTTGTTTTTTTAATCGAAGCACCTTTTCTATACATAATGTGCCACTATAATCCTTGACATTTAAAAAATGTGTGCTCTACATCATCATTTGCTACATCTTTATAAATACACGACGGACCTTCCCAATCGTGTGCAAATATTTGCAAAAATACCCCTGACCCGTGAGGAATTGAGTCATGAAGTAGTTTACTTCTCCACACTTTCTATCGACCCACTTAGAGATGATCATTAATCAACCTTTTTGTCGTTCTCTCACGCTTTTCGTCTTGCCATTTCCTCTGCCTGCACATCATAATATGTTCTCTAGGCGCCCTCTTTGCTGCTTCGATGCTAAGTTTGCTCTTGGTGTAATATATGATTTTCTTATCCTCGGCCATTAGTTTGATTGGCGTTACTCCTGCAATGAACAGTCTAGCAGGTTCTGATTCTATTTTATATGAGCTACAGATTCAAAGCGCTCGCAGTATTTTCCCATTTAAATAATATCTGCCAATACATGGGATATCTGCACAATAGTCACTTTTGTCACGTTTTCCGAAGAACACTTGATCCGTTTTCCAAAATTTAACCTTCATATATTTGATCACTGTGTTTGACTGTATTCGCTGGTTTCCCACGTCGAACAGCAAGTAGATTGCAATGTATCGTATAGTTAGCAAAAGCTTTTCTGTTTTTCCTGCTTCTAATCGGCTCAAACCATGATCAGGCAATGTGGCAGTCCATCGCATAATCTGACTTAGTTTAGCGATTATAACTGCTACAATATCGTCTGCATAGTCAACCATTAAGGTGTCCTCTGCCATCGTATGATGCGTTCCATATGTCAGGTCAAACGACCTATCCTTCGGTGGAACCTCCTTTGATCTGTTTGCTGCATTGGCCCTCCGTGGTCTCAAATATTAGCCTCCGATCACAAAGGTAGCTGGTAGTCTGGCATGAGGTAAATGTATGTCAATGCACCGGCAACATATCCATCTCGCTGAATTAAACGCATCCTTCACATCAAGTGTAGCAACACTAGCTTTTGTGAATAATGATTTCCTGCGCCTCTAAAAAGGCTCTCATCACTTCTTTAATAGCGTCAATAGTAGAGTGACTTTCCATGAAGCCGTACTGTTCGTATTTGTCCGCTGTACCCAACATTTACTAGGGTCTATATGTCGATGGGGAGTTTCGGTCGCTCTTCTTTTTATTTACGAGTACCAGCCACTAGGTTTTCCATGCCTTTGGGATTACACCCTCCACAAAATAATGGATGTACATGTTTAGAAGTATCTCCGCCGGTTGCGATAAAGCTACTATACCTTCAATGCTTCAATGAGTACTCTGTCTGGACCTAGTGCTTTCTTGCTTCGCAAGGAGCCAGCGTTTTTTTGGATCTCTGCTACTGAGAAAGCTGGTACCTCTTCCGGTTTATCGACGGACCGTTATTTGAGTGGTCCGGGAAAGCAGAATTCGCGATGTGCCATGTTTAGCTTGGCTCCATTAAGGGACTGGGGTCTAATGTTCTCAGTTTGCGCATTACAATTTTATAGCCTAAACCTCAGATTGCCTGGATTTGGTGTCAACGTCCTGTTTCGAAATTTTCGATTTGACACGCTTGCTTCGTTTTATTTCTAGTTTCAGTGATTTCTTGCAAGTCTGTCCTCTTCATGCAGCATCTTCTTGCTATAGTGGCTATGCGTTTCAGGAGCAGAGAGTGCTTTTTGAGATTTGCTATTTCATTAAACCACCAACATATAGCTGACTTTCTACCCTCTAAGCCCCTTATTTTAGGCATCGATACATTACAAGCTTGTTTTAGTAGCCTCATTGTGGCACTAGTAAGTTCTTCAGGAAGGTTATTCTCATTACTGTTTCTTTTCCTACATTGATACGTTGCTGTGATATTTCCAACAAATAGATTAGTCGCATTCCAACCTGCTACTTGACCTGTCAATTGACCGATGCCACTGGCAGTGCATCGCAATCTCTTCCGGACAGTGTAAATGATGTATTGATGATCGCTACCAGTGTAGTCTTCAATGACTCACCTTCCCGTAATTTCTTGCGATATGGCATCGGTTACAAGAGTGATGTCAATGATAGTCTCAGTGTAGCCAGGTCTTCTAAATATCGATATACCGCCTTTTTTCTAATAACCTATTCTGGGTGCAATGTCTAGAATATACTGTCTCCTGGTGTCTGTGGAACTCATTCTCCACACCATCGCCTTTGTATTAAAGTTTTTAGCTATAAACAGTTGAACTCTCACACTTTACCTTCTGATGTGTTAATATTCGTACGGAATGGGTCCGGGGTAAAAAACAACTAACATATATGCTATCCTGAATTTTCACCCATACAAATCCTTCTCCAGCTCCAAAACTCTCAGTTATGATTGGATGTGGGGCCCAGATGGTGGCTATTCCTGGATGATTGGATAACCATCCAATCATCTTCCGCTCTATTCCTTTATTGTTCACTAATGATAAGCATGTCGGTTTAGGAAGGCAACCGCAGTTCTACTTCTATAAAGGTTTCCCTAAAGAACCTTTATCTTTTGTTTTTATAAGCTTTTGCAAGTTCTATTGTAAGTTCGGTACCGTGGCCTTCTCCGCTAGGGCATATTTTATTGCCTCGCAGAAGTTCGGTTTGTTGGTTGTATTTGCTCCGAGTTCCAAAAAAACATCACCTATCCAAGGTGCGGTGTACGGACTGAATCTCCGTATTTGAAACCTCCTGGTTAACCTTTTCTCTTATTGCCCTTAGCACTTGTACATAAGACCGGCCCTCTTCCGCTTTAATTAGAAGGGCCGGTTTTACCCTTAGTTTTGGGTATCTTTTCTTTCGCCTTTTATTTTAAAAACTTGGGTTTGGTGTTGCATCTTTCGGTGGACCAAGGGAGCAAATATTACTATAGCGTACGTGAAAGTGATCCAGGATCAAGTAGTCTATTTATATAATTGTTTTTATTTACCCTAATCAAATGTTTAACCTTGTCTGGATCTAAGGAAGTAAGACCGATTTTCAAGAGTCTTGTTACCCTTGAAACTCAGGGTTCATTTTACATGAAATCATATGGTCAAATATTGATAAGCCTATAGTTGCAACATCTTTTCGATTGAAGATGACTCCGGTATAATGAATAAATCAAACTATGAAGCGCTACAATGGAAATTGCATACATGTGCGGGTTGGTCCGGAGGTAAATATAAAAGATTTTGTGCTGCATATACATTTTTAAGGCCGTAACTAATTGAATTGGATTTCAACATATCAATATTAAAATATTAAAGGTATGTGAACAGAAAGGAGATTCTCTATATGTAATCCACATAGCCAACTTTTGGATTATAAACAATCCCAACCAGGAACTTGTTTACAGTAAACTACACTACAATTTATAAAAATTCACTAACGGATTTATGATAACTCTCCACTTTATATTATCCCTAGCGTATATTGCAACACCACCCACATTAATATTGATTATCTTGTTTATATACAAAATTAATTTTGTAAAGGCGGGTTCATGTATGTGATCAAAAATTGATCGCGGACCAACCAATCGAATTAACACATTATAATCACATGACATGCTCAGCCAGTCAAATTACGACTAAAACACGTGTTTTAACAAAATTTTGTATTTCAAAATCAACCCAAAGCAAAATCAAAGATAAACATATTTTAACTTGGTTTTTATTTTGAAACGCATTTCATAGTAATATTATTAGTAATTTGACTGGCTGACCATGTCATGTGATTAAAATGTGTTGATTTGATTGGTTGGTCGCAGACAATTTTTGGATACATACATAAACCCTTTATAAATGTATCATTTGTTTGTGAGATTAATTCGATGATAATATTTTTAAACAAATTTTATTTTATTTTTAATTATTTATTTAACTTCCGTTTTTGTGGATTTATTTTTGTTTTTATTTGTATTTCCGTAATATCGATTTCGACTAGCAAGTGAAGATTCTTCAGTTACCAAACTGATCTTTTTTTTTTTTTTATTAAGTTATTTGTTTAAGTTCCGTTTTTGCGGAATTATTTTTGTTTTTTATTTGTATTTCCGTAATATCGATTTCGATTAGCAAGTAAATCTTCAGTTACTGAACTACTCTTTTTTTAATTATTTATTTAACTTCCGTTTTTGCGAAATTATTTTTGTTTTTTATTTGTGTTTCCGTAATGAAGATCCCTGTGAAATACTCAATCGAGACACAACCACTAGAACTTCAGATGGAAGGTAATATTACCATTTGTAGAGCCACGATCAAAATAAGGTGAGTCATTATACAATGCAAAATCAAGAATGATGGGAGCTGAAAAATAATTCGCAAGACCGGCAGAATACCTTATTTGGACTACAATGCCTTTATGACTGAATATATCAAATTCGGGCAAATGATATGGATACCGTGGAGTCATATACCTCGGCAAATCAACGCTTAATATTTTATGCCATATCATGGAACTTTTAAAGATAACACGACTACAAAAATGCGAGTCATATTCGATGCATCTTGGAAATCAATCACTGAAGTATTACTAAATGATTGCTTGCATATTGGGCCAAAATTGTAACCAGATTTAACAACCGCATTCTAATGCAATTTCGACAAAATATTATTGCCTTCAATGCGGATACGGAAAAGATGTATCGGCAGATCTTGGTGGATCAGTGCAATGCCGATTTTCAATTTATTTTATGGCGAGCCAGTCCACATGAAGAACTAGGACCTTAACTGCACCATTTATTTCCATTCGTTAATAGAAGGAAGTAGCGATTTTTTAAAAAAATATCCAAACGCGGCGCAAGCAATAAGCCACTTTACATGGCCGATCTCTTAACAGGATGTGTCATAGCAGAAAATACAGTTATCTTAAAGAACAAGATATTTGAAATTCTAAACAGTTGCGGTTTTAGATTGCGGAAATGGAAATCATATTCTCAGGATTTTCTACAAGTGGATTGAGGATGATCAAAATACTAAAACACTTGATACTATGTGCTTTACTGCCACACAACGATTAAAGGACAGTCCACCTATAACGAGAACACAAAGTCTGAAATTTTAATCCTTAAAATTAAGAACTGGAATAGGACGTTTTCCCTTTTTTACCAAAAAACGTATTTGAAGCCACAATGAGATCGCGTGTGATAGTAGAAAACTTCTACTTATGCCTATTACCCTTGAATTGGGTGTTTTTGCAAAACCAGTAAAAATTAAAATAAATTTAATTTCTACTATCTCGATTTCTGATGGTATTTATATGTATGGATCCGAAGTTAATCATAAAATAAGAAAATAATTGATTCATACACTATTCCCGATTGAAACCGGTACCAATATCAATCCGTACACTAACAATTACAGTATTTCGAAATATACCGAAACATTTTTTTAATTAATCACCTCCACCGATATTTAAAATCGTATCCAAGGTCTTACTCTCAATAATCGTTGATAGACAATACATACCATTTAACACCTTTAAACCATTTATAAAAATTAAATCACCCATTCCAGTTTAGTGACTTCTTATAATATTTATAAACATTGCTGTACAGCCGTATTCATTCATCGCGATCAGACTCGCGGACCAAAACAAAAAAAAAATACAAATATAAACAAACAAACAACACGATATACAAAGCGAGACGAGAAAAAATTGATTCTTTAATTTGTTCCAATGTTTGTTGTATTGATCCCACTAAAAAAAAAACATCTCGGTTTAAGAGCTCAAAATAATTTACAACCTTTACATCTTATCAAAACTGAAAATCTTTTAAATTGACTGTAAAGTCCATAAGTTTTGGGATAAAGTCTTTTATTTCTGTATTTTTGGTGTGATATCTTTATTTCTAATTTAAGACGAGTGTTGTGTTGGTATATCCCAAAGTTTTGAGAGGCATATAGAAAAGAAATTGTTCACAGCACTTATGTAAATTGTTGGACGGCCTTAACAATATAAACTAAAAACCTATAAAACTAATAATAAAGTTTTTTTTTTTTTTTTTGTTAAAAGGTTTCAAAAAACTATTCAAACACGAGATAAGGATCAGACTGCCTTTCGGATGACAATAATTAATTTCATGTAGTTATTCTCAGTCTTTAATTCTTGAAGAGATTTTAATTGGTTTATAGTTTATAGTTTTTGTTTCATTTTGTTAGTTTTATGTTACAAAAAAAGTGTTGTGTTGTGATCTGTTAACGAAATAAACCAAAAAAAAACCGACAAGAATATTGGATTTTTTTTTTTCAGACTTGTATATTAGTTATGTCTTTTAGACTCTATTAATGACTTAATTTATGATAATTAAAATTGTAAATGAGAATGTTTCGGGGTAGTAGTGCATCAAATTCTCTGATTTAGTTATATATGGGAAATTTTTTTTTAAATTCCTTAAACTTAAAACCCTTTTGTCAACACAATATATAAACCCGACTGTGTACTCCTGATTTAAAAAACATTCAAACTGTCGATTTTCGCGCAATGTTACCGATAATTTCGGTCGAAAAAAAACGTCACAGTAAAATAAAAATATTAAAAAGAAAGAAAACGAAAAAAATTATACCATTTGAACTTTTCGGCAAAAATAGTTCGTAAACCGACAAAAATTATACCATTTTAGATTTTTTCCAACGACGAAATATTAAATTGCTTAATTTTGAATGAAATTATAATAATATTACAACTTGTTATTAATAAAATAGGTTTTGTAAAGCTAAACTAATATTTATTAATTTTGAAAAAATATGAAAAAAAAACAAAGAAAAATATTGCGTCCTTGTCTTTAAATTCGATTGTTTGAAATTCAAATTCAAAATTTTGATATAGGAGGCTAGGAGATTATTGTTATAATAAAAAAATTGTCGGATTTCCAAACAAAATAACACGTCATATTAGACAAAAACTAAGGCAATTGATTATTTTTCAATGAATAGGTACGAATTGGCATTAAATTTTAATTATATCTTTATTAATTTCATAATTTTAATTTTAATTTAACTGAAAAAATGAAATAAATATGTACATATTTCTATGTACATATTTTTTGAAAATAATTTTTGACTTTTCACGCCAAATTAATTTTTTTTAAATGTATATTTTAAGGGGCGCTTTTAAAATTTCAAGGAAGAAGTGATTACAAATTTATCAAATTATTGAAAGAAAACATGCAATACCACATTTACAATATTTGCATTTAACATTATTAATTAATTACCATTAGTTTCAGAAATATAATATTAAATATTTTTGTAATTCAATTACAAAATTTTATTTTTTGAAATTGGAATTGTGCGAGTGCAGCACTTTTTTGGTGGGAAGGTGTATAAAGTACCAAGCTCATAGCTGTATGGCAGCGAAAGCATGATTATAAATCTTTGTATCACTTGCTGGCCAACCACCAATGATCCAATATTTTTTTAATACCAAAAAAGAAGAGGGTACCCTCAGTATTAGTCAAAATATGCAAAAATCTATATTACGCGAATTTAAGATAAAATAATGGAAACTGGGTGAAATTTAAGAGGAACTCAACCAAATTATCATACATTGAATTTTCTTCAATTTTTGATGGATCGTGTAGATTTAGCGAATGACAAGTAAGTTTAAATTTTATATTTTATATAACTTATAACAATAATAATTTTTTTTACATTTTTAGATATGGATCATTAAATGAAAGAGCTCACGAGTGAAGTAGGCTTAGCTGGACAAATGGGAAAAATATTGGCCAGAGAAAAGGTACACCAAATTTTATAATGTAGATCTTAAGTGAATCACCTCCATAAATTCAGCAACGGCTTAGGTTCCCGCAGGCAAAGATACATTTATTTTATTTTACCACCGTTTATAAAACTGCACATAAAAATGTTGAACTTTGTTAAATAAAGCACAGGACCCGCTCAACATTGGCACTTCGACTAACAAACATATACGAAAGGTTTGGAAAGATACATTTTAACCGATACTAATTTTTTATTTTTATTTTTTTAAATTTATTACTAAAACGAAACAGAAAAAGAGGATAGATTTGGAACAATACGTAACTTTGAATAGCCCCAATTTTATTTCCAAATATTGCAGTGTACCAAATTGTCTGATTAAGTTATTTATGGGAACATTTTTGTTTTTTTGAAATTCAACATTTATCAATTTTTTTTAACACTTCTTCAACTTGATTAATTTATTCAAAATTAAACAAAAAAAAAAAAACCTTTCGGTTTAATAGAGCGATGAAATGAAAATAGAAAATATTCGTCTTAGAAATAATTTATTTGTATTTATTTTAATAACAATAAGATCTTCAATGTACTGTATAAAATAATAATATATTCTTCGTAAAGTCGTTAAGACCACCAGACTAGCGTATAAGATTACTTGTCTAATATTCAAATGTAAATAGAAAACAATTTTTTGTATGCATTTCGATGCACGACGAGCGGATATGTTGATTTTCAACAATTTTCGCTTTTTTTTGTACGGTTCATGAAGTGTTATGATGGTTAATTTGACTGTGGGTTAGTTATATAGTGGATAGGTCAATTGATCTTATACATCTTATACACATTTTCAACCAAAAATTTTAAGGTTTGGTTCTCATTTGCTATATTATATAAACTTGTGGCAATAAATCACAATTTAAGTCTGACATTACTATGTTACCTGCATTTAATTCCGCGCATAAAATTCAATTAAAAACAATAACGTAATTATATAGTTTCGGTTTCATAAATACACAATACTTTTCCATATATTTCAACAGGTTTAGCGATCAAGACATCTACTTAAGAGCGCACAAACTGCAAAATAAAATAAAAAATCAAGAAGTCTCGACCATCGAGCACACAAAAGAAAAAAAAATTAATAAAATAAAAAGTTTTGAGAAGCACTTAAAGATTTATTTGATTTTTGACTTCTTTAGCGCACAATTTAATTTTTTTATTATTTTTTTTTTTATTCACCAGATAGTTTTTTTTTCGTGTTACATTTGGTATCTAAATTACAAAGATTTATTGCACTTTTTTACGTATTGAACACAGAAACTACTTTTTTTTTGCCTTATGAAAATTAAATAAATAAATAAATAAGAAATATATTCAATTATGTATAATATGTATATACGGCCTTTAGTTTTTTTAATAACTTAATCTTTAAAAAAAAAAATTGTGGTGTTTGGAACCCATTCTAGATTGGAACGACTAAACGAGAAGTCAAAAATATTTGGAAGTAGAAAAATGGTAAAAAGTTAAAAGATGGAGATGTTGGTAGCCCTCATCTGTAAAAGCTATTTGGTTCAAAATATTTCAAGCCCAACAGAAACGTAACTGTTCATTTGAAACATTTAATCAACCGTTTACATTCCTAAATAATAATAATCAGTCTTTAGAGGTAATTTTGAACCCATCGGATTCTAACCCGAAAGAGCCTTTCGTGAATTCCAGATTTCTAGACTAACGCGAACTTTGTAATAGCCGGAACTAACGTATCAGCCTTCTATTATACTCATCCGACATGGTCTGTTCAACACCTTATATAACTTTAGCTTTATTGTGCCTAGATCTAAATTTTTGCAAATGAAGGTTTGGTTTTTACAGTTCTAGCATTAAATTCAATAACGACTAATTAATTGCCTATTTATTACTTTGAAATCAAAAACAGGCTTTTCCTTACGGTGCTAAAATAAGGAATCACCGATTTCGCTATTGATTCTTTACATCAAAGTATATTGGTTCCAATACTTTTCCATGGCTGTGATAAGGTAGGAAAACGTGACTGGTTTTTTAGTGACATTATGTTCTGCCTGCCAATTTGTATGGAGGTGAAACTGAGAAAAATGGCTGAGAATGGTGTGTTGATTCCTGTACAGCACAGCATATTCGAATCCCAATGGGAGAGGAATGTAAAGTAATTTTTAATCATTTAAGGCTGTAATTACAGCCATCTCTGTGTCACATATGGCCAGCGATGGCGTAAAGTAGGACATTAAAACCTAATGTCGAAAGAGTTGAGTGATCTTCGGCTCCAGAACCGATTGCATGGTATAAAACATAAAAAAAATTAAAATAAACGAACTTAGTGAGCTCTAAGTAAAACAAAAATACAAAAAAAAAAACATTCATAGTGCGTTTATATTGATTCAACATGCAATAAAAATAAATGTTTTTCACACCTGGGTTTTATGATTATATGTATTAGTTGGGCCGTAGAAAACCAAAGAATACTAATAATTTTCTTATCAATTTATTTTCCATTTAGGATGCTGTATATCCATCCCCGCATACACATTTAAACATATCAAAACCAATAAAAGAAAAACAACAAAGTATTGAACATTATTTAGATATTAATTTTAACTTTAACTCTTATCTTTATTACTTTAAGATGGTTGTTAGTGTGTTACCTAAAAACAAAGTCTTAATTTTTATTTATTTATTTTTTTTTGTTTAATAATAAGAAAATTATTTATTGAATGTATATATATTTGTAATCCGTTTCCATACAGCATTATATTTGAATGAAATTTATTAATTATAGATATTTCTGTGTATGTTATACGTCTAGCGAAGTAAAATAAAAGCAAAAAAAAAAAAAACGTGAGAATCTTGTTTTAGTTTTTTTTGCGCGCTCAAGATAAGTGCATTTGTGGAAAATGGAAATTCAACGACGCATAAAATTTATGGTTATGATTTTGATAGTCATGCTTAGAGTAAAATGAGTATACACTATAGTGTCTCGAATTGCGTCAGTTCTTCTTGTGTTGCAAAAAAATTTGACTATTTTTTTAGCGGCAACGCAAGAACATTATTTTTAAAATCTCAATGAACCGTTAAAGAACAATTACAGGAATAGCGAAAAAATGAGGAAATAAAATTAGCTATGCACCAATGGCAATTGAATATTTTACGACGTAACTTTTTCATCGGATATGAAGGTAAAGCAATCATCGATAGAGCAAAGGTGATTGAGGATTCAGCAGGTAAAAACTTAAAGTCCTCTATTACTGTGACTCTAATGTCAAGCAAAATAATTGTAACTTCAAAACTCTAATTTATAGGCACCGACACTGAGGTTATAAGTATTATGCAAAGTATCGAAAATAATATATCGCAACGGCTCTGAGAAATAGGGTCTATACTGAATCCTATAAAAATATCGCAGTACAAATTTAAAATCCGGTAAATTAAAAAATTGTAGGTCCCATAACAAACTACGTATAGCTGTCCGAAATCGGAGGTTTCCGAATTTTTCTTTTGCATGGTCTGATGTTTTAAGTTCTTCTCCTGGCTTACAATAATTTTGTCATAGTCAAAAACAACCTCGACTGCTGCCGTTACCCATCAGTAGTACTTTTTGTAATTTTTCGTAATACTCTTGATTAGAAACCGCATCTTCACCTTGCACTTGTTGAAGGTCCTTCGTAAACAAGGCACCAAAGGTCAAGTGTTTAGATTGCTTTCGAATGCACCAAATTTTTTTGAAATAATAGCTCTTGTCAGAGGTGTATGGTCGGTGTAAATAGTGAAATCCCGACATTTGATAAAATGTTTAATGGCTGAATAAATTTCTAATAATTCTCTATCAAATGCTGAGTACTTAACTTCAGCAACTGAGAGTGTTCTACTAAAGAATCTCAGAGGGTACTAGCCAATATTATACTGTAACAAAACTGCTCTTACTGCAGTATTATATGGATCTGTTGTAATAATGAACTTACCATCGGTCAGGGAATGTGCTAATAATGCATTATTCGCCAACTCACTCTTGTATTTTAAAAATGCTAAATTGGATTATTCCGCCTAAGTAAAATTCTTCAGATTTTTGTGCTAAGTATTAAATGAGTGTTAAATGAGAATGAATTGGGACTAAGGTTTCGGAAATTTTAGGTACGAATCGGTGTTAGTATAATATCATAGAGTTGTTTCAAATGGAGTTTGTGTTGTTCCTCAGACTAAAATGTCACTAATATGTCATCAATATGTATACATAAACAAAGTCGAAATCTCTAACAACTATAACAAAAACCTAATCCTATCATATGTTTAAATTCTAGCAGACGAGGTTTAAAAACTGACAAATGGCATTTGGTGACGATATTATTAACCATGTTATGCTTCGCTGGTGAATTGTAATTAGGTTCCTTAATCAACAAGGAGTCCCCATAATCAAAGTGGCATTGATGAGCAGCTGACTCTCGTAATCCACCAGCCTTGTATGTTGTAAATCGACAAGTAACTCAAATGTGCTAAGAAAATTAGCGCTAATGTTGCACGGCTAAAATCAGCCAAAATAGATGCGGTGTTTAAACCTACGCTTAAGTCCAATATCAATATCTAGCAACTTTATACCGTAAGTATTAATTTAAGTACCATGGTCGGCTGATAAAACTAGATTACAACTTGTATAAACTGCATAAATGAAGTGAGGAATACCACGAACTGGAATAATTGAAATATTAGCATCTATTAAGGATGTCAGGTGAAGTATAATTTGCCGAATATAACTATAGGCGGGACGTTTTAACTAAATCGATAATTTTATTACCAATTTTATGGTATGGAATCCGTTTTATATAATTTATAAACCAGGACGTTTTAAATGAACATGGTTTCATGAATTTATGTTCCGAATTTGGAAAATTCGTATAGTAAAAACAGATGCCGTCTTTGGGTTCTTGCAAACTTTTGCTCCGACGTTGATTCGAATTACTTCCGTAACTAGATGTTGAAGGAACATACGTTCTCGTGACAATGACTAGCCGTTCCTCGCCAGATCACATAACTCAATGCAAGTGTCGCTTGTCACTAATGTCGTTAAAAGTACCTCAAGTAATTGTTCATTGGAAGAGACAAGACGATCGATAAGAAGTGTTGATTTTAGCACAGTATAAAAATTGTCTTCTAACTGCCAAAAAAGTCGTGTTATAGCAATAGTTGTTTCTCTCATTAGTGGTATATTTCGTGTGGACAGGAGGTGCAAGAGAACCAGAACGCTTCCATGTGGCGCTCTTGATAAAATTTTCTCGAGTTCTCATCTTCATATATTTTACACGAAAATGCCAGTCGGTTATATAGGATTCCAGAATTTCATAATGCTGTTTGAGATCGTCTTGATGTAATGGGCACATGACCTAAAACTTTCGGTACATCCAAGAAGATGTTTGAACATATCTTTTTCGTTTCTAAAGTAAGTTCTATGATTTCCGTGAACTAGCTCTAAGGTCGAATATTTTTCTCTGAAACCAAACTGATAAGCTGAGATAAGATCATTATCCTTTATTATGGGTTTCATTCTAATTAAAAGTAGTTTTTTTAATATCTTTAATATAGTAGGACGTAGTGTTATTAGACTAAATCACTATCGGTAAATTTTTGTTTAGCTTTAAAATCATGATCTCTTCTGCTTTCTTCCACTGCCTTGGAACTTATATTAATCTACAGCATTGATTTTGTGTAGACGGTTACGAATCATCTGTAGTTCTTTTTATTATTTGCACAGCTATTAAATAATATTCTGGAGCTTTTTCACTGTTACATTTTGATTCCCTCTTTTAGCTCACGAAATGTTTACAGTTTGTATTTCAAGCTAATTTGATCTACCTACAAAACTAACATTTTCATTCGCAATTTGCTTGCGTAGTTGTTGATATACGTTTTTCGAGGTGTGTTGCAAATAGATCAACTTTTTATGAACTTTTAAGACTACTTGTCCGAATGAAGATATCATTTTCTATTAGACTTTCAACTTATTTGACGCGCATAGATTTTGTTTCAAAAAGCTCCATACAGTCTTAATGCCTTGAAGTTACCGCCAATGAATCATCGTCCCAATTGTTGTTACTTGCATGGATTTAGTCTCTGCCTTAGGTTTTATATTACCTCTGATGAAGATGGCAAATCCGCTTCTTCCTGTTTCAGCTGGATAAACAGTATGGCTAAATCTGAACACTTACATCTTTTGGCATATGAAAATCTATCGAAATAGATAAAACTTTTTTAATATTTTTAGCTCGGGAGTGTAATGGATTAGGCAATTTCCATTTCTTATTTTATTTTTCTAAGCATAAACTAATTTTTATTTTTATTCACTTTAGAAACCTCGATAACGCAGAGTTTTTAGTTATTTAAATATAGGGTTCTTGATCTCATTCAGCCTGCTTTCTATTTGCGGTACCGAACTAACAACGAGCATTTGAGCTGCGTCATGTAATGAATTTACGACGCAAATCGAGACTTTAGTGTACATAATTCTATATTATAAATATATTGCAAAATTCAACGTGCGGTAATGGATGAATTAAAGTTCAGAAAATCTTAAATGTTTAACTCCATACCTCCTACCATATTTACGTGGTTCTGTTTATTCATTCACAAATGGTGATTAATTAGTGTATAAGAACATATACATCAGAAGACAGCAACTTTTTAAATTTCCTTAATCTAAGTTTGCAATCTTCAATTTATAAAAAAATAATAAACTTTAATCATTTCCGTTTGATTAAAAACCGAGAGAAGCATTTCCGGTATATAATTAAATTGTATAATATATGAACTATTTTCTTCTCCGCACTTACTGTGACTTAGCATCTTGATCTTCTTCACAATTGTTTATATTGTACAATATAACAGTTTCTCAAGAATTTTGAAAGTTTTTTAATTTTTTTTATTTAATAGTTTCCATTCGAATTGTTTTTTATAGTAGCGAATTTTTTTTCCGAATTAGCACAAATATGAATATATAATTTTAATTATATTGTTAATTTTTGTATATTTTGTGATACATATAAGTGAATTATATAATTTGCTTTCGTCTTATCTTATGTTGGAACTGAACAGGTCGCACAGTTATTGTACTTGTTATTTACTCAACCAAATAGTTTACTAAGCGCAAAATTAAATGTATGTATACGCATCAGTTACGGTAGTTTTTTCGGTGGTAGTATAACACTCGATACGACAATAATTTTGGTGTTACTTGGTGTCTATAGCATTTAAGAAGACTTAAACTTCTCTAATTTGTTTTTATTGTGCGACAATGATCACGTTTGTTATGTATTTTAAGCAAAGAATTATTTCCGTTTTACTCGTGAAATATACTTAGCGTAACGCCGATGATACACAATATGTTGAAGTTTTTTGCAGAATTATAGAATAAAGTGTAACTAGTTTCACTGAGCAAATAATTTAAAACGACCAATTCATAAACTCGGTCGATTACCAGTGAGTTGAATCAAATTATTCAAAACGGCCGGGATGCTGAAACCACAGCAGAAGGAATCTAAAAACCTAACTAAATTATCAAATACTTACAAATTATTATTTAATGTCAAAATCTTATAAATGTTAAAAAAATATTGAGTG
Source organism: Tipula confusa (assembly GCA_963556175.1). Taxonomy (NCBI): domain Eukaryota; kingdom Metazoa; phylum Arthropoda; class Insecta; order Diptera; family Tipulidae; genus Tipula; species Tipula confusa. The sequence goes on from OY744476.1 coordinate 8,107,759, forward strand.
CGTTTTAGCCAAAAGGCAGAAATTTCAAAATCCATCTATTTAGAAATATATAAAGTATAATGCGGCAGCTTAAATAATTGACTCGTAAACAACAATGAGTCGAATACCTTAAGTCAATACCATCAGCAGCCTGCTTAGTTTTGTTGGTCTAATTGCTTAACGTATAAGTGTTTTAGTGATCTTATTGTTCCAGTTTATATATTACGCAGCTTTTTGCATTAGAGAGAGTTTCATTTTGTTACCTTCTTGAGGGCAATCTTCATTGGTTCAACTCTTAGTTTGGCCAGTTATTATAAACTCTAGTCATATTTATCCCGAGGCATAAGTTTTCGAATTACAAACACTTTCAAATTGCTCTAAATTCGTTTATGGGTTACGAGTCAATTTTATTGTTGTTAAGTGTAGTTTGGATGATCCTAAATTGCCAGAACTTAGTAAAAAAAAAAATTATATTTCCCTGTAAAAAAAATGCAAATTTAGAATGTCTAGGGTTCTAGGTTTGCCTGATTTCTAGAACTGTCCACAAGTTGAACAGTAGTTTGTTTATCTACCTGTTGTTGCTAACGACTACCCTGAAAACGAAAATTTGAGGTGCATTGAACTTGCATTTAATTCAGATTTTTATGTGGTCGATGACTGGCATTCCATTCAGAATTCTATTTTGGATTTGAGTTCATATATCTTGGCTTTTGCTTCCTTGCTAAAATTTTTTTTTCTCTCGGCACTTAATTTTTACCTGCAGGATTTTCGTCTGCCATGATAGTATAGGGTTGAGAATTTTTTGCCTCGCATTTTGTCTTACTACCAAAAATGGTTATATTTACCATAGAAAAAGTACATAAGAATGATAAATTTCTTATAGTAATATACGCAATGTATCATTCTTATGTACTTTTCTTTTCCTTTTTATATTCAAAACAAATAAAAATATATAATTATATTGGTTATTGCATGCCAATACAAAGCGAAACAACAAGATATTTTCAATTATATATCTATCCTTGTTGCACATTATTTTGCATTTAACATTTTTTTTTATTTTGTTTAGTTTTTCCTTTGTCATTACTACTGGAGAGGAAGACGAATGCGGACCTAAGTAGCCAAATGGAATTTTTTGCTTTGACGTTTTTGTTTTTAAAAATTCGTACGTACACATTTTTCTTTAGCACTTCATTAATACAATACATATAATAATATATAGAGTTGTTCTATATATATAATATGTCTATTATGTATTTGATTATTTCCAAAATTTTGTTTTCTTTTATGATCAATTAAATTCGTGATTTTTCTTGTTTAAAAAAATAATCATAATACATCCGCATTCGTCTACATCTACAGTAATAATGACAAAGGAAAAACAAAACCAAACAAAACTGAAAATAAAAAGTTCTTTAAATGCAAAATAATGTGCAACAAGGATAGATATATAATTAAAAATATGTTGTTGTTTCGCTTTGTACTGTCATGCAATAACCAGTATACATTATATATTTTTGTTTTTGTTTCGAGAGCCATATTAGTATACGAAATTTATCATTCTTATGTACTTTTTTATGGTTATACCAAAGAGAATGTTTATTTAAGTGTTCTCTATTTATTGTTCTCTATATATACAAAATTTTAAATTTTTAAGCATAACTACGAATTAAACAAAATGTAGGGAAAAAACAAAAAATAAGTTGATATTTGCTGTCTCTAAGGAGACTTTGTGAACCATTTTTTATGAATTGGCGAACGTTTTAGGTGGTTAGCCAAACGATCGTTTGTCTACGCAAATTTCTTTCACTGGTAGAAGATATAATAATTTATAAATTTTTGGTCAATAACGACCTCGACACCGCGGTGTGGTAAGTATCATAACCATCGCCTTACGACCGATGACCGGTTTGAAAATTCTGCTAATATAATCCCATTTTTGGCATAGAAGCAATATGTTATTAAAATAATCTCCGGTTCTAGAAAGAAAATTTGTGAAGCCATATTTTCGGTATTAAAATATGTTGTACCTAACTTTACTTGCATTTTTTCTTTAAAAAAAAAATAAAATTAAGTGCAACGCGCCAGACAATAATGAAATAATTTCTGGGCCATAAGTGTCACATTAAAATTTTTTTCTCATTGCTTTTGTAGCCAATAGATTTTAATGGATTAAGAAAAAATAAAATAAACAGACGCATAAAATCGCTGTGCGCTTATTATTTTATAATGAAACGATCCTTTCGCAAAATTATACATAAGATTTTATTAATTCGATAAAATTTAATTGGTCGAATTTATTTTGAAAATAAGTTTTATCATTTAAATGCACATATATATGAATAAAATGGGCGTCTCGCGAACTCGATCAAGGCATATTATAAAACAGCATACAAGAAAAAAAAAATTGTTTTTATGTTTCAATGATTTTTAATGGACAATAATTTATTGAAAATTTCTTTTAGTTTAGTGTTATGATCTTATAAACGAGTTCTACTCAGTTCAGTACACACAAGAAACATTAAACAAAATTGAAAGTTTTAGTTCCCTTTTTTATCACAAGGTATAGAAAATGAATAACCGTAAAATGAATAAAGTGAGTAATCGTGCTTAGTAGGCCTTACGTTCACTGCCATAGTCTAAATACCTTGCAAATGCCGATGAGCATTTGGCAGTCGCGGAGGTCGCTGGAGTTAACGATGGCTCCTCGGAGTAGAGAGCCACTTGTGGTCTTTGGGTTGTCTAGAACAATACGAAACTTGAGATCAAATCCTATCGAGTCAGAATGTTGACTCCTTGGCCTGTAAAAACGGTTTAATATTATTATTATTATTATTAGAGGTTGCAGTCGATGACAATGACTTTTCTGGGTGAGAACTTCGAAGATTCTTCTGGTTGTCTATAGCAAAAGTCGAAGATCTAGCTCGAGATAAAACCCGTTGTAGCCAGATTGTTAAAACCAGTAATGTCATTTAAACTATCTGTCTTTAACCTGATTCGATTTAAAACACGAGATACGATTAAATAAGAAATATTACTTGGTCGGTGGTGTTCTCTCTGGTCACATTCTGAGACATTACACAAAAAAAAAATGTTTTTTGCCGACCAAAAGGTAAATGGTATACATAAGAAAAATATGTTAAATTTTGTTTTGTTTTATCCACTTCTAAATATAATTTTATGGATTGTATAAGAAAAATGCTGACAAATTTAGTATAATTTATGATCAACTAACTAACTAATGATGATATAGCCATGGTGATGCGATGATGATGATGATAAAGATATATAGTTCTTAATTCGAAGTGTTAATTGTTTTTTTTTCTGTTTTCTTTTCTTTTTGATATATGTAGGTATATGCATACGAAGATTATATGCTATAGTTTTAAGCGACATTTAATGGCTTTTGGGTTTAAATTAGTCGCTTGTATATATATATAAATTATATAGGTTCAAAATACATAAAAACCATTTTTAATTTTTAAAGTCTTACTGGCTGACTATATTACACTTTTATATAGATATATTATAGAGTCGTATGTTTAATAACTTTTTAATTTTAACTTAATTGCCGCTTAGATAAAAGGTATATTAGCGCAAACATAAATTTTTTATTTCTTTAAAATGGCATGTGTCTTTCGTTTAATGATATGTGATCAACAACTTAATCACAATTAAATACCCAAACAAAAATTATTTTATACCTATGTACACTCGAGTGTAAGCAATAAGCTTATGAAGCGAGAGATGATTGACCTCATTACGATTTTAATATCTGCGCGCACAAATTCATATGCTTTGAGTTGGATTATAAACATATGGGTTTGTTCAAGCGCAGCAATTTTTGTTTCGATTAAGAAGCGAACCAAAACTTTTGATAGTATATAGTTTTGTGGTATGGTTTTTAATTACCACTATCTTTGCGAGCCACTTTAAGAGGCCGTCATTAATACGAAAATCAGGTTCGAAATTGAATCTTATTGAGTCGGCGTTTATGGTGTTTACGCGAATCACTTTCTGGTGTCTGCGGGCATAAATCTGCCGTACGTATATTATATACAAATATGCAGAGACAACTTATGTATATTAGATTATTTCTAGCTCTAAGCTGTTTATGACCAGACCGTATTTCTTCCCTTGTTTTCGTCCCATTTTATTTATGATGATTAAATTTGAAAATCGTTTAAGTCACATAGACTTGTCGAGTACATGGTCATTTGGTCATTTTAAAAAAATGATTTGGAATTACATGAAAAATGCAGTGTTTAAGTGAAGCACACGCTATACATTTCTTATTATAGACATATCTAGAAATTAGTTCATATATAAGACAACAACTAATTATTAATAATAGCTCAAAGTATAAAAAAAAATTATTCTCACGACAAACCAATTAATTTTAATTTTCCGCGCATGAGAACTGTTTTCATAACTGACTCATTCAAGCTGTAGCCTTTATCAATCAACTATGTGTGCAATTAGAGTTAATAATTTTATTTTCTAACATTATTGATATGCATATATTATGCTTACAAATTTCTAATGATTTTCTAAAGACCAACAACAAAACATAAATGATTGATTGACTTAAAAATATACATCGAAAATGTAATGTCCATATTTGATGCAATTTCACAAATCTAAACCGTTAATCTATTTACTAGTTTTCCATAAAAAAAAAAGTTTGCTTTGCTGTTAGTTATCAATAATCGCGGAGGTAGAAAATTCTCTTTTTTGTTTGCAATTATTTATAAATAGTTTTTCTGACTATTTTTTCGCCACTGTTGTAGGGGTGCATTTGCAAGGTGCGTTATATATTCAAACGTTCACGATATCATTAAAACTTCACTAAAATTTCCTCATCATCACAGTCTCGGCAGGAGTTTGCTGTTGTTGTCCTAGAAACTAACTGACTAAAAATTGCCCAATTTTGATTGAGGGAAGTTACCTTTAAGCTAAAGGAGTTAAAACGTGAGTAAAACATGAGTCATATTTTCACAGTTTAAATAGGCTTGCTTTTTTGTTTTTCTGGATTTTGAATTTTATTGATTTGGGCCATAATTTTTACAGTTTTAATGGGCTTATCTTCATGCCTTTTGGATTTTGAACTTTTTTGATTTGTGCTTTTAAAGGTTTTGTTAGTAAACAAATCAAATTTAATATATTTTTTATTTAAATCTTGGTGATGAGTTTGGCAATCAGGTGATAAGTTTGGCTTATCAATAAAGTAATGGAAAAAACTGGAAATACTTGTTGCATTGACAGGAAAATCATTTTGGAAAGTCTGGCAACACTGGACCAAATCGATATACATGCAGATCATAGTTGATATTAATGAAAACCAAATATTATCACGAGGTATATCTGATAATACAAGTGATATTTATAATACTTAATAACATGCTGCAGGTCATTTATAAATAGAAAAAATAGTAATGTTCTAATGGTTTAGTTGAAAAATATTCTTAGATTGTCGATATGACAAAACAAACTATGCGCACATTGATAAAACGTTATTCAATAAAAGTGTTATTTTGATCCGGTATATTTTTCCAGAAAGACTTCCGTAATATTGAGAATAATACTTATATGAATTCTACAAGATGCAAATTTTTTTTCGGAGTATTGATGAAGTATTACTGTAATGATGATTATTACTATTTGTACAAATTGCCAAATTATAAACCAGTTAATCTGAAAAAATATTTGTTTGCCTCCCAAAATTAAATTATTACTGAACAACATTTTGGGTATTGCTGCTAAATACAAATCTTAAAATCATTGCTAGTGATCAATGACTAAAAGGCTGTATCAAAATACTGAACAACAACATCAAAAATGTGGTCATCCAACCTCCGTCAGTGTCAGAAAAGATCTTACATAGACAGTTACAATGATTTTGTAAAATTTCAATCGCAGTTAGAATAGAAAAGCGAACCAAAGGAATTTGACATGACACTAAGGAATGAGATAAAGCCAATGTACGTGACTGTTGGTAATGCACCTAGGTTTCTTGAAACTGTTCTAGAGATCGTTTCTGGCGATTGAATGAAATGGACGCAATTAACTCTCAGGGATAGCCAAAACAATCGTAGCAAATTATGGCGTGACTTTTGCTTTTTGATCAATTCGAAAACGCGAAAAGAAATACTGAAGAGCACATGAAGGCCTTTTTTATATTAAAGCCTCTTTAGACAAGGCATGCCCTAAGCGGTTAATGGCCCTTGTTAATTAAATGACATATTTGGTTTTAAGCTCATTGTCAAAAGCCTATAGAGCATTGCGACGGCTTTTTAGTATACCTAATCATCCCGAATGAGACCTAATTGACTATTCGCCAACCTCCACTATTTCTTTTTAAGATGTCATAAAAAAAAGTATCACTACGAGATGCATTAAATTGGAGAGTCAGCCCAATGCTATTAATTATGATTTGAAAAGAAATCAATCTCAATCATCGCCCACCATAGACAACCCGCTAAACACGATCCATCGCAAAGATCCATTGCAACGGCTCAGACAAGCTCACTCGTTTCATTCGTTGTTAACAAAAATTTCTTCACTGACCTGCTCATTTCACTGCACTGCATTCTGAAAGTTCCCAAGAGGCGAGAAATTGTTGAGCAATCGAAATAATGTTTAATTTTTCCTACGAAGTTCATATATGGCCAGCAAGTGCGTTTCCAGCATACTATGCGTCATATTTAGATGGTGTCATAAAAAGAAGAACTGCCGTATCTGTGATTTATCTGTCGTATCTGTGGCGCAGTAATGAGAGCTCCACAGTTTTCTTACAAATCGATAACTGCAAGGAATTTCGTTTTATCATGTGTAGTATTGCCATCAAGAAGGTCGCTTATTATTCTTGCTAAGGCTCTAGTCATTGTGTATGATAAATTTGAAACACCATTTATGGCATTTATCATGCCTTTTTGGATTCAGAATCACAGTTCAATTTCAAGACCTCAGCTCTAGTTACACATTTTGGCTTAAGATTAAAAATCACGACCAATATCATCTTACGTATTAATGCCACATCAGTTCCAGCAAATCACAGCACAACAGTTCTTGTCAAATTTCGAACTACCCATTTTTCAGCAAACCTAAATTGTTTTGATTTTGCCTAAAATAACTGACTGTCAGCCAAGCAATCAGTAGATCTGATATTAATATTCCTGGAAATCTTCAGTTGGCTGATCCGGGTTTCGATACTCCATATAGCTGGTTGACCCGCTTATTGGCACTTCAATGTTTACCTTGTGTTATTATCAGTAGGTCAAATTAAGTTTGCTAATCATCTTCCAGTCCTATACAAAACATGCATAACTTATCTGCGGGTATATAATACTAGGAAAAATTAAATGCGCTCCAAGCTCATCTTGAAACTTACGGTATTATCGACTACGTTGATCCGCGATCAAATTTAAAGGTTTTGAAAGGTAGATAAAATATCAGATGGTACCCAGGCCGTCAGCACATTTGACAGTGAGTTCGTACTCAACTCGCAAAAATTATGTGAAAACTACTCTCTCTTCTAAACAGTTTTGGGCATTAGTATTAGTACTGCTATAAAATATTCATACATTTTCAAAAGTAATTTTTAAGCATACAAATTTGGAAAGGAAAAACCTTTACTGATTTTCGAAAATGGATGGATAGCAATTTCACGTCATCACACGTAATAGTGGTCCGATTTTGTTGACCGATACCTTAATCGAAAGTTCTTGACATCAGTAATAATACTGCTTTAAAATATTTATACATTTTCATAAATCATTTCTAAGCTCCAAAAATTCGGAAAGGGTAAGACTTTACAGGTTTTCGAAAATGAATGAATAGTCAATAACACACGTAATAGTAGTTTGATTTCTTTAATTGATTATTTATCTTCCCAAAACCAACAACAATGTCCATTTAAGGCTAATATCAAAACCTTTTATCATAAAATTCCAACGCATCGCGTAGCACACGCGGCCGTTTATAAAAAACATAAAATTTACTATTACAATGAAAAATTTTTTTTTTGAATTTTTTCGTTGCTATGACGATTTTAACAAATAACGCCCACTCCTAATATAGACGGTTTTGATTTTAAACCTCACATATAATTAAAAAGGTTTTGGTTCTGTACAGCAAGTGTTTTGTGTTTGGATGAATTCGGCTTTTTAATTATAGAAGGCTTTGCTAATATACATTTATAATGTAAATTGTGTTTTGGTGCATCGACATAACGACTTAATTCGGACATTTGAAACTTTCTTTCTAAAGCTTTCAACATAAACACGTAGACATAGTATGGTCTCATATAGCCTCCGTCTGTCAGTAAACTCTAAGCCTTTTGTCAATCGATATGTGTTTAACGTTAGGATCCCTTTTAAAATAACGAATTCCGTTCTTGCATTTTTACAGATAGACAAACAGATACAGTTCGATTCTTGATATGGAACGGACCAGCAATGGCCTGTAAACATCGATTATTAGTATTTTCCAACTATGTAAATTATCGAATACATAAAATCTTAAAATTTGTGTTGGTAACAAAATAGTTTACGGGACGATCTTATAATACGTAAGATTTACTCATTTTAATTATCCAAAAATTCCAAATTCTTTAAAGACGCGCAGGTGGAACCGAGTGCAAATTGAATTTTTCAATTTTAACCTCGTTAAGCTATCTAACCAATTCATAAAAGCACATTATTTAATTGTTTTATCCAATTAATGACCATTAATTAGCGCACACAAAAAACTTACTTCTAAAACTATATAGGTATGTATAGTAAATAAATACAAACAAACAAAAAACTATAAAAATACCTTTAAAAATATTTATTTACCGGCTGGCATTTTCCGAATTCAATTAATTATAAATTCATTTTTTTTAGAGCCGCTTGTGTATACACGTAATTATGGAATTATGCTCCAAATACATAACTATGCCGTATACATATTAGGTAAAATATTTATGTGCTACAGAATTGATTATGAATATTAATTGTAAGTAGTTTTTATTTGTATTGTACATACGAATACATTACACAACACACATATTTATGTACACACGTTCGTTTCGATGACCCCATAATATATTTTGTATACTAAACCAATTTTCCAACATCAACATCATCATCATCATCATCATTCATCATCAACTCTATACGTTTTTACAGAATGTTATCATTTTGAAGTCATCTACCGATTTTTTATTTTTTATTTTGTTTCTAATTTTCTCTGTGTTATCGTATCTTGGCTCAGGTTTTGTTTAACCTCAATCTTCTGTTATTTCTAATTCTAATTTTTATTTTTCTATTGTTTATTTAAATAGTTTTTTTTTATTTATTTATATTTCGTCGAGTGTAATGATGTGTTATGTAAAATACTTTAACTAATTTGACTGTGGTGGTGGTCTTTCGAAAAGAGTTAAACGAGAGAAATTTTTCATTGTATCAGCTGTCGGTGTTTTTGATTAACTGCGAACTATTATCATCAGGAATTTATATGTCGTTCAATGGGTTTTAATTAAAACCGGCATTTTGGTAACGATGGTAAATCAAAAGAAAAAATATTCAAGAAAAATTGCTGCAACCTGTTAAAATACATTTCGTTCAAATAGGGAGCAAGTGTGAATGATGTTTGATGATAAGTAAGTGGCTCTTAAAAGTACTACTGGATTTTGCAGATTACCTATTGGTTAAATCTAAACTGACGGAATGCATGCGAAACAATATATAAATTAACTCTTAGGTTTTTTTTAGTCAAAAAATGATTGTTTTGTAAAAAAATTCAATACAAATTTTGCGGCAGTATTTATTCTTATTTCATGAGCTTTTGATTAAAGTGTCACTCATTACAATCGAACCACCATTACATGGTTTACTGCACAGTTTATGCATTTGGATAATTTGGTGGGTTTTAAGGTCTCTTACTTAAGACATCTGTGCTGTATATTACAATTATTTTTTTATTACTCTTCTAATTTATGCTTATAGTTATATATGCTTCCAAATGTGTGAAGTATGGGAAAACGAATGCATTCTTTCGATGTCAAAGTTTAAATTTTGACCAATTGGTAAAGCTGTGGTGTTTGGGTTGGTATAAGCGCATCACTTGAGAACGGCTGAGATCGATTTGGTAAATTTTTTTTTAAATACTCGTAATAAGGTTTATAAGGAAAAAAAATAGAAAAGTGGCCCGGGAAAATTAGAAAATTTAGGAAAAACTGAAAATGCATTTTTCTATGGGATTTTTTCTACCATGATTATCAAATTGTGAATAAAACCAATAATAAACGATGGACTGTACAAATCAACAAATTGTCAAAGTGGACAATTAACAGGACATTGAGGTTGATATAATTGTTGGATTATTCTGTCTGCGAAATTCATCTAATACATCTGCAAGTATGTGACCAAAGAAAGTGACTTTGTGGAAGATTTTGTGGCTCATATATAAAAGAGAAGTCTTTCAAAGTTTGTTACAAAGATGTTATTTCTGATAAAATGTTGCATTAGATGCGTGAACAACAATATGATTGCGATGCATTGAGAGAATCAGATCGAGCGAAATCTTTTTCTTAAATCTTTTTTAGATGCTCCCGGTAGAACTGGAATTTGTTTTTTGATCACATCGATTTTGGGCAACGACTCGATCACAGAATGAAATTATAATTGCTTTTGCTTCATCAAGAATTGTAACTAAGTTGTTGGAAGGCGGTCGAAAAGCTTTGTGAAATGGCTAAAGTTTTGCAGCAATTAAGAAACAGTTTTGCAGCAAAATTTTGAGATGAATGTACGAAGGCCCATAAAAAGTCTTTCGGTGCAACAGACTGAACGATGCGAAATCTACGAAACAATCAAAACCGATTTGGTGGTACGACTATTCTGTGTTCCATTTTTTGAAATTACGTTAAGTTATCGAGTTGCCGAAATAACAATCTGGAGAAGTATTTTCGGAAAATTTGATATTAAGAATGATAAAATCCTCATTGACATATCGACTATTATAATATACTATTATATTATTTATATCGGGCATTATACTCCTCGTCGATTTTTACAAGTTCAATCTGATAGGTGTTTCCAAGCATTGCTCAATATTACAAAAATTATGTTTGGTTGAGCGAATGTGCTACATTTTGGGTGTGAAAAACATTGACATCGGCAAAATGAATTACAAGATTCAAATTGAAATTGCTGGTGAGTTGATAACGTACAAATCGCTGGACAACAACATTCAAGATGATTTCGTCAACTATATCCAACCAAATTTTCAAACTCGCTGGAATTGCCCGGATTACCGTCTTACAATATTTAACTGAAATTTGGATTATATAATAATCATGATGTTGCCAAAAATTTGGCAACCATGTTTTTGAGATGCCACCCGGCTTGCAGTGACAAAACTATTTAACAACGTCGTCAACAACAAGTATTAAAAGAAAGTACAAAGACGGCTTTATACCACGCATCCCAATGATTCCGACCAATATGCCATTCAACTTTAACGCTTTTTTGGGTTGAATTTTGCATCACATCACTGCTTATTCCAAAAACTCAAGCACAAATATTTTTTTAAGGTGTTCGAAAATCTGGGGTTAATTGACTTTTATTTCAGATAACTCCGGAAAAAGATGTTTGGATATGTGAATCTAGGTAACCATCTCAAATTAACATTTTATATTAAGCGATCTGGAAAATATTGTTTCAGCTCAGGTTAATTGAAACTTTCGAGTGCATCATCTTGTTAAAACCGCGATTGTTCTACTTGTTCTCTTACTTTTCTAATTCTGACAAACAAATAATTTTGAATTATTTCAATATATCGGGAGCTACTAACTGTAACCTGATAACTTTCTTCCTCAAAAAAATAAATCTCAAAAATTTGGTGGAACAAAATTATACACCACACACTAACCTTTAGTGGTTGCAGAAACATCGTGAATTTTGTTCAATTATACGAAACCACTTATACGAAGTCTTATGGAATCATGACAGTATTGTGGACAGGCTTGTGAAAATCCTACTTGCAGACTCAATGCTGACGAGTAGAGGTTTTGGATTTTTCTATTCACTTGCGACTATACAACATTTATAATATTGTTTGACCTTGAAAATTATTCTAAATTTAATTATATTAATATAATACATATTTGAAAAATGCATTGTAAGTGACCTCCTTTGCATTACGACATACTATCATTATTTTAACAACATTTGCGATGGCTTTCTGGCATAAGTGCAACTCCGTTTCTTGAATACAATTAAAAATGTTTTTTATTAGGTCATCAATCGTTTATGGATTGCTGGAACATACTTTTCATAGAAGGTTTTTACTGTAAATTCTGTAAGGAATCTCGTTATTGCAATATGGTTATGCATGTTAGGTTTGACGAAACTATGGAGAAATGAATGATATACAACCTCATGTCACCATATACAACCACTTTCTGTGCATCGGTTTTTCTATTATTTTTCGTTTAGATTACATGACCTCAGAGTCATTTTTTTTCTAAAGTTGAAGCTTTCTGATCTGTTTCGCGACTAATTTACCGTCCTACTTTACGGTTTTTTTAAATCCATTCGTTCATTACATTTCCGCCAGACATTTTGTACTGGCTTGGACCAGGTTCGATCCAAACCCCTTTTTCGATTCGAACCAAATATTTTTTTCCAAGGTCAATTTTGTCGGATCCATTATTTCGTGCATAATTTAATTTTGATCCGGATCAATTTTCTTTTGATGCGTTTTGGCAGATAGAAAACCTATTTAATTTTTTTCAGACATTTTTTTAATCTATTTTGAAGACCACTCTATATTTTACGTGCATTCCCCTATTTCTTTCGCATACATATAACTATATTTACCATTCGTATTATTTTCTACCTCTTTTTACCACCAAAGGCGGAGTTACAAGAAACATAAAAAAAAAACTTTTTCGTACTGTACCACTCCAAGTCAGTAACACCGCATGTACAACACAGTGGGGAAAAAATTTCGATTTCTTATAAAAAAAAAAGCGCGGTCGACCAAAGCCATACACATACACGTATAGAGGTGCAACAAATTTTTTGTTAAGTTTCAGTTAATTAAATTGCGTATGGTTAATTCAACAGCACATCGAGGAATTTTATATATAAGAGGAAGAATTTTATTGCGAAGACAATTAACATAATTCAAGTTTAATGTTAATAAGAAGTGTACCAAAATTATTGAATTAAGTTGTTGTCATTATACATTATGTCCTGCCATTAAGAATATAATTATCACGGTATGCGCGGCTGTCAAATAAGAATTTATCTGATGGCTTGATTTCTTGATCATCGCGAAACCTCACAATTTTTTTGTTAATAATTATTTTAAATGTATTCATTATAAAGGTGACATGTTTTGTTAAATATTTTATTGCATTTAATGATGCATGATTATGCAGTCAAATGCAGTTTTTATTTTTATATTTTTAAATCTTTAATATACGAAGAATTACACCTAACTAAAAAAACTTGTTTGCGTGATAATAAACGAATCGACATATAAAATAAATAAAATTAATTGCGTTAATAATTAAATTTGATTTGAATATTATTCGCGTACATAATATGTGCATAATGTATTTTGCGCGGTTAAATTAGATTGCAAAATCGTGAAATGATAATTTTGTTAGCCAATCAGTCGTTTACGTATATGTAGTGATTATTTTTAAATAGTTCGCCATTTGCATTTAGCTTTGATTCACCTATATAATTATTATAATAACGATAATAATTAAAATGCCAATATGAATATGTACAAAAACTGCATTAACACGAGTGTTAAGCGAAATTATGTAAATTCCCATGAAAGTTTTATGTACACCTTTACCTCGCATTCATTATAATACGAGTAGTATCTATTAAATTTTCTAATAATTGATGCAATTATAAGGATATATATAACATAAAATAAAAGTTGGTTTGGTTTGGTTTGTCATCACGATCACGCACGTTCTGATCAAACACATTTTTTTTTTTTTGAAAATATTTTGTATTAATTGCTCCGATTTGGGACGAAAATATAAAAAAAAAAATATTCGGTACCCTGTAATTTTCATTTTATATCAAATTGTCACATTATAATTTTTGGTCGAAAGGATAGATTATGTATCCTTTTTGATCGCGTGTTTTCAGAAATTGATCGTTTAATAAAATATACGTTTCTAGAAGAAATGTGCGCATCTGCGCAAGGATAATTATGTTTCTTCTATATAATATATGAATGGATCCTTTGAACCTGCATTTAATTATATGTGCACTCAACGTCACTGGTTTCGGTAAAACCGATTTCCACCGCGTGATTATACTTTCGTTTTAAATTTTGGAATGCGTATTTCCATCGGATTCGATTCCAAATTTGCTCTTCGTATTTTTCTAGACACCTAAATAGAAATCGCCTCGTTGCATGTTATATGACATATTTTATGGAGATCTAATGGAGGCTATGAGGCTCCTGCAAAAAAAATTCCTCTGAAACGCCAACTTTTATAACCAGTTTCGAAATAATTAGTCATTCATACTATTATAGTTCTTAGATTTTACAAGCAGTGCCTGACTGTTCATGGATTCTAAATTATTGATTTTTAAGTTATTCAAACACAGTGTTTATAAAAGCACCGGTCACTCTCAGGCTCTTCCTACATGGGCGTTAAATCTCCGTCGAATCTCTACGCACAGTTTCTTTATTTTAATTTTGAAAATCGACTGGTCTAACTCATTTTAAGCACTAACAACTCCCCTATATTGGCTCCTCCGAACTGCAGTGTCGCTTATTGGACATTCAGATTATTTTTTTAAAAATATAAGGCTCCTATACAAACTACAACGAATTATGATTTTCCAAGTGTATCTTAACCAAAACTGGATGTATTATTTTGGTATTCAAAAATATCTGCTCTAGGATCCCACCGCAAACTCAAAACTTCCCGAACAGTGAACTACTCGTTGATATAAAAATTCTTATGTTTTCTTATTAACATTTTACTCAGTGCTTTAACCTCGATCTCAGAATTGGACATCCAATCACTTCACAATAAGCCTGTCAATGGATCCATTTCACCTATCCGGTGACTTCAATTGTGTTTTCTTCCTTCCCTCACTTTGATAATATCTATAGGTAATTGTGCAAATAATGTTAATGGCTTTTACTGCTAATGTATTATTTTCGGAGCTCTTGGTAATCTGGTTTACTATTACTCGATAATCTTTTTCTTATCAAGACCTGATGGAATATCTAGGTAATGGAGTCATCTCGTGACACTAAAATAATGCATCGAGTATTCGTGGTAAAGATAAAATTATTCGGATGGGCGTACTGGAAAACAACTATATGATATTATTGTGACCGGGGAAACGTGACTCACTTTAAGAATGAATTCGGCATAGTTTTAATCTAATTACATGGTATATCAAAAGGACAGATACTACTTTGACACTGACCTCAAAGGTCAGTAGATGGCATATTGATAGTATAATATTGCCGCGGCGAATGGATCGTTCGACTTCCTAATATCATTTTTATCGCCAAACACATAATTCGTGATTACCGTCTCCGTATATGTTTCATATGGATCCAACATCGATTATTACCACTTGGTCATCGAATTCATCAAAACCGAGATAGTGCCATTATAGTACGTGACAGCGATCGTTTAATGACCATCGGCGATTTTGATCATCTTTTCACCTTCCTCGATTGATAATAGATCACATTGTTATATTACTTTGCAACCATTTCAGCTATACAGGTCAAACGAATATTCAATAAAGTGGCGGTAAACTTCTGGATTGGTTATTTACGAATAATGTTCTATTTTTCAAGGTTCATGCGAGGACTTTACCGGTTGCACCAGCAACTATCACCAATTACGGTAAATATATATTTTCCTGTAAGCTGGGACTAAATCAATTTTCTTCCTAATTTTTCTTTGATTTCAGCAATGCCGTCTTCACATCTCTGAGTTCATTTCTGGATAGAGCTGATTTTGATTTTCTTCAGCACATGGGACATTTGAATGATACTGTTACTAGTTACATCATTCAACGTGTAGTACTCATAACTGGAATCCCGCAAGATGTGTTCCGTTAGTTGGAACGCTGGTTGATATCGAGAATTTGTTTTGGAAAATTATCAACAATAAAAGAAAAACATCTGGCTTCTCTTCGTTGATGAATTATCAGAGCTCCATCGCTAACTCCTCCTCTGGATATTAGGTCTGTTTGCGGATATTTGCGCTTTGGTTTACGAGTCAACATCTCGATCTTCTGTCATTATACTCCGTTAGTAGTTCCCACAGCAGTTTTAGTATTACCAAATTTACAACAATCGTAAATTTACCAAATTTACGAACAGTTACTACATATTGATACCAAAAAGGGCCGAAACATCCAGATCTCTGGATGTTTTCCGTTATTTGTTTCATTTTTAAGTTAGAAAAAAGAGATAATGTGGCGAACTACGGTGAAATTGCACTTTTATCGGAACTATCAAAACTTTTTGTATTAATGGTCCATAATATCTTATTTTGTCACAACAGACCTATCGTTTGTCCACCTCATCGTTGGTTTTTTCCTGGCTAATCGGCTATCACTAATTTGTTACATTTTGCTGCGCTCTATATTTTGTAGTTACTCATATAAATCTAAACTTCACCTCGACGTAATCTATATACTGATTTTGCCAAAGCCATAAATCGATCACAGCATTCTCATCGCCAAGGCAGAGAACTTGTATGGTCTTTATCTCCCCGTTAGCTGCGATTAACGTCTTATCTTTCAGATCGTTGGCAATTCGTGAAGATTCCGATTATTCTTCCCGGGTTTTTCGTGCTACGTCTGGAGTGTCTCAGGGCATTCACATTGGTCTTATAATATATTATATTTATAATATTTATCGAATAGTTATCGAATATTTCAAGTTGGCGAAATGGCTTCTCTTTGCAGATGCCATGAAAATGTTTGCCCCAACCGCCAAACTTATCCGACTGTCTGTTGCTATACAGACAGTCATATTTGCACAGGTTTTGTAAGTGATACACCATAGTATCAAACTCTTTCTGAATGTGATTACATGTAAGATTTTATCATATTTTTGCTTCTATTCCCGGATATTATTTCATTACATCACCCGTATTCGATCTATCCTGGAATCCTGGAATACGCTGCCTGATCCCCGTTTTGCATGTGCTAATGTGAACTTATTGAAAATACCCAGAGGCAGTTAGTCCTATAAGTACTTTGTCATTCACCCCAAAATCATCTAACTTTTGCCAGTTCTATAGCATTAAAGTCACCATCAGTATTTGGCGTCGTACTCCGGTTTAATCTAAATCTGATCATCCAGATAATTGTAAAATGAGTTTTTATTTTGGCACGTACCCAGAATAATGTTCTCAAATTTTATAAAACTATGCCATTATATATAAATGTTCGAACAAATTGAAAGCATTACCCAACTTTTACACCAAATAAATACATAGTAAATATGTTTAATAAACTTTAGATTATTTGCGTGATTTACGTGTCATACCTATAGATGTTATTAAAAAAGTAGAGTTGCTAGGAGCAACGAAATATAAAGAAAAAAGTCATAAAACAAATGTCATAAAATATTACAATTGAAAGAAAAAATTAAGGTTACTGTGTGAATTATAAAATATATTCACAACAAACTGTATAGAATTACCCGATGCAGATACTTTAGTTTTACCGTACACCGCGATCTTTTTGTCGACTTGGCGCTTCTTTATTAAAATTTTATGTTCGGTTACTCAATTCTTTATCGAATTTTATGAAATATACTAAATTCTAAAATTAGCAGATCTAGTTGGTTTAAATTTTTAGTTTTATTTTATAGTTTAAATAAGATAAAAGTTCTACAAAAATATCTTAATGTGTAATAAAAAGAGCTTAAAATATGATTTTTGTTTGGTGTGAAAGACGCGTTAGGCATAGTAAAATAATTCAATTACCAAAACTAATTGGCAAATATACTACTAGAGGAGCATCTATATGTGATTGAGCACGCATATATTTGTGTCACAAAAATTACAGAGATATACATGATGCGCCAACAAATGTCATCCTAAACAAAATGGACGCCAAACCAAATCGGCTTGGAATTATGGATACATAATAAAATGTTTACACAAAAGACATCCCAGTTCATATAGGCTGTTCATTGGCTTATATGAATGTGATTTGTATTGAAAGCTTCATCCATTTCACCATATGACATCACATCACATATGTATAAAAACCACAACAAAACGTGCATATATCGAATAATTATTGTTGTTACCCGTACAAAACGTTTATAATATAAATTTAACGAAACCCTTTATTAATAATTTTAGTGTTTTTTTTAGAACGCAGACAACTTTCGTCTAACCAGGCGCGAAAGACTCGTCTTCAAATTAAAATTAATTTCAATAAATTCGTATATATGTTTTTCCATTATCAAATATCAATAAGCAATACACCGATCAAGCATTTTAAAATCCATTGATCATCATGCATATGGTACACCGGCCGGTTTCTTGAGTATATATCCGAAAACAAAAATAATTATACATTTTGTGAAGAGAGAATAACAAAAAAAATATTTGCCCCCGTTCACTCGATCATTCGAATACAACATACATACAATACACTTTTGTGTGTAGCCCATCAAATGTGTGTACGTACTTAAGACGATTAATCCTTATGTATATATGTACGAGAATAATGGCAATTATGTTCTGTACAATTACACAGCGTATAACAGAAGAAAATATTCTACATAAACGCACAGCGATAAACATCACCGTAAAAAAAGTCTTAAGAAAGGTAAAAGCAAAAATAAAAAAAAAATTTATTGTTAAACTTCTTTATCAGTAAACAATAAATATTTAACGAAAATAAAATTATTGGACGTGATATAGTTTGGGGAATCATAAATCGTTATTTTGATAATAAATTGCATCCGCTGTTTATCCATATATCCATTATCCAATATTATAAATCGCATGCACATATGTATACATGTGGTATGGTATAGTGGTTTTCTTTTGGGGGCCTCTTATTTTCCACTTAAAACCGCAAATAAAATTTTAATTTACGAACGATTGATGATGGTCTACTGGTATATATGGATGGGGTGGCAAATTATCATAAAATTTACGATTGTTTGCCTTGTTTGCTTATTATTATCGATAAAGAATATAACGAATTTTTTGCCTAATTTCGGACATAACAGACAGTTGAGCCGGTTGCTTTTACAATTTATTATTTTTAAAAATAATAATAATCATTTTACAGGGTGGCCAGGTTTAAAATCTGTTAATGGGGGATTCTTCGGTTTACTTCGAAAACAATCGTACAAGTCCTTGTGGCCTGGAAGTCAAAGTATTAAGACTTTGATTGTAGGATGCGAATAAACTGTTGGTTGGCTGGGCTTATCATCTACATGAACCCACATGGTTAACCCTACAAAACTGTGAAGTGTATGAAACAAATCGAAAATTCCCAAAATTCAGAAAATGCATGATGATTATAGCATATCAAAACATTCATGCACCAAACCGAAATCTCCCAAAATCCAGAAAAGGCATGATGGTTAGCCCATCAAAACTGGGAAATTTACGAAATAAATCGAGAATTCCCAAATTCCAGAAAATGCATAGTGGCCCATCAAAACTGTGAAGTTCATGATGGTTACCGATCAAAACTGGGAAATTCATGCACCAAATCGAAAACTCTCAAAATCCAGAAAATGTATGATGGTTAGCCCATGAAAATTGTGAAGTTTTCCATGATGGTCCAAAACTGGAAAATTCATGCAACAATCGAAAATTCCTAAAATTCAGAAAATGTCAAAACTGGAAAATTAATGGATCAAATCGAAAACTCCTAAAATCCAGAAAATGCATGATGATAAGCCCATCACAACTGTGGAGTTTTGCATGTTATAATAAATTTTGGGCATGATGTTTAGCCCATCAAAACTGGGAAATTTATTCAACAAATCGAAAATTCCCAAAATCTAGAGTGAAAGTTTATGCAACAAATCGAAAATACGTTTTGCCAGCACCATTTCTTAACAAATTGTCTCCAAAATTAAGCAAAGTAGATTATGTTTGCCATTTTATCGATGGTTTTTTCACAA
This sequence comes from Tipula confusa, assembly GCA_963556175.1. NCBI lineage: Eukaryota > Metazoa > Arthropoda > Insecta > Diptera > Tipulidae > Tipula > Tipula confusa. The sequence goes on from OY744476.1 coordinate 8,127,910, forward strand.
TCCATCCGTTTTACTGTAGATGTTTGGAATCGTTTTGAAATTTGACATTATATAGCTATAATGTATTTACACTTGATTCATGTTAATTGATCAGATGGTTTACAGAAATTTCTATATTTGATTGGACATTCTTAGCATTTTTAGTAAAATGTAAGATTTTTAATTTTTGCAAAGTTAATCATTTTCATTGCGGGCCTTCAATGTGGGAAGCATAACTATAATTAACTTCATTAAGGGGTATATTTACCAATTAAGTTTATAGTTAAGGTTTTATTGCTATTTTTCATTGCTATTTTTGCTGTTTTATTTACAGCAACAATATCTAATCAGTAAACGGAATGGTAGTAGTTCATCAAAGAACATCAGTTATAGTTGGTTTAGCTATTTAATACTGTTATCACCCAATGATGAACGGAATGGTATACTAAAGAAGATTAACACACTTCGGGAAGTTAATCACGGTTTTGATAATATAAGCTTCCTTGCTAAAATGCTAGTTGCGATTAAAAAATTTAAAAAGAACTATAAGTATGGGGTTCAAAATTCAGTTTCCCGACTGCCATTAATTTGATTTTACGTAAGGGAGAGGGTCTGCAAAAGTGCAGTATTAGTGTGTTTTAGTCTAAAAACGCAACTTACACATTATTTTGTCAATACAAATTACTTGCGGAAATGATTGCTGTATATGGTTCTCGCAGCACGTTCACCTAATTTAATCTCCTCGTCCTTGTATATTAGTATAAGGATCTATTATCGTTTAAACAGTATCCATGCGTTTTCTCTTGTCATAACTTTTAATGTTTGAGTGATTTGTGCGGGTTGAAAGAATGAGCTATTCACGCCATGACATTTGTGTTATAGGAGTAAAAACCTATACAAGCATTGGACCAACTATTTGACGGCTTCATCTAAGTTATGAAAATGTGTTAGATAGAACTCATTATTCGCTCAAATCCACAGCCAAAAGTATATATAGAAAAGGGGACCTTAAGATAATATGACAGTTTCGGATTTTAAAACAGTGGATAATCGTTTGTGCGCAAGCTTTACTCGTCATGCGACTTGAAAAATTGGCAATTATTTATTTGTTATTAGGGGTCATTATATTATAATTATAAGTTTATCTCGCATAAGTTATGCGGCATAACAAAACTATAATTGACATAGCCAACTTAAAGCGACAATAAAACACTTATAAATTATACTATTAGCCTCAAACGACCAGTCGAATCAAACAGTGTGTCGCTATAGTTTCCCTCAGTGAAAGTAAATAAAGATAAGAGCTACTCTACCCTTTCAGCTATTTAACATTTTGAATTGGCATTTGGTCTGAGTTGAACTTAATCCCATTTGGACTTCGAAAAGTTCGAAGTTTTGGGAACGCGTCCTGAGAAAATCACATGACATCGAGAGCCTACGTTATCATACCTAATTCGTAGACAAAGTTAGGAAAATTATTTCCTAAAATGTTGACCAAATATGAAAATTCTGCCAGCGGAAAACCTTTTTGATGGCACAAAGGTCCATGTTGGTAATATTTAATTCAGTATGTGCCAACAATGCCATTTTAAACCATTATTATTTTTTGTTTTTGTATAACGAAAATAAAATTGTAGAAGCAGTCAATTGTAAACAATTCGAACAAGGATCTTTTCAAGTAATTAATTTTTTATATTTGTCATCTCCATCTCGAGAAATGAAGAGAATATCATGAATCATAAAATATATGAGCATATAGCATAAAATTGTTATGTTTACCCTTCGAACACCTCGCCAGGATAAACACATAAGGGATAACATAATTTTTTTTTATTGATATACAAAAACATTCAGCCAATCGGAACACTTTTTACTTCAGACATCAACAGAAGCATTTAACAAAATAAAAAACTAAAATCGTGTTGTATGATGGTACGAACGCAAAAAAAAAAAATAAAAATTCTATGTATCCTACGGTGTTGAAATAAAGTTCTTGTTGTGAAATTCTAAGAACTGTCTTCCCATTCATTGCGCACTTGGTTTAGTATAGTAGGTATCCAACTGCGAATAAAAGCTTATACCTATTTTAATTATCTTATGTGTATATATATATGATGTGCTACATACGAACTGCAAAAATTTAGTTTTGTGTGTTTGTGACTGAAATTTAATATCGATCGAAGCAATAATGTAGATTTTCAAAAACCCAATGTTGTCAGTAAAAATTAAAATTTAAAATTAAAAAATTAATTTACAAAAATATAAAAATGTATGATCGACTAGCGTATAAAATGTTGACTGTTGTGGGTGCTATAGCATTCAAACATCTTTTTTGTTAAAAATCACTTTGCGTGGATAAATTTCATTATTTTATACAGGGTGTCTTTTAATCCGTTTATAAGAGATAGTTTTTTCTTTGAAGGCTAAATTAGTAAAATTCAATAAACCCAACCAATTTGTGTTCATAAATATTCGTAACATTCTGTTTGCCTATAACATCAACTTAATAAACATTTCAAAATAACAAATTTTTATCTTCAAATCCATCTGTTTTTCGTTATTGTAAAAATAAAAATATGATCAAATATTTGTCTTATGTCTGCTTGCTTACACAGATCTGCTCACTGCGTATCAAAAATAAATTTGCTTATTATATCCACGTATAATTAAAAACTCGACTTCTATATAGAAATTTTAACATACAAAATACGAAATTGTGATTGGTTGCATAAAATTATTAAAACATAAAAATTATAATTTCTCCAACCAAAGCACATAACCACCTTCCTTGTCATAAATTTTACTTTACGCTTATCATAATATTCAATGTAGTATATTTTATGTATATATACACAAATATATGTAACGAGCAAGTATATGTACATATAACATTAAAAAAAGTTAAAATATGTAAATGACGGTTATACATTTTAGTTTTATTATTATTATCGTGATCACGGTTTGTGATATGTAAATTAATATTTATTACAAATAAATAATATACTTCATATAAGAACTAATCCAGAACCAGAATATATGTTGTTGTAACATATTTTTATTAATTTGCATATATATTTAATTTTATGTATACACATAGTAAACAGTAAACGGATGAGAAGAAGAAATACAATAAGATTGCCCTATTATAATCTTGAATATTATATAAAATATAAAACCATCCGATTCCGCACTATATACAGGCATGTACACTACACATACTTCCTAAAAATTGTGTACTTATATTTGCTTATAGACTTAACCCTTCACCGCATGATTTGTTTTCGAGTAAATTATAAGCAGGCATTAACTAAAATGCTAAGATTACCTTGAAAAAGATCGTTTTAATTTTCAATTTTCAGAAAAACTCAAGTTTTCTTTAGTTGCATATATATATGCAAGATCATCAACAAAAATAATTAAAAGTTTAAAAAATATAAATTCGTAAAGGTTTTTTATTTTATCACATTTCGTTTCATTCATGTAAAAAATTTATACAATTCCGAAACTTACATTGAAGCCGTTTGTCTTTCCATTCTGGTCAATGAATCAACTCATTCGTTTTTATTTCCTTTGCCGGAATGTGCCCACTTGATGCCTTTCGTTTTTGTTCCAAAATTTTATTTATTTCAGAAGACCTTCCAACTTGTCGTATATCTTTCCCAGATTTGCATAAAATGTCATTGATATGCAATCTTTAATCGGCTAGTGACATATAATTTGACGCTTCATCTTCTTTTATTCTTTTATAAAGCAACCAAGAATTAACTGTGGCCATATGCAATAAATGATAAAATATTCTTAGTTACCATATCTTGGATCTAAGTTTTTTTGTATCTCCCAATATTTACATCCTTCTTTGAATGCCTAGACCGACTTTTGCAATGGGGAACGTTCCACAAAATTTGATACTATATGTACATAATCCAATCCAATTGTAATCATAATCCATGTTTGTCATATCCAATATATTGCATATATATTTATAATATATTTTGTTAACTCTAATCACATTAGAGTAAACAAAATTTTGACGTTTAATAAAAATATAGCCATTGTGTAAAATGAAACATACATTCGGGAGAACATTTTAATAGCTTAAAGTTTAATATAAATTTGAACAAGAGTTTAAAGTAATATTTTGCCTATCTTGCATATTTGCAATACTATGCGGTAAAGGTTTAATATATTATATGTTTATATTAAAAAGATCTGCATAATTTTCGCGCTCTAAGAAAAATTATGTGAAAATCATTAAAATGCATAATGATATTAAAGATTAATGGGCATTCTGATGAATAGGGTTTGCAAACCGGTTAAACCCAGTTTTTAAATATCGGGGTTTTCAATGAAAACTAAAAACTGAAAATCCGATTTTTCTGGAAACATAATCGGGCAATTTTTTAAACTTTCATTTAAAGCACCAGCATAGCCTCAACTAAAAGTTGAATGAAAACGAAGGTACTTCCGATGTAGGGCCAAAAGCTGGACATTAAAAAAACTGTCTTCAGTCTAATATCTTGCAGTTTGTACGATGCCCAATCTTAGAAGGAATTGTATCTATATTAGCTGTTTAATAGATGGTTTATCTATAAGGCAAAATAGAGTATCAAAAGAGCTCGATGTTATGAGTGTCCTAAATCAGAAAATTCTATAATGCAACTGATTTTAATTATCATCAACTTTTGATGAGTGGACAAGCTTATACGGGCCACAAGATACCTGAATCTGAATCTTTATATAATTCCGATTTGGAATTTATAAATTTGGACGTAATCCGCATACCCGGAAGCTATGTGGTTCAAATAAAACAAGAACAGTTATTAATCAACGACTTAGCAAATTTGGATTGGTTTTGAAAAATCATATTGTAACGGAGCATTAGTAAATGTTAAATTTGGCAAAGAATCGAAAGCTAAAATTATTCTATGTATGAACCATGGGTATGGCGCTATATAGACATTTTATATAAAAAATTATCCCGATTAGTGGAAGCAACAATTGAAACAAATGAATTCGACAAAGATGGTTGTCTTACCCAATATGATGATGAACTCGAAAATTAATAATATTATGAAGTTGAATATTCTGACATTTCATTCGACAGTTCGCAATATTACACAATTTTTTCAAGCGTTCGCCTGTACGCAATACAATTTTGTTTTTTGCTACTATCGGATCGTTAATTTCCAATTCATCGTCTATTGATAATTTTTTTTTCTGCACCAGATCATATATCAAACGACCACTGTTAACAATTGAGACAGGCAACGTTAAATATTTTATACAAACTATCAATAACTTCATTATCATCTAGTTATGATTGCATACCAGTCGATATGGTCAAAAGTGGTCAAAAAACAAAATTCAACTTTAAATATTTGTGGTTTAGATTAGGCCAATCTACTTACGCAAATCTGCTGGCGCTAGATGTCTATACCGGATATTATCGTTCAATGATAGTTTTCATCTCCGGAATGTCCAGTTTGAGGGTCACAAACATCATCTTTCTTGATTACATTATTTTGACTATTTTGTTTATTTTTTTACTTATCAATTTTTATCCTTGGTTGGTAATGGTGATGAGTGTCACATAAGTTTTACTTTACTATTAGTTTATTCATTTTTGCTCTGCGTTGGGCAAAATTATTGCATCACTAAATATTAGCCGCATTTTGATCAGATCATGTCTCATGAAACGACATAAAAATTTACAAAATAAATCTGAGGTTGGTATTACCGCTGTTTAACGCAACCATTCAAAATTACATTAAAAATTGGTATGGTACTACTCAAAATTATATTCTTTTTTTGTCAAAAAACATCCATCTTGTTTTGAAATTAGCTGTCAAACACTATAGTTTTATATCATTTGAAGTTATAACAAACGGCGACTAGATAATTTCAAATACAAAATATGTAAATTATTTGTTTTATTTTGGTTTTGAATGAGTTCGGTATTTGATTATTTCACTGCTAACAACAACTAAATACAAACGTATTGTGCACCTACATTTTAATAGCAGAACAATGTTCAGTTCACCATTTGTGATCCAAAAACGAATTTGGTTCAATTTGCATCGTCGCTTTCTAGTGGTTCGTGATCTGATTTGGATCACATTTCGTCAAGAAATGCAGCTATTGTTGCTTATGATAGCAAATGCTTATATAGATAATCGGATGTTGTATTTAAAGCTTGTTGTAATGATACTAGTGATTCCAACCCGGTTTTACCCGGAACCCAGTTTTTGTTCATTGAAACCGGGTTTTTAAAATACTAACAAAACGCAACAAATTGAAAAAATCAGGAAACATAAAATACATAAAGGCAGTTATTGGATCGTGTATTCATAGAACATAAACGCAGTTTACTTAACTCTATTTAAAAATGGTTCGATTGCTTATAATTTGGGTCTAGTTTTTATCAATAGATCGTATGATGCTATAAAAACTGAATTGTTAGTATCCACTTAACTTGCGGAATTTGTGTTACATTTCTAAGTAGATGTAATAGCATCCGCTCATGATGGTGCATTGGTCATGAAAAATATGGCCGTTGCATGTCAGCAGAAAATCAACTATGCTATAACCTTGCCATATATTTGGCTATTTCACCAAATCACTGAGAAAATTATAGATAACGAAGCAGTTCTCAATATGGAATGGAATGGGTATGGAAAAGTTTGGCAACAATGACAGTTCCGTCGAGTAAAATACCTTTGGCACAGAATCAGTCTGACTATTAAAACTCAACATGGTAATATTCAATTGTATAGTGAAGTTGTCACAGTGCTACTACCAATAATTCCGTTTGATTTAAATCGTGTACTGGCAGAAACCCGACAAGTAATTTTTTTTTAAATTTAGCTATAAAATATAAAATATAAAAATATGTGCGTAGGCAGCATTATAAAGAGCTAAAAGTATTATTAAACATTAGAACAGGTCGGAACACTATACTTCCAATGATAGGGGAAATGATGAACTGCTTAGCTCCAATAAGAGGGCGTCGAGAGAAATAGATTCTATAGTTTAGTAACCTAAAAATTGAATGGATGTACTTAAACCTGTTAAATTTGCAGTTCGTAATATTGAATTATAAGAATGTTATCACATAAGAATAGGTTACAATAATTTAATTTCGCCTACTCCAGAATTTGTTATCTGCAATTAATGCAACCGCAAATACTTAAAGCAAATTATGTCAAATTTTGTTTATTTTGGGTTTGTTTCTTGGGTTTAACTTATTGATTTCCAGAAAATGTATGTTTTTGTCTCGCTTATACTTTATAAGATATCAATGTTGTATCATAACTTTTTGGAGACATCGTATACCGTTTAAAAGGATTAAATCGCCGATTTAATCTCTACCACAAGGTCGACATCATTGCTTAATTGATGCAAATTCTTGTGTATGATTTGTAGCTATATCCGTTTCCCATGAGAATCATGTGAAAATTTTTTTAACCAAATTTTCGATTTTCGTTTTGCGCTCAACTAATTGATCCAAATGATTTTGTGGTTAAAGCAAAATGAAAATCTATATAGCTTAAAGCAACTTAATACTCATTAAGTGAGGTAGCTTAATAATTTTCGTATGCCCATTAAAATCATCCATCTCGCGCAATGATGAGAATTTTTATTTATCTGTTTTGGTTCGTAAACCGAAATCAACTCTTCACTCATGCGTTATACGAGTATGTTAAAGGATACAAAATTTTAAATAACAACAAATCATTGAAAAAGACTAATTTATGGCACGCAATTGCATTTAAAATATAAAAATCATCTTAACAAGAAAACTTTTATTTTTATTTTGTTTTCGTTAAATTAAAGACGGTAACCACGACGATGACCATAACAGCACTCTAAGCCATGTCAATTTAGTATTTTTTACAGTGATTGGTATTGTAGTTGGTTACATGCTATAGCTTGGTATTTATAATGCTTACACATAATTATTCATCGAATTGTTCTTTTCCTGCTATATACGGGACACTCAAATTGATTTAATCGTGACAGTCATAATTATATCGGTTTGTTGTTATTCTGTTATATGGTCAATGTTATCGATTTTTTTTGTAGTCTTAAGATTATGTAAGCTTATTTATCTATATATAGACGGTATTTTATATAGTTTTGTTCACAATAATTCATAAATTAGCCGATCTGAAAGATGTATGCGGTGACACGCGATGTTGTTTAAGATACTCTAGATGCCAATAACCTAAATATTAAAATTACTGTGGGATTTTAAACTTGAAAATTATTGGCTGGATTAGTAACTGAAGTAAATTAAAATGGTTTACTAACATAGCTTGCAAATAATGGAGCCAATGATTAATTAGTGTACATTATGCGATCAAAATCAAACACTTGGCAAATTTTGTTCACTAAAGAGGATGAGCCGATATCGCACCTGTTCTCATAAAGCTCACTTTTCAGTTCTAATACTGCTATAAAATTTATATCCTTCTTAACAAATTATTTGTATGAAAAAAATTAGCAAAGGGGTTAGCCTTTGCAAATTTACGAATTTGAATGTATATTCAATACAACGCGAAATAGTGGCCCGAATATGATGAATGATACCTTAATCAAAAGCTCTGATCTTCAGAAGAAATACTGCTATGAAATATATATCCTTTTTAACAATAAAATTGTATACCAAAAAACCAGCAAAGGGGTTAGCCTTTGCAAATTTACGAATTTGATTGTATATTCAATACAACGCGAAATAGTGGCCCGAATATGATGAATGGTACCTTAATCAAAAGCTCTGGTCTTCAAAAGAAATACTGCTATGAAATATATATCCTTTTTCACAAAAAAATTTTATGCCAAAAAATTAGCAAAGGGGTTAGCCTTTGCAAATTTACGAATTTGATTGTATATTCAATACAACGCGAAATAGTGGCCCGAATATGATGAATGGTACCTTAATCAAAAGCTCTGGTCTTCAGAAGTAATACTGTTATGAAATATATATCCTTTTTCAAAAAAAATTTGTATGCAAAAAAATTAGCAAAGGCGTTAGCCTTTGCAAATTTACGAATTTGATTGTATATTCAATACAACGCGAAATAGTGGCCCGAATATGATGAATGATGCCTTAATCAAAAGCTCTGATCTTCAGAAAAAATACTGCTATAAAATATATATCCTTTTTCACAAAAAAATTGTATGCCAAAAAATTAGCAAAGGGGTTAGCCTTTGCAAATTTACGAATTTGATTGTATATTCAATACAACGCGAAATAGTGGCCCGAATATGATGAATGATACCTTAATCAAAAGTTCTGGTCTTCAAAAGAAATACTGCTATGAAATATATATCCTTTTGAATAAAAAAATTGTATGCCAAAAAATTAGCAAAGGGGTTAGCCTTTGCATATTTACGAATTTGATTGTATATTCAATACAACGCGAAATAGTGGCCCGAATATGATGAATGATACCTTAATCAAAAGCTCTGGTCTTCAGAAGTAATACTGTTATGAAATATATATCCTTTTTCACAAAAAAATTGTATGCAAAAAAATTAGCAAAGGGGTTAGCCTTTGGAAATTTACGAATTTGATTGTATATTCAATACAACGCGAAATAGTGGCCCGAATATGATGAATGATGCCTTAATCAAAAGCTCTGATCTTCAGAAAAAATACTGCTATGAAATATATATCCTTTTTCACAAAAAAATTTTATGCCAAAAAATTAGCAAAGGGGTTAGCCTTTGCAAATTTACGAATTTGATTGTATATTCAATACAACGCGAAATAGTGGCCCGAATATGATGAATGGTACCTTAATCAAAAGCTCTGGTCTTCAGAAGTAATACTGTTATGAAATATATATCCTTTTTCAAAAAAAAATTTTATGCAAAAAAATTAGCAAAGGCGTTAGCCTTTGCAAATTTACGAATTTGATTGTATATTCAATACAACGCGAAATAGTGGCCCGAATATGATGAATGATAACTTAATCAAAAGCTCTGGTCTTCAGAAAAAATACTGTTATTAAATATATATCCTTTTGAACAAAAAAATTGTATGCAAAAAATTAGAAATGGGGTTAGCCATTGCAAATTTACGAATTTGATTGTATATTCAATACAACGCGAAATAGTGGCCCGAATATGATGAATGGTACCTTAATCAAAAGCTCTGGTCTTCAGAAAAAATACTGCTATGAAATATATATCCTTTTGAACAAAAAATTGTTATGCAAAAAATTAGCAAAGGGGTTAGCCTTTGCAAATTTACGAATTTGATTGTATGTTCAGTACAACGCGAAATAGTGGCCCGAATATGATGAATGATACCTGAATCAAAAGCTCTGGTCTTCAGAAGAAATACAGCTATGAAATATATATCCTTTTTCACAAAAAAATTGTATGATAAAAAATTAGCAAAGGGGTTAGCCTTTGCAAATTTACGAATTTGATTGTATAATCAATACAACGCGAAATAGTGGCCCGAATATGATGAATGATACCTTAATCAAAAGCTCTGGTCTTCAGAAGAAATACAGCTATGAAATATATATACTTTTGAACAAAAAATTTTATGCAAAAAATTAGCAAAGGGGTTAGCCTTTGCAAAGTTACGAATTTGATTGTATATTCAATACAACGCGAAATAGTGGCCCGAATATGATGAATGGTACCTTAATCAAAAGCTCTGGTCTTCAGAAGTAATACTGTTATGAAATATATATCCTTTTGAACAAAAAATTGTTATGCAAAAAATTAGCAAAGGGGTTAGCCTTTGCAAAGTTACGAATTTGATTGTATATTCAGTACAACGCGAAATAGTGGCCCGAATATGATGAATGATACCTGAATCAAAAGCTCTGGTGTTCAGAAGAAATACTGCTATGAAATATATATCCTTTTGAACAAAAAATTGTTATGCAAAAAATTAGCAAAGGGGTTAGCCTTTGCAAATTTACGAATTTGATTGTATGTTCAGTACAACGCGAAATAGTGGCCCGAATATGATGAATGATACCTGAATCAAAAGCTCTGGTCTTCAGAAGAAATACTGCTATGAAATATATATCCTTTTTCACAAAAAAATTGTATGATAAAAAATTAGCAAAGGGGTTAGCCTTTGCAAATTTACGAATTTGATTGTATAATCAATACAACGCGAAATAGTGGCCCGAATATGATGAATGATACCTTAATCAAAAGCTCTGGTCTTCAGAAGAAATACAGCTATGAAATATATATACTTTTGAACAGAAAATTTAATGCAAAAAATTAGCAAAGGGGTTAGCCTTCGAATTTGATTGTATATTCAATACAACGCGAAATAGTGGCCCGAATATGATGAATCATACCTTAATCAAAAGCTCTGGTCTTCAGAAGAAATACTGCTATGAAATATATATCCTTTTTCACAAAAAAATTTTATGATAAAAAATTAGCAAAGGGGTTAGCCTTTGCAAATTTACGAATTTGATTGTATGTTCAGTACAACGCGAAATAGTGGCCCGAATATGATGAATGATACCTTAATCAAAAGCTCTGGTCTTCAGAAGAAATACAGCTATGAAATATATATCCTTTTGAACAAAAAATTGTTATGCAAAAAATTAGCAAAGGAGTTAGCCTTTGCAAAGTTACGAATTTGATTGTATATTCAATACAACGCGAAATAGTGGCCCGAATATGATGAATCATACCTTAATCAAAAGCTCTGGTCTTCAGAAGAAATACTGCTATGAAATATATATCCTTTTTCACAAAAAAATTTTATGATAAAAAATTAGCAAAGGGGTTAGCCTTTGCAAATTTACGAATTTGATTGTATAATCAATACAACGCGAAATAGTGGCCCGAAAATGATGAATGATACCTTAATCAAAAGCTCTGGTCTTCAGAAGAAATACAGCTATGAAATATATATCCTTTTGAACAAAAAATTGTTATGCAAAAAATTAGCAAAGGAGTTAGCCTTTGCAAAATTACGAATTTGATTGTATATTCAATACAACGCGAAATAGTGGCCCGAATATGATGAATCATACCTTAATCAAAAGCTCTGGTCTTCAGAAGAAATACTGCTATGAAATATATATCCTTTTTCACAAAAAAATTTTATGATAAAAAATTAGCAAAGGGGTTAGCCTTTGCAAATTTACGAATTTGATTGTATGTTCAGTACAACGCGAAATAGTGGCCCGAATATGATGAATGATACCTGAATCAAAAGCTCTGGTCTTCAGAAGAAATACTGCTATGAAATATATATCCTTTTTCACAAAAAAATTGTATGATAAAAAATTAGCAAAGGGGTTAGCCTTTGCAAATTTACGAATTTGATTGTATAATCAATACAACGCGAAATAGTGGCCCGAATATGATGAATGATACCTTAATCAAAAGCTCTGGTCTTCAGAAGAAATACAGCTATGAAATATATATACTTTTGAACAAAAAATTTTATGCAAAAAATTAGCAAAGGGGTTAGCCTTTGCAAAGTTACGAATTTGATTGTATATTCAGTACAACGCGAAATAGTGGCCCGAATATGATGAATGATACCTGAATCAAAAGCTCTGGTGTTCAGAAGAAATACTGCTATGAAATATATATCCTTTTGAACAAAAAATTGTTATGCAAAAAATTAGCAAAGGGGTTAGCCTTTGCAAATTTACGAATTTGATTGTATGTTCAGTACAACGCGAAATAGTGGCCCGAATATGATGAATGATACCTGAATCAAAAGCTCTGGTCTTCAGAAGAAATACTGCTATGAAATATATATCCTTTTTCACAAAAAAATTGTATGATAAAAAATTAGCAAAGGGGTTAGCCTTTGCAAATTTACGAATTTGATTGTATAATCAATACAACGCGAAATAGTGGCCCGAATATGATGAATGATACCTTAATCAAAAGCTCTGGTCTTCAGAAGAAATACAGCTATGAAATATATATACTTTTGAACAAAAAATTTTATGCAAAAAATTAGCAAAGGGGTTAGCCTTTGCAAAGTTACGAATTTGATTGTATATTCAATACAACGCGAAATAGTGGCCCGAATATGATGAATGGTACCTTAATCAAAAGCTCTGGTCTTCAGAAGTAATACTGTTATGAAATATATATCCTTTTGAACAAAAAATTGTTATGCAAAAAATTAGCAAAGGGGTTAGCCTTTGCAAAGTTACGAATTTGATTGTATATTCAATACAACGCGAAATAGTGGCCCGAATATGATGAATGATACCTTAATCAAAAGCTCTGGTCTTCAGAAGAAATACTGCTATGAAATATATATCCTTTTTCACAAAAAAATTGTATGATAAAAAATTAGCAAAGGGGTTAGCCTTTGCAAATTTACGAATTTGATTGTATAATCAATACAACGCGAAATAGTGGCCCGAATATGATGAATGATACCTTAATCAAAAGCTCTGGTCTTCAGAAGAAATACAGCTATGAAATATATATACTTTTGAACAAAAAATTTTATGCAAAAAATTAGCAAAGGGGTTAGCCTTTGCAAAGTTACGAATTTGATTGTATATTCAGTACAACGCGAAATAGTGGCCCGAATATGATGAATGATACCTGAATCAAAAGCTCTGGTGTTCAGAAGAAATACTGCTATGAAATATATATCCTTTTGAACAAAAAATTGTTATGCAAAAAATTAGCAAAGGGGTTAGCCTTTGCAAATTTACGAATTTGATTGTATGTTCAGTACAACGCGAAATAGTGGCCCGAATATGATGAATGATACCTGAATCAAAAGCTCTGGTCTTCAGAAGAAATACTGCTATGAAATATATATCCTTTTTCACAAAAAAATTGTATGATAAAAAATTAGCAAAGGGGTTAGCCTTTGCAAATTTACGAATTTGATTGTATATTCAATACAACGCGAAATAGTGACCCGAAAATGATGACGAGTCTCAATGTTTACTGATACTCTATGTTCATTTAGCTTGGAGTTTTTTAATTTATTAATGCTGATAAAAAATTTCACGGTCTTATGAAATGTGTGGGTTGTTGGTTTTGGATATTTTGTAATTATAGCAAAGATTTCTTAGTTTTGATAGACTAACAACCATCATGTGTTGTTTTTTGAATAGTGGGAGTTTTCGATTTGTGGCTAAAATTTAATGTGGCTAATTTTAGACATTCAATTTTGACAAGCACAACTTATGTTTTAAGTATATAGGTTTACCTTTTCCAAACGGTTAACACCAGGAAATTAACAATGAAAACTAAGCCAAATGAGGAATTGAAAGTTTTCAAAAATAATACTTTTTATATAAAATTAAAATTTATTTTTATTTGAAGTTTTTAAATAATTTATTTAGCAACAAATACATTATATATAAGGTAATTAAATAAATCAATAAACAAACATTCATTCTTTGGTTTCATTTATTAATAATTTTATTTCATAAATTAAATTTATTATATTTATTTTTTTATAATTTTTTTTTATTTTTAAAATTTAACAATAATAATTATTTTAATTTTATAATAATTAATTAAGAATATATAAAAAAAAATATTATTTTTTTATTGATATTATGGTATAGTATTGATCCGCACATCAATCAGCTGAGATATCGCAGTGTACCACAACAACAAATTTTAAATTTTAAATTAATTTAATTTCAAGTAAAAATATAAATTTGATTATTAAAATTTGGCCCCATATTGGATTTTTCATTGATGTCACTAAGACGTCAATATAAGTTTATATATATGCATATATTAAAGACATTATATATATATATATATATATATATATATATATATATATATATATATATATATATATATATATATATATATATATATATATATATATAATTTTCAAATTAAAGTAAATATATTTTAAATCAAATACACAATTTTTCGAATCAAATTCAAGCTGAGTACCTATTGCATTCCTTCATAAGTTTTCGAACAAAGCACTCAATTTTAAAGAATGGACTAGGGTGTAAGCTCGGTTACATTATAGAAATCGTTGCAGTATTTGCAGTGGTGAACAACAACTATCAATTGGAAATTGCTATAAGCTCTCTATAATAAAAAACCGTAAAAGATGTCCATGGCTAACTCTAAGACATTTAACTATAGCCCAGATACAATTTTACAAAATATTTAATTACAGCAGTTGGATTTACTAGTATGGATCAAGTTAATCTCACTAAAATATTCTGATAGACATTAACATGTGCGGTAAGAGGAACAAATTAACATAATCAACCATTTCGTAAGCGATAGTAAAAGTGACAATCAAGCAAAGAATTTACAGAAAGTATGTAAAGCAAGTACAACCTATACAAGTTGGGATTAGCGTTATGGCCTTATGAATCGATATTTTTTCGGATACTATATATGACAAAAAATTTACGACCAGTTTTAGACTTTTAATGACGAAGAAACACATTTTAAATGCTAAGTACGTTACTGTCTAAAACTACATAACGTTAGTTCTCAAACTCACATTAGTAGACTCACAAAAGATATAAACATACAAATTGAAAGTTGGAAATGTTTCGCACTACGTAAGGGCTAACATTAACAGTTTTATTCCTAAAAAACATATATGGGTCAGTATAGTAAATTTAATAATGTATCGGAGCCAAATTCTGAACAAATTTTAGCTAACAAAAAAAAAAAACGAAGCAGTAAAGGGACGCCGAATTTCGATAAAAAGTTGAATAGCTAAGAAGTTGATGTGGTATTAAATGATCTTCAAAACGAGTTTTCGTTGCCTTAGGCAACGTTTCTAAATTTTTTATTTTCAAAAAAGCCTTTTATTCTTTCTTTAGGCCTCCAACATAACGTGAATCTTGATGTATTCTTGATATTATGTTTTGCAGAGATACTCAGTAATATTTCTGATATGAGAGTAGACATATAGGAGGATCTAAATTATACAGTATTAGTCGTAAGTCCTTAAGCGGTGGAATATACATATTTATAATAGAATATATACAAGTCATTTTTATTCTATACTTATTCTAGCATCAGTTTTTAGATTCTGTTTGTTGGAGTATCATTTCTATCACAGATAAAATATAGTTTTCAATCAGATTTGATTTATTTTAATGTGCCTTAAATTTTATTTGTGCTTTTTATTTTTAAATTTTTTAATAAAAGAAACTATGTTGAGGACATTAAATTAATTTAAGAAGTCGTTAACGAAATCGTGAAGTGGTCTAATGAGAACTTATTTAGAATAAGTGTTTCCAAAAAGCAAGCAAAAGTTATTAAGAATAATAGATCTAATATTTCTCAGCTTCCTCAAGTTATATAGTTAATGTCAAGATCAATTATAGTAATGTGTCTAAGGACTATAAGGACTTATGATTGATGATAATTTATCGTGCGGTTGAAACACATTGCCTATTTAAGCAAGAAAATGAATCGTTAGCTTCGTATTCTTCGGATAGATAAAAATTTAAAGTTGAAGGCGTTTAAAATTTATGATCGAAAAAAAATCTTTTTTCCCATAATTTAGTCTGATCTAAGTAAATTTTAACTAAATAAATTAGCGCTGTTATTGAATAGATGTATCCTTTATATTTTCATGCTTAAAAAATTTCGAGTTTGGTTTGATGATATTAATATGTATGATATAAAGACTCGATTTTATGTTGGTTGTGGAAAAGTTTCAGAGGAAAAATTGGAAAATATTATATAAAACCGACAACCCATTTAATGTGTAGGCCCGAGAAATGTTATTGACTCGGGCCCCTTTAAATCTCTGTCCGGGCATATATATATATATATATATATATATATATATATATATATATATATATATATATATATATATATATATATATATATATATATATATATATATATATATATATATATATATATATATATATATATATATATATATATATATATATATATATATATATATATATATATTTATATATATATATATATATATATATATATATATATATATATATTTATATATATATATATATATATATATATATATATATATATATATATATATATATATATATATATATATAATTATTAAATTTGATCGATAGTTGTAAGGCGGCTTATCATTTATTTACTCAATGATATGATCCAGATCTATATATTTGTGCATTTATCACAATACAAATCTTATTATGTTTATAATATATTATGCTTTAATTATAGTTTTAGTTAATGTCAAATTTATATTTTTACATAAGGACATAATTTATTTAATTTTGTAGAAAAATATGAAAAATTAGGATTTGATTATATTATAATATTATATATGTATTTAATATATATTTGAAAATTTGAAATCTATTGGTAATGTACAAATGTTAAAACATGACACTACCATCATAGCATAATTATGATTAATTTTAAAATAATTTTTCTTTTAATCTTTTTAAAAGATTTTTAAAGCTTTTTTTGTTTTTATTTTTTTAAATAATTATTATATATATATATATATATATATATATATATATATATATATATATATATAAATATATATATATATATATATATATATATATATATATATATATATATATATATATATATATATATATATATATATATATAAAAGAGTTTCATAAAGTATTTAGAATTTTACTAAGTAGTCACAATGATGATAAGAATAAAGTTGATAAGAAGTACAGTTTTAAAAAAAGTGAGATATACGAATATAGTGTTAAAAGATTTATTTAGATCGTCGATTAATTGACATTAACAATAATTAAGGATTGGAATGTTAAATCTAATTATATATTTTATTTTATATATTTGTCACTTAAATACGAGTTTATATATCGTGTAATTATTTGTAAACTTTCCACCTTTGTTATATATCTCTAAACGACGCGGATAGATATGTACTTAAAGGTCATTTAAAGGTCAACTTTTTTAATAAGACTTCAATCTATATATTTTTCGGAGATATTTTATTAAAATATGAAAAATATACTTTAGGTAACCAGAGTGTATATTGTAGTTCGATTTTTAACTCATGATTTCTCGTAAGAAGACCTCTAGTAGTGCTTATCGTAAAATGGTATATGTATAAAGGTGTGTACAAAGTTTACCATGAAAAATATACATAATTAAGTTTAAATAATTTGCGCATGAAGTTTATGAAACGATTGGCATTTTGTAAAAGTGAAAATGATTAATTTCCGGATGATATATAGTATACTGGATGTCCCACCCAAGATGAATTTTGCAAATATTTCAAGAATATTGATCGGTAATAAACTATATTTATCGGTAAAAGTAATAAAACGCAAACTAATAAAGAAAATTTCATAAAATTAACAAAGCAGCCTTAGAGATATGTATGTCAATATAGACCGAAACAAAATTTGTGTGAATTTAAAACGTTTAGAAGATTCATTTGTTCGTCTTTTATTTTTTCTCGTAATAAATTTAAAATAGTGCGCTCTACCTAAACCACCGCAGAAAAAGTTGCCATGATTTTTTCGTACAGGAAAGTTAAAAAAAAATGCGAAAGCTGCAGTGTCATCATCTAAGTGTTTCGATGATCCAATATTTATTTATTAAGACAAGAAATATCAAGTATAAAAACAGGAAAAGTTGAAAAGCACAAAATCCTCATGTAAGTACTAAAATGTCAAAAACCAATGTGCATTGTGTTCGACACAATTTTTAATTCTTTCACATATTGTTACATCAAAAACTTCATAGGGTTAAATTTTGTTATTGGGTACTACATTGAACAATTTTTTGTCTGTACTTTTTTCGGATCAAGCATCTTTTACAAATCATGGCCAAATAAATCGGCATAACATGCATTATTGGTCTATCAAAAACCCGCAATGGTTACGAGATGTTGATTACAGGCTTACTGTGCTATTCTTGAGATTAGGGAATATTTATAAGGCGAGCAGTATACAAATTTTTTAGAAAATATTCTTCCAGTCATGCTCGAAGAGTTACCCGTGTTTTATCTGCAATCGGCCCGCACCCGCACTATATTTTTAATGTAGAATCATATTCTGCCATAAAAAAGTATAGTACCTATTAAATTTAAAAAGTTAACTCTTATTACCGACTGTATTGTTATTATTACCAATAAATATAGCCCATCTTGTGTCCTTTCTTGTACACGTCCACTTTGTCCCTAATTTTTTTTGTTGGATGATTTTTAAATTTAGGTTTAAATGTATTTTTTGTACCGACTTCTTATGTTCTGTGAGTAGGACAATGAATCAAGAAGTACCATTTGTGTTGAAGGAGAGTTAGAAATGTTTAGATCATTAAAACGAATAAACTTGAGAGGGCAGTTTAATGCAAAACAGATTATCTTGGATTTGTAAATAAAAAAAGTTATGCTGTAAATTATGATGGCAAGTTAAATGTTTTGTGTGGTTGTTGCAGTGACCTGAGAAGCTGGACTAAGGGAGATTTAGTGAAACTTGAAATGAGTAGGATTAAAGTGTGTTGGAATGTTGGTCGTAGGTTTTTTTAAATTTAAAAATAGCATAAACAAAATTGGAAGCTAAGGAACAAAATATGCCCTTGAAATTTTAGTGTTAGTGCTTAGAATCTTGAAAATAGCAAAAGCTACCTGTCGAAAATGAAAACATGGCATTTTGTGTCTCTCTCATTCACCTATACAATATCGAACATAAATAGAAGAAAGATGACCGATATTAAGGTACCTTTAGTGCAAACGCGTATACTTTTAGTGCAAACCCGTATATCATTATCAATTTAAAATTTAAATCTGACAGACGAGATCAATTTTGCCAAAAATTGCAAATTATTTATTAAATTATTAATGTACTAGAAGTAATAAATTATCCCCTCCCAGTGCTCATGGTATAAAACCAGTTCAGTGAACATTGTCATACTTCCTGAAAAAGATCCTCCTTATTACTTATTGTTAGTAGACTTCATTATAGCAGGCCTTTTCAAAGCAGTACTTAATATATCCCATAAGTACATATATTACATTACGTGGTTTTAACGGTACTTCGGGTGTGCCACGTTTTTAAATATTACACGATATATTTATTTATTAATTATAGATAGATGGAGGAGAGAAATTTATATTGATGTATTCATAAGATTAGGAACTGTGTGCTATATAATTTGTAAAAATTTATTTACTATAAGTTTTTATAATTTTTTAATATTTAATCGATGATATAATTTTATTAAAATTTACCTATATTTAATATTTCAAAAATTTTATTTAAGTTTATATAATTTTATATATATATATATATATATATATATATATATATATATATATATATATATATATATATATATATATATATATATATAATAGAAGAAATCACATTTTAAAGCTATATCCTTAATTTTAAATACTTTATTTATTTATAATATAAAAGCACATATAATTAAATTATAAATTAAAATACAATTTGAATGTATATTTAATATATGTAATATAGAAAATTTGTCTTGAAAATTTTTATTTGTATTTATATGTAATTTTATATATTTAGAATCAAGTTTTATAAATTATATACAAAGTATGATCCGTAGAGCACTCAGCAAACGATATCTCGTTTCAAGTATTGTATTTACTCCAACTAGATGAAGACAGGTTTCCTAATTTTTGCTAACTTTTTTTGTGTGGGGTTGTGACTCGTGAAATTAAAGAAATATTGAAGATAAATAGATCTCAACAGATTTCGTTATAAGGTTAAAGCCTATTTAAGAAAATCATCAAATTATTTAACAAAAAGTCAATTGTAGTACTTTTTATGGGGACACTCTAATTGCTTACATACGTCACATACACATTGTTTTCGTAAAATCACAATACTATATTCTTGAACCATATATGCAGTTGCAGCCTGGGTTATGTGATACCTTAGTACATGAAATTATCAAGCTGGTTTACGATTCGCTTACGGTAAAATATTTAGAAAATACAGAAATTGTGTAGCTTCATGTATTATGAATTTGCCTTGTATAGTCTTATTGAATTTTTAACACCAAAAATGTTTGTTTAAATGCACCAATAATTTGTAGGTATATATATCCTAAAGGTAAAGACATTTTTATTATGATAAAAATCATTAAAATCAGATCACTAAAAAATGGTGATGTCGCCGTTTAAAGATGGAGTAAATGCACTAAGTCAAAATTCCTGCTTGATCTTTTCTTCTTAGTATGGTTAGCAAGGTTGATTGACCTATTACTGTCCCTGTCAAGTGAAGATGCATACTTTGCTACTATCTAGCTCCTCGACGGTTAAAGTGCGTATAGAAATGTTTATGTTAAATTCATAGTCTAGCGCAAAGTTTTATAGGAATTAACTATCGATTGCATAGAACAGTGTTACAGAACCTCTTAAAATCCATAATGTTTCTTGTTGCCTGGCTGCTCTGCGCTAAATCTCAATATTAATTGCTATCTTTCGTCTTCAACAAGATTATAGACAGCTGTAAAGCATGTGGTTCATGGTTTCATATTAATGGCCACACTCACAGCTGCTCGTTCTGCATAAACAAAACCTTTCCAGGTAGAATGCTATTTTGCCATTCCCCGTTAATATTTAAGTAAACAGTGCACCTGTGCGTTAACATTTGAGTAAAGTGCAAGCCTTTTTTCCATTATTTCTTCGATGTTTGGGAGAAAACTATATGTTGTCTTCCCATCTATCGAATTGTTCAATCTCTCTTGCCACATTGCAATAGAAGATTTTAACATTTGCTATTTAAGCAAACCAATGAGGTTGGTTTTTATTTGCCCTGCTTGTTTGTCCGTTTTCTGGCAACAATATATCAATTCTGCTGATCGTTCTTTAAGTTTTTTTAATTACATATGCTTGTGTCAAGTGGGCTCACTTAGCCCACTTGACACAAGCATATGTAAATAATGCAAGTAATAGGCCATCATATACATGCATTTGAATCTCTTGTTTAAGGCCCCAAGTATCTTTAGCTTTTGACTATCTTAATTCTCACTCTAATCACTGACACCAAAGGAGAACTTATAGATCATAACTGTTTTGGATGCCGAAGAAAATACGCAGCAAGAAGTCTTTAAACATGATAGATGATAACGAAAGGAAGTCATATATGCCGAAACCATATTAGCTGTTGGAGATAGGTAAATGAGAGGGCCTCTATCCGATGCTAAACAAAAATTATTATTTAATTACCTATAATATCGGTCAAATCATTCCAGTTTTCAAATGTTCTTAACATTACAATATTATTTTACATTTGTTAATGCCTTTAATAATTTAATGTGGCTATACTTCTGGAAGACAACGAAATTTGACAAAAACTTGCTGGAAATAAAAAAATTTAATTTTTGTTATCCAAAATGGATAAAACTTGAAAAATGTAAAGCTTTGACTAAGAAATAGAGAAACTCCATCCTGCGTCGAAAATCAATTTAATTTTGCTCTATAACTACTATATGGAAGACCTCATAGAGCAGCGGCAACTGGTGGTTTATTAACTGAATCGTACTTCCAGTTTGAACCATAGATGCTCTATAAAATTGATGCATATAGACTTCTTCGAATAGAGACGCATTTAAGGACATGTTTGAAATAAAGTTTCATAATAAAGATAGAAAGAACTTATAAAAGACGATAGATGAAGGCAACCAATTACGAGATTTG
This sequence comes from Tipula confusa, assembly GCA_963556175.1. NCBI lineage: Eukaryota > Metazoa > Arthropoda > Insecta > Diptera > Tipulidae > Tipula > Tipula confusa. The sequence continues at coordinate 8,150,510 of OY744476.1, forward strand.
TGATATTGTGGCAGTCAAGATGTTTTTTTTGAGGCGCTGTTAAATTTGGCATGATTTTTACAATGTATTTCCAATATTATTGCAAGTTAAAGCACCGATTTATAGCCAAATTTATATTTACATCTAGCAAAATTTATATAATCCTCGTTAAAAAAACGTTTTTATGTCAAAACTTAGATTTTCAGAAAAACCCAAACCATCCCCATCCCATCGCTTAAAGAAAATTAAAAAATTATAAGATTTGGTTTGCTGAGTGTTTCACGGATATATATATATATATATATATATATATATATATATATATATATATATATATATATATATATATATATATATATATATATATATATATATATGTATATATATATATATATATATATATATATATATATATATATATATATATATGTATATATATATATATATATATATATATATATATATATATATATATATATATAATTTTAAATTTATAGCTGCTTGAGATTTTGCTCCCAATCTTATTTATTTTATAAAATTTAAATTTTTTATTTATTTATTTTTTTTTTTTTTTTTTTTTTTGATAAATGTTATAAAAATATTGCATTTGGTTCTTGTTTTGGTCCTAGAAATAAAAAATTTAATAGTTGCAAAAAATTATGACATTCCATTGTTCAGAACGCAAACGGTATAAAATGAGCATGGTGATTTTGAATTCAGAAATTTGGAAAATCTAAAATATTGTTGCACGACTTTAAACATGACAATTGCTGTGTGTCGAAGAATTAATTTTAACCGTTAACTTCTTCGTCAATTTGGTTAAAACTAAGTGAGCAAAAACAACAACTGATATCGATGGTTTTATCGTTTCGAAATGGATATAATTTTCAAGGTCTGTGTCCTGGCATAGGAAATCGAGACATATCGTTTCAAGTTTTTGAAATTATTGAAAACAAATTCTATCTAATTTAAAGACACTTAAGAAGTTAAAATGAGGTTAAAACACTTAAAATTTTCGTCCCGTTATATTATTTTGCGTTTGCAACCAACACATCACTAAGCCGAATCACTAAGACGTAGTACGAGTAAACTAAATGCGTTTCTTAAATGTCAGATTATTATATGAATGCGCTTCACTTACGGATTCTATACTTTGCGTTCACTTTCAAACCTGCATTTTTACTAATCACGTCGATTAAACAATCGGCCCAATTGGACTGCGGCAAGAGTTTTATTCGATGTTGACATTTCTCGTATTTTTGAAAACACCAGGGCCTCAATTTTGTTGCCTTTTCGAGACTAAGAGACTAGGAGTAATTTATACGTACACATAGTGCCTAGTATTCATTTCTGTTCTTGTGTTTTTTAATTTTAGTTTTAGTGGGCATCTAGTAGGTTTTATTATTTGAAAATGCATTTAAGGTGGTTATAGATAGCCGGAATTATGTTAAAAAAATCGAGATTTTTCGGTAAAATTCTAAATTTTGACAATCTATAGCCTTGTATATTTCAAAAAATATTAACAGAAAAAAATTTTTCTTCTGATTCCAAATGTCTAGAAATACAAACAAAACTTTTGCATCCACAGTCAGATGGTATGGTGGAAAGGTCCAACACATTTTTGGAAAAATATATGTTAACATAAAAAAATGTATATGTAGGTGTGAGATCTATCGGAGACTCGATCTGTACTAGTGATGATTGGTGACATTTGGGAGTTCTTTTAAATGATGAAATCAAAAATTGTGATGACTTTCACGATATTTTGACAGTCACATACGTAAGATCATCCATGATCATAATCCATTTTCAAGCAAAATAATAGTTCCGTAAAAAAAAAAACTTCAACCGGCCAAAGTGATGTGAACGATCATCTATGAAAAGAATATAAACAAATAAAAGTCAAACATCTCGATTTTTATCTTATTATATTTAGATGCATATAAGAATATTAACCTAACTAAATTACATAACCTATCTATCTACATATATTATATGCGTGAATATGTGTATGATGATCGGCTTTATTTCCTTATGTACTGAGATGTGAAGATAAATAAAACCAACAAAATAGTAAGAAGAAGATTTAAATGTTATATGTGCCTGCGATCGATATATAATGTCGATCTACATAAGGAGGGTGCTTGATATAATGTCTTTTTTACTTAGATGAATATATTATTATGTATAAGTATATAGATATATGGGTATATAGGTGTACATGATACAATATAAATAATAACCGACATTTTAGACGTGACACTACAAAAGAAATAAAATGAAGTTCGATTAATGGTGCAATATGCGGTGATCTATAACTTTGCGTTTGCTATTAAAAAATTTGCAATAAAAATTTCTTACGCAGATTTTGCCACTTTAAACTATGAATATATAAACGGTTTCGTTCTATTTCGATTGCAATTTATTTGATTTAGCTGGAAGTAGTTTTTCTGATTCGTTGTAATCTCGAATTGTTCCCTTTTGGTTTCCTATAAGCAAAAATTTATTTTTTTTTAATTTAATTTAATTTAATTTAATTTAGAATTATGTTAATTTATTTTGTTTTTTTTTTTGGTTGGTATAGAAGAAAGATTTTTTTAGAAAAACGAAAAACAAAAGAAAATCATAGTATCTTTAAATATTATATCAAATTGCTAATTGGACGGTTACAAAAGTACATTTTCAATGTTAAAATTGCTTTTTAAATATTATTATGTGTGTGTTTGTTTATATATGTGTGCAGCGTTTAAAGAAACATATCTTTGAGCTTATCATCTTTTTTATCAACACCGTTTGTATCTTTACTGTTATTACAATTACTTTCATCGTTCTTTGTTTCGACCTCGTTACTATCGTTAATTAGTTTAACCGTGGATTCATGAACTATTTTACCTTTTTGTTCGCTCACAATCAGTGATTTCTTATCGATTTTCTTATGGAGTAAAACATGCTTTTTACCATTTGGTCGATTTACTTTTTTATCTTTATCCAAATCATTATCCTCCACATCGATTTCGCTCTCGTCCGTGTCATACTCGGCTTTTTTTATAATCATTTCGCGTGGATTTGACACCTTTGTTGTCCCCGTCAAATTGTCTTTATTTTGTGATGGATCGACCGAACCATTACACGGTGCGAGTAAAGCAGACATACGACCTTGTTCGCATAGCCGGAATGTTTCGAGAAATTCGTTTAAATCGACCAAACCGTCTTTGTTGATATCCATCATTTTGCACATATCCATCAGCTGTTCTTTCGTATTATGTTCGGGTAAATGCTTTTGAAGGAGTTCGCAAGCTTCACCAAATTCTTCGAGCGATATGAAACCAGAATTGTCTTTGTCTAATATTCGGAAAATCGCTTCTAAACTACTTTTATTTGAATATAATGATTCGGCCACAGATGTTGAATCGGCTTGAGCTGATTTCTGAAATGGATACGACATAAAATAATCAAACTTAAATTTATTAAACGACTCCTTACGACTAAGTCCGTTTCGAGTAGTTCTAATGTTTTATAGTATCGCACTTCGTTAACTGGATCGTCACCGTCACGTGGCGCTAATTTTTCTTTTAATAATCGCCATGGAAGACCGAGTAGGGTAGCGGCCTCCATCGCTTCACACCATTTCGAGTTCGTTATAAAACCCGTATTTTCTTCATCCCGTTTCTTAAATTCACTTTCCAATTCTAATCGTTTATCGCGTAATCTTGCTCCTAGTTCCCGTATCGCCGAACTTTCAACCAATCCAACTCGTTCGCGAAACGTTAATTTTCTTGTTTTTGACGCGGCTGCCGTGTACTGAATAAAATGCGTATCCAATTTTGGGTCCAGCTTCAGGTATGCCCCTTTATTCGAACCAATTTCGTAATAGTTCGAAGCCGAAAATATCGTAATCACTTTACCGTCGTGCATCAGTTCATGGCCATCGGGTTTGCATTCGTGCGATCGTACCAAAAATTGTAATTTATTACGTTGCAAAAATTTATTTGTTACATCGGGACCAAAATATGTACCAGCACCACGTAATCCATTTGGTTTACAGCCGTCAATGTGTTGCGGATCGCTCCATAATATATCGAATACCTAGAAATGCAATTCGACACGAAAATTAGTAGTCAAATGTTGGTTATATATTTTACTAGAAACTACTAGATGGCTCTAGCATAAAGTGTTGTAGTTATTTTAGTACATGATGTTTGAGTCTTTACTATTTATAGTAGCACTAAAATATTAATGACACAAACCTTATGTATTATTTTAATAATTATATTTGAATGGTAACCAATAGATGCCTCTAGTTTAAATGTAAAAATTTAGTACATAATTTTTGTGTCTGGAATATTTTATTAATTAACCCGAAAATATTACAGACACAAATCGTTTAATAATTTTAGTACATTAATAGCTGAGCTATTAAAAAATAGATGTCACATTTAATTTTGTTTTACCTGTTTCCATTCCGCCTTGTCGATTATATCAGCACCGGGTATTGTTGAATCGGAAATTGGTGGTCGCAAAAGCGAAATATATTTTCCTCTATCTAAGCTTCGAATTAAATCTAAGTCGGTTGAATCGGAAATACCACCGTGCACTACTAGAACACGATTATTGACTATTGTACCTAGTGGTAGCCATCGATATACTTCTTCGATTAATTTCATTAGCCTTTCGCCATTATGCTGCAAACACGATTAGCAATTTTTAAAAAACACTTTCTCGAAATTATACGATTATGTTTACCTTATATTTTTGATGTACTTCCCGAATGAACCCGTAACGTGCATTCATCACACTATCCTCGTGATTTCCCCGATTTAAAAATACCCCACCAGGATAGACCAGTAAACAAGCCAGTAACAAAAGTAGAACTTCAAGTCCTTTTTTGCCACGATCAACAAAATCTCCATTGAATACATAAGGATTTTCGGGTGACGGTAGCCCATTCTAAGAACAACAAAAAAAAAACATAAAAATGTCATCAATTCATCATTTTGATGACACGGCGTCGTTCTACTTTTCGTATCCCGAAACATGGTTGTGTATAATTAAAATTAAATTATGATTAAATTTAGAACAACAACAACAACAAAAATATTTACCTTGTGAAAAACGACCAATAAATCATCTAATTTCCCATGTAAATCGCCGCATATTGTTACTTGTTTCGATATTGCGGTCGATGCCTGGTTTAAATTCGGTAGTCGACGTAAACGTGACGATGCCTCGCGCAATATGCCCGCCACATATTTTGCATGTAGCCGATTGTATTTTTTCTTACGGAACAAATCGATTAATGTGTCTAAGTCTTTTTTATTGAGTGGAAAATTTAAATGTGGTCCTTGGTATGTACGCTCTTTGCCATCGAGCGCATCGGCCATATCATCGGACTCGTCCGAAAATTTAAAATCTAATCCATCTGGAATTGAAATGGAAAACGAAATATCATATAGTTTATAATAAAGAGGATGTGACGCAGATTTAAAATCGAAGGTGCTGGAATTGTAACGTGATTAGATTGAGATCGATCGCTTTTATTTTTTTTCTAGATAGAATCTAAATGTGACTCACCGATATCGTCGCGCCACAAATTGCACAATCCTTTAAGTAAAAATTATGACATTAGAATAGTAAACAATCGTAATTTGGTATGCGCATGTGGCAATGTGTGGATCATTACAGCAAATTAGTAAGTTTCTGGATTACGTATGATGAGAATGAGCATTTTACAGGCGAATCCAAAATGGAATTAGTAAAACGGATATTAATACATGTTGAGGTTATATAGATGAGAAATTTATTATGAACTTTATGACAAACGACAAACATCAAAAAGACTTGCAGCCATAATTATTCTACTCAGCAATCGTCGGTTATCGTGATTTCTGAGCTTACCAAAAGGTGGCTATTTTCTCATCCATGCAAGACTGATACGAAGAACGTGAACAAGTCAGAGTAATGACATTACTCACTGACTTGTCGATTTCACAGTTTTTAAAAGCGAAAAAAGATCTGACGTCCCAAAAACCTGGTACATCCGAAATCGATGGAGCAGTTTAATGTGGAACGTCCGAAAAAATGGAAAAGTAACTTTCCATGGTTTGAATTTTACCTAATTAACAATGAGGTAACGGGTGATGAACGAACACGTGCGTTATTCCTCACAGTTTGCGGATTGCAGTTATATGACCTGTTAAGCTAATTGGTCACCCCACTCAAGGTAAAAAAAAAGAAATTGGTAGAAATAGAAAATTTATTTCAACAACCAGACGAGAATTTAGCTGCTTATAACGCTGAGCTATAATGCTTGGCAGTGGACTGCCATTTTGAACGTTCACTAGATCGTATGCTACGTAATCGTAATCTGATAGTGATCTAACAAGGCAATCGATAGAGCTCCGTCAGCGCACACCACAGCAAGAGATTTTTCAGAGCTTCGACACTTGGATTAAATTGTGCTGATGTCATTGGCCTGGGGTGTGATGTAACATGCCACCTTCATTAACGCGTGAGTCGATCACCCGTTACATACTCTTCATCGAAGAAGAATCATAAACTCTCTAATAAAGAAGACGTATGCTCTTGTTATGGCTATAGCAAAGTCATCGCTAAATTGGATCTTGCCCAAACCTATCAAGAGATAGCAGTAGCCAAGCCATCATCGCTGGAATATTTCAGAATCTCATTGAAAATCTTCTTTAGGGGTATCTGGATTGCTGCCCTATTTCGAAGATGTATAATGATATCAGGATTGAACGAGCATGAACTCACTGATCGCTTCAATGTCGTATTATCGTGACTGCTCTTCGGTTTAAAACCAACACTCCAGCCATCCGCCCCACGGCACAGAAAACTAAGACCATTAGTAAAGTCGCCATTCCAGGAGATAATAAAAAACAGCTTCTGGGAACAACTGAAGGACACATCTTCTCCAAGCACTTGATGGGGTAGCAGACATGGAGATCCCTAGCTCATCTATATTTTGAACATTCAGCAAGAAATGTTAATCCCGAGTTTTCAAAATCTTAAAATTCCTGAGTCGACGGATAGAGACGCTCGAATCAAAGGTTCCGATGTCCAAACGAACCAATTCCAAAATTTAAATCTTGAGTCATGGTGTCATTTATAACGTTGGCAGAGGTCGATCCTAAAACGGATTACAAGTAATTTGTCCACGGTCGATGGTATCTGGTTATTCAAACCTCTCCACAGCCGTTATACACTTTCAATTTAATATAATCTTTATTTGCACGCAACATAATGCCTCAACGGACCATTTTCCACTTTCTTACAACAAATAAATATGAAATATAACATCCCATCAAAATGAACACCACCACATACATACACACACAATCATCTTTACTTTCGCCCCTCAAAATAAAATAAAAAGTCTAACGATTATGTTAATCCATAAATTTCATCAAACATGTGATGTGTGTAATGTCAGATGATATATTACGCATGGGAATTTCGAAAAAATATTTTATAACATTTTTCACGTCTCAACATATTCTTCTTTAGGACGAGCGCGCATTATACTCGTACGTACATAGGTACAAAGCAGTTAAAAGGGAAATCAACAAAAAAAAAATCGCATTTTCATTTTTTGGTGTCGACGATCGATTTTCACAACAAGAACAAGTGACACATGTTAAAATGATGGAAGAAACGATATGTTCTAAGGTTATGGTGTAAAATGAACATTGTTACATACACGGTATTTGTATTGGATATAGCGGGTACATCAAAAGTTCAAGTTCCAATGTTTCTTTAAAAATACTGCGCTACTTAATTGCACATTTAAATTTTATTTTTATGGCCAAAGTTTGTTATGATATAATTGTTTGCATATATTCAAAGACACCCTGTGTAATGTAAGACGACTCTTCTTAAAAATATGATTTGCTGGCATTTTTGTTTATGTGTATAGTAAACCCGCAAATTGGATTGGTGATTTCCTGGAAACAACATTCGGTCTTGTGTAACGCTTTTATTTATTGTCCTTTATGAAACGCGGGTTGGTGGGAGTAGGGCAATGAAGGCCGTCTTGTATTTGGTTACTTTGTTGATATTATTTGTTTGCCCAGCTTAGACTATATATACTAGTATTAACCGGTTATGTTGTGGGAACAAATCGGGAGTTTTTTTTATGAATGAATCTGAAATAGCATAAAGTTTGTATACAGAAAAACTTTCTTACCTGCAGATGATGATCTTGATATTTCATTTGAATGTAATGGTTTATTTACAACATCTGGAATGTGTGTAAGTAATGCGTTGAAAAAATTATATAACTGAAATGAGAAAGAAAAATGGAAAATATTCTTATGAAAATTCTTGAAGACATCGTAAATTATATTTTGGTGTTAAATGTTTGTTTGGTGTTTCGGTTGAATGGTTTGGTAAACATAAATTTATTTGTATGGTGTTTTATTTACACAAAAATGATAAAAATAAAAGATAATATGATGTAAGGTGTTTGATTGAGGCAAGTGCCTTTCCGTTATATATATATATATATATATATATATATATATATATATATATATATATATATATATATATATATATATATATATATATATATATATATATATATAATTTTGTAAATTAGCAAAGGGATTAATTTGATTAATTAAAATGAACAAATATTTTATTGCAGTTTTCTTGGAGATGCCAAGAGCTTTTGATAAAAGAATTTTATCAATATTTTTGTACACAGCCACCAGGTCCAACTTCATTTTTTTTTTTACTCTTATGCGGTGCGTGAGTCTTATACTTAAGAGTTTGCCAAAAGCATAGCTAAAGCCATTGGTTTTAATTATAAAATTATTTTTATATATTATATACGTGCGTGTGTATGTGTTTGAAGAAATGTTATGATATTTTCTTACAGGTATAGGTACCTACGTGAAGAAGAAAATTAATTTGATGCTATTTTATGAATATTTTAGTAGTTAGATAAATTGAGCGCTTTATTATTTAATAGAAATCTTAATGGAAAATTTAAAGGTGAAACGATGTCTAAATGAAATCATTCGTTATAATATAACGAACAAACGCCCAAAATTATGATATGATGAGAAGATGTTTCATAATTAATGTAGATGTGGCAATTTCGTTTGCGGTTGGTGAATATTTAATTTATTTTTTTGTTTTTTTATTTTGGTTCTGGGAAAATGTTTAGGTGATTAAATGATAAATAGTTCGTAGAATTTATTATTTCATGTGCAATTAAGCCCTTAACTGTGTATACATACTTTATAGAATTTTTAAATATAAAAATTTTGATGTGGAAAATCGTAATACTATCGGATGTCATCATACGCAAGATACTGAAATTTTTATTTTATTCCTTTCGTTTTCCGAGAAACTATAGAGATGATTTCATATAAAGTCGTTTTTATAATAAGATTTAATCTGTAGTGAAGGGATTTGGTTTTGTATTTTTAATTTGATAAATTGATTGGTTTTAGTTGACAATCAACACGAGGAGGTGTAGAATAATTGACGGTTAAAGTATTTAGGGGCATATATTTTGTCAGTTATTAGTATAATTCAATTGTTTTTATAATCAAATAAATTCAGAAATTTCGGTTTGCATGATTGAGTCAATTTACTAACATTTTCCTGGTCTTAAAGAAACTGATCTAGGTCAAATGGTGAGCTGCCTATTTTTTTTCGTTTTTTATCTGATCAAATATTTATGCACATCAACAGGATCTTAAAAATCTCAAGTATATATATATATATATATATATATATATATATATATATATATATATATATATATATATATATAAACCAATCATATGGTTTACTTTCTGTTAGTTTTGAAAATGCCTGTATTAATATTCGGTTTAATCGTTCCACTTGGTCGGCCCTCTCGACATTTCTGTATAGTGATAACATGTAGTTAGATGTAACATTGATCCACAATTAGGTCTAAAGGATTGATTTTCTAAGTTCAGGATAACTTTTGAGGTGCTAATCGTATTGCACGGATAAAGCCAAACGAACTTTTTATAGCTATCGATCACAGAGGGGATATATTTGTTCCATTTCCTTGTAGACTCCAGATGATTCAAGTGGTCCATATGGTAAACACACAAAAGTGTAGGATCTTTAGGAATTGGTGAAAGTAAGCCATCTAACTTTTCTCATTTTCTTTCAGCTTAAATGCACGCCACATAATTTTGAATACAGCTTTTGACCATTTTTGTTAAATTTTGGATGTAAAACATTTAATTAACTCTTCGGTTTTTGTTGAATTAAAATGATCTTGTTCATGACCACTCTCGTGAACAATCATTTGCATCACCTTTGAGACAATTATTAGCCTCGTCCCGTTTTCCGATTTATAAACAAATATTATTAGAAATAAGCTAATTGTCATACGTACTTTCCTTTATAGTAGTTCAAATAACGCTTTAAGTTTTCATCTTTATAATTGACTTAATTTCTTCAATTATGCCATCTTCAATTACAAGAATTTGAAGAGCTCGGCTTAGTGGTTAGTTATTGAAGCACCCAAATAACAATCCTTGAAATGCCTTTTTTCTTGATAGTGGAGTTAAATGCCATACAATCTGTTATTGTTTTAAATTTTGTCCCCATTAAATATTTGTATACCAACTAGTACTTATATACTAGTTCCTCATCAGCTAATAAAATTTTAAATTTGTATTTGATAATGGTGGTTGGCGAATAATTCAACAAACGTCGTATAAACGATCAACAATATGCTTTGAGATTATGCGACTTGTGTCAATAGGGAATTATCATCTTGAGGTACTGAAAGAATAAACTTTTCAGGTAGTACCTTTTTTATAATTACCTCATTTGGCGTTGAAATAATAATAGCTTGGTCATTAGTTCTTTCCTAATTATTACACTGACTGGTAGGAACTCATCAGACACTACGTGAAATTTGGTCATAAATGTGCCATCATATAAATATTATAACCACTGCGTTTAAACTGCCAATCTTAATTAACTTGAATGATTCCGTACATCTCAATTTTTTAATTTCGTCACTCAAAATTGGATTACCAATCAAAAAATGTTTTCTCCGTGTGATCAAATTTACATCGCTTCCACTATCACTGCCATCAGTTTTTCTTTTGTTTTATCAGGACAGTGTAATACAGACGTAATATGTCCAAAATTATTGATTTGTAACACTGCGTTCTAAATGACCCCTTATCTGCATGCGAAACACTTGATATCACTATAATTTCCGGAACTTGTGAATGTTGTGTACATTTTGATAACACGGTTAGCCATTTCCAGTTTCTTCACTTTCTTTGACCGTTCTCGTAAATTTTTTTAAGGCTACCCTTACTCTCAGCTCCGCGTATACTATCGCTTTGTTTACTTCTGCATCCGATATACCCAAAATGAAATGTATTAAACGTGCGTCCTTTTATATCTCGCCTAATTGTGCTATTTTGTGTTTGTTGATGACAGTATGTTTTAGTAAAATGAGGCTTAAAAATCGATAGTAAGCACAAGGTGAAAATCTGATATTGAAGATCTTCCCTCAAATTTACAAATTTCATTTTCTGATAAGCAAACAAAAGTTTTCACCACATCATAAAAAAGCGAAAATTTTTAAGCTGACATACCAAAACTTAAAGACTTTTTTTTATTCAATGAAATTTTCATTTTCTCAAACATACCAACTGTTCATCGAGAAAATACGAGGAAATTTCCGTATAATTGAAATACGTATTATATTTCATTCGCCTCCCATTATCTCCAACGACAACGATGTATATGGATAGCATCAGCCCGCACACCAACAACAACAATTTAAAAAATCGAAAAATTATATCTACATACATACATACATACATAAAGACGATAAAATGAAATAACGAAAAATGGTTTTATTAGTTTTTCCAATTTTCTTCCGTTTTCAATCATTAAAATATTAAATTACTTATAAGAAACCGAAGTTGGGATAAACACAAAAATAAAATTCTTTAATTTTTTCGGTCTATTTGGTGTAATCTAAGATCGAACTGTGAAATGTTGTGATTTTTTGTTGTTTCTTGTGTCTTCTTGTTATGATTCTTTTTGTATCTTTTGGTTATTGAATTAAGTTTGGTGTATGATAGGATTATACGTACGCATATATACAGTATGTCTTGAAGAACACTTTACAGATGACATATCGGCCAGTATGGTTAAAAAAATATCCGTTTAATTGATGGTATTATTAATGAATCGTGTCACAAACGGTATGCAACGGTAATGACCCGCGAGCTATTGATAAAAAAAAATAGACTAAAGCAGTGATTTTGAAGATCAGCACGTGGTATTTATTTTTATTTATAATAAAACTACAGCAAAAGTTTACCTTGATACTGTCTATTATGTTTACCTTAACGTCATGAGCACTACGTGCGGTCTTAAACTATATTTAGCTGCCGTAAGAGAACACTAATTTGGGAAAGTATAAGCCAACAAATTTCATTGTTTGCCCTTGAGATCTATTAATTGTCATTGCAAACGCTAATTTCACAGGAAATTGTCATTTACAGAGTTGAAAAGGGGGATCGGTTGAGTTTGTGACCAATTTGATTCTTTGAAAATTTCTGACACAAATTTCGTGATAATTGTTGGTCATTATTGAGTTGTTTGATAATTAATCTTGTTCCATTTGCCAGACCTTATGAAACAGACCATGTTTCGTATTTCGTGTGAGTTAGCTTTCCTGAAGGAGTTTAACTGAGGAGAAACACAATTAGATAACTAAATCACTTAAGATCAAGCAACCACTTACTGAATTCGGGGTCAACGAAAAGGAATTGTTATTGATGTGGTATAACAGGAAGTGTTTGATTAAGTTTCCTCCGAGAATTATGATCTCTTCTCCATATGATGTTAGATTTCATAGGGTTTTTATCATTCAGTAGCCAATCAATAGCATCTATTACATGACTTGGTACTAAAGTGATTTCTTTCAATTAAAATAGCTTTAAGAGAATTTTCGACATTAAAAGATGCTGACAGTTTAGCAGATCTTTGTCTTTCGGTTTTCATATCAAACAATTTTAGCACAGTGCAGATTTGCAGGTGGGATTCTTAGTCTAAAGACAGTTAATGACTTTCTTAATTGATCCAAGTTCCGCATGTATCGAATTAGGGTCGACACATTTTTTCAAATCTCGGCTGGTAAGGAAAAGACATTTGTGAAAATATCTATCTAAGTGCTTCTGGCATTGATACAATAATTGCATCTTGAATTGTTGGGTCCCAGACGTTATCACCTTCGACTAATCCAAGTGTTTTAGCAGCTTGTACGTAAGTACCGTAAAGTACTTGATTAACAGTTTTATGGTTATAAAACGTATTTACCATTTTCACAGAATACATTCTGTCAATTAATTTTTGTATTTCCTAGGCCTCCAAGAGCCCTGTTGAAAAACAAAGAATTCTGGTATCTCACCAAACAAAATATTTACACGCATTTGGATGCACCAAGCAATCAGTGTTGGTTCTTTTAACACAATTACATATTAATAAGAGAGGGGGTTGTAAGAAACAAACCATCTACAGTTAATTTGTTTGTCATTAATAATTGCCACTTTATCCTTGGAGTGTTTGTAAAGTGGATAGCCAGTTTGGTTGGCCTGTGTTATTTTCAATTGGAATTTATTTGGAAAATGTTTAGTACCAAGATGTTGGATCTCTCGCAGTGCCCGTGAATCATGTACTTTGTTACTATTGCTTAAAGTCACGGTTGTTTGGGACCTTAGGACTCACATCTTTATCAATTGTATCAATCTAATTAAATTTAGAGTTTTGATGAAGCAATAGTAAAATGTGTGCCGTCTTGGGACGTCCTCCGGCTTCTGCTACACCGGAGAATGTTTCCAGATCGATTCTCAACAACGGTGTACTCTTCTTTTAAAAATTTTAAAAATTGAAAATTTTATTTCAAGGATTTTTTTTGATTGAATGCCTACTTGATCGAAAAAATATAAAATATTTTATGTATGTATTATTTGTGGAAACAACATTTGCGTATATGTATTTCTATAGAGCAATGTACGTTACCCATGTATAACGAATCGAAACACAAAATTGAGCCATCCCATTTTTCTTTGGGTTTTGGCCAAACGAATTTTATAAATAAAACTAGCTAATGTGAGTTTCATCAACATCCGAGAATTTTGAGAAAGTGCGATAGGCCGCTACGGAAATGTGGTATTTCTTTTTATATACAAGGCCAGTCGCGGTATAAAGCAAATTAGTACCAGGTTATTATAGCTATTTTTGAAATTTGTCTGCTGGTACTGCTTTTTTTTAAACGAACGATTCTGCCCGAATCAAAATCCAACCGCTTCTTGACTTTAGTCAATCATAATTTTAAAAAATTTTAATTGACTAAAGATTTTCCAAATAACTTACCTAAGTGCCCCACAAATTTTTTAATAGCCTCAATCTAACGATCTAACAAATTTTTATATTTCGGATATCACATCTAAAATTATGAAAATTGAACCCGAAGAGAAATTAGCATATTTATTAACATACTTCTCAATAAAAATTTATATCAGTTATAATTATTATCCAGTAAATTCTCAACAACTTATAGATATTACCTATGTATAAAAAATTTTTGTAAAGCTTACATTATATTTTATATAATAATTAACATAACTATTACTTTTATATTTTCAGCACAGTTAGAATCAGATGTTGAGTTTAACTATGAAGATTTGTGTAACCTTAACTTCGGTAAGAAAACAACTATCTCAGGATTGTATAGCAATTTAGCACAAATAACCACCACAATTTAAGTTTAATTTTTTCTTTAGGAGATCGAGTTTTCAGTTTTTACACAGTATCAAATAAGATCACGCGCAAGCGAGGGGAATCAATAGGTAACAGCGGAAGTAAAAAAGTAAAGATAGTGAAAGTGAAAACTACTGATCTACGTCACTTAACAAGTTCTATTGGAATACAGACCGAAGCTATTATCAAACTGAAAAGTTAAATAAATTTAAATAAAATTAATCAATAAGGCATACATTTTGAAGAAAATATTTTTAAAAAAATATTTCAACAGTCAAGAAGTTTTGTTCAGTTTCTGAGAATTCGCCCAGTAAGAACATACGCCATTTTGAATAAACATTCCTCAAGTGTAAGAATGAAAAAATGTTTACCATCAGTCTTAAATGTTTGCAGAAAATTAAAAGATACATCGAAATATCCCAGCAACAGCCCTTAATTTTATTTGTAAAATGTTTTACAGATCATACTGTATATAAACTTATAAAACGTAATCTGTACAAAAAAAGCTATTGGTAATTTTATTAGAGGAATTTTCTTACACATCTACATATTATACGAAATTTAACCTTTGCTATTAATATTATGGGCAACTGGTTTGTACGGAACCTAAGTAAATATAATTTGACCTAATTGGATTTATACAATTTATTGTTGTTGGCATGTCGAAATTAGAAAAGTTTTTTTTTTGGTATTGATGATTTAGGTTTTCATGATCAATGTACTTGGTTAAATAATTAACTTTAGTTTCCGAACTTGAAAACTTTATTGTAACTTTTTACTCTACGTGTTTCTATGAAATTGAAGATTCTACAATACTCGTAAATAATTTGTAGTTAAGCGACCTTTGAATTTTATTTCATTTTTAGCACTTTGTGGTAAGCCATATAGTAATTTAACCATCGCTTTAACAAGTAGTATTTAGAGTTATATACAGTAAGTTGTGATTTGCAAGCAAATTAATTAAGTTCCTAGAAAAATTAACATCGTCTAATAAAACCCAACATATAGAGTTTGGTTTGGCCAATGTTACGTCAATGTACTTGTTACATTTTACAAATATTACCCCTAAATCTCGAATTTTATTAGTTCTGTTAAGTAGTGTTCTGTTTATGGCAGATTCTTCTAATAATGGATAACATAACCTTACACTTGTTTAAGTTTAACGGCAAACGAGTTTGTTCACACCTTCTAGTTATCCGATCTATATAACTTTAAAGTAACGAAGCATCATCAGTGTTATTTATTGTCCTGAGTATTTACAAATCGTTGGCATTAAACCTGCACATAGTTTTAAATACCTTGGTAATGTCGTTAATGAAGACGATGAAAAGCCAAGGCCCATTTAACAAAATTGTTGGAGAATCCAAAGTTAGAAAAGCTTTGAAATTTTTTGGTGTAACTGAGCGACTTTAGAGCTTTAATTAAATCAGTGTACATATCGCGTCGATTTGGAGGTGTTGTTCGACATATTTCAAATTTTTACAATTAGGAAGAGTTTTTGAGTTTAGGAATTGATGATAGCGATGATGTCCCTCTGTATAGAAATGCTCTGTACATGAAATGTCAGTTTTTTTCCGACTTTCACACATAATTTAAAAATTCGCCGTCCCCAAAACAAACAAAACATGGTTGAAGTGCTAATAAATATATATTTGGACCAAAATCATATAGTTTTATGTGATCAAACGCCCACATTATGTTAGTACGGACCAAATAATATCCTCGAAATTTTATGTAAACAAACTCCACATAAAAAATCATTAGGCAATATATAATCGAAAATAGTCTCGAACCCGGCACTAATATGCAGTATACATGTAAGTAGATTTCAATCATCATAAAAGCCATTTAATACTGAAAACCATGTATGATGAATTTATGCTTTAACCAAAAAATGGAAAACTACCGTACCAAAATCTTTACATGTTTACATCTATCGAAAACATATACACGCATGTATATATATGTACCGTAAGAAAATAACAAAAATTATTACAATAATAATGACTTAACAATAGGAAAATCTAAATGCGAAAATTTCATTTTCCACTCCGCACACACAGCCACACATATAAATATAGTCAATACATACATTACTATGTTTACATAGAGTGTTAGATGTGTATACGAAACGTGTTATGTATAGTCGATCAAGATGGAAAACGAAGAAATCAAAACCAAAAACTTTCTACATACTTCTTATATTATTGTTATTGTTGTTGTTGTTATTTTCCGGATGAAAAGTGTAATTCTTGTTTTGTTTTTTATTGTGAATTAAGATAAAAAGATTTCATTTTATTTTTCTTGTTGGTTCTTAAAGTGATTTTTCATTTTATCCATATGAGATGTTTTTCATCTCAATGTATGTTCGTATGTATACTAAAGACGTAAAAATATTTTGAAAATCTCGATTTCCATTTTATTAATCATGAAATTTTTTGGATTTGGATCTAAAAAAGTATGTGAATATATATATACTCGTTATTTTAAGATAGTTACTCGGTTAATCCACAAAAAAAAATGTTTGGTATTTTTATTGGTATATACACTCGGCGGGTTATTTTTAGATGTTTTTTTTTAACAGCCTTAGGGGTTGCGTTTTGGGATTAATATGTAATTTAAAAACAACTCTGTGTAGGTTTCGAATGGAAAATAAAGATTATAACAAAACAATGATTAAAGTAGATATATATGTATAAAGATGGATGGGGATAAGAAATGAATATCATATTGAAATATGGATACATAAACTTGCAAAAACAAACAAAACTTTATTTGGAATAATGGTAAAAAGCTTTATAGTTGGCATTTGTTTAATGGCCCTTTTTACGTGGTAATTTTTTATCAATATGGTGAAGATATTTGCTTACCTCGCGACGGCCCCGGCTCCGATTCTTGTCATTGACAAAAAAGTGTAAATAGAAATTAAATAACTACATCTATAGCACTGGTGCTCGAATTTTGTGTAGACAATCGTTTGCTATGCTTACCAACTATTCAACGTTCGCCAATTCGTAACGTAGGTTTTTGAAACACGTTATGGGACTTTTATGAAAACTGTACAAACACTTTTTTGTAAGTTATAAGTACTAAAATTTTGGAAAGCCAAAGACAGTTTAGCTGTCTAAACAACTTAATGAGTATATAAATTAGCAGCGTTAGTATGCAACAAATGGGCTAAAATATTTTAAGTCATCTGCATAAATTAATACAGTAATGTCGTTGATAATCAATAGACCATCGCTACACAATCAATTATTCAGATTAACATAATTCGTTAACGCTACATGTACACAGTAGATAAATATATATATAGAACAAATTCACATTTACACATAGCACGTGGTGGTCTGAGATGACAATTAACTTTTAACAAAATTTGTTGCTTTGCTTCGCACAACATCTAAATCTGAATATATGAACTATATTAGCCATTTAATCAAAGTATAACAAATTCCAAATATTGTAAGCTTCTCCATAGCTATAGGCAGTGATTTATTGAGTCAAACGCTTTTAAAAAGGCAGTATAAATGACATCGAGTAAAGCATTTGTCTTTATAACTGTAATGGCTAAAACATTGTTGCTTGTCAAATATAAGTGACTTTAGACTAAAAAACATAAAAATAGTTACATACAGGTTAACTGCGCTCATCATGCATCCTGTTGAACTTAAATAAATTAAAATTACCCATAATCAATATGTAATCGATCACTTGCACGTTAGAGGTAATCTTATTTCAACAATTAGCCAGTAAATTCTATAACTTAGATGGAATATATAATCCAACGACATAAATCATTTTTTTTTATGAAAGTTAAGTTTCAAACATAAAACTTCCGTTGATGAATCAATAATTTTTTTACTAGCAATTTTTACATGAACTGCGATTGAGATCCAACCGCCACTTGAGTTAAAGCTGTTTATTTTAGATCTACCAAGTTAGATGCATAGAAAAGGCGCGGTAAAATTTAGACGAGTTAAAAGCATTATAACACGAATATTGTAAAAGTAAATTAACTTGTTGTTAAGATCACCATAATCAAGTGACGAGTTTGGGATCTCGGATGAATGGGATGCCGGTTTCTCTGAAAATTACATTGGTAATTTCATCATCTCTCATTATAACTTCAAGAGCTTCAGAAAGTACACTAATCTCAATGAGATATTGGTATTAGTAATGCATTGGTAATCTTAAGATGACTTTTGATAAACTCACTATGATTTTTCCTCTTCACTTAAGATAATTAGGTTGCTTATAATTACGGCGACCAAAGTGACTTTCTTTTTTCGATTCAACTTAGTTTAACTTCCTTAAACAATTTAAGAAGGTGCCTTTGACGAGATAAAAGATTTGACAAGATAAAAAAAATTTTACCTCAAAAATATTACCAAAAATTTCATAAGAAAATGAAAGCAACTTCAATTGTTTACAATAAATAGCCTCCTAGAAAAATTGAAACAGTTTTAAATTGTTGGAAATTGTTTAAATGCCAGAAATCGAAAATGTCCAAAATCCGGTAAATGCATGATGGTTTTTACATGCCAGAATTCTTCACATGCCAGAAATAGAAAATGTCCAAAATCCGGAAAATGCATGATGGTTAGTTAGCCCATCAAAACTGATACATTTATGCCACAAACTGAAAATAGCCAGAATCCAGAAAATGCATAATGGGCAGCCATCAAAACTGATAAATTTATGCAACAAATCGAAAATATCCAAAACCCGAAAAATGCATTATGCTTATGCTGTGTGCCTTATAATGTATTTAGGGCACAGTTGCAGATTATCCAAATTTACTTTAAACTAATATGCTCAGAAAAAAAACAAGGTTCTAGCCATATGTTATATTAAATTGCTTCAGATATTTAACATTTCCCAATATGTTGAACCACGATATAGGTACAGGTTATAACATCTCTTATTATAGTATTTAGAAAAATATTTCGGTAGTTTACTAATTCCATTACTAAATGTAGGTCAATCAATTTTACAAACCGAAGTCTGTACACGTGCTGACAACACATGGTTGACAGAAAGGTTAAATATATATGATAAAGATAATTATTTTCGTATTATTCGAATTTATGATTACCACAGACCAATTACGGCATTTTCATTGAATCTAGATAAAAATTGAATTACCCACTATAAATAATGATATGATAAACTGTATATACATATATAAATATATCAACATTTATTAACCTGATACGATTACAGTTTTCATGTTGAATTTTTTGACGATTGATGAAAATCGATTATACTACAGACAATTATTACTTATATCTACGAAAAATTATCTTTAATTGGAAAATTTCAGATAATTTTCGAAATAAGTATTTATAGCTAGCAGCTTATATTGGTTTTGTTTTATATTATTATTTGGATATGATGTTTAATGAATTATTATGCGTCTCTAGTGATTTTGGTTTATATTAAACCCATATTACTTGCTATGCTGCTGCAAAATATATTTGGAAAAAAGTCAATGTTTTACATACAATTGCTGCAGACGTTAAAGCTGCAAAAGTTATACTAGACAGTACTGGGTTTATATCTTTATTGGTGAAGAATGCAAAAGCTGTATTACAGACAAGCAAAAACGGAACAAGTATACAGGTTTCATTTGTGGTTCTCTTAGCAAGGACCATTTTGTTGTCCAGTGCGATTGTAAAAACAAATTCGCGTTTTTCTAATATTTGGTTTGGCTATATAATTATTTGCTTGTCTCAATTTAAAAGCCTCACTCTGTATATGTATTTATCCATTAAAATTCTTTTTTGTCTTGTCATTTTGATGTACCATTATACTATTTGATCCACTATGTATACTATTTTTAGTATTTGTGCATAATAACGAAAATTGATTGAGTTATATTTGTAGAAGCAAATTACTATTACCTCATTTGAATATAAATTACTTTATGCTAATTTAGATAGATTGAATGTTTGTGGGATACATGTCCTATACATTAACAATAATCATATAATAATAACAAAAAAATACTAGAGTTGACAGACGTAGACCATTGCTGGTCTGTACCATATCAACAATCACACTCCATCGTTATATAGCGATCTAGCAATTATTTTTCCACCGGCAGGTGGCATCAAAGTTGAATTGCACTGGGCTAACCCGAATAATTATTCATAAATATCGTGCAATTTCATATAATTCGCTAGCCTACATATAGACACTTAGGACTTGACACAAATTGAAACTGCGTATTCGAACTTTGCTTTACAGTGCGTTGATGATTGTGGAAATCTAGATGTATAATTTTTTCTGGGAGCCTAGGTGAAAGCAGTAGATAATTAAATGTGAAGCTTTACATTTACGCACTTAAGTAACCTATCAACGGTTTGTGTTCATGCGCCACAGAAGTTACCTAAGGAAACATAAAGATTCATTTAGAAACTATACAAGATTATGACGTTAGAATATTGACTGATGGCACTAATGCTTAATAGAGCTGACAAAAATAATAATACTTGTAAAAAAAAGTAGTCTAGATACTCCCAACCTGAACTTTAAATTGATATTGGAGGTAAACTACGTAATGTTTACTTTGAAACATGAACGTACCCATGATCAAAAAGTACCCGGAATCGCTCAATTAAACCAGCCACCGCTAAGAATTTGTCAAAATAAGATTTTTTTCTAGGTTGGTAAATCTATCAGTTGTTTAAACGAACCACCAATCATCAGAATGATACTCCTCAGACGAGCCAAAACCCAAAAAACCATGAAAAATTCGATCGAAAATCAAGATTTTGTTAAAAGTGTTCATTGATTCGCGTGGTGTGGTCCACTTCGAATTCCTTCCGGCATGCCTAACAGTATATATGGTGTATTATGTAAGCGTACTAAAGCGTATGAAACTGAATTTTTGTCGCTGAATTGTGAATTGTGGAGAATCTCTTCTTGTACGCTAGTATTTGATCAAAACCCACGTTAATACTATTTCCCAAACTCGACATTCACCTGACAGGGCCACGTGTGTCTTTTTCATGTTCTCACGACTCAAGTTATCACTTCACGGAAATCGTTTTGAAGCGATTAAGGGTATAAATGAGAATTCGCAGAAGGAGCTGAAGGCGATTCCAAAATCATCCTATATGAAATGTGTTTTAAAGATTGTAAGAAGATTGGAATATGTGTATTGCATACGATGAAGATTTTTTTGAGATTTCTGGCGAGATGACTTTACGAAAAATAAAACTCGTTTTTAGATGAGAATTACCTTTTTGCTGTCAGTACTTTCCAGGACATCCACTAACTGAATTTTTAAATGGGGTAAACATGAATGGTGGAAGGCTGAAGTTATAAGAGTACAACTACAACAATGGGCGCAATTTAAGTAGCTTTGATTAAAAGTAGCTAGATCAACGGTGATTCTGTCACTTTGAAGTGATATTTTTGTAATTTACTAAATTGATAAAACAATTCAAACCGAGATTGATCAATACATTCTGGTTGTTAATAAAAGAGGAAAAAGTTCACGTTCTTCGATTTTGCCCAAAGATCTAAAAAATATTAAACGATTTGTTGAAGATAAAGTGTAAATATAAGCAACCGATTTAATGATTTAGTTTCACCTGGCCCTAAGCCTGGCCACTGCTAAACATTAGGAAAAGCTAAAGAACGAAAAACCTTCTCCAATTTATCTGCGAGAAAAATCAAATAATATATTGAAAAATAAGCTTAAAGCAATCATTAAAGGTAATTTTTTCAAATTTGAACTCAAAAGACGAACTTTATTCGAAACATGAAGCCAAACACAGATTTATTGTCGGCGGTAATTTTAATCACATTGTAATAGCAAACCAATAACGGCCGATAAATTGGCTCACTCCTCTATCAGAGTACAAACTGTCAAGCATACAAAGAGAATTAAGTGAGAAAAGAGATTTAAAGTTATCACTGCGAAGGCCACTCTAGAGTGACGTTGACTGTGCAGTTACTTACTTTACAGATCTATTAAGGTTTGCTGCCAAAAAAGCTACATTACCGTTCAAAAATGCTAGAATCGTATACATAGATAGCCTAATATTTTATAAGCGATCTCTTCGTAGACAGAGGCAACAAAATACATCCAGTTTTTAAAATATAAAGCTTGTTTTAACAGAGCAATTAAGGAATTAAATACAGCTTTTGTCGAAGAAAAAGTGAATTTCATAAAACAGTAGCTGGATGGGACTTTCATATTATTCTTATATGGAATCTCCGCTGTGGCAAGCTACAAAGAAACCAAAACTACCAACTCAAGCCGACACGTCACCATGGATGCACAATGTGCCAGAAATGGGCCAAAATTAATTCATTAGAAACCCAATTATTGGGCGAATACTTAAGCAAGGTAATTCACTGTGGGTGAGAATGAGTTTATGCTGCTTGAAAATGGTTCGATCGATAATAGAATTAATTGAAAACCTAAATGGAAATATATTAGAACATTGATACGCCATGAAATAAATCCAAAAATTTCCAAAAGCTAATACCAATTCTAGAGCAAAATCGCATTATTCTGGACCACCAATTGGTACTTCGCGAAAAGCATTACATACCGGAACGTGCACAAGCCTCTTGTAGCGCTTTAAAACTACAGTTACACAGTAAGTAACGGTTTCGTGACATTTGTTGCTGATACGGCAATTATTGCCATCCATTAAAATCCTTTGATAGCATCAAGAAAGTTAGAAAAACACCTCAATTATGTTGGGATGTGACTACAGCTATGGCGAAAAGTAAATGAAAGCAAATCGACTCATGTCACTTTCACATTGAGAAAAAAAAACTTGTCCCACGAGAACCCTTAACAAGGTACATTTATCGCAAAACACGGAGTAACATATTTCGTGATCTACCTTGACTGCAGATTTACGTGGAAGGTACATATTGAAGCTAAACGGAAACAAATGAAAATTTAACATGCCAACTTATCACGGTTATCATGGTTAAGTGTCACACAGTAGTTGTTTACAAAGCCATTGCCATACCTATTTGGACGTATGGAAATCAAATATAGTTTTCGAAATCGCCGTTCAACTTGGAACTTTACCATGGTTTCAATCTAAAATGTTGCGCATTATCGTGAATGCTCCTAAGGGAACCAATCGCTATATAGATTTTAATTTTTTTTGCTTGTCTCAACTTAAATGACTCACCCTATACAACTAACTATCAAATTGGTATTCATTTGACGTGCACAACTTTTCTGTTGAGTCACTCAGTAGAACTAAATGAAAATGATAAATTTTCCATTAAAAACTAAAAATAGTTTGAGATATACATAGTGGAATATAGATTTTATTCAGTGTTGTACCATACCATTATAATAAGTCACCCCACAGTCAAAAAATGTTATGATTGATCATTATTCGGTACAACTAACTGTTATTATAAGATTTAAAAAGATATAAACTCGAGTAACATACAGATCTATCTATCAATATAAATTTGTAAAACCATTAAGATAAACGGAATATCTCAAATTTCTATTATTCTATGTTACGAAAATAATGGAATCGAGCAAATTTCTATCTAACGATATAATATTCATATACAGAAATCAATTTCAAATTGATAAGATCCATTAATGTATCCATTTCTAGAATCTTATATTCAATTTCGATACAAAATGTATATATATAAAATAGTTAACTCGCTCATTAGAAGATAATAACAATATGACAAAGAACTACTCAGAATAATTGTCAGAAAATATGATTTTTCCATCTTCTATAACAGTTATTTGATAAGGATATGTATATATGTATTGTGTATATGATTGATAACAACGTAGAACACACAACACTATAGTCGAAAAAACATATCAATAGACGACATACCCTTACATTTTCAAAGGTAAGGGAACCAAGGGTACACAAACACAAGAAGTCAGATTGTTTTTTATTTTTTATTTTTTTTGGGATCTTTTTATTTTCGGCGTGTATAGATCTGTTTTGTGTGTATCCCCCACACTTGATGATTGATTCGATAATCATTTGATTGCTTTTGTGATTGGAATGAAATTTTTTCTTTGTATTTCTTTATTTGTGTTTATGCCATAGAAGTTAACATAAATATAATTTCGAGAACGCCCATATGGAACCCACCTACGCCTTGGATCGTATATACAAATACTAATACCGTAATAAATTCATGTTATGTGTTTTTAATGATTTTCCCGGACGAAAAAACGAAATTTTGGTTTTTGTGATATTTTCATAAAATTCAAGGAACATTAATTTTAATTGCGACTGATACCTCGAGGTTGTAGTGGCAATATTTTTTTGCATTGTGCTATTTCCATTATTTCATAAAAAAAACATAACCCATCCGCCCACTTTATTTTATATACCAATACTACGACACATTTTCCACTTATTTCATTATGATTTTTTATTTAATTTTTATCTTGAGCTTTACAACAAAAACCAAATTTTTAACAAAAGGTTCCATTTCTAGACGATGCTATAAGTATCACGAGAGTAAAATACTCAATCGATTTTTTTTTTGTTATTTGCGAATACTATATAGCAATTCTTAAGTTTCTTTGCGTTCAAAAGTTTTCCACAATATAATGTTACATATATACAAACAGAGCACTGACCACAAATAGATAAAATAAAAAGTGAATTTTACTCTCAAAATGTAATTTGATTCTAAGAAATTGATAAAATTATAAAATGGATTTTCATGTCAGCGATGTTGGTGTGTCTGGAATTTTATTTTGAATATAATCGATCCATTTTCAGCAGTCCGATTGTATGGTCAACGACCCATTCGGAGAACTTCTTTCCGCACATTTTCTAAGCACCGCAATTTGATATACGCCTATTCAACACAATGTCGATCAAAAAATCATCATCTTCGAACTTTATTCCAATGCCTCACAGATTTTAAAATCCGTTTAAACCCTCGAAGAGTTTGCTTGGTGTAACCTGTCTAATTTTTCTTAGTCACTAGAACTTTTAAGGTGGAATTAGTGCAAGTCCAGCAAGAGTCGTGGATGATTTCAACTAACCAACATATATATGGCAAATGCAGAGTTTTAGCGGAATGGTAAATTAGTATCACCGATTTCTCCTTCCCTTAGCCAAACTACTTTGTCATTTACTTTGCCAGAATCTAAAGTGCCATCAAGCTGTTGCGGATACTTTGTCGACGGTAAAGTATTTTTTATCATTATCGACCATAAACCGCTGACTACTGCCATATCGTCAAAATTAGAGCACCTGTTACATAAAAGGCATTTTAAATAATGTATAGTATTGCTATATGCGTAATCAAAAAACGATATAAACAGTTTATGTCACACCAGCTTAAGTCTAATATATTACCTCAGTAGATTCACCTCACAAGACACACTCCAGTTGACAAACTACGGCAGACCAACAATCAATAAGGTTTTAAGTTCAAATTAGAACTTATCCACGACCAAGCATCTATATTAAATTCCTATTATAAGAAATCAAACTATCGTATCCTGGAAAACGGTCATCGCATGTAAACTGGTGTTATCGAAATACTTCTGACCCGGTATGAACGTAAACACAGATTTCATTTCGAAGGTTTGAGCACAAAGACACATAGACTTGGTTGGATCACTCCTCTCATCGTATAACTATGCATATACATATTAACGATAATTGATCGGTTTACGCGAAGTGGTCGGAAGCCATTTCATTGGTTGATATGCGAGTATCAACGATAGTACGCTTATTTGAAGACCAGTACATCTCGCGATTTGGTGTACCACTCGACATAATTTCATTTTGAAATTAATCTTTTCAGGAACTTAACAAACTTTTAGGTTCACACAAAATACGGTTTATTCAGCCACAGTTAAACGGTGTGAAAGAGCGATTCTACTGTTACCTAAAAGCGTGAGACAATACCATGCACTTGAGCAAAAAGCTACCATTTATTATCCTCCGTGATTTAAAACATCGGTCAAATCTTAACGCATTCCAACAAATCTTGCCTATGAACAATCACAATCAATAGTCCTCTGCGCTATCGATAGATTCTACATCACTATAGTGACTATAGTCGATGCACAACACTCAAAATACTCGAAGCCATCCTGAAAACAATAATTTCATACCTAACGAACTACGACCAAGTTTTCGTTAGAGTGGACAGCCTTAAGATCGGCTTAAGTCCTTCATACGAGGGTTAACAATTTACAAGATACGACTAAGTCACACAACTAGTAGTTAGTTTATGAAGTATAACTGTCGTATGTAGGGGTTTAACTAGTTCTCATCAGACACTGCCACTGGTGGCGAATAGCACAAAACTCGCGAAATATAGCTCAGGTGGACCAGGTAATCAAATATTTAGGGAAGGCGAAAATCTGTTACACCCAAGCTAAGGTGACACTGCATACGCCTGATCATCATCAAATTAGGCGTCTTTTGTCGTAAAAACGAGGCCACCCTATGATAAAGTAGAGCTCTGTCATATGGTGACTGTTATTTCTCTTTCAACTCGTGTAAATAAAATGAACTCAAAACTAATATAAAAAAGTGACAAGGCCCCTCCACCATCTTTAACTGGTTACGCTTTACAGTTTAAAAAGGATAATGCGGAACTTCACTCAAAAATCAATGAAATTGAAAAGATGAAAATAAAGGATTGGAAAATTATATTATAACCAAAGCCAATGTAAAACCTCAAGCTAGTAATGAAACTGCAAGAAAAATGTACAGTCCGAAACATTTAGTAAAAGGGAAACAAAAGAAATACCTCAGAAGGACTAACAGCGTGACAAAGTTGAAGAAGAAAAAACTGTGCACCAACAATTAATGTTATTACGGCATAACTGAATATACAGCATTGTATAAAATCATGAAATCAATTACAGATAAGGAATATAGAGTAATATCATTGAACCACGATATATGGAAAATCTTTACTCTTGATTAGCCACATATCATAATTCAGAGCAAAAGACATGTGATACATTCGAAAATAAAAACAACCTCACAATAAAGGTTATGGCAAGGGGCCTTCATTCAACCTGTATAAAAGAGCATATAATAGAAGATATCAAAGGACAGAGATTGCAAATAGAAAAAGCAGCAAAAATTTTAAAAAGAGAAATAATTTAAGAAGAAACCAACTTAGTTAGGAATTGTGATTTTTTACGTGTCTCTTTCACGCCGTATTACGTTTCTTTTTTATTATTCCACGTCTGGTTGACAATTAAATCTTTTCAACCGTTGGTTGTTAAACTTGTGGTTCTCTAATTAAATTACTTATCAAGTCGAGTAATCTCATTTTTAATTGATAATAAAACAGTTTTATATAGCATGTGCATTGTTAAATTGCGAACTGCAAGAGAACACCCCTCAAGAAACATATGCCAGACATCGAATAAAATATTAATTTTAATATATTTTAAAGTTCACAACAGAATCGAAATAAATTCAGTAATAAAATGTCATTTCAGTAATAAAACGTTTAAACGTTGTTTACTATAAAAAAGGAAAACTATTACCATTTTGTGCATAAAACCATTAAACTTTTCCCTCCCTTCTTTTTATCATACTCTCAACTTGTTTTAAAAACATACACGATGTAAAGTAAAACTTCACCAAAAAGTTTATCGTGCAATTCTATAAGTTTTCTTACGAACCAGTAAAGGATGAGAGACAATAAGAATGAAAACTGTTATACATAAAATCGTTGATAATTTTAGGTCAGGGACAAGAGAAAAACGTGAAAAACCTATAAAATATACAAATCGTCGAACACAATAAAGTTTGAAGTTGGTTTTTGTTTTTGTTTCAATATATATATATATATATATATATATATATATATATATATATATATATATATATATATATATATATATATATATATATATATATATATATATATATATATATATATATATATATATATATATATATATATATATATATATATATATATATATATATATATATATATATATATATATGTATATATATATAAAAATATTTATGTATATATATATAAATAGGATATAGATTAAGTTTCGGGACCATGATCTATGTTATTGGGATTACTTTTCATACTCTTGATTTAAATTCATACAGAACGAAAAAGCTTTTAAATATGGAAGTCTATATTTTTGTAATATTAAACTTATGTTTTTTTGTTAGAATAATTCTGAAGGTCATTTTAGGTTAAAGCCAAAAAAGTCCTTTAATTTAATGATGGTGACTCAATGATTTGGATTAACTCACTCTTGATAGTTTAGTGGAGTTATGATTCTGTCATAAAGGATAAGAACTAAGCAAAAATTTTCATTTAAAAAAATTCAGTGTAATTTTCTAGCCTAAAGAAATAATACCAACTGCGCTATATAAATATCGATCTTTACCTATCGGTCAACAAGCCCGGTCACTGATTGGGATCTTGAACATAAAGTTTACAAAATTAAACCTCAAAACGCGATATGAAGTCCACAAAACGCAGAAGATTATCATAAGCAGTAGTAGGTTCAGAAAATATACATAAATATATTTCGGCATTCCCTGATGGCAAACCATTAATCAAAATAAATAAAAAATCATTACGAGTTATAATATTTATATTAAATAAAAAATCATTACGAGTTATCAAAAGTATTGGTGGCGTAGTTATCGCGGTGATCACCAAAATAGCACAAATTAAGCATCTCATTGTAGAGTGCAATAAAACAAATGGATGAAAGTTTTATACTAGCAAAAAAACTTAAAAAATGCCACTAGATTGCAAGAGTTTTAACGCGACTTAACAAAAAAACGAAGCTCTCATGCTTAAGTGAAAGAAAATTTGGAGAAGACGACACCTAAAATAATACTGAACACAAATGTATCAACGCACACTCAAAGAGCCCTAGAAAATCCAAAGCATAACAATGCATCTATAGAACTGACAACAGACAAACATAAATTTTCTAAGATCTACAGTACTAAGTTAAGTATGGAAAGAAGTTTGAAACACCCCGCAAGGCAATAATATAATTTTAATATTTTAAAATCTATATTAAAATATTGTTTAATATTACCATAATATTACTACAAATCTTGTAAAAATTTAGATCCAGTTTGTTGCAAGGATAAGCTTAACCCTTTTATTTAATTTCATTTCAAGAATGCGACACAATACTGTAATGATCCGAAAACAATGCGCAAATTTTTGAACAAAAACTTCATGAGTTGTATTATATTAGAGTGTTTTCATTTCTGTTCCCATTACTCTAAAGGGTTTGCAATACCGTAATGGGTTACGTAATAACAAAAAAACACCTTGAAAACCAATAATCTAAAGCATAATTTTTTGTTGGTAACGTCCATTGACTCGGAGTTTTTCGTACTCCCGATATATAAATATATGTACTTAACGTTGTTGAACAAGAAATAATAAATTGAGGGTGCCTTTTTGTCGTGGTACAGTTATCAAAATTTAATATTGACATACTAGAAAATTTTTTTAAGTTTACTTTTTTCTTCAATTTTTATTTTTACGATTTGAGATAAAAACCAAACAAAACGACAACCGTATTGTTGTATTTTTGGGTTTTCTATTCGAAACGAATGACTAAGCAAATTCACCAGAGTACAATAAAACCCCAAAGTCATATAAAAGATGAATTAAAATCATATTGTTTCAAACATAACAAAAAAAAATTACCAAGCACGCGCAATTAGACGTGCACGGATGACCATATAGCTTTTTAAAAAAAAAACTATTTATCGCACATAAAACAAAAACAAATCGATTTTGATAAGTGCAAAGCACGCTAAAAAAGCACAATTGGATTGAGCAATTTAAACAGCAATGGGTTTTTTTTTGTTTATCGCATATACTGGGTTAACTGTATTCGAAACGCTAAAGATAACGATTGTATTTATGTACGAGTGTATAATCTTTAAATTTAATTTGAAAACTAAACTAAAAAGTTTAAAAAAAAAAAAATTTAATTGAAAAACAAATTTCAATTTTCAATTAAATTTTTCAGACACGAACAATGAAAATTACATATATAATGTCAGATTTTAATGTCAGCGATACGATTGAATGTCTGTATCAGTTGTAAATACATTTTTTTTTTTTTAGTTTCAATTGCAAAAATCAATTTAGAATTTATTAACTTTTTTACTAAATTATAAGCACTGCTTACGCTAAGTTAATGTGTCATTTGTTTATTGTTATAACGATGATTGTATTTTTTGTTTTAATCGGTTTTCAATTTAATCATTGCTGGTTCGGTAGTCTTGGCACTTAAAAGTAGAAATAAATTAGAACTGTGCTCATTGTTACGATACTGAACTCTTAGTACTTAGTTTTTCGGTGTCAGCACGTTCCACTTACCAATTCTGAATATTAGTTTATTGCGCGTGATTGTAGGTTGTCGATATTTAGTGTTCAATTGATATATTTGACAAAAAACGGTGAAATAAAACTAGTATAAAATTTTAAAAAAAAAAACAAAAGATTACGACCATTGCACAAACACAAAGTCTAATACAAAAATCATACACATTAAAAAAAAAATCAGATAGACTAAAGAATAGATAAAAAGATCGTAGATTCCAATGATCTGGTATAATAGACCAATTGATTGAAGTCTGCGAAACCGTTAAATGTAACCATTAAATGGCCGAGTAGTGGTTGGGTCAGTAAAATTATAAGGTGCTTAAAATTATAAGTGACGTTTAACCTAAAATTTTTTTTAGCGTTTTAATTCTTATTTAAGTGCTAATATAGTAACTATCTTAACTGGTATATCATATTACTGGCCATAACTGAAAAAAGTATAGAAATACCAGCAATGAGTGAGAACAATATTTATGCCAGAATAAACGGTAATCTTGACGGAAACAAAATTAGAATAGCAGAACCCACCAACTTAATAAAATACGGTGTACTATACAAAAGAACCCTGGTTAAACTTCTGCCAAAAAAACCAGTGAGAGTAATGAACCACCGATTACTGTTCTCTAGGAAGAGAAAGTGATTAGGAAAGCTGGGAAAGTTGACTACACCACAAATTATACCAACACAACAAGAGGTCGAAGAGCTGGTTAAAAAAATGAAGCGTGAATGGATCATCGAACAGTCAAACAGCCCTTGGGGTTCACCAGTTGTACTTGTTAGAAAGAAAAATGGTTCGACGAGGTTCAATGTTGGCTACCGCAACGACATGACTTGAAATTGACTAGACATTAATACCCATAACGAATTGATGACACATTGGATATCCGGGGTCACCATCTTCAGTACGTTGGATCTTAAAAGCGGATAGTAGCATGTTGTAATTCTTTCAAGGAATATAGCTTGTACCAATTTCAAGAAATGACTTTTAAAATATGTAACGCTTCTATTAATAAAAACATTTTCTATGAGGCCTTAATTGGAAAACTTGTGTATCTAGATGGCATTATCGTATATAAGTACGAAATGAATCCAAAAGGTTGCACGTGACATCAACGAACTGAAAAATATGGTAACATTAAATTTCTTTAGGTACCTTCGCAAACTGAACTAAACTAAAATATATAGTTGCATTCACAGTTTTTCAATAACAATATACTTTGTCTTCTAAAAATCGTTTTTTGTCAGCTGTTTACTAATATGTCAATTATTCCATAAATCACCATTTAACTTCTTACATCTTCTGTTCTTAAAATTTTATATAAATTTCGCAAAACATCCAATCGAGAAAGATACAAAAATCAAATCCAATTAGCATAATTTAAGGATTTAGTATAACAAAACTTCTCAGATTTCTTTTCATTTTTCGTCTAATTCAAAGAATTAATCTCAACGATTATTTTCTTTAATCAGTTTGTTATTGCTATGTCTTTCCGTATTATGATAACAACAAATCTATAAATATGCTATACTACGTCTAAAAAAGAAAGAAGATGATCCATGCTAATTTTATGATTTTTTATTTTTTTGTATCAATTGTTGTCTTTTGTGTATCAAAGCGAGATTAACAAATCCAACGAAATCATTCACTATCGCATAATTTGCGCACATACAACACCAACACAATCGACAAAGAATAGAAATGGGGAAAATTTATTGTTTACTGTTTTGGAAAATGTTGTGTAACAAACAAAACGATACAATGGTAATATTATATGATTTCGAACACTTCAAGTGATTCATATATAATCAAGTATAAAATTTAACAGCATGACCTTGATCAAATTACAAAACTTATGTATCAACAAAAAATTAAATTCCACACATCTCGACAAAAGCCCATATCAGTCAACGAAAACTATTCTGATTCCTCTTCATAACATTAAAAATACGGTAGACAGTTAAATTAATGTCAACATTTTTGATCCAATTTCTTATTTCTCGATTGAATAGAACTCGGCGTAAGCCATCCTTGTCCCCATGATTTAATTTTCACTTTCAATTTTCCAAAAATCAAACATACGCGTGCCATAATTACAATATTCGACTGTATACCATATGTATGCACAGTTTTCACCAGCTTGGGGTAAAACTATATAGTATAAATATACAAAATAAACTTTTCGTGAACTTTATAATGTGAAAAACTTTGAAGGTAAATTATTTTTCTAATTATCGTTAAAGAAATAATTTGATTTTTGTTTTTCCTAATGGTTAGCAATCTGCCACAAACAGTATGGAAAATCGTTTAAACATTTTTTTTAAAGTTTCTGTATTGTTTACTTTGATATTGATATAAAGTTTGAAAAGCTTAATGTTTATGAAAACTAAGAGCTTACGTTGTATGTGCGATTTATTTTCCAAGAAAGAGGCAATTAATCTCTAAAATGTTGCTGTAGTGTGGTTTACTTCGCATTATAATAATACTGTTAGTATACGTTAGTTGTGTTGATGGTTTGACGCTTGTTACTTGATCCTCCGCGTACAGAATACCTATAGATTGAATTCAACTTTCGATGGTTATACTTTCCTTAATGTCAAAAGTTATCAAGAGTTGGTCTCAAATCGGGCGCGACTAAAATGATTCTTATATTAAAGTTAAAATGTTGTTTACGTTACGATCTTCGAACCTATTGACTGCCTTGATTCTTCATATATTGCTAATTGTTGTAATGTTTGTGTATCCAAATACGTTACCGAAGCTGTTCCATAAGTGAAAGTTTCTGTAGCTGGGTTGTTTTGAATCTAATCACCACATGATTGGTTGAAAATCTTGTTCTTTGTTAGTTACATTGATTTGTCTAAGCTTTTTCTCAATATCCGACGCAAATACAACGTCTTTGATAACTGCTCGTGTTTTTGAGCCGCCCCTCTCATGGTCCTCCGACCAGTTTCGGATCGAAAATTCGGATCGACAAGTGCCATCAATAGATCGACGCCTCTATAAACATTTTGTGGACTAAGCGGTGGTAAAAACCACCGGACTACATTTTTCATCCAAAAATTTGAGTTGACATTAAGTTTTCTATAGCTGCTATCATTATTGTGTGATTGTGCCTGATTTTTTAAATGCAATGAATGACCTATGATGATTTCCGATACAAATTAAACATCTAATTTTGCTTTAACAATTAATGGTTTTGTGTTGTGTTGAAACATCGCCATTAGCGACTGAAATTGTCCAAAAACTTTAGAAATTGATCTGTTTTTTGGAATTACCTTGGATTATCTAAAGAGTTTTCATACAGTCGATGCGATTCGTTGACCAATTTTTCAAATAAAGTAAAAATCAGAAAAGGGCTCAAGAATTCTATGTTGATTTCTAATAGCAGCTGCAGAATCGGTATTATCAGCCGGTTGGCTTATTAAATTATTTAAGTAATTAGAAAAGAAAATTGGTCTGTTGTAGCTATTTTCCAAAACTTCGTATAGGCGTTTTAATTTTCTCCATTTGAATCAGTTTTTTAAATGTATCAGTTTCCACTTTAGATAATTACCGAGAAATGTGGATTTTTTATGGTTGGTATAGACAAACTTCATTTGTTCGCTATTAATTATCTGATTTTCTTCCATCTCTGTCATTATTTTTATTACGATATTGTTGTACTCCTGCTTTATATTTATAAGAGGTTCTACATCAAACTATTTTGTTGTATATCCTTCTCTGAGGTCTCCATCTCAGATACTTATATTGTCATGCAAATCCATCAAGAGCCATCATCCTTTCCATGTTTTTCATTTTATGGTTTAAAGCTGGTCTTGACTTGTTGTCTGTTGTCATTTATCCTTCAGCTTAGTAAAGATTCATGTCAATATTATGAATGCCATAAATTTAGAAAATGGTATTAATAGTTCTTTCGACAACTCAAATATCGACTCTGATTTTAGCTACTGTATTAGCCACTCCTAGCCACTGTATTTTAAATTCTAAATTTTATTTTTGTTTTTTGCTTTATAATGTAGAACAA
This sequence comes from Tipula confusa, assembly GCA_963556175.1. Classification (NCBI taxonomy): domain Eukaryota; kingdom Metazoa; phylum Arthropoda; class Insecta; order Diptera; family Tipulidae; genus Tipula; species Tipula confusa. The sequence goes on from OY744476.1 coordinate 8,185,696, forward strand.
TCAAAGAAACCTTCATTGTCGGATGAATCTAACACAACCACAAAATCGTGCACGTGTAAACGATATGTAGACGGTTGGAAACCAAATATTCTTAAACGACAAAGAAATCAAGACTTATTCAGAATAGTGTTCTTCATGTGGTGATGGTTGTGACTACTTGTGTATAGTTAACATATAGACCGTGAAATTAAACATACATTTTGGTCTCTTGATTCAAATGTCAAATTTGATTTCTACGCAAAATTTACAAATCAAACTGATAAAAGTAATTGGTTTTCTTTATTGTCGAACTAACTCGTCTAAACAGAACCCCAAAACCGAGCTAAATTTTACCAAAATATATAAGTTTTATAATAGTTCGACATGTACTCAAAAATGTTTAATGAGGAAATTAAGAACTCTTTCTACAAGCCTAAAGAAGATCAATATGATCGATGTGTACCATTCCAACTTGTAAACAGTCCAACTGATGTCAAGAAACCATTATTCGGGTCACATCGACTTTCACAGAGCCTAACTAAATCAGAGCAGCGCGATAGTGGTAGGAAAATGCAAGAAAATCCCTCAGTCCTTATTTGTTACGACTTGCAAAACGTTAGCGAACACCAACGTATTCAGTTTTTTTTATAAAAGGAAATTTATCGTTTGAAATCTAAGGAGACATTGTAATAAAAATAACGACCTATAGAACGAGAGGCTAGGCGGTAGATAAGGGAATGATAGTGATTTAGCTTAAGTCAACATCTTGAAAAATGTATCATACATACCGAAAAATACAAATCTACTAGCTTAAGCTTAAGCTTTAATTCTTAAGTTTTTGCTCATTTTTCCACAAATTTATCGAATAGACCACCAACTTTCTTAACCTGGACATTATCAGATCCAGGAAATCAATATACGGTGTAGTACTAAAAAACATTTGAAAGAAATCGAAAGTTATACTCCGGTTACGTTACCATATTTTTTAAATACAATGAATTTTAGTGAAGTTTTTAAACTAAAACTGTTACAATTGAAGTTGATTTCAATTTTCCTCATTTCGCGTCCATTAAACATATTGGAAACAGTGTATCCTTTTTATTGAAGTTTTGTAGGGAATGTTCACTCGAGAGCTCGCAGATTGAAATATAAAACCAAAAAAATTAATATTTTTGAATTTTCTAAGGAACTGAGCAGTTTTCTGGATAAAATTTAAATTGGAAATAGTAAACGGCTATTATGCCTGTATAGTTTCATGTTCATGAAATAATTCTATCTAATAATACTAAAAGGTTCAGCTAAAATCAAAAAAATTACTTCCTTTGGCTTTCCTCAGTATCCCATAAGGATCGCTTAAACCAAATAAGCACTGGCATCAACAGACATTGACAGTTCTAGAAAAAAAACCTTTATTTATTGCATTCAACTTAACTTAACTTAACTTAACTTAACTTCAACTGACATAATTGGCAAAACAACTCCAGCTTCAGTGAACGCTGGGAAGTTAAATTTATTAATGAAATCTTCAACTTCATGATCCAAACAACTTTGTGGAATATTCGAGAATTCCATTAGAATTCGAGAATTCAATTAGAACAGAATTCCATTTGTATAATTAAAAAATTAAGTAGTAATCAAATATATATAGAATAGCAGTTTGTCCTAAGCTAATTATTTTGTCAGAGCTACAGATTTTTAGAGAAAATGATCTCATGAGATAAACAAAATTCTTAGTAATTGTTGATGGGTTTTCCTCATTTAAATTAAAGTCACCCGTATAATTATGATATGATGCTCCTATTAAACCAATGAAGATTTAGTTCCAAATATCGCAACTTGGAGAATTTTAAACCAATTAATAGTAAGTTTACCACCATATAGCATTATCTCCACAGAGAGCGCATCAATAATTACCTCTAAAATATAACCTCAACTTGCTCTAACATTTCTAATTAAAAAATATCTATAAGAATTTGAATCGATGTTTTCGTACACCATTCCAAAAATTTTGGATTCGATTATTTAATATCGAAAAGAAAGTTATCGAAAAGTTGTATAATTATTTGTCAACATCTGGTGACTATAATGGAAAGCTAGAAATATCGTAGAAGGAACTCTATATGGCCTAACGGTTCATATCAAATTTTGATAATTATAATTATTTGGATTTATTGTGTAATTTCGGTACAAAGGCTATGATACATGAAACTATCAATAATTTAACCCGAATCCAAAATTTCATCACTACGATAGTGTCTGGAGGTTAATATCAATGAATAATCTCTATTCAAGAAATTTATACATAAATATGTTGTACTTGAACTCAAACTTCCTTGCAAATATTGAACAACTATTAGGCGGCTAATAGCCATAATTCGATTATAGATATATAGATATATCTATATATTTTATTCTTAAAAACTTTTCATAATAAAAGTTAGGCAGCTTTTAGTCAACAGAATACGTTAAGATGTCAAATTCAGTACCAATTACTTATTGTATTTTTCAGAGTACTCTTATTAAATAGCTCAATGTGGTATACTATAGCATCCATCATTACATACTTTAGGTCGCATTTCTCATCACAACCTCTTAAAGTTATTTTCTTTGTTATAGGGTTGTGAAAACATCCAAAATGAGATTTTGGATGTTTTATCCAATGCCACATTTTGTTTGCCAACAACATTTTAATGCAAAATCTATACAACTGCATTTAGACGCAGTATTAAATGAATGGTAATATTGACATAAATCTAAACTTTTGTGCTTTTAAGCTCGCTACAAGACAAAAGACCTTATTAATTTGCTGTGTTTATGTTGAATAATTTTCAGCGCGAATTGATATTATTTAATTAGTAACCAATTATAGTCGGTGGAATTGGCAATAAACAAATTAAAGTTTTTTTGATAAGGTACAAAGAGGTTAGATGGAGTCTGTATCCTAAATACCTTAAAGCATATTGAATTTCTATTTGTATTAAAAATTTAAAAAATCAAACTGTTTTTAAAAAAAAAACTAATCTCAACCACAGCTTGAACCATGATCACATGTTTATATATATATGTATATATATAAATATATATATATATATATATATATATATATATATATATATATATATATATATATATATATATATATTAAATTTGTATATTATTTCACTCTGTACTGTCGTATGTGTGTAACACAAGATGCGGATATTGCTTGTGAAAAATCAAAAAATGTATGTTGTCTATTTATTCATTTCGAAAGGAAATTATCCTTTAAATTGGGATATCCAGAAATTATCACCAATTTTAGATTGTTCTATATATATATATATATATAAATAAATATGTAAACACTCACCCTAACTTGGTCCTGTTCACCAGCATACTCAATACTCTGAAATATGGTCCATGTATACCGTCGTCTAATTTCCATACGTGCTAAATACCGCCGATACCATCTCTGTATTAATATTGCTGCCTTCATTGCTGAAATATAACATAAAAAAAAACGAAACCAATAAAAATTAAGTAATATTTGAATTAATTTTTAGATCAATCAAAATTATAAATAGTGTTTCGAGCGTGAGAATCGTACTTTTCACCTCCCTCTTCTTGCCAATTAAAGTTAATTTTTACAAGTATCAAAAAGTTTACTTTCTTAATTTACTTTTGTAATGTTTAAAATTCAATTAAATTACTAAAAAAATATATATATATATATATATAAAAAATCTCTATATAATTTTTAGTGAGCTTGTTTAAAGAGGGGTGAAAAAGGTAAGCTTTTTATATTACATTATTAAATTTGTGCTTTTTAGTACTTATTAAGTTTGGTTCTTGCGGGTTAAATCTATATTGTGTTTTTTTCATAAGAAACCAAACAAACAAAACACAGCACAAGATGGAGCACAAAAGTTATATTTATTTAGGGGTGTCGTTTTACTAATGTAATTGTTTTTATTTTTGTTGTCTTAAAAGTTTCTAAAAGCCCAGCTATAATATACGATTTGTGCCTTTATTTTTGATTTCGATATAGATTTTTGTAATTAGATTGGGTCGCCCATTATTGGATGATGGTTTTAATGTAACTTTTATTGTTTGAGAGATTTTCCATGTATTTTTGAGGAAATTACTGTATTGGAAATCGAATGTTTTTGCTAAAATAAGATTATTAGAATTTTGGTTTGTTACAATTTTATATACAATTAAATTATAGCCAAATTTCCTGTTACATGAAGTTCTCTGTCAAACTTTTGGATTTAAAAATATTACATATTATAAACTTTTGAAAAATTCTTAATATTAATATTAACTATAGCCGACATAGACTCAAAAAAAACGATTACCAGTATTGGTATCAGTTGTAACGATATAATGTTTTATACAGTTATAAATTTAAATTAAGAAACTGCAAACAAATTTAAAACCATATTCCGATTTAACAAAATATTGAGATACAATATTTAAAAATCAATAGAGTATAAGAGAGAAAAAATGTAATGTAGCAACAAAAAAGGTGAACCCAAGAAACAAACCCATATTTTAATCTTTTATAACAAAAAGTTAAATTTATTCGTTTTATTGCTAGTTAATCTTATTTGTACCGATTCTTAGAGAAAACCTGAACTTTTATATTTTTACACAAAACAACCTTTTTTACATTTCTTCTATATATCACACATCTTACGCAGTAAATCACATTACTTGAGTTATCAATGATACAGTTACAATCGTATTGAGCAAATTAAGGATTAAAGTAATGCAAATAGGACAATTTTCAAAATCAGGTAGACGACAAATTTTTAAATAATTTTTTCTGTATTGATATATTTATGTATTTTTGGAAGTAAGCCAGGTTTTCCACGAATAATCGCTTATTTTCCTGGAAAATTTTATACTTTTGAATTTGTTGTTATTATGTTCAGAGTATAAAAGCTTAATTGCATAGTATCATTTTTGGTTTTCTTCAAAACACTGTTTAAGGTATAATGATTAGTCGTAGTTCAGCGTAGACTATAGTGTCAGTTTAACACTACTTTTTGTTTACAAGTTTTGTCATCAAAAAGGTTCTGATATTTATGTATCTCTTATATTTGAGATAGTTGTATGTATTTTTACAAAAGTTACTAAAGTGACTGAGTTACACTTTTGACTATTATCAAAATATCTGCATATCATTTTGTTTTCGACTTAATTTTGATAAAGATTTTTGTGGGTGAAAAATACAAAAAAGACTTTTCCAAATTATTTTTTTTTTAATTTAACACATATATTTTAACTATTTTCCAATGCTGTCAAATAGCTGTAATATGAGTACGTATGTCATGCTTTGCTCTTTCAATCACACTTTTAGTAGCTTTTCACATTAGAAATCACTCAACAACAAATCACAAACGTAAAAAATTATAGTTTTTATTATTTGGTTCATGTATTGACTACTTTTATAACAGAAAGACGTAATGGTATTTCGATTGTGATGAGTCTTCGATTGGTTATAATTATCAGTTGAAAATAATTAATCCAACTTTTATTGATATAATATACAGAGATGCTTATATATTCTCGAAATGTTTTATGTTGGTTGAATTCTGAGTAAAACGACAATTCAATTACAAAGCACAGTTGACATAATATTGGATATTATCGCAGCATTATAAACCACTGATAATATTAAACCATTGAAATGAGAAACCAATATAAATTTTAAAAAGTAGTACAATGTTATTTTAATGCATTTGCATTTTCACTTTACAAGCAGCTTGGTGATCAACTAAAAAACTAAAAACTAAAAAACGAAAACAAAAATTTTTCGCTAGTTTTTTTTTTAAAGGATTTTTAAGTTTACTATGTTTTTGTAATTATAAATTTGTTTACCAAACAAGTTTTTTTAATTTTTATTTTTTGTGTTTAATCGTTGCACTGTTTTTTGGAGTCGAAACACACCCAATTCTTTCGCAGTTAATTTAACGGCCTACTTTATGCAGTCACCAGCCAAATAGATGACGCACGAATACAGGTTCGCTTTGAACCAACTAATATAATTATTGCTCCAGCTAGTCTGTACTGACATGGACGTTAGTTCGGCCCATGGATGCTGCACTCCAATATAGGATCATAGTTGTGTTGATCGTCATCATCAATCAAGTGATAAAAAATCTCTTTTTCAACCCGACTCGTAAGGATGCAGGTGGGTTGAAGTGCAAATTAATTTGTGTCTTTGAAATAACATTAGAAATAGAATTATCCTTGATGGTTGTAAATAATTCTTGAGGTTCTTGAGGCTCAGATGAAACACAAAAATGAAAGCCAACATAAAAAATTGTTGAATTGCTCCATATGTAAATTGTTTTTGGTCTGTCAGCCAATACTTGAAGCACCGGTCCATGAAATTAGCAAGCAATATGACAGCACATAGTTCTAGTTTTGCTAATGAAATTTGTTTAACAGGTGCGACTTTCATTTTTGCTGGTGCGATGTCAACGTTGAATTGTTTGTCATCAATTTGAGTTCTTGTATAAATTATTGCAGTGTACGCATTCTTTGAGGCATCGGAAAATCCATGGAGGCTGATAGTTGTGGTGGTACATCGGAGCCATCGTGGAATTTCAATGGTTTGAATTCAGTGTGCTTCGCTTCGGAACCTTAACCATTCCCCTTTAACCTCTTTCGGAAGTTCATCATCCCAATTTAGTGGAAGCATCCAAATTTGCACATTTTCAAGACGCTAAGTAAAATTCTGAAGATGTCGAATCGGATACAGATCTAGAATCGTGATTACATTCAGTGATTTTTTTCAAACTTGACGTATGCAACGAAATGCTTATGTGACCAAATGACGTCTGTGTATTTTATGGGCCATTCGGTATAAAAACTTAATTGATTGCCTTTGTTGATATATCTAGTATGCCATATATTTTGAACTTTCCAGAATTAATTTGTTTCATCCATCGAACGATGTTATATGCTACTTAGCTGCTATAGTAAAGGTTCAATTGCTGGAGGTTATTGAAAATGAAGGTTATCATTTTGCTATACAAATGCTTTAATGCTATTTCCAAGTAATCGATTTTTAAGTTTGATCCAATGTTTTGATTAATTTCTTAACCATATCTGGATTATTTTTTACTATTTTGGGAATACATTTTCCACTCCAAAACCTCAACAAGTAAACAGTTATTTTTACAGTCTGATTCAGAAAAATTTCATTTGGGTATGGTTCACATGCAGTTTAATAATCTAATCCTTATCACATTCTAAACTTAAGCATGGGAGATTAATACTTAGAAGACACTGTGATCGGCAAAAAACTTGTGTTTTCATAAAAATGAACAAAGCGTCTGCCTGTAGTCTGTTGAAAAATCGAACACGTCATAAACTTTGCATCGAATGACTTATAATACTAGATTCTGCAGTAAAATTAAACGGTAGTTCAGACCGTCCAACATAATATTGTATTGGGGTTGTCTTTAAATTTGTAAGTGGTGAAAAGTACAATTTCGATCAATCTATTTAGCAACAATATATTACATAAATACAAATATGACTCCAAAAAAATCAACGAAGCGATGGCGGAAAAACAAGGATCTGAAAGTACTACAAAGAAAATAATTTCTACAAATTATTTAAAAGACAAATTTGATGCATTCAAGTTTCAATTGTAAAGTGCTTGTCGAAAATTAATAATGCAAAAACTACAACAAACAGAAGCTATTCAAAAATTGACGAAGAATTGATTTCCGGGGAACCGAGTAGTTTTTATAAACTTTACAATAATTTGGATCATTATACAAATAGATAAAGTATGTATAAACTCTAGCTTTACTCAAGCCTTATTAAGCTCCTTTAGTCATCACAAATCTTCTTTAAAAGTTGCTTTATTACCACACTAAGTCAATAGTATTTTTTATATAATTGAAAGTTAAGCTGCACTTTTTCCTCGTACACAGAACAAAACCATTCAAGCTTTTTTATACTCTTAGTTCATACGAAAAATATTTTACAGACAATTCACCTTCTGTTTGTGTTGGTATAGTACAAGATTCATTTGAAAAATAACTGGCCTCGACCAGAGATAGATCGGTTCATTGCCAAAGGAGACGCTTAGGCAATAAAATCAAGCCATCAAGTCAAGTAATAAGGTCGTAGCCGCAGTTTCTTAGAGAGTGCATCTCGCGCCAACAATTTTTTAAGGGTAATACTTATCATACGACTCTCTTATATGTATATATAGATATCTTGTCTACCAATTTTCATTTCTCATCATTTGTTAATCATTTTCGAAAGATTTATCATGATTGAGGAAAGAAAAATTGGACGTTTTCTTGTGAAACGATGTGTACCAAACAAAAAAAAAATTGTTTCAAAACGAAATATTGTTCGGAGTAAAGTGGATGAATGATTTGTATATTATCGAAATTTAAATTCTATCTTATCATCCCTCAGATACACAAAAAAAAATTTATTAAGATTTATTCAATTCTACATGACAAGACAGGTATAGGTATATATTTTATTCTTAAAATTATTGTAAAGTAAATAGACCATTTTATGATAAGTATATCGATCTGGAACAAAAAATAGCAATCTACTGTAATTTGATTTGTTCGTCGTTTTTTGCGATTCAATGCACGTACGTTATAGTTAACGTTTTGCGAGGCAATATTGTTTCACATACATAAATTCAAATTTGTCTAGACACTATCGTCTTATAATCAGTGCGGTAAAAAAATAAAAGTTTCTATACATTTTAAAATAATTTTATGCAGATTAGTCTTTTGTACAATATTTTGCATTATATATATTGTGGTGATGCGAAATTTTCTATTTAAATTCAGTTTAAAGTGCCACATCTCTAAATTGGAAAAAAATTCCCTTTTAACGTCCATTTTTAACATACACACTAGTTCCGAATATAATATGTTAATATATAAGTCTTATTGTTCCTTAATCAAAACTGTCATTTAATGTGCCAAGAACACTTTCATATACATATACCGATAATCTGAAAGAGATATGCTCCATACATGAAAATTAAAATTCAACCCAAAATATTTCCCAAATCAGCAAAACATATATCGGAAAACGACTCAGATATAAATTCATTTCGACATAAATATCTCGTGTTGTATTGTCAAAGTCGTTCGATATCATAATAATAAAAATAAAAATGTATAACAACAAAAAATTCCTATCATCAAAAAAATATTACCATTACGGGCAAAATGGGTAGGATGGGTGCTATAATCTTATTTTTCTAGCGTATATTTATCGTAAAATGAAAATGAAGATATTCTTTCTAAGATTAAATTTAAACAAAAAATTTTGTTTTTCATCTTAATTTTAAATTTACAAGAATGAGAATTTTATATGCGGAGATAAATAAAATAAGTCTATTATCGAATCGAGATTAGAACATTTTTTTTTAAATATTTCAAGAATGAATTTGTACGGTTGACTTGAATGGCTAATATTATATCGAAACCTGTGGAAGTAACTTCAATATAATTCAAGTGGCGTGTTTAGAAGTACGTCAAATTGTAGACGAATTCCGGTATCAAGAATACAATTGAACATTTTTGACAGCAATTAAAGGTTCTTATTTAGAATGACCGCAGCCTTACTCTTTAAAGGTCTTTAATTGAGAGATCTAGATTGTGAACTAGTTCAAACTAATCTACAAATCTTTCTATAAAGTCATCAAATTAATTCATAGTTACCAGTAAACATAGCTCATCAGCGAAATAGCTGAAATAATTGCGGAATTAGTTTTATCAGATTTGAACAATTTTAAGCTAGAAACTAGAACTAAAAATTATAGGATTGGTAGCTGTAGTGCACCAACCAAAGCAAAATCAGTTACAACAAAACCGTCACCTAAGGAACCTTTCGTCAGTTCCTATGAGAAATTCCCACGCTTACTCAACAAATTCATGCAGTTTTTGTATGAAAACAAACATGCTCTATGGTTTTGTTTCAAATTCCGGAGAATGATCGTAAAATATCGACGAGAGTTTGTTAAAAAAATCTGTTGTTTTAATTGCTTAAAAAGTGGTCATAGCACCAATTAGTGTGAAAATACAAAAAGCTGTGTACGATGTAATCAGAGACACTTTTTTTTACAACACAAGGCTGCTATGAAACCAGCATCTACTGAAAATATACCCATTCTAGCAAGATACCATAGCAAAATTCTATTGAAAAAGGCAATAGAATTTGTTAAAGTAAAATCGGTCTCTGATAAGCAGATGATCTTACAAGCCCTTCTATAGATCTGGACTAAAGCTGCGGTCAATAAACCGGGCTTGAAAAAGGAACCTATGAAAGTTCAAATTATTGGAGTTGGCTATGTTACTCTACGATTAGTTCAGAAGTGAAGTTAAACAAGAACGCGTTGGTGCTTAAAAATATTACTGGCGAACTTCCTACAAAGACAGTTAAAACCTCAATATTGCCGCATTTTGAAAATCTACGTCTCGCTGATCCCTTTTATTATAAATCAAGCCCTGTCAAAATATTATTGGAGTGAACCACAATGGTTCACCCACAGCACTAAATTCAATACTAGGTTGAATTTTACCAGGTAAAACCAACGAAAGTTCTTTTAACAATGTAATACATTTTTATTCGTATGTCGACATTTTAAATCAATTAAAATCGTTTCGGAAAATTAACGAATTGGCTACCAGAGTTTAAACTTCAGAAGAACAAGCATGCGAAGCATTATTTATGAGGAAATTGCTTTGCTCAGAAGGTGAGTATATCGTAAATCTGCCATTTGTCAATAATAGACCAGAATAAGATACTATTTGTAATTCTCGAAATGGACCGATTGCCACATTGATGACAATGGAAAAAATGAAATCTTTACAAATGAAAATACTTAGATGGCTGAAAAATAATAGTATTCATCAACGTTTTGAATTGTGAATAGCTGCGAATGTGAAAGTGGGCCCTATAAAACAGGTATAATCATTGTGTCTCGCATTGCATGGTAAGCATACTTTTGACGAAGTTGTTCAAAAAGATGGCAACAGTAAATTCGTATCCAACTTTGGAGATGTACGCTTGGACCGACTCTATACAGTTTTGTTATGCTGGTCAAATGGGCATCCCAATTGATTGGAAACCTTTATCGCCAACCGGGTTGCGGAAATTCTCGACTTTAAAGTCAATGGTGGCATATAACTGCAGACCAGATTGATTTTGCCTCTCGAAAAGTGTCACCTACAGATCTTCAACATTAATCTCTGTGGTGGATTAGGCCTTCATGGTTACGAAACTATTCAACAGAATAACCTATTCAGCAACATTCATTGGAAGTCAGCGCGGATCTTGAAGAATAAAAACTGGTCAATTCAACGTTGCTAATAATAGAGTCATTGGGTTTAATTTACAAACCTTCATGCATGTCTAGATTGATTCGCATAGTCGCATAATCGCATATCTGTACGTTTTTTAAATACTCCTAAACGATAGCCTACATTTCCTGTATATAGGAAACTCAATGCACAACTACTCCTAAGCCGAATAAATTTAAAATGTATGTCCGCCTTAACCTCTAAGGGGAATAAGCTCACTTCTAAAGGGAATGAGTAAGGTCATGGAAATAGTCATTCTCAATAAGGTCTAGCCCCTAATTTATCTCTACATTCTAGACGAACAATTTGGATTTCGTGTTGGATATTGGAATTATATCGTACACTAGAAAAGCTTGGTCATTTCGGTTATTGTTTGAGTGAAGTTGAGCCTTTTGACTTGCCTCACATAAATTAAGCCAAACTTGAGGTATTTTTTCGGGCTATACTAATATTTAAATGTGTTGTTACAGTTAACAGTCGGCTGTTATACATTAATGTTTTGGCCAGGAAGTGAAGAATACCATTATGGATTAAGTTGGTAGTGTCTCCCGATTTGGCATTTATTACTTGGAATGCATATGAGGCTTGTGACGAAACAGCTCCCACCTATGTAAGAATTGTGAAGGAACAGCATTTCTTTAAGTTATTGTCGACGGTTTAGTGAATCTGGACTATTGTTCTAGCATGAGGAACCTGGAAGTGACGCAATGAATTTTATATAGGCGGATTGAAATGTCAGTGACTGCAATTTTTCTGGGTATTGTTTACACATTCTGCGGGTTGCTGGTTTTATGTGGTGTTCCTGCAGTTTCCAATTTTATGGTTCTCTTAGCCTTTTATGCAGCGAAAATAACTGCCCAGTTGAAGGATAATGTGTGGCCGTATCTTTGACAATTTTGGAATTGAGTAAACTGGACTCGACGAAGTTTTTTCCCGTAGATAACTCAAAATCTGTAGCTCAAATATAGTCACAAGTGATATATAATTATAGACTCACAGCAATCATAAAATCAGTAAGTTGAATAACAACGAATGAATCAGTCCCTTCGATCCTTATTAGATAAACATTGTATTTTTATGATTTGTCTATAGGAATGTAAACGTCAACGTATTAAAGTAAAGCTTCAGAGCTTTACTAAAGCTTCTTTTATACACATAACTCTCCCAAAACGATAAAGTCCAATTTTAAGTCGGTAGTCCATACCAGTTATAACTACAGGTTTACTTCAACTATTTTCAAATATATAAATTCGATCTTTCAATTACTTTCAGATATTTTATAGATTTAAAACTTGTCGAAATGTACCATAACTCAAAATATTCTCTGTTTTTTAGGTGGTTTGAATGACTAAACCTCTTAAAGTGTCCTTTATATCTTGATAGATAAGTTAATCATTTTAATGAGAAACAGAGAATCTAAAACAGTTATAAGGTTCCATAGGAAACAAGCAATGGGCATTCAACATTGCCAAAAGAAGTTTAAGCAATAAAGAACTTCCATCAGTAGAACTGCATGATTGTCATCCCAAAACTACACATAGTTATTTTGATTTTAATCTTAACATGTATAAAGTTTTCACTCTAAAAAACTCTTACATTGCAAAAAGCACAAAGTAAAGGGATATTGTAAATTGGGTTAACGTCGTGTATTTTCTGAAGTTTGGAAAGTTTTTATTTGAGACCTACAATTCATTTATTTTTATAAATTTTCGAAAATTTCGATTAGTGGCATTCAGTTTTTAGATTAGCACTCAAATAAAGAATATAAAGGCACTTTAACAGATCGTTGAAGATGTAGTATTTTTCCCAGCTTCTTTAGCTTTCCAACTATCTTTTTATAAAGAAAGATTTAAAATCAACATAAAATTTAATTGTATAATTTTTCCCGAATTTTTTACATTTCAAACGGAAAATTATACAATAAAAATTTAGCACTATGGTTTTCCCACGATCAAAATAAGATAAATTGCATAATAAATCTACCACATTCATCTTTTGAGTACATAATCACAAACATAAATAAACCGCCTACGAAAAAATAAGAAAATTCAGTTTTTCTTTATTTATCCTTATTCCACTGAACATATCTAATACTATACCCATCAAATTTGTCAATAATATCTCTCATTTAAATATTATCGATTCTGTTAGAATCAATTATGTATAAATGTGTGTGTGTGTGTGTTCGTACGACTGAGAGCAGATTTATATAGCAAACATAATTTTGGTCTTGGCATTAAATGTAATTGAGGGCTAAAGTGATTATGGTATGAGGCCAAAAAACGTTAAATGTGGTTTTAGTGATTCGACATTGGTACAATAATTGTATCAATTCAATTTAAATAACCAGGTAACGTGCATTCATAACCATTTAACGATGCCAGCTTTACAAAACATAAATTAATTATTCAACTAAACACTAAAAAAAAAGCGTCTTGCATGAGACACGTACAGGGTTTAATTAACATTAATTTTCATTAGAATGCTTTTTGTTATATACAAAACTATACCAGTATATTTTTATAGTGCGATAGTAATTAAAACAGGTGATTAGAATCGACAAAAAAAACACCAGCGTCGGTCGTATATTGGCATATAAATTTGCTTCTAATTTATATTCGTTTATAAATGTATATGATATTGGCGTAATACGATGAATTGCATAACATAAAAATTACGTCATGCATCGTGTAATGTATGGTATAAACTGCTAAATCCTAATTGAATTAACACCTCCCATAATGATATCACATTTCATAAGTATATATGGGAACGACCACAAATATGTATAAGCCCAATGCTAATACCCAGGTTATGTCCATATGTATACGCACGCATAATACGCTTATCGTATTTTCTAAATTGACGATCTATTTATTATCTATGGTGCACGTTCCTATACATATAGACAGATATCTGGCGTTCTCGCACCATCCCAACCATACATTTAATATTAGATTCACACCAATACTATACCAAAACATAATTTTATTTTGGCATGTTACCGTTATTCCAAGTTTCCACATTTTCTTTTTCGTTTTCACAATTGTTTTTTTGTTTTTTTTATTATCGATATGGGAGTTTGGGAATTACGTAATTTTTGTTTTGCTATTTGTTCGAAAACGGAAAATAATTTAAGAAAATATGAGAAAATTAAGACAAACATTGACAATATCTGCCTTTCAATTTTAACTTGATGTGAAGAAAATTGAAAATTTAGAAAAATGTAGAATAAAAATGTAAATTGAACGTAATGCAAATTTATAAGATTTTTTCGTATTGTGATATGAAAAGTTGCATGTGACCGTCATTTTTTTGAAAATTTTGTTCATTTTCATGCGTAATGTCTAATAAATTTTGGTGTTTTGGCACTGGGTCAAATTAAATGTGGCATAACGTGGAAAATATATGGTTGATGAAATTGTATATCACCGATTGGTATGTTTGAGTGCATTTTACATTGAGAATATGACAACTAATTACAGATAAACGACGATAAAATATACATTCTCCAGTAGGCAAGCCAAGATGCTTTACAAAACACAGCAGGAACAATGGTAGATGTTTGCTGCTAGAGGTTGTGCAGGTGGCAAAAATTCTTCGAGTAGAAACAATAACAAATTGCCGTGGCGGCAAATTTAAGCATCCTATTACCAACGTATTCCCTCTTTCTACTAACGACAGTAACTGAAGAAGACATAACACTATGTCTTTTTTAGTTACTGTGTCGTTAATGAGAAGAGGACATGCTTTGGTAATAGGATGCTTAAATTTGCCGCCACGGCAATTGGTAATTCTTAATGCTCTCGTAAAATTAACGTTATCAAGACGACGTCAACTATGTTCACAATCACATCTAGTTGTTAGAAGATCCATTTTCCTTAACTTTTTTTCCAAATGTGTTGAACAAGTTTTTGTTCTTACCTCCATCGCTGAACCGTGAGATATTTTACTTTCAATATGTTTGAATCTCCTATTTAGGTATTGTCCTGCGGATTTTGTCGTTAAAGGTCTCGAATTAAGGCATGTCTCGATTTGCGATGTCACTGAGTCCAACTCGTATGATATTTGTTTTCCCCAATTACTCGCTTGAGATGGTGCTTCGCTGCTTAGTTGATTTAACTGCTGCTTCCCAAAATAATCCGAAAGGTGTGTCTGAGGGCCTTATGAAATGTCATGTTGTTCCGCCATGAGCTAACATTTTTTGAAGATGTAGAATAGCTTGTTTAATGGCTTCATTTTTTTTATTTTTTAGTATGGATCGAGCTCAGACGAATTTTGTTCCATTATCTGAGTAGATATTTTGACATAATCTTCTGCGTAACATATACAAAAACTATAACATATAACATATATAACATATGACATATACAAAAACTAGTTTGAAAATTTTGGACAAAACTCGTGTAAATCGTGGAACTCGTCAATTATATGTTCTAAAACAAAACTGAATAATGTTAGATTAACAAAAGTATTAATCCCACCAACATTATGGAACGTCAATTAACTCTGCTGCGTTCATATCATTTTATGGGTATATAGCATTTGACGGATATGTCTGTTGAATACGACAAACGATGAAATTTAGGTTATAGCGTGCTAATAAGACGAGGAAAAAAGTCAATGTAGATTTTGCGTGAAAGTGTTAATAAAAAACTGGTTTAGAACTTAGTTGTTGCGTGTTATACGAGAAAAAAAAACAAAATGTTCTAATTTCTAATTTAACCGTTATATACGAACATTTTATAGACGTTGTATATATGAACGTCATAAAAAATCATTTTATTTTTTAATGTCTTTAATTTATTAGAACTATTATGATTTATTTAAGTCAAAATTAATTACTAAAAATAATATAGTGCGATATATGTGGTTGGAAACAGTATGAACCGAATTTGAACTGACTTGATTTATATATTTATAAAAATCCCATAATATTTTTTTTTAATGATACGACGAACCTTTAATATACGCGATACTATGCTAATTCAATCAAGATACAATAGAAGCAAAAAAAAAAAATTCGTCGTATATTAAAAACCTGAAAATAAGAGGGAGGTTGTAATCGGGGCAAACACAAAAAGGAAACTTAAGTTTGAAACATTTTCATTTTCATTTTTTTTTTTATGTTATTATTTCGTATTATATTATATACACAGTATATCCGTTCGTAAAATCGTGATGGGAAATAATAGAAAGCTTTCGTATCGATTTTATACTTGTAAAATTTTTCATTCCATGTTTTCACCTTCTCTCACGCAGATTTTCGGTAATTCTCTGTGTACACCCAACTTTTTGTTGTTGAGTTTTATTTATTTTAATATCAAAAAGTAAATAAAAATTAAATTAAAAATAAAATAAAAAATTTAATTTTATTTACTTAACATAAAAAAAAAATTATTTTTCCTTGATTGTGGTTGAATTTCTAATTAGATTTTATTTACTTCAATCGAGCTTTAATGTTGACCTCTTCATCTATTGTGAAAGTTTTTTTAAAAGGTAACTAACTTACTTTATTCTATTACGACTTGGGTACACAATTTTTACTCTGGAGATGCATTTGTGCTTGTTATATAGTCAAAAAAAGGTGAATAGTTCTGAAAAAGTTGTGCAAACAGAATTTTGTGAAAAATATGAATTTTTGTAGATGCATCAACAACCTATAAGTGCAAATGACAAATGTCGGAGGATTTTTACAGTCTAAAATGTTTCTTTACCAAACCAGCTTTTTAGTGATTCTATGTTTTAGATTACCAATTTTTGTGCATAATAAAGCACTTAGTTAGTTAGTTATTTTTAGGTGCCCGCCTAACAAAAGGACGAAGCATAGACACATATGGTCCGTAGCCTTATCACAGAAATTGCTTCTCCGCACTACCCTACTGTACTCAATTTGAACTTCTCGCGAAGCAGTAGATATCTCTAACGCTCAATTTACTGAGATCCGTTAGATCGCACAGGAGGTGAGCTCCCAAAAACTTGTCTGTTTTGAGACAGACTAGGACAGGTGCATAACAAATGAAGTATAGTTTCCTCCTCTTCTTCGTCGTTACAGGTTCGACAATAATCATGAAAGAAAGCACCAAGTCTACTGGCATGGTTTCCACTAAGACAGTGTCCAGTAATGACACCCACAACCTTGCTATTATTATGCCGTTGCATAGATATTAGCTGATTAGACCTTTTTAAGTCCAAATTAGGCCAAATTTGCCTAGTAATTACACATGAGATGCAATTTGCCCATCTATTGATTGTAATTTTACGAGCTTTTCCTTTAAGGAGTAATTTGCATGTAGCAAGTAGTACTTCAATGTCCACCTTGCACGGTAAAGTGAGGCAAATAATACCGTGTCGCGCGAGTTCATCGGCTTTCATATTCCCCGTAATATTGAAATGCCCTGGCACCCATATAATATGGATATTGAACTGTTCAGCGATCTCGTTAAGAGATGAAAGACAACTCCGGGCTACCTTCGACGTGATAAAGCCTTGAATGTAAAACTTTAATAGTAGCCTGACTGTCAGTAAAAATGCCAATATCTCTTACAGATATTACGTGATACTTCACCTAGTCTATGGCTTCTTTGATTGCTCTGCTTGAAAAATACTGCAATGATCAGGGAGGCGGAAAGAGAGATTTACATTCAGTTCTTCGCAGAACCCCCCCCCCCCCCCGTCGCTCTTTTAATCAATTAGACCACATAGAAATTGTTTTGAGCCTTATAGCTACCAGCAGCCACTTGCTTAGCCAGGATATCCAGAGTGATGAGATGAAAGAGAATCTCCAGTGCTTGAGTAGGAGTACTTCTAAATTAAAATTTTCCTGAGAAGGCACTCAAGTATAAAAAATCCCTCTTACACAGATGTATAATATCGATTTATATCATTTCCTGCAATTTTATCGTTAACGTCAAAGTTTCTAAAGTATTAGACTCTTCCTCGAATCATCACTGTTAAAATCCTTTACATTTTGGGCTCTAGAACCTGTCATATGTGTGCGAGCGAGTCAAAGGTAAATTAAACTACAAACAACCCATTGTTAAGCACAACATGCCTAAATATATAAATGTCTAAATATCCCACCATGTTAACGCGATTCTCAACTTTCCAGTAATACCCACGGGATCAGCAGGGGCATTAAAATAATTACGTAACTAAATAACCAAGACTAAATGGACTACTTGCCATTTACAGTTAGAGCATAATGGCACAATGTTATGGAATTAAATTATAATTTCAATAACAATTTATAAAATAGATAATTAAACAGCCATACTTCCAAATTCATCGCACATTAGAATCTTTGCAATACATGTTTCAAATACCATTCATGTCCATAACCTATAAGATGTATGCATAAAAGCACCAAACATTACTGCACTCCAATAACAAACAGCAATACACGATGCTATAATCACAAAGATCGATGACACTCCAAAAATTGAGTTAGACGAAATATTGTGTATAATAATGAATCACCTAGTAAACCTACATGACCAGTTAACTGACACATTATTGCCTATACGGCAATGGTTAAAAATTTTTAGCAAATTTGAAAACAATAACCACAACTACTAAGCATGTTAATAGATCCCGGCTCAAAATATTTTGTCTCACAGATAAAACGTCCAAATCCGAGTGTTCAAATCCAATTCTCGTGGAACACGAATGAAGGACTTTCTGAAGAAAGACAGAAAAATCAGGTGACATTCAACATCACATATTTATGTTGATGACATATTTATGTTGATAATTGATCTCATCGAAAACAAAGGTGCCGCCGTGCTGCTGACGAATCTCATCAAAGTCATCAATTTAGAGTCATGATTTGCTTCCAATCAAACTTACGCCTGGACCGATTCCCAGATTGGACTCGACTGGCTAGCAAGCCACCCAGGATGATGAAGAAAGTTCGTTGGTAATAGAATTGCACTCTCTCTCTCTCTCCCTCCTTCTCTCTCTCTCTGGTGGCATGGTTTTAGGTGGTAGCTGCAATCCATCGAGACATGGATAGATGAAATAAATCATCTACTTTCATTTCGTTCCTTTCACATTCTAATGAGTGGTTCAATCAATTGTCTAACCTAAATCGAACCTTCACTGCAGCATCGAGCATTGCGAACCAGAAAACCTCCAATACAACTAAACGACATAGTTCTCATTAAAGAAAACACCGTTCGGGTAAACCAATGGTCACTAGGGAAGGTTATTGTATTACATCTTGAGTCGGAAAAATAGTAAGAGTAGTCATACGCACTCGGACAACGAACTTAAGCATCTAGTACATAAGCTTAGTCTATTGCCCATATCACGAGGAAATGCCGAAGAATAATCTACGAATCATTTATCGAACTTATCCGTACAAGAGGAGAGGGAGTATATTAAGTAGTTATTTAAGCGTTGATCGACTTCAGTTTTGAGATTTAAGCGACACGGTAATCTCCGATCCAAACACCACAGCTTTAACCACTGTGGGTGGTAACTTACTGTGGTGTATTCAATTGCTTGGTAGATTACTACTACAGCCTTTACCAAAACTTTTGATGCCACTTCAAGGTCATATCCTTAAATTAAAATTTTAATTAAAATTTTTCATTATCAACTCTTCACTATCCAATGGTAGAATATTTGTTAGGCTCTTAGTATAAATGCAAATATACTATTTAGATCATCTACTAAAACTATAGAAGTGCAATATAAGTACATAACGATATATCGATACATCATTTTATTTTTCATTTATGCAAATTAGTTGTTCGTTATATGCTTTATAAATTCATGATACCTACAGTATATGTTATGTACAGCTAATAATGCAAATTTTTTGAAAAATATTATTGTTTACATAAAAATTGATATGAAAATATGTTTATGTTGTTTGTTTTATGTTTAATAGTTTGTTTGTTTGTTTGAACGGAAGTATAATTACTATAATGCTTAATATGATATTAGACCGATTTAAATATTCATAGAGTGATTTGTTGTTGCGATAGCACAGGATAGTTTATAACTCGTAAATAATATATACGATGGTGATCCTGGTTCTCTTTAATATAAGCGAATAACATTTTTTTTGGGATGAAATTTAGATTTTGGTTTTGGTAACATACACACATTTTAAGGATTATATGTATTGAGCATTTTATTTACTTTGACACCATAAGAAGGTAATGTTAAAGACATTTAATTCGCAGGACGTTTCAAAATTATCTTAATTGATGAGCTAAAATGTACCAAAATATTGATGATTCTCCTTTTACCTAAAATAGCCGTAAGTCTATTAATAATGGGTTAAGGGTGGTTTTATAGCTTCATTGAATAGTTTATACCGTTCTAGATAGCCAGAGTTATGTAAGAGAAATCTGATTTTTCTGAATGAACATTTTTATTGTCTTTAGCCTTCGGGAAAAAGTGTGAAACTGTATGATTTTATAAGCCTGACAACCCTGACGGATGGGTATAAATGATGGTAAGAGCAAGAGCTGGTTCGGGATCAAATCTAGATTGTTGATATGATATGAGCCATCACAGTACCATTTTAATAGTGACAACCACCAAATGTTACAAAAAAGTTTATTTGCAGCTAATCTGAAAGGCGGAATAATTCAACCAAACGAGAAAATTATATCATATAATTAAGTTGTGCTGGTCTCCCGCCCAAACCGACACAACTTAAATACGCATATATAATATTATATATACATATATACACAGGAATGTTAAGTAATTACTTAAGCCCATAAAAAAATGTAACAAACCCAATTAATTTATTACACCAAAGTTAAACAATAATTAAATTTAATTAATTGTAATCCTTTTTCATGTTTGTAATTATTTTTGTGTTTTAATTTTTGAATTGATTATATGTCACACTGTATAAACAGGCGGAAAAGCTTTTTTTTTTACAAAAGAAACAAAAAAAAAACATTGAAAATTCCATTTGTATTCATATACGATATCGCACTTTTCCATCTTGTGTATATGTGTACTGTTCGTATGAATGTTGAACAACAAGTAAAATATTTATTTAGGGCATCATAGCGGCGCGCATACGGTTTTCCTTCGAATTTCCAATGTTTTATTTTTTTTTTGTTATACTTTTATACCAAAAAATTATTTTTAGCAGCATAAAATCTATTTATGTATAACAAATAGTAACTCAGTCAGGCACGATTCAGCATAAACTGGTTTGTGTGTGAAAAATAAAAAAAGATAGCAGTATTGTGAATATGTTGTGGATAAGTCTTCAACAATAAAAGTGTCGACAACAAATAATTTGTAACCTCTAAATCTGGAAATTTATCTTACATAAAATCAATAGTGTGGGAAAATAACCAAACGAAATCGATTTTTCATAATCATGTATGTTTTTGGTGTAAAATACAACTAATCGATTTTCCCTAAACACGGAAAATAAAAAGCAATTAAAAATTTAATTTATTGCCGTTATTTTATGAAAATCGTATTTCGAATTGGTAAAATTTGGGTTTTGTTGTTACGCACGTTTTTGTATGATTGCATTTCTATAAATAACGTACGTCAGAGCCAAACAAATTTCCCAACCATTTGTTTTTATGTTTTGTTTTGAGTTTCATTGATAAATCTATTATTTCGGTTTTTGATGAATTTTCTTGGTGACGTTGGTGATGTTTGTTATTTCCGTTGCTCGTAAATGAACTTGAACTTTTCGAATCACCTTTGTATATGTTGAGTGTAAAAATAGTTCGTATACAGAAAATACAAAATTATAAGAATACGAAATATGTAACCGTTTTGGATGTATCATATAATTACCGAAACGTAGATTGAGACAGTTGGGTTCCATGCAATATATTTTGCCAATTTTTTTTAAAAAATTTTAATGCACCAATGTCATTGAACGGGCAAGGTCTCGATTTTCTGACTTTGTTCACAGCAAACTGGTTCATTGGCATTTTGTCAAAATTGCGCACATTATGACTTTCTATTTGTATTTTGATTTTTTTAATAATTTAGAATTGTAATACATTTTTAGATAAAAACTATAAGTGGCGAAAGATAATTTTTATGTTCGAACGACGACATGCGATGGTAGTGAACCAAATATTTCGAAATTTTAATTTACTTGCATTTTACAATTATTATTGTTGCCAGAATACCTATTAGCTGTACACGATTGTCATTTAACCAAATTATAAATTATTCTACATGAAATATTTACAATTACCATGTTTAAAATGTATGTTTTATTGAATAATTCTTAATACGAATCAAGATGTCTTCGAAAATTTTATTAGGCATATAAATTAGACGAATTGTTGTATTTTCGTAGTTTGTTGCCAAAATTCTTGAAACTTAGTTAAATGTTGAATTCAAAGTAATGTCTACATTTTTATTACTGTGCTGCGATATACAAATTACGGAGTTGTCGAATCGCAAAATTACGAAAATTTAATTTGTCTTGGCATACTAATGCAGATTTATGAGATGACGGTGAGATTATATAGTGACTGAATTTTTATTTGTATATGCACAATATGTCTTTTAGAGAACAGTTTAGTTGTAGAGCCATCTGAAACATAAAAAATTACAGTTTCAAATAGTAAAGCTTTTCTTGCAAATAAATTGAAAATGTTCAAGCGTTACAAATCTAAAAAACAAACAAATCAAATGTTATTTATAATTTAATTAAATTGCAGTTCTAATTTGTTGGCGGTTCCAAAACTGATTGAACCTTATTTCATTATGCAAATACTAAATATAGGATTTAACCACCTAATCCGACGTAATTATGCGCGTAATGAATATTGAGAGATTATCAAAATTGACACATTTTTGAATTATAATGCTCAAATTATGTGATCCACTTGAGCGGAAAGATAATTCGAATTTCAAAAAAAAAACCATAAAACAAAAAATTTCATACCCTAATTCTATTGATCTAGATCATTGTAATCATTCAAGCAGCACATCCTCCCGTACTCGTATATTATATAAACAACACGTTTTCAGAACAAAACCATATTCTCGTCTTCTTTTGTAAATTTTTTCTGCTTATTTTAATCAATAAATTATAAATTCAAATTTAACACTTAGTTTGTGTTTGCCATGATTAAAATAAAATCTAAAAAGAATAATAAAACATCTAACAGATTCATTTTTTGAACACATATTCCGAGTATGTATATACGTAACGTATGCTCGGTATATAATAATATAAATAAAATCCGAACAATAAGAAAACTCAGCATCCACCGCACATCTCGCCTATCTCGTATGTTTTGCACCTACCTAAATTTAAATAATACACTAATTTAAATATTATCGATTCTGTCAAATACACAATAGATTCGTATATAAAACGAATTAAAGATAACGACGTTTCATATAAGTCACTTTAAAAAGCTTTTAAAGCTTTATTCAGCAAAATGGGAATGAAGTAAAGTGGTTAGGAGTACCTATATTGATTGTTAATTTATATATCCAAAAATTATATATATATATATATATATATATATATATATATATATATATATATATATATATATATATATATATATAGCTGCTTTATTGTAGTTTCTAACAGTGGCTTCCAAGATACCACCATTACAATTGTTAAACAATGACCCATCATTTTTGTGAGCAGATTACATAAATCACATCAGGTTACAAAATTAGCGTTTCGGCTGAAGAATTTGAGCGAATAATTAACCCGATGTCATGGGCAAAAGAAGCGTAAATTGTAAAACCGGATTTTCCAACAATTCACCACCGCTTGCAATGCCAACAAAACTATTTTTAATGTAAGATAACCAACAGATGGCCTATACTCTCTACAAGAAAAAACATCAATCACACAATCTACTTTCAAAATATCAACAAGATGTCAAGCAAAGCCATGCCAATTTTCAAATTTTGTCTTAAAAACCATGTTTGCGAAATACGTTATTCTGGAAACAAATTTCTCCCGATATTCTTAGTTCAGAATTATTCCCTAGTGAGAATATTCTATGTAGATGTGATCCCTCTTTAATAACAAGTAAGAAAACAACTATATGATGGTAGTAATTTGATTTCGGTACACACCAAATTGGTAAGCGAAGAGGTCAAGCTTACTAATCGTCCATTTGAACATGTTTTCGTCAAAGTAAAGAGCAATGATAAAATAATATTCTTGTTTGCTGTTTACCTACCACCAAATATCCAGTCCAGATGATTCCGTGATAGTGTTGGTTGATTTTAACCTTCTTCATGTGGAATGGTTAGAAGCGCAAATGGAAGATTTTTGGATCTTATTTTCTATAATGACATCTCATATGATATCAAATGTGTTAATCACTAACACCATTTACATTGAATGATATAAATCACAAACCGTTAGGAATCAGCTTCAAAATCTCTAGGATTAATACTCCATGTTGTCATCACTTAGCTTCCAGTACTAGACTTAATTTCAATAAGGATGATTTAGGAAAGCTCAGCAATTTCCTATACAATATTAACTCGGAAGACGAATTTGACGTTTCTGATGATTTTAATAACAATCTTGGTATTTTCTAAGTAAAATAATCACAAGAATTTGAACTGTTCCTCCCAGTAATCAGGACTACACCAAACTCACTTAAACTATGTTACGATGACATCTTAACTTTAAGAATCGCAAAGACAAAGTATACAAAACGTATGAGATCATAAAAAAATGATGACGATGACAAAATTAAATTTATTAAAATTCATACTACCATCTGAGATTCAAAATTTACATAACTGAAACTGAAAATAAAATCAAAAATGATTCAAAATACTTTTGGAAATTTTTTAGTGACAAGAGGGTAATAAAATGATACTCGTCAACTATGAAATCAGATAATTTGACCTCGTCTAAGTTCAAATTTATTAGCATAATTCCTCCAATCAATATATAAATCAGATGAACACCTCTACAGTAACAATCCTGCTAGTTAAGCTAACCATTCAATCTATAAAATCATCTATTTCGGAAACTGACATACTAGGTAAATATCGGAGCACAGGTTGTGGGCCAGTTACTTTTCAATCGTCAATTATTAAAGCAGTATAGCAGATTAATTTTGTTGGCCAATTAAACTCCTGTTCAATAAATCATTGTGCACTGGAGCCTTCTTTACAAATGGTAAATTTACAAAATAACACCAATTTTTAAATTTGAGATAGCGAGTTAACTTTCACGCCAGTGCATAATTATCAGCTGGGTTTCATAGTGGATTATATGTATTTAAAGAATTAAAGAATTTTCAAATTGATTATATTTATCAATTTGAAAATTCTTTCAAGTCTAGTCATTTCGGACTATCATTTTAAAGTATGTTTCCGAATTTTCATTTATTTAACGAATCGTCTTTTCCACTAATTTTAAAAATATTGAAAGTAACAGCACAACATTATTTATGGAATAGGTTCAAAAGTGCAGACGTGAGTCAACATTCGCACAAAATAAACGGGACCACCCAATATAAATAATTTTGATTGGAATATTTTACAAATTTACAGATTTTTAATAATTTACTTGCAAATTTGAATCAATCTATCAAGTTCAAAGATTAAAACGTGACCAGAAATATTTAGTTGCTCCTAAATACAAAAATAAAATATTGACCGTACAAATTATATGGGATATTCTAATTGGAATGCTTTCATTTTGAAATTACTAACAACTAGCATTGCCTCCTGAACAAAAGCAGTTCAATTATTATAAAAACCACCCTTTTGGGAAGTTTTATGCATCTCAACTTAGCTTGTTAAACCTCCAAATTACGTTTATTTAAATAACAAGATGCTGAAACAATTGCAAAAAAGGCGCAAAGATTATATGTATATATACCACCCAGGTTCTTTCTTATTTTAGTTTTAAGATCAAAACATAGAAAATGGCAAACCCTTTATATAGATGTTCCACTTCATATAACTATTAATTGTATGATAATATAATAATAAAATGAAAACGATATAAAAAGAATGGCGCTGTTACGATGACATTTAATATTTATTTATTTTTATTATTAATAATAAATATTCGATACAGAATTTTTTTTTTTATGGTTTTATATTTATTTATTGCTGTGTGTGCAAATGTATGGGTGTTATTATAATGTTTTAATTAAACTTTTTTAATATTTAATCAATATATAAATGTAAAAAGAAATATTAAATTTTATATTCAATAAAAAAAAAAATACAATTTTTGTTTTTTGTACAATTGTTTTTGTGCATTTTCATTTAATAATTTTATCAATAAATAAGTACGTCGATAAAACATCTTTTTTATTACAGTAATAAAAGTAATTGAAGTATTTTGATTGAATAATGAAATGTTTTTGTGTCTCCTTAATTTAAAATCGTTTAAAACGAGGGAATTAAATTTTATCAAACAAATTTTGTTTATAGGTTATGGAAACATAACCCACACTAGCGCCTAATCGCTATATATATCCGGATTATAACTTGGAAATTCTCACTATTTTAGCAGATCTTAATTAGTCCTCGTACGAGTCATGCATATTGGCAAAATGGTTTATAATTTAAACTGCCATCTATTAATAGTTTAAAGAACTAAATAATAAATGATTTAAGGGAATATTGGCTAAATATTACCACAGACACAATTGTCAAAATAGTTATATTATTAGTTTTGAAATTATTTCGCTTAGTAATGGAAAATTAACCGCCGTGATTAAATGCAGATTTTCTCCTGCGCATTTTGATTTATCATATAGTCATATAGTTTCTTCGGCTAATCATTAAGAAAAGCTACATTTTCATTTCATAATTTAGTGAAAATGTAAAAATACTAAACGGGGAAATTTGGAAAATGATATTGGTCTAGAACGCGTATGACGGTTAGCTTTAGATGTCTGATAGAGAATGCACGTATTTTGGACTAATAACTAGTATCGGGTACCGATAGGTATCCAATATTTGGAATCGATTATTTTTCGAGTTGTATGAAATCGTGGGTGAGAGACTACGCCCAAACTTTTAAGCAATTGCTGTTGTCAATGGTTTACGGTCGGTGTCGATTAAAAATATGTTGCCCTAGATGGAACATCAGAAGTGCTTAATGGCACTTTATAGTCAGTAGCCCTCGGTCGAAATCAAAATAAATTTGGTCGGGTGGAGAAAGCTCTTTGGCAAAGGAAGGGGTTTCCATCTTCGACCATGTTGCAGCCTCAATTCAGCTCCCACAGCAGTACTAGAAGCATTTGTGCCAATACGTAGCGATACTTGTAACATAAGATGAGTTATAAGTAGTTTGAGTGAGTGCCAGTTTCGAGGTATTTCTTGCCGTTCGCGTTCAGGTGGCCATAAAAATGGATGTGTTTTACTTACTTTGCCTAGCTCACTAAGATGGTCATGAGTTTGAACTTAAATATTCGGCAGTAAGAAACAAAGCGATGATAAAAGTAATCATGCCCATCACAAAACGCTGAGCTTGCCTGATAGAAGTTGGTTGAGAAAAGGACTGGAGTGCTACGATTTGGCATAGGAAGTTGAGGAAGGCTACATATATTCGGATAAACGCGGAAATAATAAAGTGTTAATTATTTCGGTGTTTAAATTTGATTTTGCTTGCTACTAAAAAAGTTTCGGGTCCACAAAGCGATAAGAAAATAGCATTATCGTCACTACAACACTACGACTGCGGTTTTTGTACAAGTCAAGATTAACAGGACAACATAAGAAACCTTTTGTTATTAAAAAAGAAGTGCAACATACCATAGCATAATATAATACTGCTTTTAATACTTGGATATCAGGTGTTCCTGATTTCTAACAACCATATAATTCGATCAATAGAGAGAATTACATGGTTGTTAGAACCATATTTGGTTTGCTTTGAAAAATCTTGGAATCCCTTAGAAATATATGTTTAATAGTTGCGAACACGTGATTGAAGGAATGATGAGTTGCACTTCGAAAGTTTAAACACTCTGCATAAGATATAAAACTGAATGTTGAACTTCGTTGGTTAGACCCATTATGATAAGGATGTGACAGTCGAACCCAACAGTTAAATGATTATGACAGATTTGAAGAATTAAATCGATCGCGTTCTGGGTGTCAAACCTACATTTATAAGACCATATTCCATAATAGATTTTATTCTAAATACGTTTAACTGTCCGGAACTTATCAGCCACTCACTGTACTATGCCTTATGATTAAGATATTCGATATAAGAAAATAAAAAATTACGCCATTGATTAAAAGAAGCCCCAAAACACAAACAAGAAATTAAAAATAAATCAATAAATTATCGAATCAACGATCAAACGAACCACAAGTGTGTAAAAGTTAGTATAATACTTCATTAGAGTCAAGAGCAAAGAAAAAATGAAAAAATTTATGTTTATACGCAATTTATAATCACATCATTTGGAAATCCCTACACTTCTTGTATTCTTATTTCGGCTTTTCACAAATTTCTTTTATTTATTTTTGCATTTCGTTTTATCATTTTTATTTTTATTTTTATTTTTTATCGATATTTAAATATCAAAAGAAATTAAAATTCATGTTGTATAGTACATCGTTATTTGTGTACACAATAAATTTGTATACAAAGCGAATATTTTACATGGGCGGATTAGATAGAATTCCGCGCCATCGTATCATTCTCCAGAAAAAAAAAACAAAAAAATGTTAAATGCACACGAGTACAAATTATTATTAAAACATCTATAGCAATTTACAATAAAACCATTATCGGATTGGCACATAAAATCAAGATATTGCAATCGATAAAATCGTACATATATATATATAGATAAGAAATCTGAACGGAATGTTTAAGATATGTATATCCAAAATATAATAAAAAAAAATGTAGAAAGCTTTTCATACAATAAAAATTAAATCAATTCGATTTTCCTATATTTTTCGTACTACGCCAAGAAAATTGGAAAATAAGAATTTGCCTTAATATACGTATATATGTTGATGTCTGTGTGTGTGTGCACGCAATATTATTTATCAAATCAATAAATGATAAAATAAAATTAATAAAATTTAATTTAATTTTGAAATCGCGAAACGCAAAATAAATAAAATCATTATTTTCTTTAAATTAAATTTAAAATAAATATTTTATCCATATTATATATATATATATATATATATATATATATATATATATATATATATATATATATATATATATATATATATATATATATATATTATATATATATATATATATATATATATATATATATATATATATATATATATATATATAAATATAGGCAAAATGCTATGTCGATGGGAATAAGCTTAATGACTTCAATAAATATTGTATTTGTTACAAGTACTATATGTATACAGCACAATATTAAACTACAGACTTTAGGCGGATTCGGGAGTTATCTCGATGCAATTTAATGTTGAAATTATCTATTAAAAAATTGATTTTCGTTTCGAATATTTTTTTTATGGTTGTACAAAATTTTATCGGTTCCCATATAATAAATATAATTTTATGATAATTCCATAAATTTATGTATAATAAAAAAGGGTCGAATGGTTTTGATTCCCTATACCATTAATCGAAATTGTATAATACCCAAAGTTGAAGATTTCGAATAATATATCATTTTAAAGAGTCACCGCCTTCGATATTTCCATCCCAGTCTACTATACAATTACAAAATTTCATTTTGCATGTTCGGTTAATGCAGGACGTATCACTGGTGACAAATCTTTAACCTATTTGTCTATAATATTTTTGCAACGTTTTGTAGTTGCAAATACTCAATAAAAATAATCGGTTGTTTACGTAATTGCTGGCCGACCAAGCTGAATCTAGATCCCGTTTTATCGTGTTTAATATGTAAAGTATCCAGGACTTAAGATCTGTTATTTACCTATAAGTTAATTACATAAGTCTGTGGCTGTTGAGAGTCAACCCGCTTAAATTGGAAAGCACCGAGGGAAACATTTTCATATCGTCTAAAAATTAGGCATTAAGCGCATTTGAAATTACCAACCACATCTTTGATAAATCCTAGTAGTGGGCCGATAAAACTATCCTGTGGTACACTGCTCGTTGCTCGAAAAAAGGTAAAAGAAACTCAAAAAGCTCCACAAATTACCAACGATCAGTTAGATTATTAGATTACAGCCAGCTGTAATAAGCTCACAATTCAATTATCTTAACTTAGAAATAACGTGATATTGATCGACTTTATCAAAGGCCTTGGCAAAGTCAATGAAAATAATATCAACTTGCTGTTTAGAGTTTGTAAAGTTCTGAGTAAATCACGCGGTAATAAACCATATTTGTAACCATTGATCAACCTGATAATGTTGCTCGATACAGAAAAATGTTGTACCACGGTAGTTTTCCATATCGCTTATTTTACCTGTTTGAAAACTGGACTAATAATAGAAATTTTTCAAGGATTTGCAAAAACTCTCTCTAACAATTTCATTAAAAAAAAAGGCCATCGGCGATGTCAGGCTCGTCGCAAAGTTCTTGTAACTTTTGAAACTAGTTGCGGCGCTTTCCAATATTTTATTGAGGTCCATCAGTCTTTAATGCAGATCACTGAATTTTGCTTGATTTGGTGGCTCATGTATTTGTAGAGAAATGTCAAGTTGTGCTTTTATGAGAATATATAGAGATTACTTTATATTTTAAATCAGATATCTTGTGGTTATTATGAAAATTATTTTAAAATCTGGCGATCATCACTCTTGGCTGAGGTCAACAAATGTAGCTTAAATTTGCAAAGACTAAATGTAATTAAAGATGGTGTGGGTTGAAGCCTACAGAATTTTGAGCCTTAATAACATGTTTCACTGCTGCCTAGTACGCCTTTCTTGGATTGCTATTAAATATACTAACCACACCTGCTGCATAACAAACGTTGAGACTTGTGGCCTGTGCCGCAAAAATTATATTTCCAACACACTTTCATGGTAAGAAAGATTTTCATTTCATCCATCTGCAATTCATTTTGTGGCATCATATTCTTTGGCAACCTCTTATTCATAGATCTAATTGGGTATAGACCGGGTTACAATTATGCATGTTGAATCGTTTCGAAACTTGATTCATATAGCCCTCTTAATCCAACCAAAAAATCACTATATCCTTACCCATATCTATGATTTCAAGAGATTTCATCAAGCACGATTTCAAGTGTTCGTTACAACTTTGATCATTTGTCAAATTAAGTAAATTGTCGGCATAAATTCCTACCACAAGTATTCCAGTCTTGTTACTTTTGTAATGAACACAATGATCAGTGTTCGATTTTGTTATTCCGAAACCTGTCAACAACGTCTGGGTTATGTCTGTTGAAATCTGACATAACCCAAACGTTCATGCCATAGAACAAACCCATTATTTTTCGTATTTGCTGTCATGTTCAAAACAACTTCTGATTGTCTGTCTAATCGATAAATATCCCCAACTCGTCTCTCTGTAGCAACAACATTGTCAGCTGAATTAATCACATTGCATCCACCATAATAAAAAATTACAATATTTCTACAATATGCCTGTGCTGACATATCGATCGTGTATTACGCTTCGGCTCATCAAGTGAATCGGTCGGCACAGGTTAAAATATATGTATATCTATTGATTTGGATGATAGAAGAGGTTCAGCACTATGTACATGTGAATATTTTCAAATCCAAATGGTGGAATTTCGAATTGTCCTAAAGGCGCCTGTGCATGCCTTTGAACTTTCGAACGTATTGGCAGAATAAACAAGATTGTGTCCAATGGTTTAAATCCTTGTTTATAATAAGTCAGAAATATCGAGCAGTAATCAACTTAAGAGTTATACGGATACCTGAATGTGAAAATTGTGTAAAGTTTTTAAGATTTTAAAGCGCAACGGCTCTGCAATAAATGGACGATTGATTCCAGTTGATGTTTCGCAGTAAGTTTCAAAGCCAGACATTTTAAAAGATCTAATTTGTGATAGCTAGTTTGGAGTGGTTTGTGAGCACGACATCTGGAACCAGAAAGAAAATTTTAAAATTCTAAGTCTGCTTTTTGTTTATGTGTGAAAGTGGAAATTAGCTTCAACTGTTTCGATTCTATTTGTTTGATTGGTGTTTGGTGTCGCTTCCTGGTCGGTCGTGCGAGATAATGTTTCCGCCACTATATTGTACTTAAAATTCACATGCCAAATATCAGGAGTAATCTGACTGATGTAATTTAAATGCCACCCCGTCTTGGATTACGTTAAATTTTTGACTAAATTGCTCTGGTCAGAGGTTTGTGGTTGGTGTAGAAGTTGAAGTCCAGGCCTTTTACAAAGTGCTTTATTGACAGATATATTGAAAGTAATTCTCCATCAAATGTTTAGTATTTTTGGCTGTTTTAGGATTCTTTATAGTAGAGCGAACAAGTCTGGTTGAATTGAAGCGAGAATCTTTGCTAGTTTCGGTTTAAGCTTGTGATAGTAGTTTACCATTACGATTAACTGCTGGATTATCTTGATTAAAGTTGAAGCTGAGAGATCTGTAATGACATTAACTCGCTCTTTAGTTCTTTAGGAAGAATATCATTAAATGTGATTGTGTGACTAAGAAAAACGAATAAGTTCAGACCCAAAATGCATTTGAAACTGTTTATGTTGACGTCAAAGTCATCGAGCTGTTGGAAATGTTGTTCCAAATGGCATTTGGAAATAAAGTCTAGATCTTAAACATTGATAAATCACTGAAATGTTTGTACATTATTTCTATTACCAAATGGCATTTGAGTAAATTCGAAGAGGCCGATCGGGGCTGAAATTGTATTTTTATGAACGTCTTCAGTTGCGACGAGAATTAAATGATATGCTTGGACGAGATCTATTTTGGAGAAGATTGCGCTTCCATGTACATATATGAATGGAGAAGTATTAAATATCGGGAATCGGGTAACGTTCTGGTTTTATATAAATGTATTGAGGCTTCGATAATCACCACAAGGTCTCCAATCTAGATTTTTTTTTTCTTTACCATATGTAGTGGTTGGCAAATGCTTAAGTTCTCATATGTTGGAATTTGGTATACTAAGTTTTGTGACGTATTTGTTCTAATCGACGTAGTCTTGATGTAACAATCTTTTGTAACAACATGAATTTTGGTGGTAAATTATAGCTTGGCTTCACTGTTATAAAAGAAAACTTCTTTAGTAACGTGTCCTAACCGTTTTTATCCATCTTTAGTAACGTGTCATAATCCATACAGTAGCATTGATTTACAGCCGCGTCGTTGTTCAATGGTGACGATTACATTTGTCTTCTTGCCAATATGCAGTTTTATTGTCATATTTTCTTCTTTTGTAGCTTAACTATAAATCATGTCAAACTCACAATTAACCACAATTAAAAATTGATTTATAGACCAGTGAAAGAGCGAAAAGTGTTACCGGCAAGTCAAAGAATTAATGCAGTGCTAAAAGTAAACGCAATAAAGTTATACAATTTAAACGGGGGTTATAAATTGAGAGAAATATATTTATCAAGATAAAATTATTTCTTCTCTCTTGACAAATATGTTTATCTGCGAACGTGTTTATTGCAAGACTATAGACGATTTCGAGATATAGCGATCAGTAACATATTCCTTTTTTGATATTTTAAATCACCATGCGGTTAATTGAACGATATAGATCTCTTTCATCACTTGTAAATAAGACTTAAGCATGAGCGTTTCACGAAAATATTTCATTCGTGGTTATAATTTTATTACAAGGACCTAAACACCTCTCAATTCTTAGAAAATAATTTAATTATTAAATAAACGTTTAAGCTAAATTAAGTGACAACGGAAATTTTAATTCGGTCATTCGCTTTATTTCACCCTTCCTTAGAACCAAAAAGCCAAAAACAGAATTACCAACATAACTTAACATTTTTGGTTCAAATGAAGCGTTTTATTGATTTTTATTGTAATTAATTTAAATCACAGCAAGGGTTATAATTTTATTTTAAACCTTCCTTAAAACTTTTCAGCGATTGACTAATGTTTAAATTGCATTACAAATTAATCTTTTTGCGTGATTTAAATTAAATATGGAATCACGACCTTTTTAGGGTATTTTTATATATTAATGACTTTTAGGCGATTCACCCAAATTATGTATTTTTTCATTGATGTCATCCATTTTTAATTTTGTGTAACGATTTATAAAATTTAAAAAAATCTATAATTAGTTTAAAAACATTTGTCACTTACTTCGTTCAACCTTTGTCATGCTCATGCCTCGTCCGGCTTTCCTCCACTGTCGACACCATCCTCGCGACACAAACAATTTCAATAAATTACCACTATTCGGCGCTGTATCACCACTCCGTTCGATTTCCGATGATCGGCACGATGATGAATCCTCAAAACTAGGACTACGACGTTTACGTTGTATACAACCACAACTACGTAACATTTCAGGCATTTAATTTTAAATAAAAAATTAATTAAAATTAAATTAACCTTTTTAAAAAATGTTTTTTTTTTTGGTTTATTATTTATTAAAAAATTATGGGGAAATTTTTTTTATCTGCAATGAAAATAAAATAAAAAATCGTTAAATAACTAAATTATTCGATAAATTGGCAAATGAATAAAACGGAAAAAAAATACAGAAAGATTAAATTATTTATAATGAGGCGCCTAAAAGACGATAACACTGGAAAAAGTAATACACAACACATATACCTAAAACAAAAAGAGAAAGGATGATATTATTCTTTTGTTTTTGATGTATTTTTTTGTTTTTGTTTTTAATGTTTTCATTAAAATCGGTTTATTTTTATATCAGCAAACATTTTGGAGCTAGCAAAGCAGAAAGCAGAATTAAAATAATTTAGAAACATATTTGAAAGGAGTGAGGTCCTGAAAACCAGTTTTATTTTTTAGGTAGAACATTATGAATAAAAATTGGTGTTAAAATTGTTTTAATTCATTTGAATATAGGGACGACGATGGAAGAGGACGGCAGTATTGAATTATGGAGGTATAATAGCCATTTGGCTTAATCGAATTGGAATTAATTAAATCAAAATCCTTTTTAACTTTTCCAAGGCAAAACATTTTTTATGTACAAGCATATACATACATACTGATTTTGTATGAAAGTGCTTTGAATAATATTAATGACGTGGATTTTTGTTTTACTTTTTATATATTTGGGGTACATTTAACATTTCTTTTATTTTGTGGTAGCCCGGGTTTTATCGATTGAAATGAACATTGAAGTAAAAACAAACTCGATGGTTTGCTAAAGTACGGAATATGGGGTTTGGTTAGATAGTAAAAATCAATTATGACCTTTATACTTAAAATTCAATCAAAATCTACTAAAAAATGAAATTCTTGTGGAAAAATTGAATTTGGTTAGGGAATGTCACGTACACAAATTATTTAAATATATATATTTAAATATTTCTAATACGTATTATTTGCCATACATTATAATTTAGCAGCAAACATATCCATATATCGATTTTAGAAACTATACAAAATGTATAATAGTTTCGTATTAATTTGGTTTGATTTGCCATTGATATCATATTATGTGTGCCATCGTCTAATTTACTGTAAAGGGCATAGTACTATTCAATGTCAAACACATGCAATAATTCGATTAGCATTAATTGGTCAAAATATATTTTGTTATGTGTATATTGGCTGCTTTAGATTAGTATCAACCCCTTCCAAGTACAGAAATTTTTTCGTTCCAATTTTCAAGTTAAAACGAAAATAAAAAAATATATATATTCGTATGTTTAGTTAAACCTCTTTATGTTGTTCAGCCAAGGGACAGCAAAATTGGCCAAATTATTGTTATGTTTAAAAAGGTTAGTGGATTCAAATCCTTAATACTCTCATGTTCATGCTTAACGTAGTTGGGAAAGCCGTGTGGTCAAAAACAGAAAAATGCAGCTGGTAAAGTAAAAAGTTGAATATACTATATTTTCAATTTTCGCGTGGGTAGAAAAAAGTAGAGTAGAGGAGTAACTTTCATAAACAATTTATAAACTTTACTTCTTTTATCCATACGATAATTTTTGGGAATCAACTCACGACATTCTTTCGACATGACTGACTTTGGATGACTAAAAACCAGAATATGTCATGCACAGTTCATATTGCTTCTTAAATTTTTTATATAAAATCAGTATTTAAAATTTTTGTTCACCGAGTATACATAACCTCATTCAGTATGTGGTTGGAATCCACCTACTTATACCACCTACTTACGCCACCTTCTTACGCCATCAAAAAGCAATAAAAATAATTACAAAACGTTTTTTGTACAATATGGCTGTGAAATTTCAGTATACGGGGCTGGAAAATCAATTGAATATGAAAATTGGTTTTTCTTTTCTGAAAATAATCTGTTCGATATTTTATTTCTATGTCTCTAATCCGATTATTACTATTTTTAAATATTTCATATAGTCATGATTAATTATATACTGTGGGGCGTTTGCATTCTCATATATACACAATAAAATACTGTCAATGTCAGATTATATAGAACGCGCTCGCACACATACATAAATAAGGTATAAGTAAACAGAAAATCAAATCCCGATTTATGTTGTTGATACACGATGATTATTAGTAATTTTAATCAGTTAATTAAAGAAGATTAAATTTATTATCTATGGATGTAGTGTTGTGTATCAAAGGAAGAAAAATCACTTAAATATTTAATAACACTATGATTGAGTTAATGGAAAAAGTTACATCCAGATGAACTCAAAAAGTAGACAACTTATGAAAGAATTTGATTTGTTACGTTATGTGGTTAAAGCAATACAAGATTGACTTGGTATCTAATACCTAACGTGGAATCGAAATGAAGTTCAAAAACGTTAGATCTTCCAGGAAGACCAGCTGCATAATAATTTTGGCAACGACCACAACTAGAGAATTTAAGTCCAGTAATTCAAATAATTTGGCCATATTCGTATACGAACTATAACGCTAGAAAAACCTTCAAATTGCTCCACAAGATAGAACACATCCGCACTGTCAAAGAATACAAAGTTACGTATGTTCAATGCCTGTATAAAATCGTTACTATTTATGGTTATAAAAAATGGAAAAATACGCAGAAAGTTACACGAAGGCTTCAGGTATTCATAAATAAATGCCAAAAGCGAATAATTCGATGCTTCTGGCCAAACAAAATTATGAACGGGGTACGTTCTCTTGCAAACAAGATCGATATAGAGAAACAAATTAGGAAACAAAAAAGAGATGGAAAGGACACACACTTTGAAAGCCACCAAGTGACATTGCCCGAATTTCATTATAATGGAACCTGCAAGGCAAGAGGTAACTCGAAAAACTACCCATGACATGGAAAAGTACTACGCTAACTGAAGCGAACCAAATAAAAAAAAACAAAAATAAATGAAGTCCGATCGATGAACTATGTAAAAGAAGCACATTTAAATGGAAGTTAAGACATTCAAAATAATTTTAGCCGGTAAAAGTCCTCTTTTGACAACTTAACGTAAATAGCACGAATACGTTCTCTAAGCCAACATTTAATAGTTCTATATACCTAAATATAAATAAAATATTATTTAATTTCCAAGTTTCATCTCAGAAAAATTATGGCTTTCAGGAAATTCCTCAGTAAAACATTATTTTATAAATTAATGGTCTATTTCAAGTTCACCACGTATTTTTCTACCTATGGCCCCGGTGTCTCATTCAAGCACCCTAAATTATAATATATGAGGATTTCAGTTATTGTGTACCATCATAATTTATAAATCCTTGTCGTAGAAATTGACTAATTCTATTGGATAGATTACTGACCTTTACAGAAATAAATAAACCTATATTCCATTTTCGCCATATATCTTCTTTACGTGTAATATTAGTTCTTCGGTTGTCTATTTTTTGAGTTATTCTTGACGTAATTTGTCAAACGTTATAATGAGATTAAAATTAAAAACCAAAAAAAAAAAATATTTTTTGGTTTCATTCGCACAGGATCAAAATTATTTTTCGCCAACGCATAAATTTGTATGCTGTCCATATATCCATATAAAGTTATAATGTTCTTATATACATATTTATCACATACATAAAGTTAAATGAACACATTATATATGAACATGGTTTACTTTAGTGCGTTTAGATGTTTGTTGTTATAACGATTACATGGCCAAGGTGTCATATATATACATGATGGATTGGATTACCTGTCCAAAAGTTTATGTTATCAATTTGAGTATCCAACAAACGAAAAAAAAAATGGTCTACGTATTTGCAAAGTGGCATCTCATACAAAATATAATTTATAATGACAGTTGCGTTATTTTTAGATATTTTTTTTGCGTATACTGTTGTTGTACACAGTTCATCAATAATATAAAATTTTGTCGATTTATTATAGGGAGAATGAGATTATGACATTTATTTTTTTTTTTGCCAGTTATCGATTGTCCTCTTCATTTTTGGTTTGAAATATTCTTAAATATGCTATTGACAAAATACACAGCTAAATTATAATGAATATTTGAATATTTTGACTGAATCAATATTTGGTAATTTGCATATTTTTGGGCAGTAATCAGAAGGACAATGTGATTTACAAATTTATTCTTAGGTAATGATATTTGTTTTCTTGTCATGAATTTGAAAAATACCAAAACTGTTTCTGCATGCGTACCAGCTACGATACCTAATTCTATTTTGGAGTACAAAACTTATGTTGAGTTAGGTTCAAAGAGTTCGCTTTTATAAAATCACGTTTTCCTACTGGCATGAGTTCTATCAACATCACTGTCGTCCAAACAAAATAACTTCAAATGTGATTTATCTTTATCACAAAGTAGAATTATTATCACTTATTTTTAGTTGATAACAAATAGATAAGAAAAAAACCGAAAAAGTGCACACACACTGCAAAATTTGCACAAACTACAAATGTTTTGTAGTGTACTACAAGGCAAAGTTC
Source organism: Tipula confusa (assembly GCA_963556175.1). Classification (NCBI taxonomy): domain Eukaryota; kingdom Metazoa; phylum Arthropoda; class Insecta; order Diptera; family Tipulidae; genus Tipula; species Tipula confusa. The sequence goes on from OY744476.1 coordinate 8,224,972, forward strand.
TTTGGGGTAAACTAGGTAAATCGGCAAGGATTACTTCGGGTACGCCAAACATCAAAAATATCTGAACTTCCAATTTTACCAATTTTGCAGTGGTGGCTTGTCTACCTGACGCAGTTAAAACACATTTGGAAAATTGGTCCACAATTCAATTAATTCAATTAACGTTTGTGGCCCTACACCATTTCAACATATTAATGGTGAATTGTGCAGCACATATAGAAAAGTCTGTCAACGTTTTAAAAAATGTTTGTAATTACACCCTCGGAGATACTATGATTTAGTGTGAATCAACATGCTCCCAATCAAAACCGGCTAAATTATAGATCAAATACAAAGATGACATGTCTGCATTGATATTTAGCAGCGCAGGTCCATATTAGAACATCAAAACCAGATTTGCGACTGAGCGAATAATTCCAGAACGAGGGATTAATATTAACAAAGGACATATGCTTGATGATATCGAAGGCATTACTTTAATTATAAGCATGACAGCGCTCAATCGCCCAATGCATAACGCATTTAATCAAGAGTTGAAACGCAAAAAACAATATGATTGCGATGCATTAGGAGAATTAGTATGTATCGACTATAATAATATGCGTATGACACTATCATGAAAGATTTTCTTTTTCAACGCTCCGGGTAGAACTGGCAACCTTTTATGACCACATTTATGTTGATAATAATTCGCACACAAAATGATATTGCTTTATGAGGAATTGCAGCAACGTTGTTGAGAAACGGTCGAACTACCCTTCAGCACTCAAGTTGCCAGGGAATATGCAAATTAATGAAACTCCAACGTGCAACTTTTCGAAGAACTGAGATGGCTCAAGTTTAACAGCAACACGAATTGACCGTTTGTATGAAAGTATGATCGTGCATAAAAAGTATGTGGAGGCATTATAGACCGAAAAATCAACGAAACAGACAAACACAATTGATTCTATTGGCAGGGGATTTTCTCCAAACATTACAAGTGATCTAACAATCAACGCCAGCCGCTGCATTTAATGCATGTTTGAAGGCTAATGGTTGACATTTTGAGTGGCTGCATTACGTTCCCCGTCGATTTTAAAACTAATTTAACGTTTGCAAGTTCACCGAATCCAAGACCCTTTTTTTTAATTTTTAATTTTTACATTGTTGTCACATTTCCAATAGATTCTCGCAAATTTACAAAACGATCACAATCAAATTTATTGGAATTTGCTATCAGTCAGCTAGTGTAGAATAATTCTAAATATTCTTAGTTTTATTGGTAAAAACCACATATAAAGTCGGTACAGAAGAGAAGACCCATACAAAACAAGAGACATGCGACATAAACCGTATAAAAAAGTATAAAAAAAATGTTACTCCCTTAGGTAAATAATTTAAATTTTTACCACTGTCAACCAACGACGGTAATTAAAAAGTTGTAAATTGTTTAATCTACATAAAAATGTTATTTTTCGATTTTGCCAAATCCGTAGAGATATCGTAATTATAGCACTTCCCACCGATGAACACATTTTATAACGGCCACACCTGATATCATAAATTACCTATATATATATAATTATGATTAAAATAGATTATAACTTAATAATGTTCGATTATGTTGTTATGTTATATCATGTGCTATATAGCGATGGACAACTTGCTCAAGTTCAAACAAAGCTTTTGTACGAAATAATTTTACTTATCAAACACTAATCGATTCGATTATCAAACATTAATACTTTTGTGGAAAGCATAAAACATATATAGACCATATTTTATGGGTACACTGGGATGGGCCATTATTTACTGATCACAACATAAAAATAAAAAAATATGAAAAAAGGTTTATAGACTAAACACAGTGTGTGAGTTTATTATGTATATATGTCCTATACTTTGAACATAATTTATAACTCTCATGAGCTTTTCTATATTATGTAACTTATTATGCTTACATAAAGACGAGTATAAATATCCTTTGCCGGCGTTGTTATTCAATAAAATATTTGCTTAGTACTTTAATTCATTTTTGGTATAAAAATTACTCTGTTTAGACATATTCAACGGTTATATTATGTATATGATACCATATATGCATACATTTTATGTTGTTGTTGTTGTTGTACTAAGGATTTCACATCAAGTATTGTTGTAATAGTAAATTATATTTTCATTTAGAATACCATAAACTATAGCCTTATACGAAGCAATTAAAATATTTAGAGAACCTAAGTTCTGATAAAAAAAAATAAAAAGTTACACATAAGACGTCACGTTTAAATTGAAGTGATTACGTAAGTGAATTTTAATGTTATATAAGTATGTTGATGCTTTTGTACAACAATTCTTTATTAATTAAATAGTAATTAATATTGCACATGATGTACGATAGTGAACACGTTCCTATATCTATGAAACATATAATTCAATTAAAAATTTTTTTTTATTAAAAATGTGTCAAAATGAAAATATGTGATGTCGACTAAAAACATTAATAATGGCATTATTATAAGTTGCTCGTGTTTCTCTATTATGATACGAAAATATATCATTAGTTTTCATGGAAAACTGAACATAAATTTGTCTTAATAAAAATATTAATATTGATTTTGGTACGAAGCAGGATGTCTTATCGTAAATAGATGTTATATGTTGGCTAGTGCTTAACAGTAAACTAAATATTAGCACTTTCAAATGTAATGGTTTGTCTTTAATTAAAACAATTATTCAGTACTATTGCACAACAGACGATTTTTAGATTTTTATTTGGCACCAATCATGAAGCTCCCAACACCCTTCCACTGATTCCACGGTATGGTTTTTATTGCTCGATCGTTTTCTTGTATAGTGTATAGTGTGGGCAGCATTACTGGGTTTGACTAGCCAGTCAAGCGATACCATTACTCTTTTATTGTTAGCGTCAAGGTCAAAAATTTGTGCTGTTTGTCCAAAATTGGACGAGGAACATCAAATAGCGGTGGTAAAGGTGAATGTACAACATCGTTACTAATAAAAGTTTGTAAACATGTTTTCAATTCAGGTTGAATAAGAACATTTTCTGTTGAATGGTTTTTACCAGTTGGTTCTTCAAAGCTTACAAAATCTGACTGGTTTACGACGTTTTTGATTTCATCGAAAAATTCTCCAGGCAGTGAAATTGAAGTATACACCAATTCTGAAGTAGTTAATTTCAATTATTTCTTGTAAGTAGCACGAAGGTCAAGTAGAATCGGTAAAATAACGGGTTTGAGACCAGCGTTCTATTATTCAATTTGCCTGAGCGTGGTATGCCAAATTTTGCAAGAAATTGGTAATGGACTATCTAAATAGATATCGAAGTTTTCGAATCTATTGTTAGGCAATGGGCATCATGACGCGAGAGGTGCCTTATGTTTCTGTTTACTCTAGCCAACTGGCACTACGGTCAATATGGGTATGTCCATGATCAAATTTTTCGTGGTTCGAACACACGGATATAATATCGAATGAAATGTTGTGACAACGGCTTCTCGAAGTTTCATTGGACTGTACGAACGAATTTGAGTTTCGGAAACTACGGAATAAAGATGATAAAAAAATATTATTGATTTTCAAGACTTTCCAAGAGTGCATTACTTCCCCAAAAGTTTCACTGCTCTTCAGCGATTTTCGAGTAATTGATCTCAGGAATAGATACGTGAAAACAAATCATTAACAACATTGTCTTAACTCTTAATGTGATAAATATCATTCGTGAATTGGTTGTTGAATTTCAACTGGCGACAATAACTAGGTGAGCTGTTTACTGGTCTTCTGGCCGTAAGCGAAAATGAGTGGTATGTCGTCAGTGGTTACATACAGTCAGTGGAGTTGTGACATAAAAAATTCTTTGCCTTCAAGCAGGTGACGAAATTGTTTAATTCCCTTGAAAAATTTCTCAATCGTAGGTGGTTTTCCTTGTTTTTGCTGACGACAATTCCTTTATACAAAATCTAAGTAGCTGTAACTGTTTCCAACAGTTTCTGGTGTCAAACTGCCCCCAGCGATGTTTTAGAACCACCGGCGACGACGAAAACTTTGTTAACGAAACTGGTACAGTAGATAGTGGATGATCTAATAACAAAGCTAATACTAATTTATCTTTGCAAAGTTGAAATGCCTGAAGTGTTTCTTCAGTCTCTGTAGTATATTTTCCTTGTTTTCGACAATTAGTGTCAAAAAAAAAAAGTTTCATCTGGTGATCGATTGAAATGGTGTCATCATTTTTGGTTACTTTAGTTTTGTTGTCAACTTTCTACTGCAATGACTAATCACCCTTACTTCTGCACTGACTAATTTATACAAAATATCGGCCACTCAGCACACTCATCCACTCAGCACAATCTTGGAGTGTTACCACTTCTCAATAATTGTTTTTCAAATATACAATGACTTTATGGTAATTTGTTAAAGAAGTCACAATTATTTTAAAGCAATCCACCATTCCACCAAAAAACGGTAATAGTTAACCATTAAATAAAAATACGTAAAAGTGTGACAAATGATTTGAGAGATAACAACGCGGGCACTATATTATACCAAAATTTAATAAGGATTCATTTCTGAAGTCACACAACCAGGTGTCAAAATTATGATACCTAAATAGGCGAAAACTAAGGCTACAGGTATGTTTAAGGTAGACATTTTTCAATAAAAACTATGTTAGTTTAGCAAAACTACTGTTTAGTTTGTAGAAGTTCTGAAATACCGTATTTTTGTGTGGTCAATTTTATTCTCACTATATACTATATGGGGTATAACCATCCGTGGCAATTTAATAAGATAGAATTGCTAATCTAGCAGAAGTTTAGTCCTACAAACTAAACAATATTTTACTAAAGTAATGTTGGTCCTTCAACCGTCAAAATAATTTAAAAAAAATGTAAAAAATCGATACAAGAATGGAGCCATTAATTCAAGAACAAAGCGAATAGTGTAGAAGTGGTTCCAGTTATATACGTACTATACAAGGAATGGAGATTCGATAAAATCTATAAAATATTTTAAGAAGCACTAAAAATAGTGTACCAAAAGTACGTAAACAACGATAATAAAATTCGGAACGCTAAACTAATGTTAGGGACCATTTTTTCAAGATATAGAAAGAAGAAAATGGTTGAAAAGTACAACAACTTCATAACGGAGAAATAGCGAAACAAACCGAAGAAATCCATTTTATTTATAGCAAAAGTTGTCAGACAACAAACAACAACATCGATTTCAGCCGAAACCTAAGACAGCAAAGCAATAAAATGAGGACCTTGTAGATAGCTCACACAAAACAAGCTGCAAAATGAAGAAGCTGAGACATCGCTAAACTTACCGTTAACTTACATGGAGAAAATATGAACCATGACATACCTGGAAGCTTTTTATGGCGAATAAAAACTGGAAACTAATAACATATTTCAACCTGACATCACATTGGCCAGAACTAGATCATCTCGAGTAATCCACTCAGCCTTTTGACTTTGCTTAGTCAACTATAGCCAATAAAATATTTGGCGTACTTGCTCAACGTGCTGGAAACTTCTACAAGGTGAGAATAGCAAAAGCACGATTACGAAGAAACAAATCGGAAATTTGAAACATTCTAGAAGCTATTGACCGATCTTATCTTTCATGAATGATTCACTGACATTGCTCATAATATAAATACAGATAGTACTACCATGGTAAGTTAGCAGATTGACGTGCTAGATGTCGCTACTGGTATCGTTTTAAAATAATCAAAATATTTGTATATGTATAGTCGCCTAAATGTCATACATTTATACTAAATTTTGACGATATTCTATCGACCCGACATCTGGAGCATCAATGGTTAAACTGTTTGACATCAATCGATACTATAACAGATGTTCAACAAGATAAACTAAATATGCTTTTTTTGCCACCACATCAACTCCAGGAACAAACGAAACAAATAATCGTCAATTCACCGTATCGAAATAAAAATATAGCTATATTATAAAATCTCAAACGTGCAACCCCCTGATGATAAAACCATGCAACTCCCTGATGATGAATGCAAAGCGAGTACTTATTTGAACGGAGAATAAAGCTGCAACAGCAGCTACTCTTTGATAACAGTTCTAATAAAACAAAAATTGTCAAATGCAGTTTTTCAAGGGGAATGGCAAAAATACCAACAAGATGTCAAATACTTTAGTTGAAAGCCAACATTATTTGGATTCCTTTACATAGATAAAACGCATAGACCTTCGTATAGTTAGCTCAAAGATAACTTGCAACATGATTTGCGAGAATAAAATCGCTGACACATTTGAAACAACAACAGTATCCGTTTATGGCGAGGGAGTTCTGGAGCTGCATTCTAAGAGGAAATACATTTAGAGTATTGCGGTACGAGACATAAAGCAGTGGGCTTAAACTATATTTTTTGGCACAGTTCAACTAGAGTGAATATACAAGTTCTACCGATATCTTGGACGTAAAATTGAATTAATTGAAACTATCATCGAAGATCACAAAAGGTCACTGGAGTCATCAGCAACCAAAATCAACGCATATGATTTCCATCACTATAACCACCAACAACTGGTGATTGCCATCACCAACAACTTGTAGTTTCAGTAAAGTTCATTTTATTAAATCATAAATATATTGACCGAACGTGATATCATTCAGAATGTTCAACAAAAAATGCGTACTTCAAGAACAAAACCAATAGCAGAAAAACAAACACTTTGGTGGCACTGAACATGTGCATATTTCAAAAAAGAGGCAATACCATATATAGAACGCTTTAACATCAAGTTTAACACCGCCGTTAAGTACATTTAACATTATGCAAAGCTAATTAAGCGCCATCATCTCAATTTTAAAATAAATATTTTATCTCTGCTATCGTTAAACAAAATTCCGCATTTAAAATATTATTTATTTTACGTACGCGGATGAATGAATGCATTTTATGCATAGAACGCGATTAACTTAAAAGATCTGGAAAACTACATAAATAATAAAATAAAATGGAAAATAATTTCATTTCTAAAAGCATATGAGCCAACGTTTTAACGTTGTTGTTAAAAAAAAATAGTTTTCAAGATGTTGGCAAAAGAATAAATTTTGTTATGCAAACATAAAAGAAGTGGAGTGAATGCTTTTTAAAAAATGGTGTTGCTGTATATACAATTAGTTTCATTTTGCATAACTCGTCAAAACATTTAGTTTTAAATAATTTTATAATATGAAGCGTTAGTCGTTGACATATGTGGAAAATGCACATTATGTTTATATTCACTTCATCCTTTTAAATATTTAATATTTACTAACTTTTCAATCTAAAGTTTGCTATTTTATATTTTCGAAATGATGATTGTCTGTATAACTGTGTCGGAATAAAGTAAAACTGTAACCAGATTGAGCGATTGTATTATTTCAAAATTTTATTTCCCTGCTTTAATTTTAATTTACAAATTTCAATGTACACCATAAAAAAATTAAGAGGATTGTGATTTTAACAAAACCAAATTTGTTTTAATTTGTGACCTTAACATTTTCGACTTATTCGCCGAGTAATCCAAATTGGTATATTTAGTTCATATTACCCATTACAATTCTCCGATTCACCGTAAAATTGTTCAAAAGATAAGGATCCCATTAGTAGGAACATATTAAACTAATTGTATCGATTCAAAGCGAGAGTATGCAAAAAAAATGAAAATCGTACCAACAAATGATGCCACGAACAAGCAAATGAAACGATTGAAATAACTTTAAGCTTTGATACAGACATTAGCATATTTCATTCTCATTTATAACTTAATTTGTTCTCTAATTGGCGTAATTATCCTCGACCATCATAAAAATAAAAATTAAATTGATTTTCTCCACTTCGTCTGCTAAATTTATATGAAAATGAATCAAATGAGCTAACACACACTCTTATTTAAATTAAAGTCAGAACCGAACCTCAAATACATATACATATACACACATTCACCCAAAAAATCCAAATCCTTTCTATAGTCCACTCTAAATATTATTCTTCACTAAAATAATAAAATGATAAAGAATACCAGCAACAGTGCGAATACCAACAACAACAACAACAAAAAAGGATATTTTATCCCTCAATTAATTAATTACATTTTTATTCCCTTTGTTATTTAAATTTTTTTTTTTTTTTTTTTGTGTTATATAAAATTTCCAATTTTAATTTAATAAAATTTTAAAAATGTTAAAACAGATACAACCAACATAACAAAAAAATTAAAAAAAGGATTAAGGAGTATTACAAAAAAATGAGTATGGTTTGGAAATTAAAATTTATATAAAAACGATGGTTAGTCAGTTGTGAACATGAGTTTAGCAATTTTAAAGTAGGTATAGTATACACAGCTGGAATTTTTTGTTGGATCCACAAAATAGAATAAACGAAATTTGGATAATTTTATACATAAAGTTATTCATACCGAGCAGCATCTCGTAGTTCTTCCCTCTTCAATATCGTTTTCAATATATATGAGTATATAAGATATTAAAGTACATCTTGAATGGGGCCATTGACACATAGGAACACATTGGAAATGTAAAACAAATGAAAACCCATTAATGAAAGCAAGAAATCCGTGAATAGCACGGTTATTGGTTTCATAATCCAGTTCACTGTTAGATCGACTTCTAGTTTTATTATCGTACAGCTTTTAGTAGTTGTATACTAGACGTACAAATCAACTTTCCGCAGCATCGGCAGTTTTTCATCAGTGTAAGAATTTAATCCAAAAAAGCGGTTGTAAAAACGCAAAACTAGTTATATCTAACATTATAGCTGTTCATTATATTTAATTTCCGTTCATTATTTAAAATAAATATGAGATTTAAGTGATCCTTAATTCAGGGGCTAGCATCAGTAACTGTAACAATTCAGTAAGCTATATTATTTCCAAAAAATTAAGAAATCAAAGGTTCTTGAAAAATTAGTTTCCAAAAAGCATCCTATACTAATCCATTATCACAGTAAATAAATTAGAATTTTCCCTACACATTTTAAATTTAAAGGAAAATTGCATTGTTCTGGAAAAAGAAATTTCTATAAAAAAGACTATGCACTGATGTTAAAATGGTCGTGCCGGAATTTAGTCGAAATTGTAAAATAATAAATTATTACTGGGGCATATTCCGATCAAACTTTCAAAAAAGTCGGCTTATCTCTTCCTAAACAACATTTTCCTGAGTGATTCTGATGCACTCCGAGTTTAGCTGAGCGAAAGAACGAGATAAAATCGAAACAAAAATATATAAATAGACTGATCTTAATGGTATACCAAATGCGGAGAAAGGAAACCTTTGAATACTGGACCTTAATCCAATAGATCAACAGACTCTAAGTACAATACTTAACGTCTAAATACCTTCTAAATATCGACTAGCTAAAATTTTACAATGATGCGATCTCTAAGACGCATGCCAATATTTAGAATGCATAAAGGTATAGACGTAGACGACATCAGGTGTACGCTTTTAAAGGATTTGATGCTTTAGCTTAGAAAAGCTGACAAACCGACATTTAAACCTCGATAATTACTTTTACTATTAGGTTATAAACCAGTAACTCTTTACGAAATTAACACCTTTATTTTAAAAACCAAATTTAAATATAAATTGTAAACACTTAAATTTATAAAAACCATTTAATTTACCACAATGTCATGCTATTAAAATTAACTAATTATGTTTGTTATAATATTACCATTTTCTTTTGTACACACAATAAAATAGTGTCATTGGCACAATAAATAGTTATGGTATACCAAAATACTATTTGTAATACTATATAAAACAATTACGAAAAATATTTATTTCAAAATACCATGAATCGGAAAAATCAAAATCCACTCAGTATTTATCGGGGAGTACAATACCCCATTGTAGAACGAGAAGTATTTGGTATATACATTTTCCGATTACAATTGACCCAATTTCTCATACATTGACACATGGAAAATTCATTTACCTTTTGTTGATTATATGTACAAAATTGTATGCGGGTTAAAAAACACCTCATACTTACATACATATACTCTTGTATGTGAATATTATCCGTTTGGTTTTCAAACCTAATTACATTAATAGAAATATACTATACATGATTATTAAACCACTTGTTGTTGTTGTTATTATAATTATTTTTTTAAACGCTGATTAGAATTGAACATAGGTTTTAATTGATGTTATATGTTAAAACACAATTTTTTATGTGACTGACATACTAAAAAATGTTTTTTAATTGAGTTTAATTGTTATAATATGCTAAACGAAACGAAATGGTCGTTATAGGTACAGTGCAAATTTTAAATTAGGTTTTTTGTAGTATTTGATGTAACGATTAAATTTTTGTACCTTGTCGCATGTGTACATTGTCGATGCCAATATTGTCAAACTTACTGTCTTAAAAATAATAAAACGGTTGTTACATGTCATTGTTGACTCGTACCGAATCAACGTTCTGGATCCATCGGGGTTTAATTTATATCATACCTCGAGTCGCCTGCACAGCACCGACTAGCCAAGTTTTAAATTACTTCCAATGAGTGTTCACATCTTTAGGACGGTGGTTGGTTTCCATAATGCTACTACTGATAACAAAATTCTGATATTATATTTTCTCATCTTCGATTAACAGACCCTCACAGTTGAAACCTAAGGTTTGTTTTACTGATATTCCTGACTGAAAACTAACATCTTAGCTTTGCAGTGATCAATTGATAGTCACTGCCTAACAATTTGGCAGCCGATCGATCAAATCTTGGTTGATCCGAGACCATTCTTTAAAAACTAACACATGGTCAATTTTACTTTGAGACGTCTTACCAGAATATGTAAATGTTTCCAAGTGAATATTTTATCAGGAAAGAATGTGTTAGTCACAATGAGATCGGTCGCTAGATTGTGTCGGGATTGCGAACCTATGCTTATTCATAAGTAAGCTTGAATTTTGCCAAATCTAGCATTAATATCACCAAGTACTTTTCTGATATGGTGCTCCGGTATGGATCGCAAGCGTATACTTTACACATACGATTATCAGCTACGTTGAAATCCAAAATAGCCTTTTTCACCTGAGGCCCAAGAAAAAAACCAACATCAAGATTGCAGGAGTCATCTCCAATATCAAGCAACGTATATCCTTGGGACACATGGTTTCCCTTTTTGGCCATCGATTTTTTTAGAGAATGATACTCTTTCATGGCTAATATAATGCCATAAAACTGCGCCTTATTTTCATAGCGACTGCACGTTCTACTTCCCAATCCTAAACTGCGTATCCCTTGACCTAAGTGGGAGACGTGTTAAATTTTGCAGTATCCATATTGCCTTTTGTTATCTAAATAGTGACGCTTTTATGAATGTGAGTAGTCGAATGTGAGTAGTATTATCTAAAGATAATATGTTCTTCTAAACGAATTTTGCTAGGCTTGGCAGTGCCCCCCTTCACAAGGGTAGTACCTCCAACAGATACCTATTGAACGCTGGTATAATACTGATAGATCCCTTAGTCGTCTCAACTGTCACTTGAGGCAACAGTCAAATTATGGCATAGCGAATTTAAATGTTTTAACGAAAACTGAAAATATTTTTCACCATTTTTTTACAGGCTTTGAGAATGCGTCTTTGCATTATGCCTCGATGTGTGTCTTTAAGAATAGTCTCTTCGCCATATTGTTCCTTATAAAAAGTAAAAATTCATTATATGCTTATATATATTATGCTCCAGCCCCATTAAAAAGAAGCATAGCTTTTCAACGTGACTTAACTTTGTCTTAATAAAAATAACTTTGCTTTGAATTAATAATCTTACTGCTGCATGATTATGATTTGTTGACTCTATAATAAAGTGATCATACTGGTGAATTTAAAGTTAATATGTAAGTTGCTGCTCTCCAGTAAAAAAATGTGTCAATGTGGTAAAATATTTTGACTAGTTGCTCACAAATTTATCTGTTAAACCCAATACTGATAAAATGGTTGTTTCTACTGTTCACCGATCTGTTTGCAGCCATTACTTATATTTTACCTCCTCGACATCAATTTCTAAAAAGTTGTTGATATATTCTAAATACTGATGCAAATTATCAGTTCATAATGCTTCTTTTAAATAGAATTATAGAGCCTTATTTCATCGCCTTAAAAATTTTCCACTAATTCTGGGATCTCTAAATTAAAGAGTTATGATTCACAATTTATGTTCGGTGTTGACATTATACTATGTTCCTCTCCAATCTGTTTTAATTCCAATTTAATTTTACGACCAGGCCAGCTTTTTTGCAGAATTGGATATATCTGTATACTAACGAATTGGACAAAAGTTCAGTACAATGAACCATGCAAGATCACATAGTGACCAAACACAAGGAAATGCGGTGAATATTTTGAAGATTTATGGAAATAATTTTGAAGAGCATGAGTTATTTCATAATGATCTAAGACCTAAACACGCTGGTCAGCCTTAATATAGGCCCGCAGAGACGCCAACAGAGTTTGCATACTGGAAAATATTTAGGATATTTATGTTATTTATGAGACGGTACATTACGAAGAATATTGAGGAGAATGTGTGCAAGAACTTACACACGGCAATAGCCGTTGCTTGCCGCACCGGTTTCGTGATTATACAAACTTACAGAAAACGATCCAATGCAATCAAGAATTCTAGTATGACCTTTCTCTGCGCGCGAGAAAGGTTCAAAAAAGTCAAGATACATCCTCTAAAAGGACATAAAAGTCATAAAAAGAGATCCGATAGGTGTGTTGTATATAGATTTAATTAAATTCTTTTTTGCATTTTCAATCCTCGCAGTAGTAATAATACCGCTGGTTGAGCTCTGGTTGAGCTCTGGTTGAGGAACTAGATTTTGTACGAAAAAAGATCCCGTAAGCTAATTTTATTAAGATGTGAATTAATATAAATGAGGTTTTGCAAGCGAAAAAGTTTTATCGGTTTATTGCAGGGACCGAGATAATTGAGAATAAGAAGAATCAACGAAAATAGGTAAATTTTGGTCGACATGTAGTTATGAATCTATAAAGGAGCAAGATGGAGGATATCTAAAGATTCCAATTCATTCCTTAAAAGGGTATCCGGAACGGCATTTGGTGAAACCTTGTGATGTTCAATCTCGGAATTGAAACCCAGGATTTTTATGCTCCTAGTGAGTAAATCTTCCAGATGCATCTTTCAAAGATATTGCAGACTTGCATGGTCTTTTATGGCCGAAAACAAACATCCTCCATAAAAGCCCATAACTTCTTTATGGCCCCGCGATTGCTGCCACGCACTCCTGTTCTGTAAAGGAATAGTTACGCTGTACCGAAGTTAACTTTTTGGACATGTAGTCTATTTACCTATCATGTCTCTCTAATTATCACATTGAAGCAACATAGCGCGAACGAGCATCTGGATATAGAAATGGGATGTAAGTGCCGGAGTTATCAAAACAGTTGACTAAAGCCTGTTTTAATACGTTGTTATTAAAAGATCATCAAAATAGATATATCTCTGTTCTTAGATGATGAGGAATAACTTGAGACATCAACCTATATACAAAGATGATGCACATTAGAAAGACCAAAATGTATTACTTTGAACTGATATAATAATCTGCCGGAATAGTAAACGTCACAACTTCTTTCTGAATAAATTTATGCCTAACCGAATAAATTAAATCCAGACTCAAAAAATAACGGGTTCGATCTAACCGGCTCAACAATCCACCGATAAGTAGTAACGGAAAGGCGTCCTTTCTCGTGGCACTATTTAATTTACGAGCCAGAATATAAAATCAAAGTCCACCTGATTTGTTCTTTACAATCGTCATTGTGAAACTACATGCACTACACAACCCTCCTCAATTAGATCGAGTTAAATGCGATTCTATTTCGCCATACATTGGATACAATATCGATTGTATGAAACATCAAATGAGTTCGACCAAGTCCCGAACTCTCAAAATTAGGAAAACCGTCTATCACAGACCTGCAATAGTTTGCACTGATCTCCTTGCACTGAGATAGTAAATGCTGGTTGTTATCAGGAGGAGTTAGGTTTTGGATTGGAGCTATTTTTTGTTAACAAAATATCTGATTTACATACTATTATGATAATAATGACGTAAATTGCCACCAAATTACCATACTCGTAATATAATCAGCAGTTCTGTTAGAAACAGTTCCTGGATCAATAATCAATAAATGCATTTGTGAATATTTCTTCTATCAGGCACTGCTTTACATACGAAAATTTTCTATGCTGATTTATGTAATAATTCCGAATTTTGATCAATTGAATAGCGTAATTTGTCAGTTTTTTGATATTTAAGTCGACTCTTGTTTTTACCCTCAATTGGCAATAATTTGTTGTAAATATAATACCGAAAGTTGTCCCATTCTACATTTTTATTATATTCTCAACAAATTTTCTACATCTACTCTATCACTTGTCAAAATATTCTTGGCCAAGTCCAAACACAAATCTCTATATGCCCAATTTTACAAATTTATTTTATTTATACCAAATTGTTTTTGAGCTTTTTAAAAACCTCAATTTACCTACCTCCTATACGATTTGATAAAGTTATTGGTATTATACAACTAGTACAGCTTGGTCTAAAATAAGTCATTAAAACGTACCAAGTTCATAAAATCTTAGTATAAAAGTTATACTCGTCTTGTGCAGAACTGGAAAAACAAAAATAATGCTATCATATTAATAAAGTGTGGATAACTAAAGTTTCCATGGTTTCTTTTATGATAGCACTATTTTATGATTAAATACCTGTATTTTGCTTTAAATAAGTCAAAGAATGGATTTTACAAAAATCTTGATCTTTAAAACACCCATTTTCAGTTTTATTACATAACTTTTTATTTCTTTGAAGAATAATTAAACTTAGAAATGGGGGAAAAAAGTTGCAAGTTGTTGTTGTCGAAAGTAGTGAAAAATCATAATTGTCTCCACACAAACAATTGAATAGACGTTAAAAAAAAAATATATATATATATATATATATATATATATATATATATATATATAAATATATATATATATATATATATATATATATATATATATATATATATATATATATATATATATATATATATATATATATATATATATATATATATTGGTTATTAGGCTATTTATAATTTAAATTCCAATTCTTAATTTTTTTTTTTTTAACAAAATTGTCTTACTAAAACTAGTAAATTACATAAAAACTAAGTATAACTTAATTAAAAGTTACAATTAATCATAAATTTGTTTTAAAATTTTTTTTAAATATTATAAAACTAAAAACAATTAAAAAATACACTCAAACACACAAAACATTTTGATTTTATGAAAAATTAATTTTTTTGATATAACCACTAAAGTGTACTACGTACTCGTATATAATGGCGAAACGCACGACGTTACATTATTAAAAAAATAGAAAAAATGAAACAAACAAAAGTAAAAGAAAGAAGTAAAGAAAAATACAAATACCAAAAAGGACAGAGACAACAATATGACATAAAAATCAAAATGTCAAACATCAGCGAAAATAAAAACAAAAACCAACATATTGAATCAACAATGACACCATCATATGTTTTTTGTGTAACAAAATAATATACAAAAACAGATTGCTACGAGGTTGTTAAGATGGATTATAAAAGTGTTGTGATGTGAAGTACCTAAATTTGAATCAAATGATTGTACATATCTTGAAGATACGTGCTGACGTGCAATCAGATTATTTATTCAAGCAATTACGATGCTTTTTAATCTGAATCATCTCCAACACTCTTCTCATCGTATTCTTTGTTTCCCTTCCCAGAATCTTGATATCGTCTAAAACTATATTATGATTCGATTCATGTAGGTGTGGTGGTTAAGCGCTAGTGAGATCAGAGCTTATTTTTTTTAGCCTTAATTAATAATATAGATAATTTAATAATTGATTTGAAAAAGGAAAATGGATAGTTATTTTAAAGAAAATTGAAGTTAGATCTATGGAACACCGGATTAGAGAGTTTAAGGATTTTATTGGATAATAAAGTTAAGGTATTTTAACTTTTTTGTAGGATAGTGGAAGGTTGGAATTAAAATATAAGTATTTATCGGACCAAGGTAGTTTGTGGAACCAGTTAGTAACTCAGCAACAGCTGGACTGACTGGCGAACCCATTGGTAATCCAAAATGAAAATATTGTTTGTACATCTTATTATTGAAAGAAAATTCGCAGTTGTGAAGAACCAATTCCATAAATCTATCAATTGTGGTTTTCGTCTTTGTATTTCTTTTTATTTCCACCCACTTTTCACTTAAAAAAATTAAAGCCAAAATGCAATCAATGTTAGTGACTCTACATCTAACGATAAAACTACATGGTTCTGTGGTAATACAATATTTTTGATATTCTGTTTGAACTCGGTGGAAATTTTACAGGTGGAAATTTCCACCTGAATTTTCTTCGGTGGAAATTTTACATTTTATCGTGATGGCATTAATGATTTTGCCTCCATTTCTGTAATCATGCCTTCATTTTGCCAAATTATAACCATCTGGTTAAGGTTACGTTCAATGGATGTAGTGTTTTCTTTTTCTAATGCTTCGTAGATGTTGGTATCAAGTAACATCGCCTCCTTCTTGGTTACATAGTCAGATCGTGTGACAACAACGTTTGAATTACCTTCGTCTGCTCTTATTCACAAGATTTCTTGATGTTTCTTTATAAACTTTTTTGTAAGTGAAATATCACGTATATACTATAGATTTAATTCGCCTGAATTCAGACGTTGTCTAAGCTCATCTCGATTTTTAAAATTGGTTAATATGTTAACAAGCTTATTTTGCAGCAATAATTTGTTGAATTATTCATCAGTTTTTCCGAAAAGTGCACTCTCGATGTTTGCAATGATTTGAACGTAGAGGCCGATATTTTGGAGATCAGAAAGCAATATTTTTCTCCTAATTCTAGAATATTGCACACTTTTTTGTGAAGTACTGTTTCTGTCCATTGGACTAGCCATTGACTGTTGGTATCAGCTGTGGAGGAGGGTGTGTTGTATTTACTTTCATTTCCATTATCCTCTTGAACCGATGTTTCTGTCATGCGATTGAATTCAGTACTGTGCGTAGGTTTTATGCGATTGAACATATTTTTAAAACTATCGTATAATCTAATTTGAAAATTTCTAAAAAAGTATAAAAAATATTATTTTTATAAAAATGAAGCTATCCTATTTAATTTGAGCCTATTTAATTTAAAATGAGCCTATTTAATTTGTTGATAAAGATGAAATTTGCAGCATTCTCCTAGTTTATCACGGCGAAAATGAAGCGGGTTTCAATCCATTTAAAAACTGCCGCATTTATGCAGTGAATATTCATTAGTTTACGATTTTTTGAAAAAAATTATTGTATCCGGCTTCTAAGCAGAAAAAGTTTTTTATTTGACGCATTAGCCAGTTTTTTATTAAGCCTCAGTAGATTTTTCATGCATTTAACAAGATCAGAGCCATATCTTGTTTTCGTTTTCTCGAAAAACATTTTGTCGCCATTGTTGTTGACCCAGTATTTTTAACCAGTCGGGAAGTCGAATAGAGTATTGGTTAATAAAACAGTTTGAACAAAAATAGGCTTTAAACCAAAAAATTCAAGAATTTGAATTTAATATGTATATATATATATATTTATATATATATATATATATATATATATATATATATATATATATATATATATATATATATATATATATATATATATATATATATATATATATATTATAATCTAAATAAAATGAAAACCCATACCCCTTGTATTATTTATCATAAAATAATTCAGAATGTGGATTAAACGTACAATGCATTAACAGCACAATAAAAGCAACATTTCCCCGATTTGTTTTTTACCGGCAAAAATTTAATTTTAAAAACTGGAAGTAAAAGTTTCCTTGATTTTTTTGCTTTGGTCTATGTACTCGTTTGTATATATGAATTATTTGTACTTTTATGCTTTATGGCATAATAAAAAATCAGTCCAGACAAGTTATACAAAATAAAACACAAACAACTTTTATCATTTATAGAATTTTACTTGGCTTTAACACAATAAAAAATTATTTTTGTTCAAATTAGAATAATGGTTTACGAATAGTCTTATCCGCTTTTGGTCGTCTGTCATTTTATATGTTTAAATAAATTATATAGTGACATTTTCTCGGGTTAATTATTTATTTCAAAATACAGAACGGAGTATCTCATTTTTTTCGAGTACAGTAAATTGCTTGTAATTTACATTTTTTTACTATGAGAAACCACCATCCATGCCTATTCTAAAAAGCTGGATCTTTGCATTGCGCCAACAATAAATTCGGCATTATTTTAAATACAAAATACAATTTAATTATAATATACCGATAAAAATTAATTTTATATATTCACTAAATAAATTTATTAATTGAAAATAAAATTTCATCATAAATGTATGCATAAATTATTCATAAATGCAAATTAATTATTGTATTATAATGTTTTATTATTTTATTATGTAGTAAAAGTTATAAATTTATGAAAATTAAAATTTTTAGTTATATTTTGAAAATAAAATGTTGGCAATAAATTTTTTTTATTTTAACCAAACCACACTTTATGTTTTTGATTTTGTGTTGCATATATGTAGAGTTTTCTATATTAAATTATGCGTTACAACACTATTGGTAATTTAAAACATTTTATTTTAGTTTTATTATAATTTTAATTAATTTTGTTAAATTGTTGCATATACAGTTAGAACGACCCAGTACTATTTAGATATCTAGCGGTTGTAAAATCAAAAAACGCCCCCTTTCCAAAAATATAAATTAAACACTTTCGTGGATAAAGTTTCAGGTTACTTCATAAACGCGTCACACACTATACAAAACGAAATAGCTTTTAGTTTAAAATTGTAAATTTACCATACTATCAATTATTTTTTGACTGAGCCATCATAAAGTTTGACATGCGCCTGAATGTTAAAAAAACGTAAAATTTGTTTGACTCGAATAGTTCTTCCGGCAACGATAATTAAACCAACGCTAAACTATATTTACTTATATGCAATAAAATATTTACTTATCACCCATACAAATGGCGTTTCTGACGTTTATAATTATTGTTGCAAGATTTAATGGAGTTAAACGTGTTATTTTAAAATTAAGTCGACAGAAGCATTGTGTACGCACGTAATATAGTATGTATTACACACATGCAAGTGACAACCACTCTACACATGTTATATTTATTTTTATGTTGAAGCGTTAGAAGCGATACTCAAAACGTGTTGGTAATAACATTTGTTTCTTTTTGACATACAACATTTTTATTTTGTTTTACATATTTGACAGTTTTTTTTTGTACTTTAAAAATTATATACATTTGGACAATATTGTATTACGAAAGAGGACACAAGAACGTTTTGCTACCTCAAACGTGACTCAATCAAATCACCAAGTTCTTTTAAAGACTGCGGTAATTAAAACAGTATTATAGCCAATTAACATTCAACGAATATTGTCTTTTTGAAAAAAACGAGACACTAGATTGAAAAATGATGCAAGCCAGACTGAGAAAAATTTTCTTCTTGTAAAAATAAAAAGACGAAACCCGAGATTCAAACCCAAAAACAGGAAATCAGTTTTCAATATTCTTCAAGTTTTGTCTTTTTGTAGCAAAACATATCAAAAGATTACAATACATGTATAAAATTGGTTTAATATATTATGTTTTAACACAAATTAAAACCAAATATCATTGCAATTTTTGTTTTTATTTCAATTTTCCTAAATTAATTTCAAGATTAACTTCTTCTTCAAAATTCTTTAAATGTAAATCGGCTATTACTCATAATTTTAAAATAATTAGAATTTGCTTCTGATGGATAATTGATACTGTATGTTTATTAAGTTAAGGGTGGTAAAAAGCGGACCAACTCTTTTGAAAAGACAGCGTTTGGGTTCTAATATTGCTGGAAAATGGCAGAAGAAGTTAACCATAATTTTATCGCTATAGGTGGATCAGTGTTAAACCGCTTAGCACTTAGGATAAATGTTTATCCCTAATATAAATGGTCTAGCAACACAAACACTGCACTACTACAAAAAGTAAATGAACGATTAGGAGGGAATAAGGTATGAAAAGAATAAAAGGAATAATGGTTTTCAGTCTTCTAGTTGTTTACTTATGATATTAAGTTGGAATTTCTGTATTCCAAGGGACGCGTCTGGTCGTTCAGTTCATACCATATTCCAGTACGGTCGAAGCACCGGGCGTCTCATACTACGCGCAGGCTTTGACAAACCAGGCATAAACCCATAAAGCTCCGACGAACAACGACCATGAAAGTACTTGTAAAACACGCATAAGTCTCCCACATTACGCTTATGGGAAAAAGAATCAAGATTATCATAATAATTCTACGTCCTCAATCATTCGAGATGCTTGGTTTTGGACCCGTTCGAGTGCACTCGTTTGTAAAAATTCAAGGTATCTGGCTGCACCAATTGCTGCTCTGTTTATTTGTTCAGCTCAAAAAAGTCTCTTTGATTTAGTTAAGCGAGAATTTCAAATATGTCAGAAAGGGAAGATCTTTGAAGAACACAAGCATTTAAAAAATTTGGAACGGAAGTCACGCCATCCACCACCACTTGGAATTACGACAGGGAAGAAAATTCTCAATCCATCAAATTAACGAACCGTGAACGCCAACTGTTCCTAATTTGCACAACAAACCCTTGTGACAACGCGATCAAATCCTTTCGAGATATCAAGTGTAATGACTTGTGATTCAAATTGATGAATGCGTTTGTTCTATTCTACAGTGACAACCGATAATCGGATAACCAGTCCGATTTACTGCCCTTTTTGGCACAGAATGTATGTTAGCAGTTTTCCAGATGAAAGGAAAAATGTCAGAAGAGATAGATCGGTGGAACAAACATGATAGTGGCTTTGACAGAGATTTACAACAAAATTTGAGAACAATTAGGCGTATACCATTCGGACCTGAATCTAATTCGGCACATTGATGAGGTGGCTAGAGAGATAATCGGGGTGTTACGTTAGAATCAGCTAAATTAGAGTTTACAGCAAATTTTCGGGCGAAGAGATTAGATTTCTCTTGGGTAGTAGAAAGAATATGTTTATTTCTTTCAGAGGTGGTATTGATTCTACTAAAGCCCTGCTTTAGTACCTGCCGCAATTCTCATCGAACCTTTTTTTTGTATTTTTTTTAGCTTGCGACACCGTTCCAGGTTTGTAGCCGCCTTAAGTTCAGCTAAATTTTCATTTGACGGGTTCTTAACAGGTTGCTATTCTGCAGTCGTGATTATGCCAATAATTACGTAATTTTTTTGGCTTAGAGAGACTGGAAAGAATGAATTGTTCCAGACTGACGGAGATACTGTATTTCTTAAAATGAGCTGTATCGTTGACTCGATCTGGCATTCTCGTAGACTGATCTACAAGCTATGTTAGTTGATTTTAAGCCGCAAAAATTGCAACCGCCTCACCAGCCACTATAACAGACTTAGAATCAGGACACCACTAGTCGTTTTGAACATTGAAATTATCTGCCACAGCGATTTCAGCATTTTGGGCTTCGATAAAGACCACAAAGGATGAGAAAGTGTTTCGAGACATGGATTTCAACCCAAATGAAGTTGAAATCATTACTCGTACTTTGGCCTAAAACACTGGGAATGGAAAAAAGGTATATTGTTGCTGATATACCAGCCATCTATAGGGAATAAGCGGATGAATTAAGAAGTAAACCTTAATACTGATGGCCGAAGAATGTCTGGAGTTCAAAATTATGGTCTTGGTAATAAGTAGAACCGCTAGTTTTGTGGAAGCTGTATGGTGTTCTATGGCTGAAAAGTTTGTCCGCAATCCAAAAGTTTGTCTTTGTCACTTTAAAGTAATTTAGTATGTTTTCTCCTTCTGCTTTCACAGTAAAAAAATACTGACAATAAATGTTTTATTGTGGGTAGACGACTTTAATCTCGAACTAGACACACTACAGCTAATTTTGAAAAAATCACTGAAAAACTGCAGATTAATTATTTTTATAGCACTGGTCGTTGATAATCTTGTTAAAATATTTCCAATTACTAAATTTCGGATTGTCAAATTAATGAAGGAGCAAAATATAAATTTTATGAAATATAATTGACGTGGCTTAAGCTTCTTGAGAAGAAGGGAAACTACCTTATGTTATATTGGACCTTTTTTTACTGAAAAACATAATTTGAAAACTTGCTTAAGTAACAAAAATCAAAAATACGTTTTCTTAAATCATTTCAGGCAACTCTTAGTTCTTGGCATAGATTTATTTCTTAGCATAGATTTCTGGCATAGATTTTGATTTAGTTTTTTGCTTACAAGTTGGAGTCGCATTTTTATTATGAAAAGAGAAGCGTTTGAGTTATAATTCTTTCTCGTGCAATATTTATATATAGTTGCAGCTGATAAACAGTACAGTAGAGTATAATGATAGTATGTCTGCTTTACTTTGATTTTCGGGTTGGCATTTTTATGGAAATCGAATTGATGTGTTTTGGATGGTGCGGGTTGTTGTTTGGAGAAGCTTATCTGAAAAATATCAAAAAAGTTGTATAGGTTGCTGCAGCTGTATTACTAACTGATATAGCTTGGATATCTGCAACCTAAAGGCGTTCATCCTAGTCTAGCTTTTTTTGCTGAAAACTTTTTTGTGATGGTCAAACTAATAGAAAAAACAAAACGCGGTCAGAAATATGGATTTACATTTTTCTCTGCAGTTTGGATAAAACCAAATTATTCAGTTTGATAATATTTTAATGTCCAGAAATGCTACCCAAAAAAAGTAATTTACTTGTTTCATAATATACAAAGTCAACGTAAATGCTGCCTCTCTACATGCATAATTTATTTCTGTAAAAGCATATTCGTACTAAATCTATGTCTGTGCTATATTACACATATATAATCTGACAGTCAGCAGTATAGTGTATCTGCAGTTTTTTTTTACAATGTAAAGCTTTTTTATTAAATCAACCTACAAATTATAATGAGGTTTACTATATATCGTGTGATAAAAATACGAGTAGTCTAGAACGTGCACGTACAAAAGATTAAACGGACTAAACGATATGTGCAATCGTGAAGATGAAAAAAATTTATGGTTACTATTTATGACCCTACCAAGTGTGGAATTATGTTTGGGTTGATACATAATAATATGATTCAGTGTATATTTTCCAATTTAATATTTTTTGCAAAACATATAAATTTTCAGAATTAGTTAACCTTTTCTTTTATTTTTTATGTGTATAAAATATGGTTGAGCTTTTCTTGTATATATTGCTCGATATAATAGTACACATAGCTGTATGGCTAATTTGTCACTTTACCTTAATTTAAAAAACCCAGGAAAGAAGATCAACCTTCTATACCCGCATTACCACCGCACTATTTATACAAAACAACAACAAAAAAAACCTTAGGAAAATGCGGAAGAATAAGGGATAACCATTTTCAAACATTTTTTTTTGTGTTTATTTTTCCAATTTAAATTCTTTCCACGTTTGAAATGTTTTTAATACAACAACACTTTCTATCTAAATGACGTACCTATATACACAGCCTCATATATGGGAAATAGTCAGGTAAATGAAAAACGAATCTATATGGATTTTCATTTCGAAAAAAAAAATTCGATTCATATAAAAGAAAATTGTAAGATTTATCTTTAAAATAAATATAAATTTATAGAAGAATAAGAAGAAGAAATTTTTTCTTTTGTGTATTTTTATATATAAGTATGTGTTTAAAGTGTTTTCCATTTTCACTGTCTAGATTTTAAAACTTAATAGGAATGATTGGAGCGGAATGATACCTATATTTTGCTGTCATTGAAAGTAGAATCGATTCTTTTTAGCTTGAAGGCCAATTAACAAAATAACTTTGACTTGCCATTGTTTGAATAAAAATTAAATACGCTTCTGGAAGACATATTAAAATCAGATGATAAACCAAAGAATACTGACATCATTGATAAACTTATTAAAGGGGAAATCATCAATATTCAAACTTGCCTAAGATTACATGCAATTATAGCTTAAAACATGATACAAGACCCATACAGAGAATGTAACTTGAATCCACCCTGTATGATTGACGAAATTTTTTTCAAAAATCTCCAAAAGATTTAAAAAACGTTTGCTAATGTTGATGCAAATCCCTAATATCGTTGAAATAATGAAAGGGAAGAAATTGAGCTCCTCCTGCAAAAAAGGCAAATCAATATAGAGAAAAAAATAAGGAAACGAAAATGAAGATGGATAGGACACATATACTTTGAAAGCCATCAAGTCGCATTGCCACTAAATAACATACCTAATAATGGTCTGATTTTAATAACTGATACCTCAATAGTATACAAATTCGGAGAAAGGCAAGCATTTACAAATTCTCGACAATGAAATTAAATGAATAGTCATTCACCCAACTGCATCAACTGGTATTGCGGCAAACATACTTGAAGGTGATAATGTAAACTACCCCGTTGAGTTGTTGAATGGATGGACTCCTCTGAAATGCCCGTTCAAAATAAATTAAATTTTTATTTCTTAAATTTTGACTGGAATTGCAGAAAAATACACAGTCTTTATTCCATGGATAGACTTACCCCAAATCACATAGATCTACCGATTATGTTAAGACGTAGGAATTTTTTAATAAAATTATCGTTCACCATGACCATCAGTAAGTTACACGAACAAACACTTAAAAAAGTTGGTATACATTTAAGCTTCTAAAAATTTCTAGATTTACAGATGTCACCAAAATGTTGAACCACTAAAACGCCACTCATTCCAATTGGAACACTCCAATATGTATTTGAAAATTTTAAAGTGGAAATATTACATTGGAGTATTGTGATAAATGTACTCGTACTGGGAAAAAAAAAATTTTATTCGATTTTGTCTAATTTTTTAAGGCACTTTAAACGAAGAAAGTACAACATCTATAAGAATTTTTTTTTAAATCCTTCTTAAATCGAGATATGAATATACGTTTTTTTTTCACCAAAGTTTGACCTTTTTATTGGTGACATAATCGATTGCGTTCGAAACGGATAGATAATATTATATAATATATGTATATGGATTATGTGTTGTGTACCGTACTTAAATCGAATTTTTTTCTTTAAAAATTATCTGTTATAATCCATACATGGATCCATAATATTATATAGCTAGTATGGATATATTTACATTTACTTTGACAGTAATTAAAATCTGGAATCGATAGTTTTATGGTCAATAAATTTTTATATTTTATCTTTCTACTGTCATTATATGACTCAACAAACGATTAAATATACGAAAAATTTTCTAAACCGAAATCAAGGTGGAAATTAGTTTTTCATTTTATATATCCTTTGAGGATTTCCAGGAAAGAAATTATTTGTATTATTATCGTTATAGCACACATTGTTATTTTTGTAAAATAAATTACAGGCCATTTTCAATATCATATATATTCACTTTATATATCGCTACGTAGACAGGTTTTTAATCAAGGACAAAACTCCCAAAATTATCGAAGATTTTGGTTTGTTTCTGTAAACATGACCTAAATAGTAAACAAATAGCTACGGTTAACGTTCAGCAGACGTTACGTAAATGTGCGTTCGTTACATCATTCATAATTTCGTTGATGGGTTTTTAAGTATGAAAAATTTGGACGGACCTTAGGTCTTGAACCGATACAAACCAGCTTGTTCTTTTTTTTTTTTTTTGCTTAAGATTATTTTAGACGTTGTATATTTTGATTTATTTTGATAAAAAGTATTCGAAATCAAGCTACAATTCTTGAAATGTTTTTTATGTTTAAGAGTTAAGTTAATTTTCCATGATATAGACAAAATAGGATTAAGTTATAACTATAGTTAATCTATAAGAATCATTGCAAATAGATTCTTAGACGTGATTTTGTTTTATTAAAATCATAATCATCTGATATATATTTTAGTCCATAAATAGATAAAGAATCAAAAGCGCATAAAACTTCACAAATTGACTTTCTTTCGTTAGAGCAAAAATCTAAATAAACGAAGCAACGCGTAAGAAAATTCCAAATCGTTGCAATTACAGCTCAACAACCAGAGACGGCAACCTTCAATGTAGCTCGACGGAGCTGGTAAAGAATGTAATATCTTTAATAGCTTGCCGTATAATAATATCATTGTCTATGAAGAAGTTCTTGGGCGAGGGCGTGTTTGCATGTGTCAGCAATATATATATATTGGCATCTTTGGAGCTGGATCAATCAGCTTCATTTTCTTAAGATCGACTATAGTAAGCCGTATTTGTTAAGAGTAGCTGCACCAATGATCGGATGATTTACGTTCAAAATAGTCAATACATGTGGTAAATTTCGTCTGAGACCAATATACTTACAGCAATTTGTTTCGTAGGTCTTCATAGCTATTCCATTGGTGGCTGACAAAACTAAGTCGGTGTTGTCTTGGGTTTTGTGGTTTATATAAGTTGTATAGATAATGACGGATATACCAGGGCCAGTGTCTATCAGAAACGTGAGTTGGTTCTGATAGTTTCTTATAAATAAGCGACTAGTGTACTTCGGGCTATGGCGCTAATCGATAGACCTAGTAGTTTGGGGAATTTTTATCTTTACAGGTAGCTGTTTGCTTCGAGGAATGGTTTTTGCTTGTTGTGGTGGCCTCTGAAGACAGCACCCACCACGTGTCCGAAATCGTTTTTCACTCAATCAGGATGTTCTTTAGGTACGTACATGTGTCGATTGCAGAAGGTTCCAACAAGACGTCGTCGATCATCACCGCTTTTTAGGGCGATTAACAACATTTCGGACAATATATCGATCGTCTTAAACCAGCATTCTGGATAGAAAAATCTGGTAGACGAAAGCACCTAAACATGAGTAGACGAATGCCAGTGACCGAAATATTAGCCACTACTATGGTGTTTGCTGTCATCATCATTAGACATCGTGTCTATTGCAAGACTGCGCATCACGTTTAAATGTAAATCATGTGATTAACAATTATTACAAATGATGATGTAGTTAGTATGATTGTTTCGTGATGTGTGTATCTTAAACCATCCATATATCTATATTTTAACACTAAACAAATTGTGGCTCTGGGGTAATATGTTAAATTAGACCGGTCGCATTCCATGTAACTGATTTCAAGGTGTTAAACATTATGTTCCTTAAACGGATTTTTTTTTTGAAATTTTTCCTTACCCCACTGATTCTAAGTAACGATTAGAATTTTGATTGCCTTATTTTGATCATTAAGTCTTAAGTCTTGATCAAAAAGTGCTAGAAACTTTAGCTCGCTATGTGATCAGCACGGCAGTTACCACTTTTTGTTTTTTTATCCCTTACTTAGTATTTTATTAGACCTGCACATTTGACTCACGCAAATTCTTAAGTTATGACCTATAACTACATTCCTTCTCTGTTATCAGTTTACCATTTGTGGTGGTGGCACAAATTGCGTTTTAGCTTTGTTTTCACTTAATCTCTCGTTTGCAAATCAGGGCTTTATCACCCTGCCTTGATTCAGTGGAGAAGTTTTAGGACTTTCTTACGTTTTTCGGGTTTACCCTTAGGACTTCAGTATTACGTTTTTTCGTTGGAATTCTTTTTTTTTCAATTAAGATTCAATTTATTTCCCGCGATAGTTCTTCTTTATCTGTAAAATAATTTTTTGACTAGCTATCATTGTCTATGTATAGTAATGATACTTTTTGTTTCGAAGCTGTTAAATTTTTGCTCATATAACTTTCGAGCTTTCACTTATTCTTGCCATCTTCATTCAATCAAGATTATTTTTTCCAACCATCGTTTTGTATTTAGTACAAACATTTTTTTGCATCTGTAGGTTTTGCATATTTGTTGGAATCTTTCAAACAGATTTGATTTGTTCTCAGTGAAGAAAACTGCCTTGAGTAGTACGCACAGAATTTTAAACTAACAGAATTTGATTTAATGCTTGCCATTTTTGATTTAATGCTTGGTTTTACACTCGGAACCTTTATTTAATTAATCAATAAATAAATCCCTCCATGGTGCCAGTTGGTCCTAAAATAAACATATTCAAATAGGATACCTCTTACAATAATTTACCACATACCCGAATTTCGGTTGAAAATCTTTGCAAAATGACATTGTGACCGATGATATTTCATATATCATATAGCTAAAAGCTGTGGCTGCTTGGACGATTAGTCTTGTATTTTTTTTTATCATATCACCGTCATTATGACTCGGCAAACGATTAACTATACAAAAAAAAATTCTAAGCCGAAATCAAGGTGGAAATTAATTTTTCATTTTATATATATCCTTTGAGGATTTTAATATATTTTACCATTCCCGTAAAACAAATGGTTTAGATTATCATCATTATAACACACACATACACATCGACATACACATGAATATGAAAAAAAGAAAAATACTTTTATCCAAGCGACACCGTAAAATACATTAAAGACCAATCTCATTTTCATTATCATATCTTTGTGTAATTTTATATATATATATATATATATCGATTCACTATCTCTAGACACTTTTACTCATTATCCTAATTGGAATAAATTAATGTTTTAGTTAACAAAAAATGGAAGTTGATGAAAATTAATTTCCATCATCAAAACTACTGTACACAACACTGTATATTATATACACATTTTAAATTCCTCTGTGTCGCTTGTAATACAATTTACATACGTATATAGAGCCTTTATATTATGTACAATATAATTAATTTAAATTCCTCTGTACGAGATAAGAGATCATAAAAACAACACCAACAACATAATTTACATAAAATAAAATTATCCTGCTTAAAACAAACATCCAAAAATTTGTATTTGTTATCCTTAAGCTCTTTTAATGTACTAACATAACACAATGCAAGAAAATTGGTTTATGTCAATATATATACATACAGGTGCGAGGGAAATCCTGTAGTGGGTATAGATAGGGTGGTTGGAATTAGGAGTTTATAATTAAAATAAATAATATAACTTTTTAATTTAAAATAAGCTACGTGAACTAGAAGTTGTTTTTATAAAGTTTTTAGTTTTATACAGTACATAAATAAGGAAAAAACATTATCCTGTCAGATAATATTATCGAGAAAATCGATTTGTTAATATTGCTAGGATATATTGGGTTATACTATACTTACATACCTGATAAGCTAACTAATCCAATAACACTAATCTTTAACTATAATTATTTTAATTGTCTTCTGGCTTGTCAACTAGTTTATGTTATTCATTTGATTAATTACACGAAAGTAATTAATTTTGAAAACTTGTGATAATGACTTATTTAATTTATTTGAGACAATTGTGTTTAAGGTGTGATAAAATTTGATAACGAATTATAAATTATAATTAAACAAATTTAAGTATTTCAATTACGATAAGCGTTTTAAATTATTATTTTGTTAGATACTATTGATGGTTTGTGAAAAAAAAGTTACCATAAATTCAGAATGCACTGATTCCAATTGCTTGTTCCTTAAAGAGGCCTCGGAAAATGTCCTATCTAAAGAAAAATGACGAACTAGTGGTTTGATTTACATTTTAGTTTATTTAAGAATACTGTCTGCTGCTCAAACTAAAACGGATGGCAGCTCTGATGGGAAATATGTGTATGGTATTACCGATTTAATTGCAGATGAACTGCAGTAAACAAAATATTATTTGTGAAAAAGGATAAAAAATTTGAGTTGGTGTAAAAAACTAAAATAAGGTGCAAATAGGCCATAAGCCATCGTTTAAAATTACAATAAATTAAAATAAATTTGGTGCTTTTTTTATTTTGAAGTATTGTGCAATAATAGCGGACATTACATCAGCACAGAAAATACTGTGCTCCATAATTTGGCATCATAAGGGGGATCTGCGTGAATCCAGAATAATCTACAAGTTTTCATCGGTGAAATTAATACGCAACAACAGAAATTACGTTATGTTCTTTCCACGTTCATTCTTAAACGTTCTACCAGAGCCTCATTGCGTCACATTTCAAAGTGCAGATTTTTCTACACCTTACAAATACAATTGATCATAGTCACAATTTTGTGACTGACATGAAGCCCGATACATCATCAATTCTGACCAAAGATGATACAAAACCCATGATAACTATGCGATTAATTCACCGGAATCATCTACACAGCCTCTGTCATTTTACCATTAGTAACAGCACTAGTTAATTTCTGTAACAATGTTGGATAGCCTGTGATATATAGGGAGAGCCCTGCTAGACTCTAAGAGCCAAATTGTCTGACTTAGTCATTTTCGTCGTTGTCGAATTTAGCACTTCAAAATAACGGAATTCATCAATTCACTACATATAGAATCTAGGGCAATACCGTCAAATTAGTCTTTCTTAAATATGTTAAATTTCAAGGATATCGACTTAGTGGGTCAAATTAGGCTAGATGATCGTATACTTATGTGTTCTAAAACACCGGACTAGACTGGGCCGTTTGGGGAAGATGTCATCTTTAACAAAGTCAAACCACGGATGTTATTTAATTAGTTGCCGATAATTCGAATCAGTTAAGCAAACAAGTCGAGATGTTTTGGACCAACAAAATCCTACCTCACTTCATCAAATCACTCTCGTATGAGGAAACTGAATGTGAAAACCATTTCACTAAATTCACAGTGAACTACGATTGACAGTGAAAGAAAATTTATTGTAAAACTGCTTTTCTCATCAGATCTTTCGTAGTTATTCAAGCTGTATAAACTTCTGTTAAATAGCCGTTAGTAATAGTTAAACGATGGATTAACAACAATGCCCTAATTAAGAGGTTATAAGTTTTTTATAATGCAAAATTTGTATAATGCGCAGTGCTATAACTAACCACAGAACTCAATTGGTAACTGTGATGTTATGCTCTAATTTTAAATTTTGTTCTTAAAACGTATAGCTTGTCGGTAACACTAACGAAAATAATTATTCATTAATTTAATTAAGGCAGTATTACTGGTCAAAAATTGAAGCCAAATGGCTAAATATAAAAGGTTCATAAAAGCCAAATTTAACCATCATAGTCATCCATCTCGAAATATTAATTTTAGCAGAACTTGTCTAGCAAAAATCTTGTAAAGAACCAGGAACCAGTTTACCAATGAAGAGGCTTGAAAGTCGGGAAAAACAACAAAAGAAATTGCGGCAGATAAGCGCCCAGAAGAATGATGTTGAGTGAGATTATGTATCTCGTTTCATGAATACAAATCTGTAAAATTAAATTCTACCAGCTTTGCGGCTCTAAGGAAAAATAATAATTTCCCCAGGATCACTGTTCTAATTACCAGAATCGGCCAGGAACACGTCAGATGGGGAATCATACACTTTTATATTAGATACCGAAATTATCAAATCGGTCATACGTCTTGAAGAACGTTGTAGCTCAAGAACGTTTAGAGAATATTGTCCGTTAGTTGTTAGTATAATCAAATAATGCATCCTAGGCCTAGATTTCATGGCAGAGCACCAGATGTCTCTTGATTCAAAGAACATATTCGAGCATATTGGATTACGGGTCATTACTGAAAGAAGGATATACTTACCAGCAATGCGTGAGCAAAATATCTATGCCAGAATAAATGGTGACCTTGCGGGTACCAAAATAAAAATAGTATAAAACCTGTTATCACGATGTAAGAAGGGTTATTATGTGGAAGAGCCCTTGTGCAACGCCTATAGTGCTAGATTGATTCCTGGTGATTAATGATAAGGGTTAGTTAATGCGAAAGCTGAGGAATTCAACCAAAAACCGAAAAT
Source organism: Tipula confusa (assembly GCA_963556175.1). NCBI lineage: Eukaryota > Metazoa > Arthropoda > Insecta > Diptera > Tipulidae > Tipula > Tipula confusa. The sequence continues at coordinate 8,256,889 of OY744476.1, forward strand.
TGAGAGCCTGAAGCAAACTGATGTCGTTTAACACCGTATCAACACAGGAAATGCTACTTTTATCCATCAGGTACTAGGACAATTATCACTAGCGAAACAACAAGAGGTAAAAAAGCTGATTAAAAAATGTTACGTGATGAAATAACTGAGCAGTCGAAAACTCCTTGGAGTTCAACAGTTTTACTGGTTAAAAAAAAGTTCTGTGTTGATTATCCCACAGGCTCATCGATACCTGTTGTCACGAATTTATGAAACATTGCCTACGCTATCAGGAGCCAACATCTTCACTAAGTTGGATCTTAAAAGTGGAAATCGAAAAGGAATGGTTTATATCAATATCGAGTAATGCTCTTTGCGCAGGCTAAACGTACCGCCCCTGCTGCATTTGAACAATTAATGAAGAAAGGTTTTACGAGGCTTTAATAGACAAATTAGTTTGGTGGTTCTGAACGACCTTATGGTACTAAGACATAAATTTGATGAACATGTAAGCAATCTTCAGCAAGTCCTAAGACCCAATAAGACCCGATTTAAGTTGAGTGCATCAAAATGTAACCTTTTCAAGCAGAAATAACTACGAAAGATAAACTAATTGGGTCACATCAAGTGAAGGAGTACAAACTGATCCCAATAAGTTAGCAGCCATAAAAGAGTGGCCTGCACCAAGCAATGTCTATGAGTTGAGGAGTTTTCTAGGAATATGATCGTACTATCGACGATTTATAACAAGCTTCTCAGATTGATTAACTGATTGATTTATGCTCAAGTACAAAGAACAAAAATCGAAAATGGTCAAGTGATTTGATGTAATGTTTCCAGTAAACGATTGTTTCTTATACCAACCATGAGCAAAGTTTTAAATGTCTATATGAAAAATGTGTTGATTGCATTAATGTTGGCGGAGATTATACAATTTAAATTTTAACTTAAATCGTAAAATGTTATTATCTCATAACAAATAAGCTCAGTCTGGCGAATAGTGAACAAAACGATGAAAATCTTTAAAAAAAATTAAATTTTAAGATGTAAACCACCCTGTACCTAGATAAAAACTAAAATATGTACATTTAATATTGTGTTGATTGTTTGAAACATATTTTCAACATAATCTCGAGTTCAACATTACAATTATATTCTATTGATTTTACAATTAGGCTAATAATAGTAAAGTTTCGAACGATACAATTAGAAAATAGTCTGAATGCGACAAAAACACTATATATTTGTCACCGGTTTGTTGATATACATAGAACCGATTATAACCAGTTTGATCTTTTAATAACATTTAAAAACTCAATAAAGACACACTGCGTCCTATCTCAATTACATATATACATACTCGTTTATAATATCCCAAATTTTCATTGACCATTCAAAATAATATTATGTCAATACCATATGTACACCATATCTATGTAATATTATGATTATTTAGAAAAACATAAAAAAAAATCGAAACGTTTCTCGAGTATGAATTTAGTATTTTTTATGCTTGGGGTAGACACATAAATGGATGAAATATGTATAATCTGTTCTCGTTAAATTTATGATACTTTCAAAAAAAAAAAAAATTAAAACGAAAATGTTCAGTGTTGAACATCTCTAAGAAGATATTTAAATAAAATGGAAAATTTAATTTTTTCCAATTTTCTCATCACATCCCGAAAAAAATGAAGTGGCGCAGACGAGAAAAGAATCACATTTATTTTGATAACCTTCCTCCACAATGGTGTATATGGATACATGCGTTTAGACGTTTTAGACGTGCTGTGCTTTTTTTTTTTTTTTTTTGTACGATGTATATATTGTCTATTTGCTTAGGGGTGGTATCATCGAGTATTAATGTATATATCACAAAGATTAATATGAGTCTTGGTATTTGGTTGCTCTGCTCGCTCGCAAAGAAAAGACGATGGGATACATTAAAATGATTTAAGAGTAAATTTAATATTTATTTACATTATTTATATATCCGCTAATAATATATATTTTTGCATCTTTACTAAACCATTGAATACTTTAAGCGCTTATTCTAAGCTAAATAAATAATATTTATTTAAATTAACAGAGTCTACAGACTAATTCCTTGTAATGAAAATAAGCATAATAAAATCCTTGGCAACATTGTAATTTAATAATTTTTCGCCCCCCTACACCCTGCAAATATACCTAAGTAATATACCTAATAAATTTTAAATATCAATAAGTAGGATTTATACATTTTGAAAATACATAATTTATTTTCAACCGATCATGACATTTTTGAAAGGTTCCGACAGTAACATTTGCTGATCAAAAAATGATTTTAAAAATAGTTGGTTCTTTGTTTTTTAGGCATGTTACCAAGGTAATGGTTTCTACATGAAATTAGCAGTATTAGCATGGAAAAGATAATGAAATTTGTCCTTTAATTTATTTTAAATATAATTGTGTATGATGATTTTTAATCTCGAGGCTTCATTTACAATACTTTCATATTGAGGTCAATAGAAAGCGGCACCGCGAACCTCTTATTTGAGCCATTTATTATGAAACAAAGATAGCGTTTTAACTGATCTAACTAATTCAGATTTCAAACTTTACGTACAAAACCAGCGCTTTTTAATCAAATTAAAATTAAAATAACTTATCTCCACACAAAATTATGATTAAGAAAAAATAAAATTTATACAGCAACATTACGCCTGAATGTATACATTGAAGCGAAAAATTGTAAAATGTAGAACATATTATTTGTAATAGATGTCACTTCTCACCCTCATCAAAATTTCTTGGCTGTTGACGGTATCAACTTCACTTTCGTATTTTCGTATTTGGACAACATCGAAAAACATCTCCCTTAATGTACCATACTCTCCTCCAATATACATAAACAACCACCAGTACTTAACGCAATAAATCAACGTTGACTCTGACATACCCCTTGTGTTATGCCGTGTCTTCAATATCGATGTCATCGCTAAACGTGCGCTTTATTAAGAACCCCTACAACTTAAATTGCGTCTCTAACACACCAACCGTGACGACTATCGTACCTACGTCCAATACTTAATTGTTTACACGCCACCGATGACGCGGATCCGTGTAATAAATAAATCGATTTTTACAAACCAATACAGTTTATCATTTCTGACACCACATATATGAACGTTATCACGTAGAATACCTAAAGCAATGCAGACAATACCTCGGACGACAGCCCACCTCGGATTTTTCGATAATGAAGTGCAGCTCACAAACTTATAAAAATTCAAAATAGCTCAATAAAACAAGTTACTATTATAATTCAACATCACCGGTCTTAAAGCGATGATTAAGATAATTGCTTACCACGGCGCGGGACCGAGCTTAATAATTGCCATTGACCAAAACTAATCAATAGAAAATATATAATTACACCCTGTACCGATGACCGGATTGATTGTAAAAATTTGTAAAAATTGTGTGTTCGTTATGCTGTCCATACCATTAAAAATTGTAAACAAATGGTAGAAACCGAAACTGACCTCTTTAATCGCATTCTTCAACTAATATGGACAAATGAGATGAAAAACTAAAGAAAACTACTAAACTTGTACGGCGTTTTAGATTTGAATGAAACAAAAATTATTTTAACCTCTCTGCGGAAACGGTAAACGACACGTACACACCCTAGCATCTAAAGGTATATATAACAATAAAGTTTGCCATCAAAAGATAGCAAGTCGGAGATGTTCATGATGTTACTAAAATTTCGCAAAGGGAACAAGCAGAAGTTGGTGCAGCAATAGGTAAAAGAATAAAAGCAAAATTGCTCCTGTAGACTACTTGGATAGCTAGTCATTGAGCGCATTTATTAACGCAATAGCCTTAGTAGAATTTTCATTTAAAAGCTAATATATATTGAAATATGAAGAGGCTAGAGCTTGCATGATTTCAGTAAACACATAGTCAAAAATTGTCTATTAAAATTGAAAAATCGTCAAAACCCAGAAAACATATGATGGAAAGTCTGTCAAAACTAAGAAATGCATGCCACAAAGCTAAGATTTTCACATGATGATTAGCCTGTTAAAACTGAGAAATTTAAGCCACCGAAAATTAGCAAAATCCAGAAAACACAAGATGGTAGGCTGGACGTCACGTATTAATAGTTTTGAACAAAAATAGGATTTGTATATTGAAGTTATCTAGGCAATAAAACTCTTACAGTAATTAAAAATCATGTCTAATTTTTGTTTATTGTAGATAAGTAAAATTGGATCTAAAAGCTCAACCGTAAATGAAAAGTGACATAATAAAGGAGATGACGAGCTCGTCTCGGATATATAGAGGTAGACAATTTGAAAATTTCTACAACTAACGAAGTATAGAATATCAATTTGAGATTGTACGATTGATATGACTATCCCAAGTGAGATGTTGGTTAAAAATGTGCCCAAGATTTGTCATCTTATCCCCAAATGGAATTACCATATCATTCAGCAACATCGAAAGGGCTATAATATTGACACCTTTCTTATAAGCCAGCATGGTTTGTATTTTGGCAATTTGAAATCGAATTTTATTTCTATTAAACCTATTAGTAATGCAATAAGGCCAATGCAAGTATTAAGGTCATTATTAAGAACCTTGTGAAGCTCCAGAAGTTAATGAACCGAATTTTGAGAACGCATGGTTGCAATAAACTACCTGAGAAATGTTTTATAATTACGAAGTTATTAACTTAACAGATTCTTCATAAAATATGAAGTTTAACCTATGTTTATGAAGAAGTAGGTTAAGTGGTACCATATCAAATCCCTTTGAGAAATCTTCTAATACAAGTAAACCAACCTTTTTATTGTCACGTTTTTTAAATAAATCGGAGTTTTTATATTAAATTGCAGCACTATAGTAGGATGACTTTTACGAAAACTCGATTGGTGTAAATTTAGAAAATTAGCAAATGACCATAAATTAGTTTACGGTGCTAAGTTTTACTCGATTTCCAAAGTAGATACGCTCCTTTACGTTCAAGGAGTTTTGATGGTAATCAGGCTTGATACTTGTTTTGCCTGTTAATCTAGTTTTTGACCCGTTGATGAATTTAATGTGATCATCCACATTAGGTATATCATAAACAAGAGACCAGTTAGTTGTTTGGACATCAGCACGTAATTCAGCACCCTTGATTCTTTTAAAAGATCTATAAAAGGTTGGCAATTTACTACTAGGCTGATTAACATGCATTTCATAATAGCACAAAATCATGTCTTGCTTACTGATACCTGAAAACATCTTGATTGATACGCACAATTTTATGTGGTTTATTAGTACTAATAAGATCAATTTATGTTGAACTTATTTCAGCAATACAATTTAGGACAGTAAAAGTCACAATAAAACTCAATGCACAGGTCTCCAAATCTAAAATAAATAAAACGATTTTTATTAGATCGCTTGTTGCGAGTTATTTGCTTATCGCAATTTAAATGGCTCACCCTCTATAATAATGGAAAGTACTAATTTTCCTATCTGCCTAACAATAAACGCTCTGTCTGAGTAGAATTTATAGTTTTATTTATTTTATAGCTCAATCAAAAATTCATAATAATCATAAAAAGCAGAAGATAGATTAAAACCCCCTTCTTTTTATGATTGGACAGACAAAGTTTAAAGACATACAGTCTACATTTTTGAAAACTAAATCTTCATTATACATATAGATTTTGAAAAGGTCACTTAGATAATTTTGATTTAAAAAGTTTTCCAAGTTTTTTTCCTTATACGTCTTGATCTTGCAGATGTATCACAGCAAATAAATTATGGCAGTAATATAGTAACTTATACCCTTGGCAGAGCTTTATTTACTTTTCAAACATTTTTGAAGTTGAGTTAGTTTGTTGTTTACCATTGTTTTCTTTGCTGTGTACATGGACGACCAAATTTTATTTCTTTATCTATGTTCAACAAATTTTAACATTGCCTCAACTTTAGATCTTAAGAGTGCTTACGGAAACAAATACTAACTAATTTATAAAATTTAACCCATAATTTGTTTTCATTTTTTTTTATGTTTTATTTTAAGATTTTTCTACCTACTTGCGTTTTTCTTTTTTTTATGAAAAACTTTAAGGGTTACCTACGTATATTTTCATACTAATAAAATGAAATATTATGTAACTTTGGTAAAAACATAAACCAAATATACCAAACGACCTAAGTTTTATTAGTGATGAATTTTGAGACTACAGACTAAAGAAATTATATTGAACCATAACCTAAATTATATTGTCGGTGGTTTTCATGACTTAAAAAATGTTTGCTGTTGTTTGATAAAAATCTTTAGAAAGGACATGTAACTTTCGAAATTTGTCAGTGTTATAATTCAAGAGATGAATGTTTATCGAACGACTGCGATTACTGTCACGATTTTTAAATGCTCATAACATTAGCAACAAAGGAAGGTTCTATGCCTTGCAAAGAAAAACACTAACAGAAAAATTGACACCCTATAATATGTATATATATATATATATATATATATATATATATATATATATATATATATATATTTATATATATATATATATATATATATATATATATATATATATATATATATATATATATATATATATATAACCACATACATTTACATGTATCTAAAATTGTATGATTATATTATGTTAATCACATAAAAATATTATAACGAAAATGTAATAACCATAATCGATTCACCCAACACACAAGATTATGGCATGAATATCTATAGCAGGTGGGTTTTCACATCATCCCAAAATAACAGATATTAATAAATGATTTTGATTGGAAGGGATTAAGGAAGTTTTTCAAATTATATATATATATATATATATATATATATATATATATATATATATATATATATATATATATATATATATATATATATATATATATATATATATATATATATATATATATATAAATTCGAATAAATGGGTTAGAGATAATTTTTGTGATTGGCATTAATCCAATTGAAATAAGTACCATTTAAATTTACCATACTGATTATACTCTTATAACGAATCGAATTTGCATACGATGTATTTGCAAATTAGAAGGTAATGATGAAACTAAAGCAAACTTTATCAAATCAAAAGTTTAGTTGTCAAAAGAACATAAAACGAAATTGATTTACTTTAAAATCTTCCTTTTAAGGGTGTTTGCCTTCTATAAATATTATTGATTACATTATTATTTATAAACGAAAGCTTGGTTTTTTACTTTTATAATATTGAACGGATAAATCCTTAATTAAATTAGTTTCAGTTCGTGAATGTAGTCTTGCAGTACTGTATCTCCTTGGGACTGTAAGTATTAATTTTAAAAATTTATTTTGTAAAATTTGAATTTTATGTTTGTGAACGTTATAGCCTTCCTCCATAAAGGAGATCCATACAAGATTACAGCTAGTAAACCGTAACTTATAAGTTATTTATAAGGTACGTAATGATTGACCGTATAAAAACATACTTGTTTGAGGTAGTTTAGATGTCATCCTTCACCGTGAAAAAAATATAGCCGGTGATTTGTTAGAGTTTTGCTTAAGCCCCCATTTGTTAAAAAAAGCTACCAGTATGTTGATATAATCAGTAAGTCCGTTTCTTTTGACTTGAAAATAAATGTTAGACGTATATTGATGTATCATCGACGAATAGTGCTATTTCACATTTATGTCATTTAAAAAAATATAGAATAATAAAGGGCGAACTAGGTCGGAGAGGAACTCCCACGTTAATATTCTTTAGACAGGAATTGGTGTTTAAGATCTGAATAAAACATTTTTGATTTTCGAAATACGCGATTTCAATATTTGATTATTTGAATTGGAACGCAATATCTATACAATTTACGCGAAATACCATTAATCCAGACTGAGTCAAATGCCTTTTCTCGGGCAAGAAGGACCATGAAGTTAGATTTTTTTCAAGTTTCTTTAGATTGCGGTATTAACAAATTATTTTCTTCAATAAAGTCATTGAGTTACTTCCTTACTTCATTATTGTAACCATCTTTGCTATTTTGCAACAAGTGGGAAATATGACAGTCTGATATAGTGCGACAACATGTTTGTTAGAAATTTAAAACCAGAATCTGGAAGATGTTGTAAGAAAACATTGTAAGAAAACATTTGACTAAATGCTTTGATAATGCCTTTTACAACTTCTATTGGTACATCAAACAACAAAGCATCGGTTACCACATAGTAAAATATAAATTCCATACTCTTTATTATCTCTTCTGATTATGAAATGTTGACCGCAGTCCCAAAAGTTAAAATAATCTCACCTAGGGTTTACATCCTTTGTCTAAAGCTTTTAACTTATCTTGCCATTTAGCGTTAAAAATATCATATATTTTGTCTCATTACAGTATTAAGCAAATTGTCTGCGCCTCACATTATGCAGATTGATAAACTTAAGGATTTTATCAGTTAAAATTAACTTATATTTATTTGACGCAACAATAGGAGGAACCAAGAACAAATGGGCTTTTGTCTTTTACAGACATATTTAATAACTGTTGCCAGAAGGACCTGAACCTGTTCCGCTGGAGTACGGCATCTTCTAAGTCGATCCATGATAGATCCCAATATCAGTAGTAATTTCCTGGAAAAGTACAATTTAGCACTATTTGGCATGTCCAAATTTTGCGCTACAGGAAATATATTTGTTTTAAATAGATCTGACTACTGCATTGGAGAAGTTGAGGCTTTCTTGTTAGCTGGTTTAATGAATTGAGGACCTTTACTTTTTTGTCTAAGAAATGTTGATGCCCTTCCATTTGAAAGATTCCTTAGATGTTTGATGGTTTTACTTATTGATCTGTTCCTGAATGCATAGAAACTCCATATTAAGTGTGACCAAGCCTAAAGCATGTAAAGGATTGTGTGAGTCCTTCCGGTTTTATATGAGAAATTTCTCAAGTACAAGCATGACCAATAAATCGATGGGTGTTCAAGCAAATTAAAGTGGTTGTTTTTGGAAAGGAGGCAAATTATGCTTGTTGACATTGATTTATATTTTTCGACGTTCAAACGGCATCAATACATTTAAAACCAACAGTGCGTAATTTACATCCTAACTTCCCCTAATTTTATTTTTGTGACACCATCACAGTAAACGTTGAGTGCGTTGCAGAGTGGCAACATAGTATAAATACATTTATAGTACTACCATCATAAGAAAAAAAAACAGTTTACCCATTGATGTTCTAGATGTCGGGTCAGTAGTTAATCATTAAAATTGAGCTAAATATATGACATTTAGGCGATTATACTTATAAAAATATTTTGATTATTTTAAAACGATACCAGTAGCGACATCTAGCAATGGGCTAATATACCATGGTAGTACTATGTGTATTTATATTATGGTGGCAAGTTCAGTAAATATAAGAAAAATATACAAGAAATGGGTGGCCAGTTGAAAACATCTTATTCAGCGACACTGGAATAGAAACCTGTTCGAGCAGTTTTAAAAATTTAAAATGAATTTATAAAAGAATACGAAAGAAATAAACAATACAAACCTATGCAAAGAACACAAATATCGATCATTGGTTATCCAACACGCACATCTCGAGATTGAGTCAAATATGGGAATCACGCACTAAATTATAAAAATAATCGACTACTGTGGCAAAAATCATCTTATTGATAGGGTAGCAAGTTTATATATTCCTTACAAAACCATCAATTTTAATCAATTCAAAAAATGTAAATATAAATAGCGTTCGTCAAAATGACAGCTGTAAACCACCAAATAGAGCTTAAACATGAAAAAATTTAGAAGAGCCCTGTAAACACAAGTTGCAGCTGTCCCATTAAAGGGCTACAACTAATGTGTGAAAAACACACAGACCTGGAATGAATTCGCCCTTTTTAAAAACACTAAAGTGTTTAAGTTACAACTGTTCAATTTAAGTGTGAAATCAGTGCTACTATATATATATGTGAAACGTAGAATCCCAAATTAAAAATTACTTGGAAACTCTAGCTGCTTGTGAACAAATGCCTTACGCGCTTCTTAAAATGCTTTTGGCCATAAACACCATCACGATTGAGTAACAATACATAAAACCAGTTAAACATTTGTGTGAAATGAACCGATACAAACCTTTAAGAAATAAAAGCTTGTTTCTAATTATAAAATATTGTATAGTTCAAATATTTCAATAAATCGGTGCCAAAATATTTCAAAAACCGCTGACATTTCCAAATATTATTATTACCCCCATGAAAAATTTCATCAAATTGTATAAATAATAACCGTCGAGTTAAAAATACAATTTTATCTCATAATTCGTAGTCGGTGCGATAAAAATGACATGATAGTATATATAGCACGATCTAATTATTTAACAATTAAAATTAGAATTAACATAAAACCTACATCAATCCAAAAAATTAGAATGACAATGCCGATAAACCAAACCAACACTCGGGTTAATAAATCAAATTGTGAAACAGCCGACGATGTCAACAGTATCGGAGACCAAAATAATTTAATCATAATAAATAAATTTAAGATTTTCGATGGACCGAAACATAGGAAAATTGTATTGTAATTTACATTTTTTATCTTTTTTTTTTTTTTTGTATCTGAGACAACAGTTCATAAATCACCGAAATTGACTTCGACTTCGACAGTTACAAAAGGTATACGTATACACCAATTTTATTTATTTTTCGTTGCCAGTATCTTCTTATTTATATTTGATTACAGAAAGTTTTTGCGTCATTTTCATCTATATACCTTTACCTATATAGTTTACGTTAGTTTCCTAGTTTTTCATTCACAAAAAGAAAATGAACGAAAATAAAAATAATGATTTGTCCTACTCACTCAATTTCAATAACATTGGTGTATAATTTATATATTTTATGACGTATTTAATTAATTAAATTATAAATTTAAGTGTAAATGTAATTTACCATCAAAAATTTATTTCGTAATTCATCACCAAAATAAAAAAAAAAAAAACAAATATATTCACAAGATATAATTTAAAATTTAACACTATCATCCACACACTTTTATAACAAAACTAAAAATATTTTTTTTTTCATATATTTACATATAAAAATAATTCACAAATATTTAATAAAATTTTATTTTTAACTTTATTTTATACATATTTTTAAAATCACAATATAATAAATTTCTTTAAGCACAAGAACCAAACAAAATATAAATAAAACACTTTACCAATATATTTTCTTAATTTAATTTGACAAAAAACAAAATTATTATTTTTTATTTATTTAATTATTTATAAAATTTTTGTTTTTTAATAACCAATAAACATAATTAAATTTAGATGTTAATATTTATTTATAAATAAAAAATAAAATAACAAAACAAACGAACGAAAATTTGTAATTTTTTTTTTTAATATTTAAAATTCGCGGTGCGGCATTCACTAACTTTGCGTTCACTACAAAACTACACGTTGTGTATATGCTGTAACCAATGGTTTATTGTGGACTGATGTTCAAATGTTTTGTTTTGTGAAAAATGAAAATATTATGAAAAAGAAAACTGAAAATAAAAATAAATTTTTTTGAATTGGAAAACTGAAATTGTATAGCGTCTGCGCAATGTTTGATGTGGTAATACTAAAATTACATATCGAACATAGAGACACTGTGCTCGGTAGTTTTATTCCGTATTATACAGGTAAATTTTTTGTTTTTATAATAACTAAAATATATCAGTCGAACAAAAAGCCCTAATCGTAAAATGTATAGTGTATAAAATCGAAATAAATTTGAAAACCGTTTTTTCTCCTGTATTTCCAAAGGGTGGACGATTTTACTCTATTGGGGCCTTTAATTTTTAACCATGATTTATTAAGTTCTTTTGCTTCGGCTCCAGTTTAACGGCATCTTTATTATATCACTTGGAAGTTTCCTTAGTGTATCCTTCTGTGTTCGGTTAAAATCACTTCAATATTCGTCGAATCCCTCAACTTCGAGAACTACACAAACGCCCCAACAACAATTAGAAAGACTTAATGTCAACCACTTACTATATTGGCTATAGTAAGTGGTTGACTATATATAAGAATACGATAAAGTACGACAAAGAGTATGATTACCGGAATCACGAGGATGTAGTTTTTGGGCCGATAAATAAATTTCGCTTGTATTGTCGTGTTTTCAAGTTCTCTACGGAATCTCCTGGAATGTTTTATTCGAGAGGCAAAGTTTTTCTGACAGTGCTGATTAAGCCACCTGAGCCACTTCTGTGTTACCTATTTAGCACCACACCAATTTCAAAACACTTCCTGCAAAACATTCGCAAGGACAACACAAGCTTTCAAATGTCTTCCTTCGACACAACAACCATTATCAATATTTTTGGCGTAATCTAATGTTGGATGTATTCAATTGGATGGCAAAAAAGTGACCTTCCCCAAGCTCATATTTTGATTTGGTTGAAGCAAAAAATCGTACAAACGCCAATTAAAAGTGTGATGTCTGCTGAGCTTCCAAATCGAGAAGAAGGTCCCTTATTCTTTTTGAACAATCAACAAAACACATACTTCGGTACTTCCTAAAAATAGTGAGTGTTATTATTTGCGATTGTCGTTGCATATAATCAAAGGTTCAACATCATTCGTTGCATATTGACAATCGTGAAAGGCGTAGAATGCTGGGCTTACTTGAAAATGATCATCATTGAAATACAACGCTAATATAGAGGCATCGCTTGCGTATCATCCAAAGTAAATGCGTATTTTGTTCGCAATCATTTTAACAAGTTTACCATCGAATCGACAAGAGCTCTTGGAAACGCATCGTAAAAGCTTCAGCGAATATAATACGCGCAACCAATCCAGAACCAGAACATTCGAACAAGATTTTTAAATGAAGAGCTTCTTTGTATGCCGACATCGATTATACGAGACAGATATTGCGTGCAAGACAGGGATGTGGAGAACAGCAATTCGATGTAAACCAACAACGATATGTCGTTAAAATACAAACGTATGTAGACACTGAAATTTGCAGAATTGTTTTCTTTGATGCTCCAGGCGGCACCGGCAACACATTTCTGATAAATTTAATAGTATAGCATCGCTTCGAATACCGAATGTAATCATCATCAGAAGTTGCATCAACACTACTTGATAGTAGAGAAATAGGGCATTAAGCACGCTAATTACATTTCGACCAATAATTTATATGCAAGCAAATTACCAAAAGGGACAAATTTACGAATTTGATTCTATATTCAATACAACGCATAATTGTGACCCGATTGTGATGAATGATACCTTAATCAAAAGCTCTGGTCTTAAGTATAAAGACTGCTATAAAATATTGAAGCATTTCAACATAATGTTTTATGTAAAAAATTAGCAAAGGAAAAACACGAATGGACCAGATATAAATTACAATAAGGATCTGAAACGATAAATTACAATACATATTTTTTACTACACAAACCTAAGAAACCTTCCTCGCGTTTATGTTACAATTTAAATATGTTGTATATGTCACATCACACAGTTTTTATTTGTCTCTGCACGTTTTTCAAAAATCGTTTAAAAGGATAATTAATTTCCTCTTGTGTAACTGATGTGTGTGTATAGTCATTTACGGTAATGTAGACATTTTCCAACTTCATGCTTGTGTAACTGACACTAATTTGTTTTCATGGTTAAAAGTTTGTTAAAATTACGATTTAGTATTGTACAGAAATCTTTCACATTCTTCAAGCGTTTTTTTTTTTTTTTTTTTTTGGTTTGGTTTGTCCGTAAACAAAAACTATTTGTAAAACAAAAAAATTATTTGTGTGGTGACAATGAATTTCCAGTCGTATCGTAGTTCTAATCTTTTCTCTCATGGTTATTATAAAAAAAGGAAGTTTTAAATTCAACATAAATATTTAGAAGACATACGATTGTATGTGGTGATAGATGGGTTGATGCTATGTAATATGTATATAGTTTTCGGAATAAAAACTAAACAAATTTACTTGTTTTGATAAGGGATGATTTGTTATATTGTTATATAGTTTAAAATAACACTTTCAGGATATTAGTACAATGACAATTATGAAGTTATTTTCTACAAAATGTCCCACGACAGTGATTATGCTATATTTTTAAATTGGAATGATTTATATTAATCAAAAATATTTCAGTTTTTATAAACTATACAAATATTAAATTGATCGTACTCAAAAATTTTCGTTTTTCTAAATATACCTTGTCACAGTTTTTCTATGTTTGCGATGAAAAATAATAGCATCACGCATATAATTAATTTTCTTTTGAAATTTTTAGAATTAATTATGAAATATTTATAATTTTTTTAACTATATTGGTTGTAGGTTTAATGGTTACAGTTCCTTAGTCTGGAGTTCCAGTATAGCTACTGTGTCGGAAAACTGTTTTATGAGTTTTTTGGTAGGGCGATACTTTGGTAGAGAGAATTTCCCATAAGCTACACATTATAACGACTCGAACTCTACAATCTGCTTGACCATCAGACTGTATCTATTTCGGTCTCTTTTGTAAGCTGTAAAAGTACTTGTTACTCCATTTCTTCCAGATGTCTTTTTTGAATTTTTTAACACTTGCCAACTAGATGGCTGTAAATGTTTGTATTCTCTTGATTTCGTTCAGGTATTGTTGATATCGACGAACCTATCAAAAACTAACACTGTGAGTGAGTGATTCTAGATTTTAACACGGCTTCTGTTTGATTTAAGATTGTTATTAATTTTTGTAGGTAAGCTTGATATATCTCACAATCATTTTCAAATGAGTCTTCATTTTCAAATGAAGTGGTTGAAAGTGCCAGGTTATTCCTTCCCCAGATTTTAGATCAGCCACAACGTTGTTTGTAGCGTTGTCACTGTATATATCGCTCTAAACTTCTCGCCTAGGAGTGAATCGTTTTAAAGCAGCAATAAACGCCTTTGTTGTAAGGTCGGTCACAATTTCTATGTGCTCGGCTATAGTTGAGAAATAAACAAATATCGCCATTTAGGCTTTATACATTTTACTTCTTCTTCCCTTGCTCTTTTTTATTTGCAAAGGGCCTGCGTAGCCAACTCCTGTGTGTGAGAGTGGTCTCAATGGCTGCACTCTTTAAATTGGCAAGTTACCCATAACTTAACTGCCATCTGGCATCGTCTTAAATCTGTGGCAGGTAACACATTTTGAGATGACTGCTTTTATAGTTGTTTTACTATGATCCAATACATTATTCAGATGAATGCTAGATAGTGGTTTTCACTCAATTTGACGTGGTTTGACGCCATTGTGGATGTGGTTCTGTCAGATTCCTGACTTCTGACACCCTGTTGGCAACAAATATTTGTATTTTTGGATGTCACCTTGTATTCATGACAGTACTATTGTAGAGTTCGTCAATGCCATGGTGGGTTGTTGCATTGCTTGTTTGACTTCTCGAAGTAGTTTGGCTAGTTTAAGGGTTGCATTCAATTCCAATGTGGCAGACCACTTTAATTTTTGTTGTTGTCACCCTTATTTTGGCAGCTAAGAGATTGGCATTGACTTGAGATAGACACAGGTGGCATACGCTTGTTCTGATGTCTCACTGAAACCATAAACTTCTATTTTTAGTTTATTTTCAAAAATTGAAAATAGTGAAGCATCCATAAGCGGGAATAATCTCAAGATTTAGAAAGTGATTGCAGTGCAGCTAATGATTTTATAGTAAACTCGATTGCTATGCCTAGTTTCAAGTTATTTCTTCCAACAGCGGAAGTAGAAGTACACGACGAATATGAAAAATTCAAAGATACATAGTGTTACTCGGGGTTTCAATCCTTATTCATGACGATGGAAAAAATTGATAACTTACAAATGCGAGCAATACTTTAGTTGCACAGCGGACAATGCTTTGTTAGATTATATCTGAAATAAACAACGTAAACAGCGTGAAAATAAGTGGAGCAATACAAGTCAGCAGTTGTATTCTGAATATGCATTTAGACATTGCTA
Organism: Tipula confusa; assembly: GCA_963556175.1. Classification (NCBI taxonomy): domain Eukaryota; kingdom Metazoa; phylum Arthropoda; class Insecta; order Diptera; family Tipulidae; genus Tipula; species Tipula confusa. The sequence continues at coordinate 8,272,882 of OY744476.1, forward strand.
TTGATAGAACATTGAAGCATTTTTTGACCAAACACGGGTTAAGGGCGAATAACACTATTAAAGTACGAACTAACGAAACGATGATACATGATATATAGTAGCAATTCCATTTAAGATAGAAGCAGCCAATCTCGGTAATTCGATTAATGCAGTCAAATGGAACTTTTTAGCATTGGAATGGAAGCTGCAGATTTTAATAAGATTATAAGAATTTGATTTGAGCTGTATATATTTTGAACCTAAAATAGACATCAAAGATTAAAACAAACACCTACCAAAGAAAAATTGGTACTATTCTCAATTATGAGAATCTCGAAATTAGATTCACTTCCAAAACAATTTTTGGATTAAATAATCTGTTTATGTTTCGAAAAAATGATTAAGTAAATCCGATCAAAAAGTTATAATCCTTCCTCATGTATTATCTTTCACTTAAACTCTGACATTTAGGAAAAAAAATATTAACTTTTCGTGGGATAAAAATTTCCTTAGAACAATCAAATACGAAAAATTCGAATACATCTCCAAGATTTTTATTTATTATTATTTTCCAAGAAGTATATACAATTTGAAAAACATTTTTTAACGAACCTGTTGTTATTTTTTTGTTGTAACTCGAATTTGGCATTAGTCAGATTTAATCGTTTAACGATTTTGTAAAATTTCAAAAAAATATTTTGCCTCTCTGAATTTCGAATGAGGTTATACAATTATTATGTATACGACTAATAAAAATGCATTGGTGAACTAATATTGAATTGGTTTCAACCAAATAAAACATGTTCTGCCCGAAGCAAACATATTTCATGTTAACAGTTATTATAGTACATTGTATGACTAAAACGAAAAAACAGCAGCCGCTGAACAACATTATTTAGGAGTTTTACCTCTTTTGCCCACCATTTTCATACAATAAATTTACAACTTTGATTGGCACTAATTTTCATAGTGTTGAGGACCATTCAAAATATGGCCGGTTGTGTTGGTTTATATTGAGCAATCACCTCTTGTGACAGTTTTGTAAGTTTTAAACCGTTTGTTCTAAAAAGATCAACCACCAAGACGTAAAATCCTTTGCTTTCATTGTATTTAGCCAACTTGGCTAACATCTGAAAAATATATTGGCCTCCCCTGGGATGCCAACATCATCATGTAAATATTCAGTTTGTTCAGGTATATTTATTTCACATTTAAATTCCATCGAGGCTGACTCACAATAATCGATTCAATTTGAAATAGTGGTAAATGTTATAGGCAGAATGGTTATTTTGTATCAACGTTGTCACATACTATATGCTAATTAAAAAAGTCTGACCTTATCCTTCTTGTTACCACTATTTCGCATGTGTTTAAATGTGATATACCGCCTACAACTATAAAAATAAAATAATTTTGAAAATAAAATTGGAAGCCTTACCGCATCACTACAAAAAATACAAATTGTTGAATGCCTCTTGATGTACTTGTTGACTGGGTGCAGTAACTTTCTAATTAGCATGAAATAAAAGATATGATTGTAGTAAAACAAATGCTTTAATGTTTAAAAGTTTATAACGGTATTTATAAATAAAGTCGATTCATATCCCTGAAAAATATCCATTACAGAAAGTGACTGATTAAATTTGACGAAATAGTGAAAGAAATTACATTAAAATAGTTACCAACTATCGATCACTTAAATCCGATTGAAAAGTTTTGAAAAAAACTATCGAAAGGATAAAATTTTTTCCTCACTCAGTTCGATACAGTAGACAAAATTCAAAGAAAAAATAAAGTTTACAGTTGCGGGTTGCGGGATAATATATTTACAACAAATAGAAATAAAATCAAAGCATAGACCTGCATTCATGATCATCGAAGAGTGCATACCGGGTGTTTTTTTAAGCTGGAGAACATACATAAATTTCGAGGGGACATTAGTGCTAAAATTAGTACCCTCTTCCCCTTCTTGTAGATGGGGCAGGAGGTAACTTTGAAATTAAAATAGGAACCCCTATTTTTCATTGCAAATTCGGATTTTAGGCTGAAGCACGTAGGATTTGATAGATGGCGCTTTAATAGACGATATTAATTTTGTTTTCGATTTCTCCTACTTAGAATATACGCAGACGATTCTGCAATATGTTTGCATTAAAATTAACACTTTTTCCATGTAAATACTCGAATTTGTATTTCTTAAATTTTTAACTACTGAAAAATGACTTGTTAACAACTAAATTTGTTCTCAGTAAGAGCAATCAATAAAAATTATATAGCGTCTGTTACAGCGACATCTATGATGAATCGAAAGCAATGTTTCAAGAAAATCCTATGTACTTTTAGCCGTAGAATCCGAAACTGCAATAAAAAATAGGGGTTCCAATTTTAACTACAAAGTTACCCCCTGCCCCGCCTACAAGAAGGGGAAGGGGGTACTAATTTTAGCACTAATGTATGTTCCCCTCGGAATGAGTAAATTTTGGTGGTGTACATTTTTTTCGTAGAGCGCTTATTTTCCGAGATATTTGAAAGTTTCAGCTTAAAAAAACACCCGGTACACATTACCGTTGACCTTGAGAAGAGTTTTGTTGTCTGAGGCATGTGTCCTATATTAGCGTTAGTAAATAATTATAATAGACTAAAACTATATATATATATATATATATATATATATATATATATATATATATATATATATATATATATATATATAATTTCTATATAATAAATATATCTAAAACCACAATAGTAGCATGCAACACTCAAATTATGTTAAGCCAAGACCGCACAATTTCCCACAAGTATTTATTCGTTGTAAATATCCAGTTGAAATGGTATAAAACCAATTATGTTTGTAAATAATCATCAAATGAAATCTTCTGTACGAAATAAAACTAAACATTTTTTTTTTTTTTTAATTTAAACTCCCAATATGAAATTTATCGATTCGTTAACCCATTTTCACACCTTGAACTTTGAGATTTTCCTAACCAACGTATAATACAATACTAAAGTTACATTTTTTCATTTTATTTTACAACTATATACTGTACCATCTGGCAACGTAATTATTAAAACACACAACAACATTCAACAGCAACAAACATTTTATTATGTTACGTATTATACCCAACATAAATTTCATAATTTATTTTGGGTATATAACATTCAAAATTTTGAGTATTAATGGGATGCCAATTAAAGCAAAACACATTTCGAACTGATTTTTATAGTTTCGTCATAGTATGTGCGCCCTATACCTTAAACCTTTTTCTCTGTAACTTTTCCGCACCTCTCTACATAAAAAAGTGATACAAATCTGTCACCGTACACCGAAATATCTGCTAGTTTATTTTAACTAGCAACCTACTATTAACCTAAGGATATATATTCAGCACCGTCGAAACTGGAGAATGTTTTCAAGACAATCAAATGATCTAGCAATACAACTTCACATGGTAAGTTAACAATTCTACTTTGCCCATGTTTGGGAGCGCTGGTCTAAATCAATTGTATTTTGTAACATAGTTTTACCTAGATTTTTGAAATGCGAATAAGAATCCTAAATAGATCCGAGAACTTAAAATGATGGCTTCTTAAAACATGAAATAATTTTTAATTGTTATCATCAATTATCAATCTAAATCGTTTCCGATAAAATATCATTGATTTTAATAAAAATGTCGGCTATCCCGATGAATATTTGCTTATACTTAAAAGCGCCTATTAAATTTTAACATCGCATCATATTAAGTTACATAAAAATATTCCTAAATAAATCTGACTTAACAACATTAATAAAACATATTTGAAACATAAAAAAATGTGTAAAACCCTTAAACGAAATGACAGATTTGTTAGGTGTTGGATACACCAAGGCTAACTCGAAAAAATACATACCTTATGAATAATAGAAATTTTGATTAATTATATATTTCTACCTTGAAACAAAAGATAAAATCAATCATTTTGACATATAACGTCTTGTAACGCATATTGGTTGATTGATTGATTGATTAATTGAATTATAGATCAAACCTTATAGGAGCATCACCTGGATACTACCGAGCCTGTTCCTACATCCGTTTTACATAAAACAATAGGTAATACTCATGCATAATTATGAAGAGGAGAACTATCGGGCAGCAGCAAAAATCATAGAAAACTTGCAAGAGGTGAAGGTTTTATACCAGAAAAGTCGGATATTTATTCTAAATATACATCGTAACATGATGTTTTCTGCTAGTTGCCTAGAACAATGATTCCGCCCTTACCAAAATAAAAATATTTTTTCATTATTACAATTCCGACTCGTTTGATCGTCTTTTATTAACTGATTTGATTTTGTCTTTTTTTTGCTCATCCGTGTGTTCAATAATGGAACTACGGGTTAGTGTGTTTTATGCCACTTATCTTCCACCACTCTTTCATAGATGGCACTATTTAATTAACAATAATTTATAATAACATATAATACGAACTAAAGTGCGTGTATGGTTGATTTTTTACGGTGGCCGTAACAAAAAATGCGAGGAGGTAAATTGGGAACGAATCCGACGAAGACAGATTTTTGATATAAATAAGACCAGCAAAAGCGTGGAAAACCGTTAAACACGAGTTTTCCAATAAAAAAAACGTTAAATTGAATTGTCCATTAAAATTGTATAATTTTATAACTGCACATATTTGCAGAGTACTAAAATCAATTTTAAATATAGTTTCAAACTGTTTGACGATAGACGTGGGATTTCTTTTCAAACTGTAGCCTTCATTTACTATAATTAATGTTTTTTTTTTACAAATATCAATCATAAAAAAGTTTATTGTGTAATTTTTTTTGTATGTGTAAGATTTCGAATACAAAAGCTACGCCTCCACAAAACCAATTCGAATACAAAATGATGACTCCATACACGATAAGAACCATTTATATTTTAAGGTTTCACTGGAATCTACACTCGTCTCATATCTCGTACGTATCGCATTTAATTTTTTTTTTTATTAATTTTCTCAAACCATATTTGCTTTTTCTTTTTAAATGATATAATTTTCATTCCCAATACACCCACACACCCAAACAAATTGTAACCCTCGGTATTAGATAAAAAAAAGAAATTTCCGAATACACGAACATATATAGTATACGTTTACTATACGGAAAATTTTGATTTAACAATATTCAAATCGCGTAACTCTAATACGCGGAAGCTTATGTATATAAATATAGACAACTTTGTATATATAACCTAATTACTGTACCTGGATAATGTGTGCTTGGTGTTTTGTGTATTGATTTTCCTGTATACCGCATGTACACTTGTAAAGCACCCCATATTATGATGCGAGAAGGGACAAAACATTTTTTTTTATATCACTATGCTTTCGGATATAAAACGGAAAAATCTGATTTAAAAAATTAAAATGGGATTTTCTTGTTAAAAATTTTGTGATATAATGTACAAGAAGTTGAATCTTCAACTTTTACGATCACAATTTTTTATTATATTTTTATATGAAAACTTTTTGAAAATTGTCCGCTCTGGCTAAACCACAAGAAGGATATTGAATATAAAAATTATCAATTTTAACAATGTGGCCATATGAAGCACGTAATGCTTTCAATATACATATTGGATATTCTCTCGTATTATCGATAATCTAATGTTCTGGGGAAAATTGTTTGTTTTGGGAAGATACATAAAACAAATTTTCATCTCACATATAAATCTATATTTTTATAACTAATTCAAATAAAATCTGAATGCAAATTAATTCAATTTTTTTAAATATATGCAGAAAGCAAATTTTTAATTTTCTTTTAATTTTAAAGAAATTTTCCTCCTTGAGTTCGTCAGTGCCTCTAACCTAACGTAAGTTTTGTTTAGTTGGGGTGCAAATCCTTAATAGTATTTCCATTTTCTCTATAAGATATAATTCGACGAAAATCAGTGATTTTACAATTTAGAAATGACTAGATTCCAAAACAAACTAGAATATGGCATGCACAGCATTTTTTTGTGATGAAAAATTATGTAACGGCAGTAAAAATACCACCATGAATCGAACATGTGCAGGTTTTCCATATCACGATAGCAAATATTTCATGACTCTGCAAATTGATTAAATTGTTGCTTTGCCTATGTGTTAAATCTAAGCCTCCGTTTAGCTTCCAAAGCATATCAAGTTGTAATTGTACAAATAAAAAATGTATGCTGTAGACAATTAGTCGTCCTAGTTAAGGGGTTCTCTCTATATACAAATTAACTATGCTGTATTTTCTGGATTTGATTAGATTTGATTAGATTTGATTAGATTTGATTAGATTTGATTAGATTTGATTAGATTTGATTAGATTTGATTAGATTTGATTAGATTTGATTAGATTTGATTAGATTTGATTAGATTTGATTAGATTTGATTAGATTTGATTAGATTTGATTAGATTTGATTAGATTTGATTAGATTTGATTAGATTTGATTAGATTTGATTAGATTTGATTAGATTTGATTAGATTTGATTAGATTTGATTAGATTTGATTAGATTTGATTAGATTTGATTAGATTTGATTAGATTTGATTAGATTTGATTTGATTTGATTAGATTTGATTAGATTTGATTAGATTTGATTAGATTTGACTAGATTTGATTAGATTTGATTAGATTTGATTAGATTTGATTAGATTTGATTAAATTTGATTAGATTTGATTAGATTTGATTAGATTTGATTAGATTTGATTAGATTTGATTTGATTTGATTAGATTTGATTAGATTTGATTAGATTTGATTAGATTTGATTAGATTTGATTAGATTTGATTAGATTTGATTAGATTTGATTAGATTTGATTAGATTTGATTAGATTTGATTAGATTTGATTAAATTTGATTAGATTTGATTAGATTTGATTAGATTTGATTAGATTTGATTAGATTTGATTAGATTTGATTAGATTTGATTAGATTTGATTAGATTTGATTAGATTTGATTAGATTTGATTAGATTTGATTAGATTTGATTAGATTTGATTAGATTTGATTAGATTTGATTAGATTTGATTAGATTTGATTAGATTTGATTAGATTTGATTAGATTTGATTAGATTTGATTAAATTTGATTAGATTTGATTAGATTTGATTAGATTTGATTAGATTTGATTAGATTTGATTAGATTTGATTAGATTTGATTAGATTTGATTAGATTTGATTAGATTTGATTAGATTTGATTAGATTTGATTAGATTTGATTAGATTTGATTAGATTTGATTAGATTTGATTAGATTTGATTAGATTTGATTAGATTTGATTAGATTTGATTAGATTTGATTAGATTTGATTAGATTTGATTAGATTTGATTAGATTTGATTAGATTTGATTTGATTTGATTAGATTTGATTAGATTTGATTAGATTTGATTAGATTTGATTAGATTTGACTAGATTTGATTAGATTTGATTAGATTTGATTAGATTTGATTAGATTTGATTAAATTTGATTAGATTTGATTAGATTTGATTAGATTTGATTAGATTTGATTTGATTTGATTAGATTTGATTAGATTTGATTAGATTTGATTAGATTTGATTAGAATTGATTAGATTTGATTAGATTTGATTAGATTTGATTAGATTTGATTAGATTTGATTAGATTTGATTAGATTTGATTAGATTTGATTAGATTTGATTAGATTTGATTAGATTTGATTAGATTTGATTAGATTTGATTAGATTTGATTAGATTTGATTAGATTTGATTAGATTTGATTAGATTTGATTAGATTTGATTAGGTTTGATTAGATTTTATTAAATTCATAAAATTTTAATTTACCGAAAGCTATATATTAGTTAATTCCAATCACTAAACTGTCAAAAACATTCCAAATCGATGGACAAATATTTATTCAGCTTGTGCCAGTCTTAAATCAACATATAAAACCCATTAATAACGAAAACAGTTAAATATCTCGGATTAGGGTACTCTCTCTCTATATATATATATATATATATTATAATAGAGTGCACGTGAAATTTATAATAATATCACGTTTCATGATCAATGTCATTATCAAACCAAACCAAATACTATAAAAAATTGGTAAAAGTATAAAACGACGATAAAAGTTGTATTCTTTCTTGAATTTGGATTTTTCGTTCTCTAAATCAAATTTTGGTTACACTTTTCTTAAAGAAAGTTGATTAATGTTCGAACAAAAATAAAATTTAATTTATTGATTTCTATTTACTATTCGTTTATTGTTATTTAGGTCCATTTTGGGTTAGTTTGTGCAGCCAATATATGGATTTTATATTTAAGTGCTAAACGAATTATTGGACTGTAAAATTGGGTTTTGTGATAAAGATTTAGGCATAACATGTATGAATCAGATTAATGAATTTTCATTGGTTTCATGGTCCACTAATATTTTTGATAAATTGATTTGAGTGGCTGTTACAGTTAGGGGACTTTATGTCTAGTTTTATGTTGCATGATTCTTATTATCTATTTTTAATGGAATAGTGTGATATACATAGATAAAAGACATCTCAAATCAGATTAATAAATATATTTTTATCCAATTTTCTTGGAAAATCAATTCCATTATAATCTAAGTTCTAAAGTGAAAATAAACCAACCATAAAGTATTTACTCCTGTGTTATATCCTTATAATTGGTCAAATTCGTAATAAAAAAATCTTCCAAAAATAGTCCTTTTGTGGATTTATTGGTATGTATGTTCATACTTCGACATATATTATGTAGCTGAGCATAATTTGGTTCATAATCAATGTTATTGTACGTAATTGATGTCGAGTGATTGCTATCAATTTTTCATTTGTTTTAGTAGACCCCAAAAACCAAACATGATTTTTCATGTAATTCGCGTGGGTGACGCATAAAATCGATTTGGTGGTTTTCCCATTTTAATTTTTTTTTTTTTTTTGTACGATTTAGGCGCTTTTCATAAATAATTACATGGTACATAGTTGTATGCGTATATTGTTTTGAAGTTGAACTGTGAACTTTTTATAGCGCAAACGGAAAATAGTATCAATCTACTGTAAAAGTTTTAGTAGTTCTAATAAAATGTTGATTCATTGTTTTGTTGCTCTACTTAATGCAGCCAATCAATGAGAACAGCTATGCGAATCTATAAAAAAAACTTAGTGATTTAATATTTAAGGTGCTCGAAAATATTAGAGATCAGTTCTCTGCTGAGCTAGTTAAAAATGTGAGCCACAATTGTACTAGAGTAGACATTTATTAGATTAAAGAGTTATAGAGCACGATGAACGGCTGGTGAGGTAAACATCACCTACTCCATCAGTAGGCGCATTTGATTTAATCCTTCTCAAACCTACCTGTGTAGCAAATGCTTTGAATAAGAAGTGCGACTATATGAACAGGATTTGAGTAGAGCCCTACATGCAACTGGTAAGTTTTTAGCATTCAAAATGTAAATTATAGTGGTGGAGAGTAGCACTACACCTCTGTTTTATTGTTATAGGTTTTATTGTTCCACAATAAAAAATGGGAATTGGTGTTCCTCTATAAGTTTAACTACGGTATAACTGATTTGTCTACGGTATTATTGATTTGTCATTTTTATGTATTGATAAAGCTTCGGAATGAATTATTGAAGTGACAAATTACATTTGCAGCATCTACTTATAATAATCGGCCATGCCTTGACTTAATGGTTTAAGTCCCCTTTCCTGGAGTAAATGACCCAATTCAAGCCAGAAAAAACATTTGTGTTTTGGCGTTGAGACCATAGCTGATGCAGAACTAGTTCGATATTGCTTAATCTGAAGACTTTGATTATGAATTATCTTCGTTTCAAAAATACAAACAACTCATCAAATGTTTCTAATGTATCAGGTTGCCTCAATGTCTCATTGTGCCATTATCTAGATTTTTCGCTGCTTTGAAGGACGACTAAGTGTTTAGTGAGTGAATCTCTGAGACGAGAGTTATTATTGGTTTATCAAAAGGTTTGAAATTTAAGAGTTTCCTAATCTGATCTTCACCATTAGCATACAGATTTGTTAGGACTTCTAAGACTTCTTTATAGTTTCTTATATGAACTAGTGATTGAAAACTTTCAAAAAATTCTAACCAGTTTGAGACATCGCCAAAAACTGTTTTTAATTTTATTTTGGGAAGCCGTACTAATCAGTTGCACGCCTGTATTGACTGACCCCAGCTTCATCTAACCATTCAATCTCGCCTTGTAGTTTAATGGGTTGTGCATTATAATTGCGTAAATGCTGGTTAATCGAAATTCTAGCTCAGGAATTGAAGATTTTTTAATCCACTATCTACAAAACTTTTGTCTAATCTACCTTTAATCGCTTTATATAATTTTGCTTTAGCAGTAGTTATTGCTGGCAATTAAGTGATCACTAACAGTACACTAACTGGCTAAGTATTCACTATTTGAGTCAATCTTGTTGAGCAATTCACCCGATGATATACCGGTAGTTCAAATCGAACGAAATTTAGGTGAATTCAGAAGGTTTCTGAGGTGTTTTCACATTTTTGGTATAATCCGAAAATGCAGATAACGAACGAATATTGTTTTCAGTACGGTTCTGTACCAGTTCTGGTGCGGATCACATTATTTGTTATCTGCATCTAATTCTTGCTCGGATTCAGAATCATGATTGTTGAACATTTCAAAATCTTCTGTCTCACTGACCAAGCCCATACTGTAATCGATCTTGTTCACGTGTGTATAATCTTCCATTTTATAAAAAAATTGTAAAAATCGACAATTACGTAAAATAAATATTTATTTATTATTTACTAAAATAGCCTGGTTGAGCCATGTGCCATATATAAATTACTGACGTATATTTATAATATACTTTCAAGAATAGTTAATAGTTTTTATCAAAGCCGTCTTCACTCTATAAAGAAGCCCAAATGTACTCATACATTAGCTGTATAAAAATGAGAAAAATGTAACCTGTTAAATGTATTTGTGAGATTATGTCGTCGTTTATATACGATTATGAATACAGTGTAGAAAAATAACAAAACAGCAAACTAAAGAGGAAAAAAAATGAACGATCTTGTAATTTTTTTGTTTTATTTCAACTGTTTGTTTTTATATTGGATGTAAAAGCCGTCTATATAGTCATTTAAAAGCTGATAAATTAAATCTACAAAAAAGAGTACACTATGCTAACCAATTCAGATTCCAGTGACTTTTAAAGTAAAACTCCATTTCGGAAAAATTGCTAGCTAAGAAGCATTTTTCTATTGAATAAGCCGTACCTTGTATGGTAGCCGTCGCGATGATATTTCTTTAATATATTTAGAACATCGTATAACTTAAAAGGCTATTGAAGATAGCTATGATGTTTCTAAGTCGGATGCCTCCACTAAAACTATTGTAAGTAACTAAACATGTCGAAACAATTTCAACATGTTGTAACATATTAGCTGTCGTGTTTATTAAATTTCGATGACAGATTAATTGACTCTACCTTAATTGTACTATTCATATAGTTCTGAGAAGGATTAGAATCTAGAACTCGTCAGAGAAAAATTTTCAAAAAGTGAGAAAGTCGTGTCGCCTCCCGTTCAAATTTAAAATATATGACCATAATTAGAGCAAATATCATAATAATTCAATCCGCCAATCAAATCCAAGCAATTAAACATTGATTGGATTATAAAACTAATTGCACTCAAATTCAAATATCCCATTTTTTAATATTTTATAGATTTTTTTGTTTATTTAATTTTACATTTTTTTTTTCGAGGTTTTTTATATTTTTTAAATTAATAATTAAACATAAATTTGTTGTTTTTGTTCAATATTTAAATTACATAAAAAAAAAGTAATAATAAAAAATTAATTTGTAATTTGTTCGATGTTTCAGTTTTTTTGTTTATATTTGTTGCAAAAATCATTTAATTATTATTAAATTGAATTTTGTTTATTTATCACTTTGTGTATTATAAAATTACACTCGTGCGTTTTTATGATGCTCAAAAATATTATTTCTATTATAGTTGGGCTGAGGTTTTGGCATCATCGAAGTAGTTATAATAAGTGTAGTGTTTAGGTGTGTGTATCTGTGTGACGAAGGCAAATAGTTGAGATTTTTTAAAAGTTAACTGTGTGTGTGTCTGTTAGGTTTAAGAGTTAACAACAAAAGAAAATATTTACATAGATTATATTAAAGATTAGCAAGACTCTTAAACTTTGCGACATAAGTTTCATTAACTATATACTTAAATTTTAGTCAGACTGCCGTTAGAAACTTATATAAAATTTTTTTGAAAATATATTATGTAGAAGGAGTGTTTTAGTGTTTAAAAAGTGGAGTGTGTATTACACTTTTTATTTAACGGAGAAACCATCACCGGTTGGGTCAAGAATCCATGGATAGTTATTTGGACATTCCATACATGTGAATAGTCGGAGTGTTTCACCAGGTAATTCCCGTGTTGTTAATGGGCACGCATTTGGTAATGAACAATAGGGTTGTCCTTTAATATCACATTTTTCTTTCCATTCTTGGAAATCGCGTAACGAATTTAATTCAGTTGGATTTTGCATCCATTGAATAACTTGTAACATGGTGACAAAGAAGACATCGTTACGATTCAACATTTCTTCGATGAATTTATTCAATTCTTCGCGGTATTCTTTCTTCGATTTTAACCATGATGCATGGAAATGAAGACCTAATGGTGCACGATTACTATTGAAATGACGGTTGAAGTTGTGACGTAAAAGACGACCGAATTGATCACCACTTTGTACGTTGGAACATGAATCGACCATATGGCAACCTGGAAGTGATTCATCGAATGTTGGATCGTCACGACGATCGAGCTCGTTCATCACCATTTCCCATACTGGATGGCTACGTGATGGACAATTATGTGCGTTTCCGTTACATTTATGTGGCATCCTGAAGTATAGAGTATATGGCCAAATTGGTACACGTCCTAATGAAGCGGTGATTGAAGCATCGTAAACGAAGAATTGATCAGCCATCATTTCGAATTGTCTGTTACCTCCAACACGGAGATATGGTGCCCGGATTCCAATAATTGAACCGTCAGTAATGTTAGCAAAACGTTCAACAATTAAACGAGCTCCAGCCATCTCAGCTAACCAATCATCGTACGATCCATGTGACCAATATTTTGGTTCATCTTTATGTGTTAGCGAGAATACTGAAATTTCATGTCCCTTACGATGTAAATCTTGTACAGCCGAATAATTTGTGTATTTATGCGAAACGAAATATGTTCCCTTGATGGCACAACCATTTGGATTGATACGTTGTCCATTGAAAATATCTTCGTATAAATCGATATTATCGACATTGACAGCACCATTAAAAGTGATCGTTATCATTTGTGGTACTTGTGTTGGTTCGATATTGCCGGGAATACGGGTACCATCGGCGGAGCAGAAACAATCGGGTAGGACACATTGAGTGGGGTCACATTCTGGTGCACGATTTGGATCCAAATCAACGGCTAAAATAAGAAATAAATTAATTTACCTTTTCAAAATAAATTTGATTCGATTTTAACTTACTGCAAGCATTTTCATCTGATTCGTCTTTACAATCGGGCTTTCCGTTACAGAAAAGTTCACGGTCCATACATTCACCATCACCGCAGGACAATTGTCCTTCGGGACAGATTGGTTCATCTGTCTTCAAAATTGGTAACGCCTTACGAGGTTCTTAATTTTTAAGTTTATGTTTTTAGGGTGGGGATAAAAAAAATATTTTATTAGTTTTATGCATTTAACATAAACATTAAAGAAATAACTTAAATTTAATTAGTTAATAAAAAAAATTATGAACAATGTGTTTTTTGTGATGAACATAGTGTGTTGCTAGGTGCTTTTTTAATGATTTTTTTCTCAAGATTTTCGTAAATATACAGGTAAATTTACATAGGATTTTTAAGGATTTTTACAGAAAGCTTATATAGAAATGTATGTATACAGAACAGATATACTACAGTGTATATATATGGCAAATAATTATAGTTAAATAAAATGTTAAAAAGCGTTTTATAAACATAAAAAAAAATGTTGTTAGTAATAAAATATAAAGTACACTAAATGAAAATTAAACACAGTTAAAGATGGAACATTGTATTGGGTTGTGTATGGATTTAGGATAACGTTGTAAGTCTTCTAACTACATACCAAAATACTACATAATTTGTACAAGTTTTTTATGTTTTTAACTATAGTATATACATATATATAAATTCCAATTGAGTTGTATAATTTTGTATGTACAGTGTATATGTATATATATATATTTAACTGACTGGACCAACAACCTATACATCAAATTCTAAAGTTATATTAAATAATTTCGCAGCTCCGCAAAAAAAATAATCAAATCCCAAACCGAATCAAATTCTTTGCAATTTTTAAAGTTATGGTACAAAAAGTGTTTACATTTTTTTTTTTTTTTTGATTGAATTGTTTGCATTTTCACTTTGTCTTTTTTTTAATACTGTTTTGTTTGGTTTGAGACTTACTTTCCTTTTGGTCGCAATTTTCAACTTTCGCTTTCCAATCACATGTTTGTTTCTCAATGTCGAATGCTAAACCGGAGGGGCAAGTAATTTGTTTTAGTCCAGCTCTCGTACACCTATATTTGTAGTAAGCAACACACGAACATTTTTTTAAAGTTTTGATTTTTTTTTTTTTTTTTTTTTTTAAATATGAAATGAAAATATTTAATAAAATAAATATATAATAATTTAAAAAAAAAATAAAAATTGGACAGGCATCATGTTGAATTTCGTCGAATATGAGACCACAATAACAACAACAAAATAACATCAACTGATTAGATTAGTTACAACACACAGTGTTAGACGAAGAACCAAAAATAAAATAACAAAAAAAAAGACAGAGAGGAGAGAGATACAGAGAGAGAGAGAGAGACAGGTAGAAGCATATATTTAATTCTGATTGCCGTCCAATTCACTTACTCTCAACTTCATTACAATTCTTCACATTTGTCTTCCAATCGCATGTTTGTCTATCGATATCGAATGCGAGACCACTTGGGCATTTTACACTTGCCAATCTGGTAATACCATTTTCACCAGCATTGTCACACCTAAATTCAAAATTATTTTTTGTTTTATAAAATGTTATGGCATTTTTTTTTTTTTTGTACAAAGTTTTTTTTTTTATATAAATAGGCTCCAGTACGTGAATAAGAAGTATATGGTATGATTTTTTTAAATGTGTATATGGTGAAGATTTTTTTTTATTTTTTTTTTTGACAGATACTGCAAAGTAGAAAATAAATTTGCAACATAATTAGTAAATTTCGTTTACCTGACAACGTCACGACAGTCAACATTCGACGCTAAACGAAAATATTCATCAGCCGGTCGATCATGACATAACTCTTCGATTGTTTGTTCACCATCATCGTCTTGTCGCTTCACTCTGGTTTCGCTTGCAGCTGAAAAAATAAAAATCGAAAACTTTTAAGTAAACACGAGTCGAGTTCATTTCAGTTCATTCAACATAATAAGATATATCCACGTTAAATTCTTCTAAAAGATATGCGCGCAGATTAAATTAATATTAAAAGTGAAAGTCGGATAATATTTTTTTTTAATCGTATTACTGCTCCACCTTATTTTAATCAATCATAATACGAAAGTTATGTAATGTCCTGTACCACGCAGCATCTACGTGTAAAACAACGTGTATTTGTTTCATTTTTGTTTTAATGTTATTTTAATATATTCAAATGTCACACAATGGGTTGATGGTATATAAAGGTTGTCAACAATAAAACGGCAGATGAAAATCAATTAACCTTCAACGAATCATACTCGAAGTTTCCTAAACATTCGTTCGAAGCATTTTATTCTAATCAAGGCCACATCGCGTACTGGTGAAATGTGTTTAATATCGATTCAATGGTTGAATGGATAATAGAATTTGGCCTTCGATGACTATAGATCGAGCGGCGCGCGCACCATTATGTTTTTTTTATTGCTTTGTTTGGTCTTTCCATAAACGAAAGAGAAATGAATTAAAGTTTTTACAAATCGAGATATATCGTATTAAACGGGATTTGTAGTTGGTTGATTATAATAAATTAACCGAAAACTAGTTTTAGTATTTCGCTTTTTTTTTAGATTTCTTTCTTATGAATAATTAATGAGTTTTTTTTTGTAATGATTCTACGAGACACACAACTGGGTTACTGGGTAAAATTTTATCACCAAATGATAAAAAAAAAAATTGTAAATCGTATCTCGATCACATAATCTAAGAAAAACTTGTGATACTATCACAACACTATCAGACACTATAATCCACTATTTTTGATATAAATATATATTTACATAATATATCGACAGTTCATTTTTTTATATTTTCAATCACTTTAAATATTTTCACACAATTCACAACTTACCGTAAACTATGCACATTGTAAGTACACCAACTAGTAATAGCACCCGTGCCATAATTAAAGTATTTAATTCACTATTTTAATTTTAACCAAAATATTAAGTTTTTTAAACTTTTTTCAAAGTTTTTTTTTTTTTTTTGACAAATTTAATAATTTGTCACGAGCGTGCTTATAACAACAGAGACGCGCACTAACTAGGTGTTTCTTGTTGTTTCGCAGGTCTATTTATTAAGACTTTCACTTTATTGCGGGGCAAGACGTATATTTATATTTTATACACCTTAAGTATATTTCATATTTGTTTCGTTTATTTCTTTTATATTTAAGTCGAGTTTTAAGACGTTCATGTATATATTGTAGTTAAAACTGCGATAAGTGGGAGAAATGATTTTTTTAACTCTCCATCAAGATCATAACTACAAAAAAAAAATTCGAAATATAAATGGTGGGGCCCAGTGATCGTGCGAAGAGGGAGGTGAAATATGTTTTCAAAAATTGTATCCACCATCGATTCATACCAAAACGTTGGTCGATTATTAATTTTTAACTTACCTCTCTTAAAAAATTTACCACATTTTTTTTTTTTATTTCTTTTAACCGAAATCTTACGTCTTTATATGCACGTGTATTAGTTATTAGAAATTTTATATATACAGACATAAAATGTATATGATTTTATTTTAAAGGGTAAATGTTACAGATCGGTGATTATGATGTGTGATAGAAGTAAAAAAAAATTTTTCACTTATCATATAGTAAAGTGTAAAAGACAGGTATGTAAGAAAAATGAAATTATTGGATCGTGTGATTCGAATTCCAGGAATTGCATTAATCCATCATCATTAAAATCGAACTTGTGCCAAATGACGTTACACAATTTAATTGAGTGT
Organism: Tipula confusa; assembly: GCA_963556175.1. Lineage (NCBI taxonomy): Eukaryota > Metazoa > Arthropoda > Insecta > Diptera > Tipulidae > Tipula > Tipula confusa. The sequence goes on from OY744476.1 coordinate 8,290,205, forward strand.
TTAAGTATGCAACAGGATGTATGATTTATATTATCTAATCGCTATAAGTGCAATAATAATACGCGATATAACTTTTTTTTTCTTCGTTCATGCACACACAAGTTCATTGAACCATAATATATAATAGAGTAGATTAAAATCTAATATAAAAATGTATTATTGTTAAAGCGTTAATGGTGATAAGCGTACGAGGTATTATTTTATATGTGGCATATAGGCACTTAAATAGTACACAAATTTAATTTATACCACTGGTGACACATAATTCAATATACCATTTTTTTTAATATACCATGAGCCCTCAAATCAAAATGTTTATTGACTGTAATTTTCCATTTTCGAAGCATAAATTATTATTTCTTGTGAATATATAAACTAAAGAAATTGTCAAGTTAAGAAATATAGGTAGTGATGCATTTTAAATGTTTTCATTGCACTGCTTTTACAAGTGCATGTGAAGTTTACTCACAAGCAAATTAATCTGATGGCTTAATCCAATCTGTTAAAAAGAAAAATACTCTAGAATTGGTTTAACATATTTACTGACAGAGGCTGTAATTTATGTTCCAATTTTCATAGCTGTTACTTGGTCTAGTGTATAAGTCCTCTAGTAACCGAGTAATTGGCGCAGTGGTTAAAGCTGCGGTGTGGTTGGGTTGGGAGGTACTGGGTTCGAATACCAACGGGGAGGGTTAACAAGGAAGTTTTCGTCACTTAATTACGATTAGTGATGACGATGGTTGGAGCAATGCAATGTGCTGATGGATATTCAAAGCTAACTTGTGCGTCCTGGATTTGGTACCGGCGTAAAGTAGGACGTTAAAATAACCGCGAAAGAGTTGGGTGATCTTCAACCCCAGAAAAGATTGTATAGAATAAACACAAAAAAAAGATAAAAGATAAACTGATAGGTTAAAAAGCCACTGCGTATACTCAATAGATAAGTAAACCAATTTCCTTAATGCCAATCACATGGAACGTTTAAACTTCATATAGTTTGAATACTCAACATATTCAGCAAAATACCAAAACCTTGTTAGTACCAGTTCTAGCATTTGTCAAAAGAAATTATATAAAAATGGTCACTTAACCGCCTTAACGCTTTTAATAGATCATTAAAATGGACTTCTATTCGGCTTATCTATGGCAACGGCATAACTTAGGATGTTGAAAAATAAACGAGAAAGAGCTATGATACTTTTGGCCTTAAAACATATGGTATTATCATATTTAAAATTATATACATGTTTGCAATTTATAGCATGCTTAATAATAACGGCCATGGAATCCCCTTTCCTGATTTAATTGAATAAAAAAAATATTAAGATATAGTTTGTGTGCCTTTGAGCAATACTCAGTTTATACGACACTATATTCGACTAAACATGAACCGTTAATTAAACTTTAATCAAAAATTGAGCATGGCTCGAAAGGTATACAAAACCATGTCTTTATATTAATAAAATAATAACAAACCATACAAGAATATGCCAATACCAGCACGAGGAGTCTTTTCTGAATGTTGCCGAGTCGCTCTGTAATATCACGAACGGTTTATTACAAGCAAGTTTCCAAAATTCAGAATGGGATTAAACTCACCCCTTACTGCAAGGTAGCTAGGTAGCCATCATATTATTTTATTTAAGTAATTAATGACCTCAGGTTTACAGATGGCTTCCTGGCTCTTGTTATACTCTGAGAAAGTTCGAAAACAATTTCCATATTTTATTCACTCCAAAATGAAAGAGGGTCGGATTTTGTTGTTTGAGTGGCGATGGTATCTAATTTCCTCTAATTACGAAAAGCCATCACAACAGATGATTGTCCTATTCCAACTTGAAGTGCTTCCACATTTGCTTCTTTTCCCATTTTATATAGAATTTTATTTTTCCTTGATTAGATTTATAGCTGTCATAAGAGCGCTGAGTTGCATCATTAACTTAGGGTTACAACTGTTTTTTTCGGTTATCTCCATTAGCTGGACTGTTGTTAACTGGAGGAGTAGCATGTACAATCGAAATGTTCATGTTTAACGTTAAGAGGCTGTTGATTAGATACAAAGTTTTCAATGGGAATGGTTTGACCTGACATCTTAACTGACATCTGGCTCTGATTTTTGAATTTTTTTTTGATTCACAGAATTGGCTTAATATGTGCTTAAACTTTGTAATCATAGACCCATCTAAATTTCTTGAGGGCGAATTTAGAATTGGTTGGTGTCGACCACTTGTTCGACAGTTTCTTAAACTAATAGCATCTCTTTCCCCAAAGGGCCCTATCCTCATCGGTCATATTTGACCTCGGTAATTTCATACCCGATGAGCTACATTTACTATAGTTGCTCTGCGACTGTTCATACTTTGAGCTTCATTTCCTCTCTTTAAGGATATTTTTAAGTAGGTCTTGATTGTACGTTTATTGGCCATTATTTACAGGCATTTTGAATCAATTTTCTTTACGTACTTTCCTTACATAAAAAGAACATTGAATTGACATGATTACTCTTTATAAATTCATTTGATTGGCACAAATTACCTGATGCCATTGTAGTTGTGTAGTTGTATAAATAACACCGGAAAACTTGTAAGTGTAAAACAATTACTGACTAAAAACTGACTAATTATAAAAAGTTTTATTTCAAATACATAAATAATAATTAAAAGAAAATATTAGTTAAAATGTTAATGATGACAAAACTATAACACGCCGGAGAATGTTTTCCTCTTTTATTTTTACAGTTTTATTTCATACATTTGTTTATTGAAATGCGAGCCTACTTGATCGAAAAAATTATTTCTATAAAGCGAAGTACATTACCGATACAAAATACACTTACATAAATGACTATTGCAGATTTGTGCACGCTATTTGACCATTTAGAAAAGGTGTTCCTAAAGCCTGAGCTAATAAAAAGTTCTGTTTCCTAATTGAAGGACTTACTTTAAAATCCTATATGTTATAGAGTCAAAAAGACAGAGGCCAACAAACCCACGCCAAACTCTGATTTAACTTTTATTTCCAATTAAAATACTCAGCAAGGTTTACAAAAACAAATGACATTAAAATGTCGATAGATCTAAATACCGATGATCAAAAGTATCTATGAGACTAAAAAACTAAGACCAAAGTAGCTAAAGTCAAAATACAGAACGGATTCAAAGAACTTAGAAATACTTGAACGCATTTAAGATTATGGTTTTCATATGATAAATGCGAATTTTTCATGAGCTCAATAAAATTATTGGGTTATATTATTGACCGCGAGATGTCCTTAGAACAGATTCATCAAAAGTGGATGCAATTGTTAAGAAGCCTCCTCCTTTGGACTTTCCAACCCTGCAATCATATTTGTGTCCATTAGATGATTTGCTAAAACTGCTAAATCGAATTGAAAAACCGAATATCAAAAATGTTTCAACAAATTCAAAGAAATTCTTAGTCTTATTTACTTCTTACACATTACAATCCAAACTTAGACATCATCGTTGTAAAAGATACTTCTATAGTAAAGGGATTAAAGCACGTAGAACAACAGTCAAATAAAGAAAGAGGATATGGTATACAACACACTCGAATTTCACCGTATCATGCATAGTCTATTGGACTTGCTGAACAGTTTATTAGATACTATAAAAATTGCACTGAAAACACTGAAGAGGGAGGATCCCTAGAGGAAACTTTGCATATTTTTTAGAAAGTTTTCGGTCAACACCAAATCCAAATACACCAAAAAGTGGATTACCAGCTGAGATAATGTTGAGAAGACCAATGAGGATGGTCTTTAATCTCTTGATGCCACCATCAACAATAAAAGCAACGAAAGTACAATAAAAAGCTGAAAACTTTTTGCTTTTGCTAAAGCAAAAAGTTTTCAGAAAGACTTTTTGGTTTATGCTAAAGTTTATCATCATAACACTACCGTTGGTGTTAAATTCTGATTTTAATAAATCCTGCAAAGTCTTCGAATTAGTGCACCATTTAATAAAGTAAGTAACTAAATCGCATGTCATCGGTCACATATATGATTGAAACAGTTCGCGCATTGAAACTCCATATCTGTGAAAGTGTGATCGACGAAATAAATTCCAGCAGCGCGATACAATTCGCGATACCAAATCAAATATATATGTTAACAATATTGTAATTTCACTTCAAACCGTAAAAGATTGATTGGATGTTAACATAAAAAAAAATACAACATCGTGTACAACTATAATATAGAACGGAAATAATTACTTTTAATGGTAAGATTTCTATTCTGTCTTTTGTGTAAATGGTAAATAATGTTTATGATTAGTTTAATTGTAATCTATTTCTAAATCAGTTTTACATATGAATTTATTTTTTAATGTCGACACAATAATTTATTAATGCAGAAGGTAAGGTACATAACAAAAAACAGTCAACAGCGAATACGGAAACCGGCATTCGTATTCTACATACATATATACGTATATAAAGCGCGCATACACAAAACTTATACCAAGGATTTGTGTATACCTAGTATTCGCGAATCGTACATATACAATTTCGTTGAAAGCTTTCATTCCAACAATACAAAATAAAAATTGTCTGTAACGTATGATGTGACCTTTAATTTTTACCATCATATATCATAATCTTATATACACAAATCTTAAATGTCGTTTTCTACTTTTTAACGCAATAAACCATGTAATTGTACATCCACATAACGATGATGATGTGTATTTCAAAAGAAATTATTAGATAAGATGATTTCAAATTATATATCGCTTGAATAACACGAGCCCGCGGTCTATGAAATAGAAAATTGTCGAAATTTACAGCCGATTAATTTATAACAGTCTTGAACTTTTTTTTTTGGTTTTTTATGTGCGAGTAAACCTTCAACTATAACGATTTTATCATAAATCATGTACATTTCAAATTAAATAAATCAAAACGCTGTCTCGTTCAAAAAAAAAAAGATTCAATCCTCAGCCATGACTTTAAAATGGTTTGTGTTATAATTAAATTTAGACTAAATTTAACATTTTAATTTTACCTATTCGATGATTTTCAATATTTCACAAACATAATATATATGTCATATAGTTATTAGGATTCGTGGAGAGAAGGTGCAACCGTTGTAGGTTGATTTACAACTCGCATCTGTGATTAAGTATAAGAAATTCACAATAAACGATATTTCCTTATTGTTGTAATATACTCGTATACATACAAATATTTACCTGTAGGAAGACAATCAACGTACAACGTTTCTAAGAAAATGTAGGCATTATAATGTGAATAAAGTGTATAAACAATTTCAATGTGCTACATTGTGTAGGAATCTGAGTTAGAATACGATTCTATTTCGAACAAGATATACGACTTTATACACATACGAATCAAATCAAACAAAAAGCGTTAACTGTCTTAATTAACTTGCAGACAAATGCTCACGGCTATTTACAATAAATTTATAAATATTTAATTAAAGTAAAAGTAAAATAGTATACAGTGTAGTATACAGTGTATTTAGAACATTTATTATTTATCTACTTACCTATTATGGTATAGTGATTTGTAATCTATTATTACGCTGTCCCTTTGTCTAGTAATTAATCTAGGGATTGGTCTTTAATAACTGATATTCTCTTTTGTAGTACCAATTAATTAGTCCCAATTTAGTATATACTTAATCTGGCTGAGTGGAGTTCCATTCAGTTAACCTGTTTGGTACTGAAGTTAACATGAATTGATTTGGTTTCATTTAGCTGGATTCCTCATCTCTTTGTTGATAGTCTGCTTTCGTAGATCTCGAAAGGCTTGTGCTACATCCAAGATTTTTAAACATTTGCTTTAGTTTTCCAGCTTATTTTCAATTATGTCTGTGATTTTGTGTACCTGTTCTACAGTCGAATGTTGTCTCTAAGACCTAATTTGTTGGGGAAGAGTAAGATCTCTAATATTCGTTCTATAATAATTTGAGTACTGTTACTTCTCTTAAGTAATTTTTCAAATAATTTTGAAATAGTTGGAAGCAAAGAAATCGGCCTATATGATTGTTTATCATCAGGTAGTTTGCTTGGTTTTGGTTTCATTATCACTTAAGCCACTTTCCATTGATGTGGAACATAGTAAGTTAAACCTCATGCTGCTATTTTTAATTAAATTATAATATAATCCAGAAGATCCAGGAGATTTATTTGAGCTGCTTAATTTAGTACCACCATTCATTATTATCATATAGCTTGCATGAATGTCTCTTTAATTTGTTCTTGTCGAAAATGTAGGATATTCAGTTCGATTAAATTTGCCATTTCTCCTAGAGGTGCAATGTCTTATAGGCTAGTGTCTAATTTTGATAAAAAATAGTGCCAGTTTTGTCCACGGATAGTATTTTATTTTCCGGACCTACTCACCAATAAGCCGGTTTAGGTATTTACTTATCCACAACATATAGAAGGAGCGTTGACAATGTTGTAGTCACAGAACCGATTGAAAGTCCGAAGAACAAAACTAAGGACATGCAATTTACTAGCGTAGATGAAGTCAGTTGCTTGGCTGATGCAATTAAAACCCTTAGAACAGGCTACATGACGAACTCAGCTCCATTAGAGACGTCGGATTTGCAATGAGCATTGAAGTAGTTGGCTTTAAAGGTCGACTACAGGAACGGGTTGAAATAGTGAAAACACTAAAAAAAACAATAGAGCAACCAAAAAACGATAAGGTATCTGCCCAGGCACTAAAAAACGACGTAGTTTTTGAGCCAAGTGTTCCCAATAAGAACCAAAAAAACACAATGGAAACCAACTAAGTCCAACACATTGTTGGCAAAAAAGCTTCCTTCGCTAATAGTGAGGAAGAGAACAACCAGGTTACAGCTGGAATAAATTCTCTTTATCTAGATTAGCCATTAAAAAGGATAGTAATGGCATTATCATTGATGCCTCAAAAACCAAAGACATTAAGTTCTTCTTATCTAACAAGGACTTGGAAGAGGGACTAGTCTACCTGAAAAGAAATTAACCAGAATCATTGTCTATGATGTGGACCGCATAGAAAAGTTAGAGGACATCAAAACTAAACTTGTAAGCCAAAATAACAGTGAAGTCACAAAAAAGAACCTTAAGCGTGGTTTCAAAACTGGCCCTAACATCATGGCTTTTAAAAGGGTAAAAATAGAGAAAGCGGCTAGATAGAAGAACGTATATGCCCCTCCACGTGGCAGAGATAGAAACAGGAAAAACAACCTGGCTAAACATATAAAGAACAGTAAGAAAGACCGCAAGCGCGATGGCACGAGAATGTAAAAAAGTTAAGCCTAGGAGACATTCTCACGCACAAAAAACGTGAAAATGATACCAACAACAGGAAGAAAATAATATAAATAGTGATAATGCGCATTCATAAATTTGTCGTGTAAGTACAGCCCATCCGAATTTATCGTTATCGACCATCGATAATTTTTTATGACTACAAAAAAAATTGAATGCTTATAATTTTTTGTTAATATCGATTTTTAGTGATTTGTTATGCAGGATAAATCCTTAGAAATATTTAGCGTTCATATCTTTACTGTAGCAAGTCTCCAATACTTTCTCTTTTTTATGAAATAGATAATTTTATTGATAAGGAATGACATTCGACTTACCCAACAGCGTAATCACTTTGCTTTTGTTTAGTTCAAACGAAAACTATGCTTCACCTTTTTAATTTTTGCAAAGACATCTTGGTAAGTTCAATGAGTCAAACTATCTTTTTATATCTCTAAATTGTAAAATACAATCAAATACTTTGCTATTATATCGATGTAGGCGAAAGATAAATATACCAAAAATGTCTGGAATATTACGCTATTTACGATTATATAAGACCCGTCAGCATATTGATAAATTGCAAAATTGTTTAATGACTCAAAATCTAAAGCAAATAAGAACGTATAGTAAAATCTTATGCAATGTTGGATTCCGACATTAACACTTAGAGTTAACACTTTCCTTAAAATGTCAAACTTATCATGAGTGAATGTCAAACTTTTATCATTCACCCAAATCGGTTCACCAAAAATCAGAATAATGTAACGACATTACTAAGAAACAATCTGCGACTCTGTCGATCACCTTCTACGTTCGGCGTTATTCGCGCTAAGTATCTATTGACTCGCCCAGCTTTCTTATAAACAGTGTCTAAATGGGCCTTGAATGATACTCTAGCATCGATTATCACACCTAAGTACTTAATAAAAGGTTTAGGTTCAATCTATTGTCCATCCTTTTTAACCATTAAGTGTTCCATCCTTTTCCTACTAGAAACCAGAACTATTTCCGACTTCTGTTCCGCCAACTGCAAATCCATAGATGATAACCAATCCTGAATGACTCTTACATTCCAAATACATATTTTTTCTACCTTCTCTCTATGTTTTACCACCACAATAATTACCCCATCATCCGCAAAGCCGACAATTTTTGTTTTTGCGGCAAGTTCAAAAATGCCATCATACATGGCATTCCACAACGTACCTTGTGGTATTCCTCCGATCCTAGTGGTATTTCCCCAGATGGGACCTTTCTTCCATCTGATACCTACAATCCGATCTAGCGCCTTATTAGGCATTTAAGCCTAATCGCGTCAATGGTAGAGCGCACCTTACGAAATCCATATTAGTTTTCAGATAAGTCCCCTTTGTTTTTAATGGCCCCCAAAGTCTTTCGTATAACTCCTCTCTAATATTTTACCAGTCGTATCCAGCAAACAGATTGGGCGGTATGATGATGGATTCTCAAATGCGTTCCTTCCACTTGGTAGAAGTACCTGCATTTAGATTTTCCACTGCATAGGGAATTATTCTATCTCTATAGCCTATAGTATATCCCGTAGTATTATACAAGCTAATAAACCGGAAATTTTGTTGGTTTCTACTTTTCCACATGCTTGTAGAACCTCCTCCATTGACACTGGTGGAATTACTTCTTTCTTCTGCAGTGGAATTAATTTAGAGACAATGTTTTCCAAAAATTCTGGGCACGACGAGATTGCATTGTATAAACACTTGCACCTCGTTATAACTTTTGTATATGGCTTTCCCCAGGGATACCGGTCTCTTGAAAGTATCACTGTTTGATTGCTTTGATGGAATACTTAAGTACTAAGCGAGAAGCACAAAATTGTTTTAGTATATCTTGTATCGATGAATTTCATCAATATTAGATCTTGCAAAACTAGATTCAGCACCCCCAGCATTTTCTTAAAGCGCAACTTCTTACATACCAATACCAGCTCCTTCCAACATGCGCAATTTGAGAAATCTATTGCCCAAGTATTGCTATTCAACTTCCTCTATTGTTCACATATAATAGTAATGTCTGCGTTCAAATCACGTACTGGTTGTTGTATCAGGTTTTGCTCTGCTTCACAATGAATAAGATTTAGTTGGATCAACCTCATCTTCTCCGTTTTATTTGCAGTGCCTTATTATAAAATAGACTCTACTAACTACCAGTGGAATGTATGTTTCCTCTAATTACTTTATCACTGCAAAGCATGCACTACGGACCATTGCTGCAGCCGTTTCCAATATTACTCGCTTCTCCACCCTTCCTACTCAGTTTAAACCTATTCTTTATAATTTTACTTTGCCTATATTACTGAGGTGACCATATTTAAGGCATTGAAACATTTTAAGGGCTCGTATACATTTTTCGAATTCTGCAAATCACCGAACCTATCCTTTATTTTCCTTTAGATATGACATTCTCTGCTATTCGGCTTGGAAAGCTAACTACTGTCACTAGTATCCCGCGTTAAGAGGCTTTCATACGTTTCTTCTGTATTTGTTGTAATGCAGTGCCTACATTAAAAGCTTTCAGAAAATTTCTAAACACTCAGACCTTTGAACAGAATTTATTTGCCTTCTTTAATCTGGTCTTCATTTACATCAGGAAGTAAGACTGCCCCAGATATATGTGATACTGTAGACGATTTCGTGAGCCCTCTTACTATTCTTGAATGGGGCCACCCAACTAGCTGGGGTCCAATTCTCAAAAGTTGACCCAAATATGGTCACTGCTTACTTAGCTAAACTCAACATACTATACTGATTTTTAACAATTTTTGCATCGACAGCCAAGTTTCCCGCTGCAAGAACGTTGTGGTCGTTGGTTTTGATGACTGGGAGCCCTTTTGTTCACCCCCTTAAGCCACTGGTACTGGGATTACGAAACCCTACAATGTAATTTTATCATTCTTGGTTTTTTTATTGGGGTGCCTTTCCCTAAAATGTTATACCAACTACTCTATCCGCCATCGGAGGACACGCTTGATGGGAAACATCTAGATCGCACGGGGAACTAAGTGTTAAACTAAGACCCACGAGCACCTTTTCAATCAATTTAATTTGTGAAAAGTTTAAAAAATAAAGTGTACGCTGGCCTGATTACGTTCTCTGTTCTGATGCTATACGGATGATACAGTGATCTCTTGTTGCCCGCAATGACCTGTAAAAAAACTAAAAACCGATTATAATTATTCTTTATAATACGATGTGCGTCAACATATGAAAGATATTTAAAATACTTTTTTTTTACAACATTTTGATCTCTATATACTAAAATAATCAAAACTACCGAATCGGAGCGGCTCATCAAATACAATCGACACACTAATTTATTTTTATTACATCTAATCCGCGTCTTTATTAATTTTGCGACGAACACCACATAAGATAGAATGTATAAAATTAATTTTTTTAGGTGAAACATACGAGATCATGATGATGATTATAAATTGGAACAACCACAACATTCACGATAACATTTTAACGAAATAATGGGGACATATACTCTATGGTGTACCCTAGTCTAGATGCAAATTGTGTAATTACACAACAACCTTACATAAGATAATTTAAAGTGCAAAAGTATGTAGTGATTTATAAATATGTTAGTTTTGACATTTATGTAATAATATATTATGCATGCATACATATACGAATCGAAAACTGATCGATTTGAAATGTACATTGTATGTCGTATAGTGGCTCCATTTCAGGGCACATATCAATTTATTACAACATATAATTTGTATTCAATGGGTTATTCACCACTGCCATTCGATGTGTGGTATATACCCTTCAATAATTGATAAATTTTGCATGAACTTATTTCTACTTTGTTATGCTACTCGTACCACATATTTCTCACCATGTGAGATACTCGTATAAATGTGATAGATTTCTGCATAGAAAAAAATTTATTAATTGAAAATGATTGCAATAAAAAGTTTTTTATTTTGCATACCATTATCTAAGTTGTTATAAAAACATTATAATTATTTGCATAATTTTAAGGATAGTTTTGACATGACATTAGAATGTAATTATCGTGATTAAATTATTACAACATTTATCATCGAATCAAAATTGAAATTGATAATGTACTCGGTGAGAGCGAGGTGCACTTTTTAGTTCATATTGGACGGATAATAATCATAGAAGCACGAGTCTATTTATACAGAACTCGTAATTCGATAGTGAGTTTTCCCTCCGATAATGTGCTTATGGGGAAATAGAATAAATTATGGTTCTAACATTTTTTGTTTACTCGTCAAATATATACTCCTACCAATCGTTCTAAGGTTTTTAAATTTGCCTTAATTTTAAAAAAATGGGAAAGAAAAAGTAGTAAGTGTTTTCTTTGAATGCGATTTCCTGCTCTTTGGTCCATTTGAATTCTTTGTTTTTCTGAGCAGCCAACACAAACTCCTTAATTCGTGTAGATTATGTTGTCAGAGCCAGTTCTTTACTGCTGTAATCTTTTCCTCATTCGTGTGTATTCCATGTGTTGTCATTTTGTGCCCTAAAAATTTGACCTCGTCATGGAACAATGTACACTTCTTCTGATTGAATGCTCTCGAATACTTCTTCCAAACTCCCCAGGTGCTCATTAAAGCCTTTTCCCATTCTATATTGTCATCCAGATACACTCACAATGTATCGTCGATCCTGGGTAAGGTATAACTATTCTTCGTTATAGTGTAAAAATTTCTATAATCCGTTTTGTCTAACTGTTCTATGATCCGTTTTGTCACTACATCAGCATCAGATATTTCGGCTAAAATCTTTTGATTTCATTGACGACTGGATGTTGTCCCTTTTTATCGTTGATTCAATTTTATCTATCTCAATTTTCCTTATTTTGATTGATGGCTTAATTATGTTTTATGCCGCCTCATTTGTTAATGTGCAGGTGATGTTTTCTGCAAATGTTGCTTTAGGAGTCAACACTGCAGCTCTTCTCTTATAGTCTTAGCATCAAGTACACACCGTTAATGAATGCATTGATATTAATTCTCTCCAGCCATGGAGTAGTCTAGAACCATGTTGATATGCGTTAGATGCACCAAACTCTCGATACCTTCTGCATACTCATGTAGTGATCCCCATCCCACTCATTTGATATCGAACTTTTAGCTCCATTCTGTAAAGCTCTCGAGTATGATCACCTCCATATTTACGCTGAAATATTTGCATTACTCTACCGGAGTCTCCATGCTCATTTTCTTGGACAATCTGTCGACTTTCGGCTGCAGTTCCTTTTAAAGCTGTAATCAGCGATGTGGCTATCTTCGTCACTCCAGCAATCACTGGTGGATGTTTTTTCAAATTTTAGCTTGAATAGGCCAAACGATGTTGTTCCATCAAAGGTTGAAGGCTTTAATTAGACTGATTAAACATGTTGAACAACTTGCGAAGTTATTCCATTTACTCTGACGTTAAGTAACTCCTTTATAATAAATTTGAACGTCTTGATCAAATTTCTGTTGAAATTTCTGTTCAACTTTTCTTCTTGTAGTTTTTCTACTTTGTAATCAAAAGGTCATCTCCAAGACAAATTTCAATTCTCGAAATTACTCGTCAAAAAATTGTTCTTTTCGTTTGCTTTGTTCTGCTTAGGATATTCGATTTCCCTCTTGATATTTCTCAAGTCGTTTGCTTTGTTCAAATTGCTAATAAATGCAATAAATCAATCAGTAGGCAAGTTTTTTAGTTTGACAGAAAAGGCATCACGAATGTCGATTTCGACTTGTTCTTTCCCCTAATTGAAAAAGCAATCTGTATTTTAGCTACAAATCGAACAAAAAAATTAATTTCCTCAATTTTAAATATGTGTGTGTAATTTTTTACGTATAAAAAAATCATTGACGTCTTTGACAAATCACTAACGTCATTTAAAATTGGCAGTAAAATGACAGAACTTTTTCTTTTTGTTCGTAAAAGACGGGTAAATCTTTCAAAAAATTCGGATCGCTAAAATGTGCTCATCGAACAAAATATTTGCTCGACAGATTAATTTTTTTGACAAATCGAAAAGCAATCTTTTTTAAAAAACAGTGATATTTTATGACGAATCGAAATCAACATAAGACAACGGGCACTTCAATATTGCCGAAACCAGTTAATCCGCACACTAACCATTTTTTGATTAAATTAAATTCTCAAATTATATGGATACATACTTGTCGCTATATAGTTAGTTAGGTTATTGTTGAAACATTATAAAACCACCAGACTTGAAAGGGTTAGATAAATTAATTTCACTTGTTTTGTTAATTAAATTAAATAATTTTTTAATGAATACGTCTTGTGCCGGATATGGTGATAGGCGAAGATCTTTTGTAATATTTTGTTGCTTGAGTAATTGAAATTTTTTTTTTATTATTATACATAATATTTTTGGTGTAAACCGGTGTAGCTTAGCATAATTTATACTTTCTTTTTCGCGATTATATACGGTGGAATTGGCTTATTATCCTTTTCAGCGGATTTTATTTTTGTTATGCTTGAGACTATTATGTCGTAAAGTTACGACAAGAATAATGTTTAGAAACAACTTTATTAGCCACTATGCGGCTGATTTTCAGGGCTGAGTTGCTTTTTATTTTCATAAAAAAATAACTATGGGGTATAGGTCGTAAACATCCCATACCGCGTCCTTATATTCTATACGTACATTAATGGCATTAAGAGTTTTTTTTTATTGAGGTTTGTTTTTCCACAACACTTTTTCAAGCGACAGCCAATATGATAGCTGACAGCTGATATTTGTTAAGATGTATGGCAAGATGTACAACTAACAACGACCAATATCTCTCATGTTTTAGATGGCTATGCATCCTCAAAACGGCTTTAGAACTTTTTATAATGACTGCTTTTATAGAAATACTCTTTGTCAATTCCTTCAGTTTTTTTTGTGCCGTCCAAAAACAGATTGATCTGTAATTCCTTTATTATGTTCCTTTGCATATGTATTTGATGGATTTAACAGAGCTGCATGTTTCAATGATTATAAGAGCATTAAAAATACGTAACTTTTTAATTTATATCATCAGAAAATCGTCTTCTATATATTTGGGCTACCGATCATTGCTAGTTTAGTTTGAATTTCTTACGTAGGAGCGTTTGGGTTTAAACTACCACATGGTCCATAAGTCATGTTTGACTTGACAATATCGTGAAGAAGAGAATCATTTTCGAGATCAGGTATCTTAGCATAGAAAACTTTTTCAGTCATACTTCGAGCGAGATGAAGCCTAATTTTTCCATTTTAGAGCTTCTCAATATTTACACATGAGATCCGTAATACATAAGCTCACCTGAGGATCTGTTTTGATTTCTAAATTGTATTCCATAGCTGAATATATTTTCTTTTCAAAGGGCGTTTTCTTCTACTTGAATTCCAGGATTATTTTTGTCGTATTTATTTTGAATTCTTTTATGTTTACTTCAGGATATTGTTCCTGATACTTGGCGGCTGGTTCACAGGGCAACTTCGGGATTTTTTGATCAGTTGCCATATTTTAAATTAAATAATAATTTTAGCATATTAACAATATATCAGTGAAAATAACCTATAAATAATCTATAACTTTATCCTTCAAGCCAATTTAGACCAATTTAAATACTAAAAAATTTAGACACTACTGAACGTAAACATGTACTAACATTTTAAATTAATGTACTAAACGATTTAGCCGACTATTTAACCACAGCCATTGTCAAAATATGAACCATTTTCACCTGAAATCAGATATTCAGATGACATTAGCCTAAGCCTAGGTGTTAGTGCAAACGTTCTAACAGAAGACACATGCACACGTACGAAAATCAATAAGTTGACAAACTTATAATTTTAGCTTGAGGGTAAACAACCTGTTCCCTTTCAACAATGGATGACGTGACACCTTAAAGATATAGTTTGAAGACCGATATAATATAGTGTTCCACGTCAAACGTGTTGACGAAATATATTAAAAATGTATCAAAAATGCCACGAAATAAAAATTAAATCTGGACACATTTTATAACCAGAGATCAGCTGTTTACGAGATTATTTAATATGTGGTTTGACCTACTGATTCGCTTAACTATATAATATATTATCCAAATCATGCAACGTGGATGTTTATTTCATATTAAAAATCAACTAATTTTAATATATCCAGTTTCTTAATATAACAACAATGCATACACACACAAATTATCTTAAAAAAATCTTATATAAATATATCGTATTTTGGAATATGTAAATTATTATTCTAAGTTCGTTTTCTATCACCACCCGGTACAGATTCTTCATTTAATTTTTTTAAATTGCGGAAGTCAAGTTTGCTTTTTTTAGTATGGTCAAGACAAGTTGTGCTTATCGATTAAATGAGATTTAGATCTCCGATAAATGTTACCGTCTTACATGCTAATCCATTATTGTAATACAATAATGAAAATAGCAAACACTTTCAATTTCACTGTACTGAGTATGTATGTTCATACATCATAATATGTATATACTTTTGTGTGCTTTATGTACTCGCGTATATGGTTATGAATCGAAACCAGTTATTCGCGCAACGCGATCAAAATATTTGACCTTTAAGGTAAGTTATGCAGATTTTCGTTTTTTTTTTTTTCTTATACTTACTATATATAATATTGTGATAATAGTGCTAATTAAATGCTCTAAAATTTTAATTATTTGGCAGAGTCCTAATTTGTCCGATTTTCATATATATTAGCATTGCATTTCACTCGAGAAAGTTTTTTTTCGTATCTAACTAATTTCATCACAAACGTAAACTACTTATCATGCAAGATGCATTTTCACAGTTTTTGATCTCGATATTCACTAGTTTACACACATTTTAAGAGTACAAAGTATATGCATATACTTGTGTATTATATGATTGTTGCAGGTGCAGGTAATGAATTTTCTATTTATGCTTTATAATTGTGTAAAACCAGACAAAGCATTTTACTTGTGTAAAATCGAGCTGGTAGCAATTTCATACAGTTGAAATCAACGTAAAAATTGAAATCTCCGAAAATTTCTGAAATCCGGAAAACACATCATGGCTAGTCAAAACCCAGAAATTTATGCCACAAATCAACAATTCCCAAAATCCAGACAACACATGTTGGTTAGCCCATCAAAACTAAGAAATTTATGGGACAAATCGAAAATTTCCAAAATCCAGAAAACACATGATGGTTAATCTTTTGCATTTTTAGGCTACATCGAGCAAGACGTATTTCATAAAGCTTTTTGTATACAATCAAACTTGCAATGTAGGATAAGTGGTAATGCCATCACGTTGGAAAACTCTACCTTGAGTAGACCATCGCTAACGATGTAACCATGGTAGCGGATTTGTTTAAATAGGAATTCACTCTTCTCCAGTTTTAATTTATGTAACATTGAAGTCATCCCGGCACAGTAAAAACTGTTCCAACTGATGCATTGATCCCTCATCTAACGGTTTGTGTCTAAAGGCATCTTTAATGTCAAAGCTCTAAATAATCCTTGTCTTATTGAGAAGCCCTAACAACCCATCGATGAACGGCAAAGTGTTAGCATCATTACCCGTGACCGATTTGGAATTATTCGTCCAAACACTATCCGTTTCTATCATCCGCTTTGTGTACTATAGCCATTAAGGAGCTCCATGCGACGATGCTTGCCTTTATTACGCCTAGTATGTAGTTCGATATATTTCTTTTTTACATTTCAGCTTTAACAGCTGGAGACAAGGCATAGGAAAGCTGCTTGAGGAGTTTGGCATCACTAATATCAATGATGAGTTTCAATAGGAACGTTTGACCAAATCCGAGCATAGCGGAAGACGGAAAAAGTTGCTTAGCTGGTTCCAGTTGTTATTGCAGTTTGTGACTTAATTCTTGAAAAGAGGCAATGCCATCATTCGGAGTTGTTTAGGCTACAACCATTGAAGCAAGTAAATTTTGAGAAGAGCCGTTAGGTAGGTGTCGAAACTGGACTGTTCGATCTTTAAGAAAATTTCTACAGTTTTTACCCAATGCATTTGCACACCTATATGTCTTAGTAGACAGCGCATTTTTATTCCCAACAACTTCACTTCGGCGTACTTCGTGTTAATTGGCTAATTACCACGATTCAATATGGGATTGCTTATTCTCGATGCCAATCATCGACCACTGCTGCTTTCGTTGTTAAGCGTTGATTTCAGAGTAGTTCCTGATCAATTTTGAGTACGATCCGGCCACATGTTGATTTCCTTTTTTTCATCGTGCATCTTAGTTTACTATCTTATCCCTCGTTTTAGCTTAAAATGGTGGAAGTTTATTTGATTCACCATTAACCTCCACCATCAAATACTTCGAGTGCGTTAGAAATATAAATTTTTTGTTGGACAACAGATTGGTATCTATCACATTTTGTTATGTCATCCATTGCTGTAACGCTCTTAAAGGTCGGTTCCAGACAATAGTAATTGACATTTGAACAAATGACATCTCAAGTCGATAATATCGATCAGAATTCCAACTAACGTAACGTGAAGAAAAATTAATTTAGAACTTATTATGGCGATGAGTGTACAAATGTCCAATAATTGCGACAACCAAATCAAAACCTACATTGAATCTGTACAAAAATCAAGATAATTAAAACACGGTAAAAACAAACGATTTCTGCTGATTAAATTTTCCGTTGAATTACACAGGTACACAACGATTAAGTAAGGTGGGTGAGCAAAAGGTCGACTACATAATATAGTCACAGTGTGAAATCAATTATTTAAGATACGAGTAACATTTTCGTTGCCAAAAACAAAATGATAGTCAGAGAGAATAGCATACTCAGCTTTCTCCCCTTATGGTACACAATATACGGTATATAAAGTAGTTAGTGTTATTGATGGTGATACGGTAATTTTTTTTTCTTTCTTAAATGCACTTTAATCTTTTAGTGAAATTTTACAACAACAACTAAAATTATAAATATATATATTTTTTTTATATTATTAAAAATAGTTTGATTATTGATTAATAAAATAAAAAAATTATTTATCAATAAACGAATTAATTTTATTGTTATTTTATCGACTTTCATATTTGGAGGCTTCGTGTTTTTGCTGCTTTTTTTCGGTAATCGAATCTCAATATACGAGATGATAATTTAACAGACTCTTATTATCGTTTACCAAGAAATGTTATTCAGTGGACTTTTGCTGATTATTCAAGACAAAGACGCACATAATCAAAATTGCATAAACGTCAGTGCGTGGTTGTACGAATCTTTTAGTTATTTCATATACAAGGCTTACACGTCCGTATATCAACTGCTTTGTAAATCGGTTTATTCGAAGTGCAATTATAAATTCCAAAATTATTGATGAGATTGCAACTGTAAAACATTACGTTTTGAGGTTCGGGCAAATTATTATCGAGTTTACAGCGACTTAGCTTACTTGCACACATTCTGGTATATGTGGTACTTACACAAAGTACCACATATACCGGTATCAATCATAAACTTGTATAAAAACCTCAAGATATCATCGACGAATATAACAGGAGTATCAAAGTGATTTATTCAACTTACCCAAAGCGTTACAATTATGGCATAAAATTTCAAGTTACATACAAATCAACAAATTAACGGATTTAACAGACATCCGGATTATATTTTAAAGCTATTGCAATTGCAAAATATTTTATAGCCTCAACAATATTAACCTGATGATATGTGACAACCCAACCACAACCAGTATATCTATAGCCTAATGTAGACTTGTTATCATGCGTCAATCAGTTAAATTTGTTTAATTAATACAATTTAATTATTTGCACCTTGGGTCAATCGTTTGATTACCTCTAGGGGTTTCACTTAAAATATTTAATCATGAATTAATAATTAATGTTAAACAAGTTAATTAATATAATTATTGGTAACATGATTTAGGTCGGTGTATTAGTCAATCAGGCAAATCGTTTGGAGTATGATTTGTTTTAGTGTTTGTATAATTTTCGGGGTACACTTGGGTTAAAATAAAAGTGAATTTCTCTACATTTCTTATGCGCAAACCGTGCGCTCACATACATATAGTTAAGAGCGAGAGTTATTTATGTGATTTTTATTTTATTTTTATTTTTTTAAATTTTAGTTTTTGTATAAATAAATGATGATGAGTTATAAGGAATTTATTTATTATACTTCTTTTAAAATATATGTACATGATACAACAATATATTATAATGTATACAAGACATTAACTTATATGATTGAAGTCACAATGGTGGATAATAATAATAAATGAAAATAACAGGCCAATGTTGGCACGTACCGTATTAACAATCAGGCTAAATGTGTAGTAATACCGAGCCATTCTATACTATCTACTGTAGGCTAATGTTTAACAGTTGCTTTCGGTAATATCGCCAAATCGAGGTCTTACGACTTTAGGTTCGCTTATAACCATTAGCATACTTCATTGGTCCAGCCATACTGTAGTGGCATAGATTGTCAATGGATCTTCGCTCATTGGGACCCACACTTGGAATCTCCCGACCTAAATACAGTAGCTTTTCGTTTTAGTAATGTATAAGACAATAATTTGCATCCCATGCAAAGAGGCATTATGACGCGACGATTTCCATATATCAAATCGGACCACACATTTCTGTCACAATATTATGCCAATTATTAACACTTAGTTGATACTTATATCATCGATGCATATATAACAGGGATTTCAATGTGATTCATTTAAACACGTTAAACTACGTTAAACATATGGATAGCAAAAAATAAAATCCTTGGAATTTATAATATTATATTTATAGCTTCCAATTTTCAAGTTTTGGCCCAATCAATGCATATTTCTATTCAAAACAATTTCTTGATTTTGAAACATATTTGGCATGTGCAAATAGCGATGAATCTTTTTCAGGTGAAACTTTTTTGCTAAAATGGTTAACTTATTCGGAGCATCGCTGATATTCTTCGAATGAAATTTCAGTAGAACCTTCTGCAGATTTACTTGATGGCATCACTGCGCGTAGCCGAAGAAAATAAGTTTCTTCGATTTTGCATCGAGCTTTCTCCGTTTCTCGTCCGGTAATGATTTAAATTTTGTTCGATGCTGTTCAAATTTTAAATGGCGTTTTCTCACTCAAAATGCAAGAAACAAAACGATTTTTCAAATATGTCACCGTTCCCATCACTTCAGCCCAAAATGTATTCGGATGATTGTCTGCCGAAACCGCTCGACTTGAATAATCTTTTAATTGTTGTTTATAGAATACGGTTCCTTTATCAGATCTGAATGTTTTGTTTTGTTTGCTGGTCTGATTCTTGACATATATGCATTCCAGCCACAATATTTGGCAAAAAATGCATTTTTCGGTTTGATCAAAAATGCATGTTTTATTTTATAAGCGGTAGAAGTTTAATTTTACTGTGTAACAAACACGACTTTTTTCCTTTGAGACAAGTGACGCAGACGTGATCCCAATTTTTTTAGATAAATTCCATTAATAGCACCAAACTCCATTTTCTTCATGACTTGATAATTTACATGGCTAAAACATCAATGCTATGTTTCAAAAGTTTAGGTCGATGCAAACAAAATGTTAGCCATATAGTCTTCAGTCATTGTAGCTTTAGCCAATAATTTTTGGTTTCGATTTCGGAATTCTCATCAATATAAAAAGAAATTAACAAGTTATCCGGTTTTGACATTTGGCTTCGTATAATAAATTCGCAGTAAAGTCCAGAATGCACACAACGTGTGATGCAATACATGTTTCAATTTACGATTCAACTTTCATCTTTTTGGTGTTGGTCGTCGTTTGCGGTCAGTCACAACTCATAACCGGCTTTCCTGCATCGAAAATTATGTTTTGGTTTATAGTCAGAAGTTTCTTTGCGCCTAAATTCAAAAAAACTACGCTGAATAAACCACAAAGTTTGCCATCGGAACCTTCTATTTTTGTAGTTTTAGTGTCATTTTTTTCAAGGCAATCCAAAGATTTACGGCCTTTTTAGTTTCACGAGCATATAACAGCTTTTGTTGTTGTTCCAAGAAAGGTATTGACCTTTGAATTTCGTTTGGCATTTACCTCTTTGGTTAAATTTGATCTGCCAAAATAACGCACTATCACTTGTACTTGTCGGCGACTCATCTTGAAGTAATTTTACTTTGACGGCTCCATTACATACACCGCATATATTTTCGATAAGTCCATTAGGTACCTGACTTAAAGCCAATCGCATTTAATTTCAATGCTGCGCCGATGATTTTGTCAATGTATTATTGCACGGAATCGCATTCTTTCAATTCCATCCAACTTGTGGATTAAACCAACTCGACCAACTAGTTTGGCAGCTCTACAGAAAGTACTAAAGTCATTCGGGTTTTTTTATTTTTTCCTACGTCATCTTAATGGCCTTCGATAGATTTCCATATTTCAATGCTCTGATACGTACGCATTTGCCAAATTTACATATGGTAAAATTTTCCGGGACTTTAAACTTGTTGATTGAAATCAAAGAATTGTTGTTGTTTCCCATTATGTCAATTTATAAGTAAACTCAAGCAAAACTGGAAATGTGACGTCAAAAAAATGACGTCACATTTCCAGTTCCTTTGCGCAATTTTAACTTTTCGATGATTTTACACAGTTAAACACACCTATCCTCACTTTTCGGAATAAATTTAATTCATGTTAGTAAAAATTTTTTCATGATTCTATTAAGTTATGTTCTTTACGGATTCACTGGCTAGGTAGCTGGGCCCATAACCTAAAATATGTTGTGAATTTATTTAAATAAATCACAAAATCAAATTTAGTTTAGAGTAAAAAAGGCTTCAAATCATTTGACATGACGGTTATTTTTAGCTACTCAACATTTATGGATTAAGCTTTGGGAAATGGTACAATACTTTCACTGAAAACGCCATTAATATTTTTTTGGTTTTTTATTCATACTTTTTGCCTTTATTAATCGAAAAATAAGCGAATATTATTGGACCTTCATGGAACCTGTTTCGATTCAACTGTAACTGTTCATTTCCAAAAAAACTATCATAAACCTCATCTAATCCTTCAAAAAACATTTTCTCATCTGTACCAGCACTTCAGCTTATAACTCAATTCAAATTTCAAAATTGACAAGCCTATTTTAGGCCAAATCATTATTTTACAAATCATACAGTTATTTCACCCACCATAACCATATCAACAAAAAATCTTAACGTATATGTTTTACATCACACAGCATAATAAAAATGATTTTATTTAATAAAAAAATTAACATGGATGCGGCAATCAAACCACCTTGACATTTCTTCTACTTTTTTTTTTTTATTTAGACATTACAAACAATAAAAAATCATACTTTCTATTAAAATTCGATTAGAAAACTTCAAGATTTGTATAATCTGAATTTTGTTTTTGTGTGTCTCATCTCGCTGCCATATTTTATAATTGGGTGTTGTATGCTTGCTTACGAGCTTATGTTGTATGCAGATGACATTTAAGAAAACACACATAGAAAATGTAAAGTGTATTGTTTAAATATAAAAATTAGACTTATGAAATGTAACTGTTACCTCATATATAAGAGGTTATTGGTGTGTTGTTTTTTTTTGTAGATATTTTATTTTGTTTTGTGGTATTGTTGCATGATGATATTTAGGCGTGCTATGGAGATTCCCATTTATAAAAAAGTGATACTTTGCGTTAAAAAAAGATTAACATTTACGAAATCGATTTAGATTCGCAAAACTAGTTTTTAATCTTATCTTGGTAACAAGAGATGGTTTAAGTTTTTATCAATTAAATTTTTTAAGTATGAAACCAAAATTGTCAAAATTACTATAATTTTTATGGTATACATTTTAAGAAACAGGTGGAAAAATTATTTATTTTATTTTATTTTACACCATTTATTTAAGGCGCTGAACCTTTTCTAACTTTGTTGCAACTAATGGATCGTTTAATAAAAAAATATTTTTCCAGTCTTAAACTTTAGACGATTAATCGAAAAAATTTTGTGGTGATTGATGTATTTCTAAAAATCCAACCATGGAGATCCAACCAACTGTTTATGGACTCCGTGGTTGGGGACTTACATCTTGATAATGGGTTTTGAAATGTAAAAAGTCGGTTTAACCTTAAGGTTAAGTAAGTGCCTTAATATTTCATAATTTGAGTTTATTTGCCTTAATTAAACAAATAGTCAGTCGATTCAGCTAAGGAAGACCTTTGCACCTTCAAATTTTCTAAGCTTACTGAATCAGGAAGAACTAGAAATAAAGCTAGAATTTTGACTAGCGTGGTCTTAATATATGTTCTGTGCTTAAACCAGGTAACATTTTAACGTGTTTGCCTTCAAAAAAATGTTCGTTTTGAACTGCTACTCTCTTTGGAAAGCTACTACAAGTTACGTGACTGCATATGTAGGAAACGTGGCTTGCAAAACAGGAAAATACTTCTAAGGCAGAGCATTACGCGTTCTTAATGACTACTGGTATTGTATTCCAAACGAGTTTCGTTAACCACCGAGATTGCACCTGTTTTAAATGATATAATCACCAATAAAACCAATCCGACAGGCTCGAATATCCTACTGCTTTTTGAAAGTAATTTTTGCTTTGTTCGTGGGATAGAGAATGCTTCTGGTATGATGCACATATAAATACATCTTCGTTGGTTAGCCAGGAAATTCTCAATGTCTTGATGAATGTTTCAGGATCTATGGATGAAATAGTATTCTAACCTTGCTTTTCGTTGGGTCAATATTCTCTAAAAGCTCATAACTATTCGTACTTCATTGGCAAAAATTGAAACCAGCATGCGGCAACTTGGTTGATACATCATTGCAGAGTTTAACAGCTTGTCCGATGAAATCGCAACCTTTACACGTGATTATTGGTTTAATAACATTAAATATTTTTGGGAATATGTTCGTGTCGTCCATTGCTGCTTGATGTAAAGCTTAAATAGCAAAATTTATATAGACAGACTAATTAATATCTGTAGTAAAAAATAGTATGGTAATTCCCAAAACCGTCGTAAGAGCTGACAAACATTATCAGAATTTTTTTGGATTGTGTGACATTGAGCTGTTGGGTTATTACTTCCAACTGCATATCCAGCAACAACCCACCTCAATAAACGCATTTTGTAAAAATACTTCTATACTTTTTAAACTTATCTCACGCTTTTGAACAACTTGCGTCGGTAATTAAAAAATGCTTTAAAAGTTATGCTGCGCTTCCAATTACATGCCTTTTAGCAAAGTTGAAACTTGTGCACTCATGAACTAGCTTCCTTGTTGAGATAGCCTCAAATAAATCCTTAAATGATACACTTTTTCTTGTGAAAACATATTCCTGACCGTATCGTTCAGATCACAACACACTGGGGTGAGCGCCCTACTTTAGTTTGTTACTCTGTTTTATAAAATTTATATGTTCTTTACAGTCATCAGCCGACATCTTCATGTGTTTTCCAAAATCTTCAACTTCAATAATAATTCTAACATCTAGTATTCCATAAAGAATGGCCCAATCAGAGTTTGTGCTGTATTGCAACTTCTATTTCTTTATGAAATGGTTGGTATGACCTTGAATCTTTGTTTTTTAATGAAAATCCTCATATCGTATGTGGCTCGGCCACGTTATACGTGTTGGTTTTACATGGTGCAGCGATCTCTGTCGTTTACTATGGTCCTTTTATTTAAAAAAAAGGCTTCTGCAGGTTGCCTTAAACAATACATAATGTGCTCAAATTCAATGGAACGAAATTGTTTATACGATACGAGCCAACATTGGCCTATTATATAAAACCTACTACTATTATAAAAGGAATAATGTATTGTCATAATTTAGGAACATTTCCTAATGTGAAAAACTCTTTGCTTTACCACACTAAAAATAATGTTTCGCAAGTCAATTTCGACTAAAACTTTTACATTTATTACATTGTTAATTCTTTATTATAAAAGTACATTTACGAAAACTATTTACCATTTTATGTTAGTTTTGCGTGTCCTATCATAAATACAGAACAAAGCACATTTTCCAACATAAAATTTCAACTCAATTAACAATTAATCTTTGCATCATTAGAAAACTATTATGAGCTGCGAAATAAATATGCTGGTCACATACACATTTAGGTAGCAATACACTAAATACCTTGATAAAACAAAAACAAGTAAATTTTAATGTTAAAGGTATACAGCATAATTAAATTATCATCCCATGGCACATTTTATGTTATGTTAACCAATAATAATTGTTTGGAGCAAGCAAAATACAAAAAATTATGTCACTAAAAATATGTAGGCATTATGAAAACGCGAATGTGTATTTTATGATCCCATTGTTTGTACATTTTTATTGAAATTATGATTAATTTATGTCTACCGCAAACATAAAACACAAATAAGAACTAAACATGATTTTGTTAAGCAATTAACTTATATATACCATTCGTGATTAAACCTAATTTAGAACTAGAAATATAAAGAAAAAAAAATATTTCTTCTATTGGTCCATTACACAATTTAACTTTTAGTTTATAAGCCGGTTGGCCGACATAATTATTGTACCGACAAAAAACTATCAACAGTTCATACAATAGAAATCATAATATTTTCTACTTATATCGCCGCTATTACTATCACTATACTATAGCTATAGTTATATAAAAACAGTGCTTTGTACCTTTAAAACAATTCATTAATTTATTATTTCAATTACAATTTTTAACTGTTTATAGCTAAAAAAACGTGCGTGACTTAAATAATAATACGTTGGAATAGTGTTTTGGATTTGATTTACCGATTTCGGCTGTTCAAATTCGAAAACTGTTTTCAATTACATATAAGAAATTAGATTTATGATAGTTAGTTAACCTATTTTAAGGTTTCATTGTAATTCGTTTCCTGTGCATTTCTAAATTAACACGATCATGTCCAGGTACAAAACGTATAGCACTATATTCTAAAGAAATGCTTGTTCAAAATTGCACCGTAATCGAATATAACATGCATTTTGTTTTCTTTTTTTTTTTTTTTGTAATTCGAGGGTATATTCGAAATGAATTAATTCAGTAATTCATCATCAGGAAGCTCAATGATGCATAGTTAATATTATCACGTCAATGCCATTCAGCCAACCGATAAAAAGTAGTTATTTGATGAAATCCATTTCAATTTTGTCCTTGACTTAATGCTTGCGCGCTAGTCAGTTATGTAAAATATAAAAAATCGTTTGCAAAAATTTATAATTTGTGCATTAATTAAAGAAATTTATTGTTATTTGATTTCTTGGTACTGCATCGACAAAAGAGTATTGACACACCTTGATCCAAACTATGTATATTACTATATATTTCAAATTTTACCTCTATGACTAATTCACTAATTTACCACACAATATTTCTGTTACCATCTAAATAATTGTAGCGCATGTAATTTCACTTGAATTCAGCTCTCTTTATGCGGTTAAGTAAATTGCAATATCATTTACAAGGGTATTTTAACTTAATTTACACGTCCAAGTCTAGGTGGGATTCCCAGATGCCAAGAAGTTTAAGAAAATGCAATCGAATTTGATATAATTTGCAGTCCAATGCTGCCATATTATGTTACTGATTGGAAGCGAAGAATTGTTAAAAATGCGGAATGTACTTCAAAAATAAAATTAATTTTCCTGTACGTAATGGGTGTGAGTGATTGAGTCCTATCAATTCCATTCTACATACATTCATGAACCAATTGAATTCGGTAACCACTACCATCCTGCCAACATCGATAAACGCAACAATAGCGGGCTTAAATTAACAAACATTTCCCAGGAAATGGTTTAGAGGTAAATATCTAAACTAAACGAAATCCGAAAAAACATAGAAAAGAAATACAAAAAGCTCTAAAAGAATCGGAGTACTCGTTGACAAAACCTTGTCCTGGTCCCTAATTCTAATCCCAAAAAATTCTACTTATAAACAAGTGCTGTCATCTGTCGTGATCTGAGCTGAATTAATGTACGAAAGTTTCTCTGCGTGCTTTGTAACTGACCGGGGCATAAAAATTAACCACTATTGGCAAAGAAACAGATTTTTGCGTATATTAAGTTCCATCTCGTTCAGAATATTAATTCTACCGTTATGAAAGTATTGCATAAAACCCACTGTTGTTTGGTTGATTGATTGACTGATTGGAGGATACAGCAAAGGAAACTAGGAACTCCTGGAATGCCGGACACCCCCGTGTACTCGTGTTACATAAAACAAACATAACATTTAACATATATATCCATTTCTACAAAAAAATTGGATGCAAGAAATTAGCGGTTTGCCTTTACAAACTTACGAATACGGATGGAAAGCCAATAAAACACATACCACTATGGTCCGATTGTGCTGGATGATACCTTTATCAAAAGCGCTCGACGTCAGTATCAATACTGCTAAAAAATATGAGATATCCATATTTTTTTATGTAGTAGCTTCCTACGCCAAGCCTAGGATGCTTTGGTAGAATTCTAATAATAACATGCTCGTTTAGAAGTCTTTTAACAAGGTAGCTGATTATATAAGGATGCAATAATTATAGAATCTTGTCTGTAAAATCGTTAAATTGTGATTAACTTGGTTGTTTTATTATATTACTAATGGTGCCTAAGTAAAGATTGCAGGCAAAGTGTTACAAAAAACTCCATTTAACTTTGAAATACAAAATATGGTAAGCAATGGACAATTAAGAAATATATTATGACCTTGCATTATTAATAATATCATATGGTCGTTAGATACCTTACAAAGTTAATACTAATCTTTAAAAATTACCTTTAAATTCATAATTATGATATATGACATTACAAATAGCTCAAATTTGTTATCATTGTATTGCATAAGCATATCGTCCGTCTATATACGTCTAAATCACAAATCTTTTGTTTTTTTCTCAACGAACAGATGTTCGCAAAACCTTCTTAGTAACACCTGTTGCTATACCGAGTGAAATAGATTATAACGTGACCACACCATAATCTTAAATAATTTTGAAGGTTACCAATTTATTATCGAATACATTTTTCTATAAAATATTGACTAAGAAATTTGCTAACATATGTGCAACATGGCCTTCAAACATAATATTGTGGCAGAGAGACAAAAAAAGACATAATAATTTATTATTTATTTTAGTTTAACGCGGCAGAAAGATTTAATATGATTAAGAAATTGCAATGAAATTTGGGTCATATCACCAAATTGTGCATTTCATAGAAATGGTAAAAAGCCATGTCCGAAAAGTGTGATCAATAATTTAATCGTGCAAAAGTTTTTTTACCAAAAAAAAAATTAATAAGTGCAACGCAACAATCAGGTTTAAAGTTACCAAATATTTCATGGTAATCTTCATTCCAACTCTTTCTAAAAATTAAAATTAAAAAAACAAAAATATTTACCACGACCAAATATTATATGACATTCATTTCACCTGGATAGCCTAGCACGTCAGATCGTTTATATATAAAATAATCATATTTAGTCAATTGACAGTTAATGTCAAACATTTAATTTAATCATTTCTATTTAACGTTGAACTTAATATACACACACACGTATCGTGTATCGTGATGCGATGGATGATGACGAAAATTATCTTAATTTTGTTTACGTATACGAGTAGATGTGTTGTAAGTAGTACCAGTATATGAAGATTTAAAGATTTAATTTAAACATAACATTTACTAATTAAAATTTAAATAATAATTTATTCTCACATTTTTATTGTTTAATTAATTAAAATTCACCTCTAAGACCTCTGTCGTCGGAGGGCACTCATTTGACCGGTAATAATAACAAAACTTCCGTTTTCTGCTAACATCACAGGTCAGTGCAATTCGTTAAGCTTATTTGCATTGCAACCGGTTTCATGGTTTTGTGAATTAGGTCGTTAGGGTTTTCCAGGTTCAGGTGAGATAATTCATTTCTTGTGGATATTACTTTTTATGATCAGATATTTATGACTTAAGTTAGGAATTGACCAGTAGGAAAAAACTGTTACAAAAACGCAAAAAATTGTTCCAGTACACGCCTATTCCGAACCCTTCCAATTCTATCTATAAGTGGCAGATATAAAATAAGGTCTGAGAAGCATATAAGGGATGGGCCATTTAAATAAAATGAGTCTTTAATGTAGCTTCCTCTACTGGCATTACAATAAGCCATTCTATGAGTTCAGTTTATTTAGTAATTTATGGAACAAATTACTGTTAAGCTTATAGAGTTTAATGATATATAGATTAAAATTTAATGAGATAAAAAATGGTATATGGTAGTAAAACCTTTCCTAATTTACAGGATAAAGGATGGACAGTCAGAACTCGAAGAGCCACCATTAGAACTAAACTATGAGAGTTTAATTTTTGATACAGCATGGAACCAGCAATAGCCTTAAAAATTCGAATTTTACTATTATTACTATCGGCAACAGATACAGTTGGTAAATTTCTTAAATTTCGTTGTAAGTAAATTACAAATCATATAGATATGACGCCACCATCATTGTCTTATAATTGTGATCCAATTTACTATAATCGTGCACCAATCACATATATGAATATTCAAGAACGTTCTAGCATTATAGTCGTACAATTAACTTCCTTGTACACAATTTTTTTAAATAGTTAACAATACGTTAATAACGTAATAAAAAAGAAATATTTTACTTAAAGGTTAAAAAAAAAAATCGAAATCCTTGAGACATTCGTTATAATATTATTTATTTTAATCGAATTTAATATATTCATGCATCATAATTTTTTTTTTTTTTTTTTTTTTTTTTTATCATTTGAATATTATACAAAATTATAAATATTAAAGTTTTGCCGGTTTACGTTAGGTAATTTATTTAAAAGCATCTTTATGCATCAAATTAGAAATTAAACTATCATCTTAACGTTAATTTATGTCGTCGATCACCACTTTGATGGTTCCGCTGTTACGCGCGTATCGAGCAATTAGGTAAATGGATTTTTTTTGGTGTTAAATGGTGCATTTTAGACGTTTACATTGAATATCTTAACCTTGAGCTGTGTTACATAAAATGATTAATAAACAATTTATATCTCTTTGTTTAACCGGTTAAACAACAGTTAACGAAAAAATAAAACATGACTGAATTGAATTAAAATGAACTTAACAACCATTATTCTTTCACTTTGCTGCAACTTATTGTTTTATATAGTTACCTACTCGAATACTATAGAGAACACGAGTACGATATGCATTTATTATTGAAATTCATTAAGCTTCCCTTCTCTTATGGTATATGTCCGTCAAGATGAAATTCCAGATCAAAAATATTTCATTAACTAGATCATAATAAAGTTGTATGTACGTATGTACCAATGTGGGAATGCACTTAAGGAAGTTTAAATATAAAAAAAATTTATAATTGTGATGTGGCAAGTTCTCACACAATATATTGCCAACCTGCTAATTACACTAAATAGTGAATAAACGGTATGCAATTTATTGCTGTGTTACATGCGCATTTTCCTATATTTAACCTTTCGAATTTTAAAATTCCTAAGAAATTTCATGAATCTTCGCACCTCGAATGTTGTTAACCTCGTTATAAATTGGGATTGATCGTATTTAATTTAAGTAACTAATTTTGTTGGGTAAATCACCTGGTGACGGTTAACATGTTAAGTATTTTAAGTGTCGTGTATACTTTATATTTGTGGTTGAAATTCACCACAAAAATAGTCATATTTTAGCTAAATGTACTAAGTCTATAGAATTTATGAGAACTAAGAAATAATTTCTATTGGTAACGTACTTAGAAATAGGCCAGCTGACCTTGATCACATTAAAACCTTATTTTAGATCCTCTTCACCCTTACAACTTCTACATAAGTCATTATTTTCTAGACCGAGCTTTCTCGCATGTTCACTGAAAATGCAGTACCTATGAGTACCCCTAAAACTGTTCATAACTCCCATCTGCGCGAAGATAATAGTGTCCTATTGCGTTTTAAGTCCAGCACTAGCTACACTTGTTTTGCTCTCTCAAATGTTAGGATGTTGGTTCGCCTCTTTATTGCCAAAGCTCCTGCCGGTTTCCTACGCACCAAGTCTAAGTGCCGTAATAAGCCTCCTCACGACTGCCCTATCTGTTTTTACTTAAATAATCGTAAACCTTGCCTAGCTTTAACCACCTTGCCTGATCTGCAGTTCCCCATGTCGTCTATGCGTCTAGGAACACAATGGTCTGGATGTAGAAATTTAAAGTCAAGACTGAATTACCTCCTTAATTAAGATTAGATGTTTACCAGAGGCGTTCAGATCCAGAAGTAATCCATTGAACATCATGTTCCAAAGAAGAAGAGACAGGACACCTCTTTGCGGATTACCCATAAACACCCTCCTTTTATAGTGGATTTCTCCAGCTCACAGTTTACAGTTCTCATTTTAACTTAGTTATATAAACAAGTTGGTTATATGATAATCCACTTCCATGACAATACTTCTATGATTGAATCCTGTGACATTCTGTGACACGCATTTCTATGGGATATCTTACTTTTTGAACCAGGTTTCCGATTTCCTCTAGATGTTATCAATGAGCAAAATTAAAGGATTAAATACAAATGCCTGTGATAGTATCCACCATGCAATCTAGATCCTCACTTGTCGCTGTGGGCTCCGGGACTTCCGACGACTAATGCCCACCTAATCACTCTCTATATTTACACTTAACATCTTATTAGTTTCCGCAGTGAAGATCAATTCCAATATCTCCCTTCTGTTTCTGGTGATAAATAGCAAGTAATCGAACAATGACTCACCCCTTTCGTTGACACCAGATCTGAATAGTACATCAATCTTTATTTGTTCCGCTTCAAGACGGAACCCCCTTTTCCTGGTCCATATAGGCTGCAACCAGGAAGATTTTGTTGTTGCTGACCTTTAGATTGATCGCATTTATATCACCATTGGATTAGGTAACTTTGTCGGATAATGCAGGATCTGACTTCTTTAGACTTACTTGAGTATAAAATATTAACCTTTCATCCAAAGGTCACAGATGTTTTTTATCTAAGGTTCCTGGATTAGAACTGCATTACTTCACCTGGTTTAGTCAGTCTGTGGAGAAGAGCTGCCTACTTCTCTACATGGTAACAAGAGAATTATCGTAACTCAGGTTTTGGAACCTATCCAGCACAAACCCGTTCTCAACGGTTTAGATTGGTCGGCCGTGCCTGTACATTACACTGTGCTCGCCTTCTCCTAAGTTTGGAAAATTAAGACCCAAATCCAAAGCCAATAGCCCCTTTGAATTAGCTGGAGGGGCAAGGGACTCATTTTTGACTTCTAATATTGACAGTCTGATGCTTCCTGTGGGCTTCTTTTAACTAACAATCCGATTCCGAGTGGAAAGTTTCGGGTTGATGTCTTTAATAATCTTAAGGATCTCGTTCAGGCACTTTAGCTTATTTGGTAGACCAACTCGATTAGTGGACCACCAGACTAACTGAATCCATGCATTAGAGAGAGCATTATTCATTAGCAATGGCGAGATTGCTAATAATAACTAAAAATTATGTATGACAAATATTGCTCCTTTTTCACATTGATCAAAATGGGATTTTCATCTAGGACTACAATTGCATTGTCTATTTAATATTTATAATGCCTAATGTGGAATCGTTATATCATTATTTTTAATATAAATACATATTATAACAAACAATGAGCGACATTTCTATCCAGTCACCAATCAAACACCTTAAATGTGTGGATTAAGTTTCAAACATTACAAAATTTCCATATCATTATTCGTGTTAATGAATACATTATAGAATTGTACGTATATTGTGAAATTTTACAATACTCATTTTGAGTTGCAAGTGCAATAAAAATAAATAATTTATTTGTTTTAGGAATAAATTTACAATTCTCTTTTGGTGAAAGTGCAAAATTATAAAATGAAAAACAAAACACTATCGAAAGATTATGTTTAAGTTTTAAAATTAAAATGTTATGCGGTTTGGCTGAAAATTGATTATAAATTGCAAGGACCTTTCACTTGATTTACGGAACTAATCCTTTCGCCAAAAACCTTCTATATAAACAACAGTAAAATGCAATGGTCAGTTTTATTTCCTTGTAACATTTGAGTCAGCTGAAAACATTGTCCAGAACTTCCAGAAATTGTATCCAGTAGTTTTTCAAGGATTGTCAATCAGAATCCTAAACCCTGCCTCAATTTGTAGTAAGCTTCAGGCAAATGCTTTCTTAAACGGTCACCTGATGAGAACGATATTTTGTAAACTTTGAACCGTTAGTTTATCAGAATTTAGCTTTTCCTGCTCAAAGTGTTTGGTTTCTATTCGTTGATATTATTGATTGCATCTGTAACATGTGCCATAAAAATTGGTAAAATGTTCATCACAAATCATACAACTTAACTGATTAAGCCTTAAATACGCCTTTCTTTCTTGTCTAAAAGTTAATTTACCAGAAAATTTAATTTTCTTGTGAATTTGTGAAGACTTAATTTCATAAGCTTTTATGATATTTCACAGTGTCAAATGAGTCTGCATGAGTAAATCAATCACTCGAACATATTGTCAAGTTTTAGCATCTAATAAGAATTTCTTAATTTTAATTACTTAAAAAATTTCGTTAATGCGAAGTGATGATTGCTTGCTTTAAACGAGTATTTTATGTACTAACTGTACGCATTTTTGAATAATACAAAAGGATAAATACATTAACATTGGAAGAGATTCGTTAAAAATTAGTCTTCTATGGATATTCAAATATATTGATTTCCTTTCAATTTTTTATATGTTTTAGTCAAGGCATAGTCTTCAAGAGGTGAGGTAATCTTTCTTTAATCCATTTTAATAAGCCATAAATTTATTGTGGTTCACTATCAGCCTTAAAAGCTCAAAGGTCAAAAGTGCTTTTACATCAACCGTTCCTATTTGTCCTTTCATTTTTATGCTACGGAGGCAATACAATTTCCTAAATTCGGTAACTAACTGTTCCTGTAATATTTTTTATAAACTTTCATGACTTCATCTTATTGCTATTATCTGAAGATGATTGTGATTATGATGACCATCCAAGGCTAAGTATCATTATGATTTCTGGGAGTTTAATTGTTTTTGAGGCACCCAGAAGTGTTATTATTTAAAATGGTTTGAAATTGCTTTTAACTTTTACACCTTTTGCCAAGAATGCTTTCTATAGTAAATGTACACTGTATTACTAAATTATAAAAACGCGAAGATATGTCTGCAAATTAGTAGCTAACAGTAACGTGTATATAAATATATATATATATATATATATATATATATATATATATATATATATATATATATATATATATATAAACGCCATACAAAATTCCAACTAATATTAGTTGCAGGCAAATCAAAATTTTTAATTAATTTTAAAATAATATTCAAGTCACACAATTCTTCATGTGTGTATATATATATATATATATATATTATATATATATATATATATATATATATATATATATATATATATATATATATATATAAATTTAGTTATTTATGCAGTTATTTTATATATTAAAAGTAACCAAATCATATCACGTTTGAGACCCCTGGACTTGAAATTGAAATTCACTTGTATTGAATATTAATTAAAGTGTTTTTTTTTCTAACGTCTATACGATGAATGAATGGATTTTAGTTAATTTCATTTGAAAGTAGTTTGTCTAAAAAATCCACACGTGATCGAGTGACGATAGAAAAAAATTCACACCAAAAGCGTTAGTTCGTTTATCTTCAACGTAATGATTAATATGCTGGTCAAGTTATTTAATTTTAAACGTTAATTACTTTTGTGGGAAATGCCGCATATATGAAAATGTATAATTTTGATGTCAAAGCACCCAACATGTGAGCAAACAGAGATGGTTATTGAATTTATTTCTAATGTTTGTTTTTGTCATTTGAAAGGAATGATGTGGTAAACTTGATTTCATTCAAAACAATTTATACATTCGACATTGATCGCCATTTCATTGAATTGTCAAATCAAATAGTTGAATCACTCAAAACAGAAAATCATTAATAAACCATATAGCCTACACAGTAATGCTTAACACTAATCTATCGATGTGATTAATTAATTTGTGTTGGGTAAATCAATAAAAATTAAATTGACCGACGACCATATTTTCATGGCTGCATAGAAATAATTTTATTAATTTACGATCGCTGAGTCGTGTATATACGAAAACAACTTTTCCGCTTAATATTGTATTTATAATTATATGCGGTTTTATAACTTTCTTTGAAAATTTTTTATATTCTTTCGGTTTATGAAGTCAGTAATTTCATTGGAAAAATGATTTGGGTGTTAATACGATAAATTTCATGGAACTTTATTTAAAAAATCTAATTTTAACTTTTCAATGTATTAATTATTTACGGTTTGTATGTAGGTGGACGTCATAATAACTTTAAGATGATCATTATCTCCTTATGTACAAACCATAATTCATTTTTCATTTTGTATGTGACATGTATTAATTGATCTGTATATATATATATATATATATATATATATATATATATATATATATATATATATATATTTATATATATATATATATATATATATATATATATATATATATATATATATATATATATGTATATATATATATATATATATATATATATATATATATATATATATATATATATATTTATATATTTATATATATAACTTTAGAACTATGTAACCATATAAATCTAACTGCTAATTATAATTTTCGTAAAGAAGAATCCATAAAAAACCCGAACTAAAACAGGGGATATTAAATATTAAGTTCCATATAAGTACTAATAAAATGACTGTACCATATAAGATAACGTTAAACGATAGTATTGTGGCACACAAATTAATTAAAAACTTTTCATCTACACGTGAAATGGTTCAACATCAAATTTTGCATTGTACGAAGGTAAAGTTCTAAACTGCTTCTGAAAAATGTTTGGTTATTCCTCAACTTTAATGCCCGCTTTAAACGTCATTAACTATATTCTTATAATATTATCCAACCATATTCTTATTTAGTTAGTCGGTAACTGCCAGGTACCTATTTACAATTTTTCAACATGATTGATTTCCAATAAATGGGTATATTCCCAATACATTCTAGCAAGCAAATTAGCAACTTGCAATCTTAAAATGACAAAAATGCATTCTCAATACATACGGCAAAGTTGTTGAGCTCGCAAGTAAAAAAAAGACAAAAACTATGACAAAATATTAAGAATGACATTTGATAAATGTATGTAGTTGTAGTTTTGTGTACGCGATTGCAATTTTAATTAGAAGACGATAAAATCGCTCGGAAAACGTTTCGGCACAGAAGACACCTTTTCGAATGCGATGATGACATTTATTTTAGGCGGTATCGTTTTGGTACTGAAGCCGGAACTTTTTTTATCGAATTTATATATATATATATATATATATATATATATATATATATATATATATATATATATATATATATATATATATATATATATATATATATATATATATATATATATATATATATTTATATGAATTGGGCAACCACTGCACAAAACTTAATTAAAGTTTTTTATTTATGTCAAAAATTAAGAATAGCATGAATATGTCAGATTTTCTAGATGTTTCGAGACTGTTATGTCTACCAAATTAAAAATTGAATTGCAAGTCCGTCATATTTGACAGTCGCAGTTTGGAAACTTGCAATACGTACGAGAATCTGCCCAATAAACCCCAAACCAAGTATCGGTTCTCACCAAAAACAGAATGCAAAAAAAATGTACGCTTTGTGAATTTTGCATTTATAAAACAAAATTCGTAAAATTAAAAGGGGAATTTTCAATCCTGTGTTAAACAGAGAAATGTTGACAGAAAAATTATCACAAGCTCATTGCATTCCGTTCAATGTGTCAAAATCAAAATTTAATGTCGATTTCGATTCATTTTTCCCCCTTTTTGAAAAAGCAAAGTATTTTAGCTACAAATCGAATATATTTATTTTATTTTATTTATTTTCTCAATATTTCTATTTTTTGTATTATATTTCTATATTTTTTTACAAATGGTATACCATATGATGGAAATGTCTTTCGTAAGCCTTCAAAAACAATTAAAGGGAACAAAAAGCGAGATCCAATGTTGACAAAATGTCAACCAAATGTTGGTTGAAATTAACAACTTCGCTTTTAAAGCTGACATATTAGAGTATGTTTTCAACGGGAGTTCACCTTTTGACTATACTCTGCCCATCAGAAGTCCTAATATGTACTTGTACTTGTTATTTTATATAAAATAGGTTATTAAATTAATGTTAAATTAATTTTAAATTAATTTTAAATTAATTTTTGTTAATTTAGCCAAAAAAAAAGTTTAACATTTTACAGGTCTAATTCGACAGATTCACTTAGAACACCGTTTCCAATGTTTGTTAAGATTACAAATTTGATAAATAATTAAACCAAATTTTAAATAGCACTTTTTGGTTTCGAGTCATTTTACAAAATTTCCACAATTCAGTGTTCTGCTGAAAATGAAGCATTATATAGCTACCTTGGGTACTTATATAGTAATGGATGTTTGTTTCTTCAATAACCAGGTACATTTTGATATTTTATTGGATTTTCATAATCCACAAACCATGTGGGGCTGTATTTCTTTTGTTCTCCTTTTCCATGAGGCAATAGTTGTAACCTATAGGCAACCAAGCCCTCGATTGTCGATAATTAAAAATGCGCGGTTCAAAGTCCTTGCCTTTGGATTTACTTTTGGATTTGGACGGATATGATTTGATCAACTACGGTTTTAGTTTTCAGTTTGGCTAATAGAACTATAATAATAGAATTACTATATAAAAAAAGATTTAATAGTTACAAAATTCAGAACCTGAATCTGCTAGAGCGTAATAAAAGATTTAGTTTGGAAAATTCCAACGTTTTTCGATGCCCTTTTCCATTTCCAACCAATCTTTGCACAAAAGTTCAGGTAGTCCAAATTTTTTTAATCCGATATAAATCACATCTAACGTGTTTGAAATTATTTGGCACGTGAAAATTTTACCAATCCGAAAACTAGACGTAATATTACTATCACTAACCTAAATATCTAATTTTATTGTTTTAATCTAAGCATATTTGCTCATGAAAGTCATTTTTGATTTTTTGAAATCGTTTCAGGTTTTAGTTATGCAGAAAACTGACTATTTTTAATCATATGCTAACTCAAACGCATTACTGTTTTTATTTTTCTGTTATCCAGCAGGTGGATATCTTCGACATTCACATGGTTCAGTAGACGTTGTTCATGGCAGCGTAGCTTAGCAAGGTTGGCCTGAATAGTAATTTTTGTTTATGGTCTCCATTCCACCCACAAATCTCTATTTTTCGTAATTGGTCAAAAACGTCTGGTTTATATTCGTGCCAAATGTCAGATGGTTTTCAATCTGTTCATAAACTATTTATGACGATCAGATTTGTATGTTGTTGGTTCAAATACAGAGGGCTGTTAAATCTTTCAGCTTTAGTTATTTAAGGTAACATAATTTACTACCGAAGCAATAATTAAACTAACCTAAAACTTGTTGCACTACATTAAAATCGTTCTGGCCAAAAAGTGAGCAAAAATTAGCCAATGTTGAGGCTAAGTAAATTAGAGTCACATAATATTGCTGTAAGTTTTGATGTTTCTGTAGATATTTTGATCATCTGCAAATAACGGAATTTGTAAATGGTAAAAATGTATTAAATCCAAAGGGAGAACCTTGTTTACATGGAAGTAAATAAAATAGTTCCCGAACTTTTATTTGGTAGTTTATTATACTAGAGGTGACTGCTCGAATAGAATTAGAAATTTGAACCAGAAAATAAACTGGCTACAAAATTAAAACTTCTATATGTATTCCAAAGTTCTGCAATAGCTAATGGAAGCAAAGACTTTTGTAAAATCAGTGTATATTAATTCAACTCTACTGGTTCTACATTACATTGCGCGTTACTAAATATTTAAATAAGTGGCATATTACCAGTTCAAATAAATTTCCAGTTTTGAATATAGGCGTCTCTCTGATTAATTGAATAGCAAACTTCTAGGAATTCTCAAAACTAATGAATTTTTTGTTGGATTTAATATTGCAAAGTGTACAAACATTTTGTCACAGAAAAGTTCAAAATGTATTTTAAGAGAAACGATAAGTGTGTCACATGCCTCGTTTGTGTAGTTTGGAATTTAGAAACATTTCGGGACTCCAAGCTTTATAACTCATTCGGTAAGATCCATAATTTTTCTATTAAATACCTAGAAACATTTTAAAATGACGAGGTCAACAGCGGTGACGTTAGCTTTCCTACTAAGCTTTTAATGTTTATATACTTTTCGTAAGAAAATGGTACTCGGAATCGAACCCGGATTGCTTATACGGTACGGTATATAAAATATATACCGAACAAAATCTTAGAACTTAAAAACTAATTCTTATTAATATTAATTCTATACACTCCAATTAACATATTTTGGTCATTGAATTATTAATTTAAAAAAATATTGTTGAATAATATATAAGCCATCAATATATGTAATTTATAAACAATATTTTTTTTGCTATCTTCAAGTTCATCTTTGTTAATAATATTGTATATAATATCTAAAAGACGACGTTGATAATATATACAACAAAAAAAAATCGTAATCTAAGTATAGAAAAAGCACCTTCCATCAAACAAATTACCAATAAATAATTTAATATTAATATAATAAGTTGTTGTTCCTCATCATCATCATCATCACCAACCATCATCATAGTCATGATAATCATCTTTGAAAAATCAATAGAAAACTTTTAAATAATTTTAAATTGGTTACAAAGAAGATGATTTTGCAATATATACACTATACATCTTCTTCATTTATATATATTTTGATATATGCTTATGGTATTTTATCATCATGCATTTCTTAAATGTCATTTAAATTTATTCTGTAACAGCATATTATTCATCTTAAAAAAAAAAGATTAAACGAGATTAATAATAATAGTTTACCTCAAAAAAAACTATTAAATTGAATGTTATTTATACATAAGCGGTATATGTAAACAATCATGTACGAGTATTATAAGGTGAATGTTAGTTTGACATTTCTAAAAGGTATGTACGAGCTAAAATATGTCAATTCAATGGGAAAATGGATCAGCACTAAATGTTATATTATGTTATTTATGTACGAGTTATACATTTAGATTGAGATGTGCGAGAAAGTATTACAATGCAGTGAAATTGTAACATATGAGTTGGAAATATATTAGTGTTGCTGGATTATAGACATCGTGTTTCTGTAGTACTACAGAAATACAAACAGATTTCTACAGATTATTTAAAATATTACAAAAAATTTAGAAACATATTTTTCTTTACCTGGGGGTGGTTTTCATTGAAAATTGGTTCAAGAAAAATGATGGGCAGCCCATTACAGATATAAAAGCTATGATACAAATGGGCTCATTAAATTGGTAAAAAATATGCCCAAATCGAAAAAACAAAAAATACCAAAATACCTGATGGTTATGGAGCATAAACAATAGTTCCCTCATATGCGGTCAACGATTACATTTAATTTATATTTAATTATTGTTTATTTTTTTAATAAGACTTTACGATTACACAATTTATTCTCGACTAAAAATTTTCTATATAAATTTTCTGAAAAAAAATTAATTTGTTTTTCCAGCATACAGCGGTTTTCAAAAATTAATGGTGAGCGTTTAAATACGTTATTTGATTTCATAGTTTTCTTGCGTTTATAAATTTGGAATAGTATCCGAATAATCTAAAATTTGTTCGTCATCAAAAGATTGATAGATTTAGTATGATTTGGTCCAGTCAAATCAATAATAACACATAATGGCAGTTTTAATGATTCTGGCACATTATGATTCTGGCACATTGCCACATTAGTGGCAATCGCCACAAATTTAAACTACTTTGATTTGCGTTAGCAAAGTTAACATTTCCTCGAAGTTGAGTATCGTAGATCCGGCCGATTTATACAGTCCGCAAAAATTAGGTTCTGATGGTAGTGAAAAATGCCACCTCGTTTGGTAATCTAAAAACAAAGTAGAAACTGAAATGAACTGTTTTACTGCTCATAATGAAAATATTTGTGTAACTTGTAGTAAATATATAGGTGCCGGCCAACCAACTGGTTTGAAAATTTTGGTAGCCTCTGATAACATCTAATATTTGGTATTTGTAATTTCTGGACGCAAACGTACTATAAACCTGCCTACATAGTTACGTTGATACGTTTTTGACAGCTTTGCCAAAAAACTTTTCACCAACTCTTTGGTGGCTGCTCGCTTTGGATGGGTAGCATTGATGGATTGCTTAAGGCCTGGTTGATTGTGAATATACTAGTAGTTATGGTTTTGATACAAACTGTAAATTTGATAGATTCTCAAGGTAAAGAATGTAATAATTATGACGCTTATGATAAATTTTGCACAATCTTGTGCCTTTCCATGATTACAACTCAAACAATTGCGTATATAGCATCTCCGTTTATATATACGAACTTTCTTCTTGCAAATGGTACTTCATATATGGCTTACTTGGCATATAATGGACATATCAAGTTGAACGTGATTGTGGTATGGTTGATCACAATATCGATTTATTTGTACATTAACAAATTCCTTCTAGTGCGTCCACTATGGTCTGGAGATACTCGATTATATGTTGGAATATGGGATTATCGATCTGCCACGACTCGTGTTACAAAATGATGATTTATCTGATGATTTATCACTGATGTTAGCTAATTAACAAATATTGGACGAACTAGGACGTGTAATGTTGGACTGCTTAAAATAGGTTTCAATGTAATTATTGAAGGTCAACTTCATCTTATCATATCTCTTAGCTAAGATTTAGTATACTTCTATATAATTTGCGTCTGTGATACTTAAATGCTTGATTAGGCTAGTGGCTCGCCTAAGTTTCTGAGCTGAATTCAACATCTTCTTTTCATTCACAGAACTATCAATGAAACTTTGCCACTTCTAAAAGTCTCCTTGGAATACCGGTATATATAAACGAGGCAACTTGGTTTCATTTGAACACGCATCTTGAAACGTATATTAGCACCATGCTGTGAGGACAAATCTAAATTGACAAAAGTCTGCCTTAAACAAAGGTTGCACAAATTTTTTTAACGTGTTGGTTATATTGGAAAGTATTGTGGATACCCCTGACTATAGTAGCCAAAAGTTTCACACGCACAAACTAATTGATTTACATAAATGTTACATGATTAATTAATTAGATATAGTTAAGCTGGTTTAATTTAATTATGAATATTTTGCACAATATTCTACTTATATTTCGACATGATGATCTATGTACGGATCAATATGATTACTTTACTGGATTTATTGTAAAAG
Organism: Tipula confusa; assembly: GCA_963556175.1. Lineage (NCBI taxonomy): Eukaryota > Metazoa > Arthropoda > Insecta > Diptera > Tipulidae > Tipula > Tipula confusa. The sequence continues at coordinate 8,333,044 of OY744476.1, forward strand.
TAATTTATTAATTGCGCCATTAAAATTCTACTGTTGCAGTTCATTAAGATATTAATTTCTAATTATAGCTTTGAAAGTTTCTTTTTGCTGATTCATTGCAATATAACAATTTCCAGAACGATGATAATCAATGTGCTATGTTCTTTTTCAATTTTTTTTAATCCATCAAATAAATAATCATGACGGAATCTAATTGATTTCTAATTTCAAAATTTATATTATGATTTGCATTTTTGTTTCTTTTGCGCTATCTCTATACATAAAAGTCTCACAAAAAGCGTTCAATAGCGTGAATTAAAGTCATGTTATTGTCAAAACTCAATCATGAACTCATTTTTTTTAAATACCAGCAATAACAACAAAAACTGTTATAATCATTTCAATCTTATATAATACATAAACTTTTTTTTTTTCAAAGAAATTTTGCCGCAAATTCCATTTATACATACATTAACATACGAGTGTAGTATAAGACGCAAGATGAACAGACATAAATGTTAAAAAAAATTCATATTTTCTATAGAATTACTTTTAATCTGCTCAAAGTGTTAATAATATAAAATATTAATTTTTAATAATAAATAAAAGATATCAATAAAAAAAATTATATAAATAAAAGGAGGCAAAAAAAAGTTAAACAAGAAAAGAAATCAAACAGTAGCAGATACCAGATTAATGATAAATTATAATAATTTATTTTCTTTTAACACACAGATTTTAGAAATTATTTTTGGTGGTTTTAAATTTTTAACACAGAAAACTAACATTTTCGGCTTTTTTTCTTCAGTATACATATTTAATTACTAAAAACTGTTTAATGAAATGTGTAAATATTTGTGTTAAGTAGTTAAGTGTTTTGTTGACAAAATCAACAGCAGCTATCTTTTAACTAACAATATAGTTGATTTAGGCTTAAATTTATGGTACTAGTTGTATTATTCTATAACTAGTATTTGACCAATATCCAGATAAATTCAAGTTTTTAATGTGGTAGTCTGATATTTGCCCAAAACAAAACTCTGTTAGTAGTAGCATTGTGGCAACCAATCAATTTGATGTGGTGAATGCTCTAGTAAGGTTAGGTATTAAAATTTCGACGAGCGTCGTAAGTGATTCCATTACTTTAAAAGTTTAAACCTATCAGCTTCGTTGATAAAGATCAAGTCTGAAAACACACAGTTAAAGGTCAAAAACGCCCACAGTGGCAAATGTCACACTACATTTTGCAGTAGATACTACATTTTGCAAATGTAGTGACATCACTACATTTTTGTTAAACTTTCATGAAGTGGAATTAAGTGGTGTAAATATATAGGTTAGTTTTATTAATGTTAATCTTTACGCACACTTGTTCAATAATTGAGGAAGATTAATTTATCGGCGATCTAAAAAGAGAAGAGTGTGCTGCAATAAGAACACCACCACAAGATTTTTTTGAACCAGTCGGTGACGAACTAAACGGGACAGGCTAATATTTTGTTGATTTAACACTTTGTTTTTCGTGGTATTTTACCGAACAAGAAGAATAAGTTAAATCGTTATTAAAAGAGTCCATTTTCATTACTTATATTGATGGAAGGCGCGGAGTACGTATCTGAGTCTCTTATGTTTATTATGTTATTGCATTGGTAGTAAATTAATAGCGAGAGGTGGTTCAACGTGAATTTAGAGGGCACGTAATATTAAGTAATTTTTGGAAACATTTTTTTTTAAGTGATATAAAGTTTGTTGCAGAATTTAATGGTTTTTTTTGAAGTAGCACTTAGATAAATATATAGACCAATATCCAAATATTAATGAACGATTTTTAGGTTTTATCGCACAACATGACGCATCTTATTTCGAAAACGTTGTATTAAAAAGTCTGGAATTTAAAGTTATCAAAAACTACAGATCACAGCAAAAATGCGATATTTGTGCCTTATTTCATCCAACACATTCTCTAAACCTGATAGGTAATTCAGTTGCAGAATCGTGACCTATTTTGATTCCGTTATTTTGATTTTATTCAAAACTTATTTGATTTCTTCTCCTTGTTAAAGGAGTTCAAAGAGTTGAGATCCTCTAATGTAAACCGATCAAAGATTAAGCCATACCCCAAACCTTATATGTAATACTTGCTGGTCATATAGAAAAACTGTTCTAACTAAAATTGTGCTAATCGAAAATTATGTTATGCGATACAAAAATAATTTACTTGCATCTTTATATGTGATTGTTGTAATTTACTTTTATAGATTTACACTTGTCAGTGTTCATTAAATTTAATTGAAAAATATAAAAATGGTAAAGTTCAACATGCACTCAAAGATGAGCATGTACGAAAGAAAATATAGGGGTCTTCAATCATTATTTTGAAATGTGGAAGTGGTGACATTTTTTTTTAAAATTCATGCAGATTGACCGAATTTGGCACAGGCTTATTTATTTTAATGAAAAGTAAGCCAATTATTACCAACTAAGCTGCAAACTAGTTAAAACTACTAGGGTTGATAGTTGAGGTATCATTTTTGAAATTTCTCAAATTTAAGACCTTAAAATATGGATTGTGCCTAAAGCATACACATGCTGCATAATGCCTACAAACGAATTCGTTCTATCACGATAGCATTCCATCTGTCTTTAGTGTTCTTAAGTTTTAAAAACGCCATAACTTTATCAATCATGTATTTGTGTAATTGTTGAAGGAGACTTAGCTTCCACCCAAAACAGGTGTTTGATTTTTTTATTTCCTTTACAGGAACAAATAGTCGAGTAACATCACTCAATAATATAAATGCTTTATAGAGTAGAAAAATGAATTGAAACTGGAGTATAAAAAAGTCTTGAAGACCCTTCAAAGGCGTTGCAAGGTTCGAACTTACCATTGGTGTAACAATTAAGTTCAAATAAATATCTCGACTGTTAGTGTTAACTACAACAAGACATTGTCATGTTTGAGTCGGAACGTAAAACTTCACAGGAATAAAAATTCCGCACTACAATAAATACACCACCATCTGTATTTTTTGTACCAAAGCTATACCAATTGCATCGAAACCCATAAAAGTCAGAAAGAAAAAAGTCAGAATTATTAAAATTGACTGCACCATGTTGCAACTGGCATTTTTTTGTCAGAATTACTTATATCATAATTGGACTGCAATAATCCAAGATACAAATAGAATCAAAAAACTGACAATGAAATTGATAGAACCTATGGAATTTCCTAGAACGCTTTGAAACTTGCGAACCAAAACATCAAGAGACAAAACTTTTTGTTAATAAAATGTCACAAAGATCCTCATAAACACTATAAGTTTGTTGCATAAAAATTGCTGTCTTTCCCTATAATATAAATTATAGTTGAGTCCGCAATTGTGCTGGAATTGATTCGGGAAAAATACTATCAGATTTTTTCTAACAGAGCTGCCTAAAAATTACGGATGACAATTATAACGTTGCAATGAAACCTTTTCATTTTCATTTGAGTCTTTTGTCAATTGTAATATGAACGACATAATTTGATCAATGTTTACACAAAATATCCAAGCTAATAGTAAGTCAGTTGCCAACTCACAGTGAGTGTCACCTAAATGTGGATTAATGTTCAAACATCTCGAAATATGCTTAAATCGGCGTCCTGACATGGGGTGCGATTATGTAAGAATTTTGAGTTTCGAGTTTCGACATGTCAAAACATGTCGAAATATGTCAATAATGCAAACCAAGCACTCGAATTTGACAATTGACATTTTCCTGAAGTGAGTTTATTTCAAACGAACGACTCAATTCACTTCAGGAGCTTAATTATCGAAAGAGTCACCAGTCACCATAAACGAACGCACTTATAAGGTTAATACTGTCCGGTAAGTTTACTCTCATGTGTTTGCCAATAATCGACGTTCAATATATGAATAATGAGTATGGTCTTTATCAGAAGGTTATTACCACCTTAACATTAACGTTAGTCTATACACATATCATTAAACCGAAGTATTCAAACCATCAAACTAGTCAAAGTAAAAAGCTTCCAGTAAAAAGTCGCAATCCCTATAGGAAAATAGGAGTATAAAATTAAAGTTTAAATCTCATAAGTAATTTATAAGGACATTCTATTTTGGTACACGAAAGGTTGACATGCATGTTTGGATTTTTGACGAGAAAATAATTGCAAGAAATATAGAAAATCAGTTTAGTTTTAACACCTAAGTCAAAATTGTAAAGATCAAACATTAAAAGCAAGACAAATAATTTTTGTTTGTATTATGTATATTCGTCAAATAGATAATTAAACGAACAATAATAAAAATATTGTATATTTATATATACATACATATATACAAATTAAGACAGATCCGCCTTTACACTAACATATGAGTAATGCTATTTACGATCATTACATAAGACAACATTTAATCTCATCAATTAGTATAGTTTTACGCGACCGTACACGCGTGCTAAATAACTTGTTTCACAGCTTTCATAACTAAAAGATTACAGGCGCCTTTACTTTATTATATCTTAGACAAATCTTTATTTACAAACTGCTTAATGTAATTTAATAATTTATTTATTTATTTATTTAACAAAAAATTCTTCGTATATACATGATTATGCAATTTACAAGTTTTTATCCCGCTATAATCCTCTTCTAAGAATTTAGTTTAACCAAGAAGAAGCCATGATTCGGGTTATTAATTAGCTAATAAAAAATTTAAGACATTCGATTAATTAAAATTCATCATAGAATATCGAAATCCAAGATCAAGGTTACCAACTATTTATAGAGTTTTACTACGTATGTAGATAAGTAGTTTAATTATGCAACACCCACACAAAAATTGGTAAATTTTTAAAATGTTATATTGAATGTCCTCAAATAATAAGTGTGGTTCCTCATGGATTTCTATACACTAGAAAAAAAATTACCATAAGCTTAAAAATTTCTGTCAAAAATCAAAAGATGTGATAGAACAAAGCATGTGATAGATAAAAAGCATTCGACTGTGCAATATTTGGTATGTAATGTAACAATAGGTGACAATAGTGGGATTGTGAAATAATAAAACACTTTACCAAATTCAACCAACAGAGAAAAGGTAAGCTAGCCATGGTAAACGAAGGAGTAGATTCAGTAGAATACCAATTTATTAGAGAAAAAATCTATTATTCGGCCAGCGAGGAACTTAACCAAGATGATTATATAAAATTACCCAAACATAACATTAAATCACAAAATGACGTCATAGAGCAAATAATAGAGCAAAATGATGTAATGAAGCAAAAGCTAGATCATTATTTTAAGGAAAACGTTTAAGTCTCGAAGTGACCAAACACTTCATTATTGGAAACTGGGAAGTAAAGAGCCAGATAAGAGCAGAATTCAAAAAATAAAGCTTTGAAACGTTTTCTATTACGGGGAGGCATATTCCAGCATAGATCAAACAAACACTATTTACAAGGGTTTTAGTGTAAGCAGGTTGCTAACTTGAAGCAGTCGATAATCGTCGTCATTAAATAAACGATCGCCCCATCATATTTTTTTAATTGGTCGACTTATTATAGCTGTTTTGCAACCAAAGATACATTCTAAAATGTCGTTGTTGTTCCGATAAAGGCAAATACTAGAGAAAATAAAACAAGGCATATGGCCAAATTTGCATAAGGATTACGTCGTATCATTGCAAAGGCGAAACAAATGGCCTTGCTAATTATACTTTCAGATACTTATATTCATAGTCTTGTCTTGCCTAGAACTGTGTTGTGCACTTTATTATGTCAGAATTCAGTAAGCAACTGCAAGACGATAACTGATGTATCTTTGAGGGTTAAAAAAATCTCAAACTAATGGTTGCAAGAAACCTGTTAAGGAGAACCCCCAAATTTAAAATATTGTACGATCTGTTGGGACACAAACCCAGATTTAAAACTTAAATAAATCTGATCTAAAACTTCCTCGGCGTTATCTTGGCGGTTATTTTAACAGTATGCAAGTTATGAAGCAAGGTTATCAATGGAAAACATGTTTTGGTTCATTAAGGAAAATTGTCTAGTACACTGCTTCTAGTTTTCGACCAGGAAGCCAATCCGCCCGGTTCAATCATACGCAATCAAGTGTTGTATACTTAGCTATAACCATATATGTAAACGCATGCGGAAAAAGACATATCAATGATATTAATGTCACCAGCTAACTTGATATAAACGTTGCGTGTATATAATTTCAATTACACATAATTAGCATACCCCTGTTTACATTTATTTACCTACCATCGGAAACAAGCATATATTATAGCATGTGTGTATGTGTGTATTTTAATATACTATATTACCATGAAGTACTTCATTTTTTTTCTCTTAACTAATTGATATTCGCTATTTAATTACCATTTTTGTATAGTTTAGCACTATCATCGTGTAATAACATAATGTATGTAAAGCTGCCGGCTATCTACATGTAACTGGGGTTGTCCCCCTTAATAACATAATCGATGCTCATTCCGCAGGTTATAGGTTTAGAAATAAAACTATGAATTACATAATAATGTGAAATACTTACTAAACCAGTAGATTACGATTTTGTAATACGACGTTGATAAGTACGTCTACTTATAGTTATAAACACCTGTCTAAATATTATTATGGTATTTGTATGTTAGTTCTGTATATATTATCAAAAGCATATAACATAATATTTAAAGATCGCGATGTGATTTGAATATATATACATAATAGGGTTCTAAAGGCCATTGCTGGGTTAGCTCAAGTTAAGCTGTTCTCTATTTAGAGAAGCTATAGTTATATCTCTAAGAGATTATAGTTATCAGGAATTTTCATCAAACTTTTAGAAGAAACACTTCTTGTCGGTGAATTCAAGGTTATTAGACTTTAGTAATGTATAATGGACAAAATTCGATGCTATTGAATATTTGATGAGATCAAAGGAGTAAATCGAAAATCGTACAAGTGAAAATTGGAAATTTTCGATTTGTAAATAAAAGTTTGGTATCATCATGTATTTTCTGGATTTGTGACTTGTGGTATAAAAATCACAGATTTATTGGGTCATCATATATTTAATGGATTTTGGAAATTGAAGATTTTTGGCATAAATATAATAGTTTTAGTGTCATTCAATATTGTAGTAGTTAAACTAAAATCCTAAATTTTAACTTTCAACTGTAAATTTCAGTAGACCAGATGTTATATCCGAAGAGCATAATCATCATTTTACAGTCATATTGCCTTTTATATTTTATGGTGCGGTAAATGTACTTATCTTAAATTAATTTACTGTAAAGTATTTTCCACTAACGTTACCATTACTAGGAAATTGTTTTGTTATAATTTGTAAAAAAAATTCGTCAAGTACACATACATATTAGGTACTCGTAAATCGTTTCACATTACCAACGATGACACTTTAAAATCATATCAAAATGATTGTTGAATTTAAAAATCCGGTTGTTCGCCTCCGAAATACAGATTACAGACAAATGGCAACCATAATGAATATATTTTTAATTATTACAAAAAAAAAAATCATAAAAACCTATGATGTTAACGATGATATCGTGCAAATCCATCCATTGCTTAATGACATGATAATAAAATGCATTTTTATCTGCTTATTTTTTATTTTAATTACGAAAAATTTTGGTCAAGGCGACCGCCAATATGATTGTTATTTTATTCGTTGGAAATAAAAAAAAATTTTCATTTTCATCTTGGTGGAAATTAAATTTGAATTTCCTAGAAATTTAATGTTATGCCATTGATCAACTACACAATTTTTTTTGTTGTCTGTGCGACCATAATGAAGATAGACAATAACATGATGACTTTATACTTAATTTATATGTTGGCACTAAATCTATGTTGGTGTACATAATTTTATGTTCGACTATGTATTCATAATTTCAAAATTGTAATTTAGACTAGAAGCATAATTTCTATTTATACACAAATTATATCATGTCTATTATTTAACTAGCCCATAAGTTAAATCGACCGATGATAAATCCATTACTCCATTTTGAAATAGTTAATAATTTTTTATTCTAGATCAGCGCGACGATGACAATTAATTTTACTTGACTTTTACTTTCAAAAACATTGAAAATTCAATTTGTTGTATACTGATAATGACAACAAAATCAACTGTCATAATTTTGTAAGAATTAATCGTTATTATCATATACCTTAGAAAAATATTGATTAGTGCGGTGTAAATTTTTAATTATAGATTAATATAAAATTAGTAATATAACGGAACTTCAAGGCCATTGCTGTATGTACATCCGTACGGTTCATGTGACAAATTCTAGGTAATCGCTGTTCTCTTAATTCGTAACGTATTTTTCAAAAATATACTACCCGCATACAGGCGATCAAATTGATCTTAAAACTTAATGGTCTTGCGGGAATATTGCGATTTAAAAGGAGGAAGAATGTTATGAAAGTTTTATCTAGTGATATTGGCAAGAAATTCATATTATCAAAAATTCGTTACATTCTCAAATGAGTAAATTTTTTAATTACTACAACTATGACAGGTCATTTACAAAAAAAGCAATTCACGATTGAACATTCAGAGACCTTGAGGCAATATTTGAGTAATGATGACTACATATTTAAAGGGTTTTGATACATTAAACCGAAGAAGGCATTTACTGGTTACCAATAAGTCCACTGGTTTCCAATAAGTCTTACGAACATTTACAAATTTCTCAATTCCAAGACTTTTATTATATCTACTATATAAATATAAGCTAAACGATGAACTTTAAACCTAACTAGTGGGATTGAAGAAGGTGAAGACATTTAAGGCTTAGCCTTAAATCCTAATATGTTATCTAGCCAACAAAACGAAATTGCTCCTATTTATAGTTAAACTTTAGCTTGCATTACCCACAATGGTTATTTAGGTTAACAATTTGACACATCCTTTTGTGGATCTATTTCCGCAGATTGCATTTTTAGTCTTTCTTTATGCAAAATGATTCCGTGGCTTCTCACTGGATCTATGTGTACGGCCTTAGAAAAGAGACATATGCATATTGCAATATTAGCGTTTGAGACCCTATGTCTCCGAAAGTTATGTTCCTTAACTAACTATAGGCCATCGTACTGAACTCGAACTCTTGTGAATAGAAACGATCCCGTTACATGACCCTAAGGTAATGACCCCATTATTTGTGACAAAATAACTTGTTTCTGTCTGTAACATACAACACAACGCATTCATTGATTATACGCCGTATTAAAATTGGTCTCGAGACCTATTATCCAATTTTATTCTTGAAGCGCACTGTTAAAGAGATTAGCACTGTAAATTTAGAGAATATAAGTAGATATTTAGTTTGGTACTCTAAGACAGAATGTGACAGTCTTCCATCTATACAAAATATTCCCACACTAGCCAGGAATGGATGCAAGTATGCAACTGCTGCATTGTGTTTCATTTTTCTGAAATGACTTCACCTTCTTGCAGCAATCGAATTTCGGATACAAATTTTTCTACTTGTGCCCAGAGTGCTATTACATTTTCTGCTTTGTTTACGTCGAGTAAAAGTAAAACCTATAGTTGGCAATGATGTTTTTTTCGCTCATGTTGTTGAAGCTAAGAGCAAACTGTAGGAATTGATTAAACCGCCAGCACCAAACATTTCTGACAAAATTATTAGTAATATCAAAGATAATTTTGTAATTTACACGAAACTACGATATTGAGTTCTTCCTTAATTATAAAAGCTTAACGGAGTTAGTCTAGATGCATCCATGACGTCATACGTCTAATAAATTTATTTGCCCCTTTTTGGATAAATCGTTGTGCTCTCTCTCTTTCTCTCTTGTCTCATTGTTTCGCAGTTTCTGTATAAATATATAGCGGAAGATCTACGACATGATGAGTCAATAGCCCCACTGTGGAAATATATGGCGGAATACAGAAGATCATAGTGGTAAGAAATAGCGACCGCAAAGGCAAGTTTAAGATAAAAATCTTAAACTTGGTGAATCGGTTGATGACAACAACACCTAATAATAAATCATGCTGCTAGCAAACCGAGTCAAAGAGGTCCTGCAGAAGATGCATAATGGTAAACCAGATTTGGCATCAATAATACATTGGACAAAATAAGAGGTCATTTCATTGGGTCAATTGATGAATGTCGAAGAGTGGAGTAGAAAGTGTAAGGTTTGCCCTGCCAGCAAAGGACCCCAAAGAAGGAAGATGGAACCATACAACATTGCAGCAAAAAGCAATGGATATTGTTGGTCCACTTCCAGCTTCCCAAGATAGTAATCGACATACCCGTGTGTATAGATTAGTTTAGTAAAAGGGTAGAAGCTTTTCCGATCAAGAATGGAGAAGCTTGGAAAGTTGCGGTTACTTTTGTAAACAACGTATAAAGATACGGAGTACCACTGGATCTATATTCCGTCTTCAGAAAGATATCAGCAACCAGGATAACTTAAGGTGATCCTAATTTGATTTCGCACGGCATCGACCCCTTACGATGCCATGCGAAATCAAATTAGGATCACCTAAAGTCATCAGCCTAAGGCGAATCAAAATGATGGTGACTTTCGAAAAGAAGATCTTCAGCCTTAAAAACCAAGTCCAAAAAATGCAAGTTTTATCTTGTTATATATTGAGCTTTCATATAAAAGCAGAAGTTTCTTGTTAAGGAAGTGTATAAAATTACCGATTTCAAAATAAAATCCCATAGCCATAAATGAGACATATAGCCCAGTATATCGATTGAGGATTGTCCAACTCAATATGCAAAATGCAAACAGAATATGAATTATGACAATGTACGCATGTTAAGAATATTAATATAGTCTATATGCAAGAGGCCTACATATTTAACGGCATAATAAGTGGTTCGGTGATATCCACAAGAATAATCACCGGTACAGGCTACAAGACTGCTACAAAAAGGTTTGCAAGACCGTTCGGTTTCTTAAACAAATTTAGCACAGAAAAACTTAAAACTACTAAGTTCCTTAGTATATCCTAACGATACAAATGGTCTGCAACTATGTGTTAGAAGAACACTGCAACATTTTTTTGAGCATGCTGCTCTTAAAAAGAGTTAAAAACAGTCTGACTTTGATAACATCAAAATTGGAGTCATACAAAGAGTATGAGCCTCAAATAGGGCTCAGTATCAAAGGATACAAGCTTTCTGAGTTTTTATCTGGAAAATAAGCTTTTTCTAAAGTCTAGAGTAACCGAATGTTAACCGAGCAAAATAGCATCTTACCCAAAAAAAAGTCCACACAAGTAATGCAAAGCTGTGAATGCAGTTATATTAATGAAAAATAAGAAAATCTAAAACAAAAGACGCTGAACTATGTCAAATGCTGGAAACAGACATGCGGAAAAAACGCTTGCGGAAACGCAAGTCAAAATATATGCGTGGATTTATTGGCATGACGTTCTTTTAAGCCACCTATTGGTAATCTACTGAATTTTAAATTATTTTTTTATCCCGTAAATATACATTTTGATAGTCATTTTCTTTCACAAATTCGATTAAAAATTATTCCATCTTCTCAATTTTTGTTTTCGTGATAATGAAAAATGACAGCTAATATTAAAAATTATACCATGAAGTAGGCATAAATTAATTTATTTTGCGTTGTCAACACTGCTGCCACGCTTTTTTATGTTTTTTTTAGAATTAGAGACAACTTGCGAAAATATACGCAATACATGAATTTCATTTCATTGAAAGTAGTGTATTACAATTTAAACGCAAGCGTTTTTTCAGCATAAAACACAAGTTCACATACATAAAAATTACAAAGGAACTCGCGATAGGTGAAAGAGTGCCAAGATGAAAGCTAAATAATAATAGAGGTTGCAATGACAAATGAGGCAGGATTTACAGAAAGGTAATTAATTTGGCTCTGCGACAGATAGGTCAGATGGTATAGGATTCTTATAATGTCGTTCATAATACTAGAAAAAATTACTATTATCTGCAAAGGCAAAAACCTATTCTGTTAAATGATTCCTTTAAATCCTGTACTGCAAAATTACGCAAACACATTTGACTCTGTTGTGTAGTACCGATTTATAATGAAATTTGAAAGACATACATGACATAGGTTCCATAATAATATACATATTTCTATTTCTAAAGTTCGTAGGTTTATCACCGCTGATTTATCTCTTTTATGTATTTACAATTTACCGTCAATAAAACCCACCTTCTATGTCTTTTAAATGTCGTTTTCAATTTCAATTTTCTTTTCAGCTTTTATATAATCAGAATATTATTTTGATCTCAATACGAAAATATGTTAGACGTTATGGTGGAAAAGAAGAAGTCAAACAAATCCACTTATCATTCAATTGAGATGAAGATGTGTATGTAAAATTTGGTAACGTATTATAAGAGATAGGACCTAACTTTTTTAAACTTCTTAAACTTTAATTTTTTATTTTACTTCTTTTAATTTTCTTATTGTCATTTTTAAATTTAACCAAAAGGGAAAGTTAAAAATAAAAATTGAAATAAGAAATAACTGAGACAAATACAATGAAATAATAAATCGAACGAAACATAAAATACCGGTTGTTATTGAGTTATGAAATGTTTTTTTTTTATGTATATATGTATATGTATATTGATACGAATTATTATGATTATTACTATTAGTTAGTACTTATATACGTACTCAACATTTCGTTAACAGAAAAAAAATGTGTCATCTGAAATTTCTTAGCAGAAAAATTTAAAAAAACGACCTTGCAATAAATTAAAAAATTAACACGAAATATGCTATTATGTAGTCGAATAAACATTAAGCTAAGTTGTTTTTCATATTATGATTGGAATTTTGCATTTCATTGCACGAGTACGATGATTTTGTAAGATAGACCTACAAATACGTAATCTCATAAATGTTTGTTCTTAACAAATTTAATAGTAATAAAAAACGGTTTCTACAGGCCATAGCTGGCTCAGAAGAATTTGAGATATAACACTTGCTTAGTAAAATAACAATAGAGTCCGCCAAACCTCGTTTTGCAGAGTTTTAACAGTTAAAAGTTAACATCAAAGTTCAAGTTGCAATCTGCGAATATATACTTTAACAAGGACGAGCATAAGTCTGAGCATAATGGTCAGTTGCCCATTAGTTGCTCGGTCCTATGACGTACATATCGTAAATATTACAGGAGTTCTATTTGCCTCACCTACAGCATAATTAACATTACCGCAATTAAGGCAGAAATACTGGATTGTTGATGGCTACAGCAATCCAGTATTTATGTCTTAATTGCGTTACGGGAACCTCTTGGTCCTCTGAGTTTAATGTTTGAGATTTTGTTGGAAGATCTAGTTGTTGTACTTTTGGGTTTTCAACATCTCATGATTATTGAAGAATTGATGTGGTTTGATTTTTCTCCAAAGGCTGTTAACTGAAACTCGGTCGTTTTTTAAGACAGGTTTACAGGTTGAGGTTGGCTTACTGTGAATGCCTATTGATTGACGCCTATCTGATTCCAATAGGTTTGTTGATTTTCCTTTGTTAAAGCTGCAGTTTGCCAATTGGATGCTTAAGTGCCGTAGCAGATGATTTGGTGAGCAAAAATGTTCGCAATATAAGTAGATTATCAGCAGGTTTGTTGATGCTTTGATGTCGAGCAGTTATATGTCCATTAACGGGTGAGGGACTATCTTTTTGACCTTATTTGACTAGTATGGCAAATCGAAGTTATGCCTGATGAGTGGAAAGTAGCCAAGTTGTTCTCTATCTTCAAAAAAGGATATCGCTCGAAATCCGAGAACTATTGCGGTATAGCTCTCCTTTGCACAGCATACAAATTACTGTAATACATAATATTGGAGAAAATGATTCCCCTGGCGGAGAAAATTGTAGGTGACTATACCAAAAGGATTTCGTCCAAATCGGTCAGTCACTGATACATTTTTTTCGCTGAGGATGATTCTTTCTAAATAATACCAAAGAGCTCGTGACGTGATGTACATAAGGTGTTTTTTTGGATTTCCAGTAAGTCTATATGACTCAATTCATCGGGATAGCTCATGGTTTGCTTTGTGATGCTTAGGAATACCTGACAAATATTTGCATTTATGTAAAATAACAGTAATATAGTTATAATCCTGTGAGATGCTCTGACCCGATACTCTTTAATCTCTTGTTAGAATTCATCTTTTGTAAAAATAAAACACCTCAGGACGACATCTTCCAACCATGTTCTGACATATGAAGATGATATCTGTGTAATTGAACTAAATAGCAACGGTGTCAAAGAACTTTTGGATCCACTTGTCTGATTCTCAGCTTATGTTGGCCTCAAAATCGATGAGTATAAAAAAAAATAAAACATCACTGGTTTCAGAGACCAAGACGCAATGGATTTTAGTAGTGGTGACCACACGTTTGAAGGGGTGAGAAGCTTTCGATACCTCGTGTCTCCTATCACTCATGATAATGGTGTGGGATGGCACATTAAAACGCATTTTATTGCTGGCAACCGTGCCTTGAATGCCTTTATCCACTGCTTAAGTTAACAATATCTTGCAATTGTCGACAAGCTGAAGTTGTACAAAGTGTTGACTAGATGCGGTGTCATGTATGAATTTGAGAGTTGAACCCTGATGGATGAATATAAAAGATGGTTAATGACATTCGAGAGAAGAATCATGTGACGACTCGAACTCTTTGGTTGGTGCCGGGATGTAATTCTATGATTCGTCCAGTGAGCCATTTTATTGGAGAAGCATTGTCATCCTTGATGACCACTAGGTCACCTACTTTCATGTCTGGTTGTTCATACAACCGTTTTCTTCTATGTTATAGGAAATTTAAGCATTCGGAGCGCCATCCTATCCAGAAATCTTGGTTTTTTTCTACCAGTCTCCATCGTGTTATGTCGTGATTTAAAAGTTAAAAAGATGATAACTATGGGATCGAATGTACCAGAAATGTTGAGCAAGCTTTTACTTGCGAGATGGTCGTTGATAGCTTTTCGAATATCAATTAGGTTGCTATTCTTCAATGAAATTTACTAAAAGATTTGTCACTGCGCCTTTACTGCCACCTCCCAAAGTCCTAGAAAATAGGGTGAGGATTCAAGTATAAAATGCCAGGTTTTTCCATCGTTTGCCAATAGTTAGGCAATGTCTTTAGAGATTTTACGAAGCTGTGCAGCCAATTCTCGCTGAAGTTGGGTTTTAGCGCTGACAAAATTAGAATCGTTATCGCTGTACAGATCAACACACAATCCTCCAAAATATTTGAGTGTTTTATCCATTTTCATATATTGTTGCACCTTGCTTTGAACTCCATAACAGTATTTTTCACTTGGGCTCCTAAAAGAAATCTAGCACCAAGATTGTCAAGGTCATTTCTGTAAAGCAAAGTATAGCCATATAGGATACATGATATTTAGTTTTAACAGCAATCGAACATGCCTAAACTAATCCTAAAATATGCGAGTGTTCTTCAGCAACAGGGGCCCTTTAAACTATTTAAAATACTTTCGTTTATCAACCTGTTTTAAAAAATATTGGTTTCTTGTTCATAGTTGAAATTACATAGTGCATAACATATCCACACACACACATATGTATATATGTTATACTGTCACATAAATGAATTGTGTATGCGCTCATACATACATAAATACTTTAATTGAATATTAATTGAATAATCATCTTAATATTCAAGATAGCTAAAAGTTCAACCACATCATCAACCTAAAATACGTGCGATAATTAATTCAAAATCTTTGACATTTATGTGGCAAGGTAGGCCTGTTATATACATATATTTTGTTTTATAATTCATAAATTATAAATGTTAATGTAAACATAAATTTATTTTTTGTGTATGCTTCGTTTTTTTTTTTTTTTTTTTTTTTTATTAAATTTTTAAGATCATTAAATTAATTATAAGATGATGGAAATGTTACACATTTTATTTTTTTTATTAGATTAGTCGACATAATTGATTTAATCGTGCGTTTTTAAAATGTCATGTGGTTATGTGCAGGGCCATCGAAAGTATGATCTAACGAATTTGAAGTTTAGGAGTACTAATAAATTATGTAAAATGTTGAAAAGTAGTTTGGGCTTAACGCACTTTATATACGAGTATGTACTCGTATATTTTACAAATTTACCTTTAGAAAATACGGATATCCGATAAAAGAAAAAAGCTTGGAGAATATTATAAAAGTAGCTAACCTCAAAACTGTATATAAGTTATTGATCTTAGAAAATAAAAGCAGGAAACACATTTTGTTTGTTAAATGAAATTAATTAAATATTGAGACGTGGAATGTTACATATTGGCATAGGGTGACAATAATTTATAAGGCAAAATTTAATATTGCTCTACTTCGAGAGCCTTTTTTATATGCGGTTCACTAATATGTTAAAATAATCTGTACAAGAAATTGTAGCTATCGAAAGATGTTTAGAGGTGCCGCTTGGCTAATTTATGATTCTTCGTCTATCTTTAGACTTTATCCTAGTTTTTACTCCTTCACTGGAAAAAGTGTAAAATTAACTTTAAATTCACATCCAATCTTCATGAAAAATAGTTGCAACGTCAAATGGGTAATCTAATCTACATCGAAATTTAAATCTACAACTTTTTATTTTGTCTTTTTTTTATATGATTCCAATAAATTTTCGGGAAAATCGCCAATACTTATTGGTAAAGCTTATTAGAAGCGATATCGGTTCACAATCTGGATTAAATAACTGAATAACGGTCTAGTGGTTTGGCTTTTTTGAACTTCAAGTAGAATATTGGAGAAAAACAAGAAATGCGATTGCTGCGATTTGTACAGAAAGTCGAATGTAACACATAAAACCGGATAAAATTAGGGTCAAATTATGAATTCTTAAAAGAAGACCCTGACAATTGGAGTAAAAACAAGATATATAGTTTTAACAAAATTAAAAATTATGTTCCAAAACTTTTTGAAAAAATGCTCCTTCCAAATCCAACATCAGATTTGACATTAGTATAAATACTGCTATAAGATATTCATACATTTTCTCAATTCATTTTTAAGCATAAAAATTTGGAAAAGACCTTTACAGATTTTCGAAAATGAACTACTAGTCACTGACACACGTAATAGTGTGAATTCTTGAATTCGAAATAAGCGCTTTTCGTAATTGTCTTATGTTTTATCATTTCCGTTACATTTTCCTATATATTTTTTTTAGTTACTCCAGTCGCTAAAGATGTTTCCACATAAAAAAAGACTGTTCTGTAACCTTTTGGGACATTGCTCGAGCTTTCGATAAAGTTTGGCATAAGGGACATATTCATAAAGTAAGAATACAACTGCCGATGAGGTTTTATGCAATAGTTAAAAATTATCTGGTTCATTGAAATTTTTTGGTACTATATTTGATTATTTACAGCAGGCCTTCCGACATTAAATTATATAAAAGTTTCAAGATTTGTGGGTAATATAGAAATACTAGCATTAAAATCATTAAAATTCAAAAAATATGTTACGTTGTCACTCCGTAATTTTTACCTGTCTACCAGTAAACTTAAATGATTCCCCAACATCAAAAAGGGTAAACCTAACTTGGCCTATACTTAGATAGAAGACCGGCATAGAAGGCACACATAAACGAAACTTAAGCAGATCAAGTTAAAATGTGTTAAAATGAAAATATTTAAAACTAAGCTTAGGTAAACTGTAAAATCATGTACTGGTCTCAGCAATTGTTTTTAAAAAGATTAAATCTTAATAAATTGTACTAAATTATTTTTTAAAATTTGATTTCATTTTGTGAGTTTCCTGTAAAGCAAAGGTTCCAGAATAAAACCAAAGGCTGTTAAAAAAATCTACGAAATTTATATGTACGATTTGACGACAAATATTAACCTACCATTTGATGAAGAAGTCCGATCAATTTAAAGACATGACAATTACTAACCGTCAAAGAATAAAATTAAATCAGTTTATTATCATCACACCAATACAACCATAAAAAGCATCAATTTTTAGTTTTATTTCCGAACTGAACCATAATTTTGCAGTGATCCAGAAAAAGTAAATCGAAATCGTAATTAGTTTTATGACTCATTTTATATTTTACCATTAAATTTTAGATCGAAAAAATTAAACTTTGATTAAAATTTTATAAAAATAAAATAAAAAAATAAAAAAATTCAATCGATTAACTATTTAATTCCTAAATTTGCCTTTGAACTTTACCGTATATATATATATATATATATATATATATATATATATATATATATATATATATATATATATATATATATATATATATATATATATATATATATATATATATATATATATATATATATATATATATATATATATATATATATATATATATATATATATATATATATATATATATATATATATATATAATATATAATTCAGATAATTAGTATTCAAACACATGTTCTAAGTTATTATGAAACTTAACCGGTATCGCCGCAATATTCTTCTCCAATCAAATTAAAGATTAAATTTGTCCAATAAGGAAGTCAAATTTTGTGCGTAACACATATTTATGCATAAAGCCTTGAACATGATATACATTATAAAATGTCACCATATCGATGGATTAACTTGTTCCCTCGATTATACTTAATGGTGTAATTAATCATTAAATTAATGACGACATTGAAATGTAAATCTATCGTACACAACTATGACGATAGTATGAAATTACACATTAAGATGTATTTCGTAATCGAACAAATGTCATGTTATATAAAACAACCGAAAATCGCATTTTTCGAAGAAATCAAAACTCGCACACCTCATTTTTTTACTAACTTGCTAATGATAAATAAATTCAACTTTCAATTACAATATACATATATTGTAATTTGCATTCTTTGGGTATACATATACGTATAGTCAGAGTCGGAGATGTGTGACATAATCGTTGTGAGGCGAGAAAGTGAAAATGCAATTTCTTAAAATTTCAATTAAACTTTACTTTCATTAAAATAGTAATAATATAATAATAAAAAAATGTTTTCTTAAAATTTGTTTTTGTTGTTTTTATTTTTTTTGTTTTAAAGATTTTTGTATTTTTTTACAATATAATTAAAAATAATTATACTAACAATATAATAATAATATAATAATAATAACAGTTTTGTTTGTCTTACAGTTTTTAGGTTTTTTCTTTTTTCTTGTTTTTTTTTTTTTTTTTTTAATTCCAGTTTTTGTCGCAAGATGATCGATTTGCGAAATTTCTTAAAATTCATTTGCACGCCACCAATGGCGCAGATAATCTTTATTTATTTAAGAGACGAGTATTTACAGGCAAACGAAAAACTTTTTCTTTTTTTTTGTAATGCATAGTTTTTCCGGTAAAAAAAAAAAGCTTTTCGGCATTTTAAAATGTGCTTTTTTAAATAAGTGTTTCAAAGTTGGTTTTCGTTTAAAATAAAATAACACAGCATTGCACATAAACGAGTCGAAGAGGATAAAGATTTGTTTTGTTAAAAAGTTTTTCGAAAGAACAACATCGGCAAGTATTTTTTTGTATAGTTAGGAAATTTGATTTAAAGAAAATAAAAAAAAATATAAAATGAAGATTATTTAATTTTAAAATTTAAATGACTTAGAAGAATCCATCTCCTGTGGGATCGTTGATCCATGGATAATTATTTGGACATCTGACACATGTTTGTAAATTGATGGTTTCGCCGGGAACCTCTTTCGTCGTCAATTTACATGTGTGTGGCACCCAACAGGCTTGTTGACCTTCGATAATACATTTCTCCCTCCATGGTTCGAAGTTCTTGACTTCGCTTACAGTTCGTGGATTTTGAATCCATTGAATGACTTGGGTCATTGTTACGAAATATACATCACTGTGTCGTGACAAAATTTCATCGATCCAGTACAAGAAAGCATCTAAGAATTCTGGATTATTTTTCAACCAAGCAGCATGGAAGTATAGACCGAGTGGTGCACGATTTTGATCGTAATGCCGATCAAAGTTATGATTCAAGAAATTATAGAATTGATCACCGGTCAAAATATTTGAACAGGAATCGACCATTGCGCAACCGGGTAAGTATTCATCGTTAGCTGGATCTTCTCTACGATCTAATTCGTTCATTACCATTTCCCATACGGCGTGAGATCTGGTTGGACAGCTTTGTAAATTACCGTGACATCTATGTGGCATTCTGAAGTACATAGTATATGGCCATAGTGGTGGATTAGATAATGGTGCAGTAATTGTTGAATCGTACAAAAACGCTTGTTCTTCCATCATGGTGAATTGATTGTTTCCACCGACACGGAGATATGGGGCACGAACACCGACAACTGAATTATCTGTAATATTGGCGTATTTCTCAATAATTATTCTCATACCGGCCATTTCCTTGGCCCAGTCATCGACGGTGGCATTGGACCAGAAACGTTCATCATCATTGTGTCTGTGTCGAACAAGTACTATAATTAATTTCAATCGTAAAAAAAAAAAATTAAATTATCACTTACGAAATGGAATGTACAGCGATTTCATGTCCTTTACGGCTCGTCTCTTGTACAGCCGAATAATTTGTATATTTATGCGATACGAAGAAAGTGGCTTTAATTTCACAACCATTTGGATTTAAACGTTTACCATTGAAAATCTCTTTATACAATTCAATGTTATTATTGTTGATAGCATCGTCGAATGTAATTGTGATCATCATAGGAACATCTTTGGCTGGTAAATCACCGGGAACAGTTGTACCATCTTCGGAACAGAAACAATCGGGTAATGTACATACGGCTGGGTCACATGGTGGTGCACGATTTGGATCATTATCGATATCTATATATAATATTTAAGTAAATAATTTAAGTTACATAATCGCATAAGTGTTTAGTAATTTTTGGCATTTTCATATAAAAGTTAAAGTTCACATGCGTAATCGCTGTCTACGGTTGATATATAAAATAAAATGATCGTTGTAACCAAATGAGCATCTTTAAAAACGATGAGATTATACAATTTGTTACAAAATGTCCTTGAATTTTGTGAAAGTAGTTAAAAATTTGAATTGATCTTATTTTATCATAATCATGTAGACACACACACACACATCATGTCATCATAATCAACCATACGTATTAGCAGTGAGTTGTGAAATAAATTATTTTTTGAACTTGTCCTTGGTGGTTACTGGCTTATTTATTTTTGTTGTTGTTGTTATTTTTTTCTTTTATATAAGAATGAAAGTTGTCGTCTTATAAATGTGCGCGAGACAAATGTGTGAGGCCATAATCATATATTATTTATACATCTGATATGAAAGTTGTTAAAACTGAAATACCGGAATTAAGTAATTAACCGAGCAATTATTCGATAATTGATTGATTTCAATATCTATGGATATATGTACAGATAATATAACTTCCTTTTTAATCAATTTAAGGTGTTTACGGAAGTAAAAGTGATTGTTTATATATATATATATGAAATGGGTGACATGTCATCCAGTTGTTTATTTAAACGTCCACCTTGAAAAGTTCGAGTGGCGACTTCTCTAACACAAATTGTTGCAAGAAAACCTGTAATTACTACCTACGTGGAATGCGGATATATTAAAAATTTTCTAAGATCGAAAAGCTTTTAAAAAGCTCATTATGTCATTTATAATGTAAAATTAAGAGCATTAAAATGGTATAATCTTCAAAACTCGTAAATAACACGCCACGGTAAAAGAGCAGCACACTCAGTTGGTTAGTGACTGAAATAATGTTAAAATTGCAATATTTATTTTATATAATAATATATTTATGCAATCAAACGAAGAAGAAATAAAAAAGAAATTTTAATTTTTAAATATCACATCTAAACACGATTATCGGCGTCAATTTACGATAATAACCCTTTTATATGCAAAATTTATAATTTATGTACGCGTATAAGAAAGTTGCGAGTACCACCGCGCGCTTTAGACGTAATATTTTATTTTTAAATCTATAGACTTTTCAGAACAATTTTTGAACACTTTAAATGTATACACATTTGACTTTGAATGAACTTTTTACGTACATACCAAACATACTTCAAGATCATGGATTTATTACAATGAAACTTATATAAGTTCATTACCGTGCAAGAACAACACGCAGCAGCAGCACCGAAAAAACACACAAGTTTATTGCCTCTTTCAAATAAATTTAAATTTAATTTTGACAACGATCTTGTATGATCACCGCATGACATATACAGTGTTCTGAACACGGCATGATCTTTTTAGTTTGTAATACAAAAAAAAAAAAATACCAACAAATTTGAAAAAAAATGTTTCAACTTTCGGTGACATTTAAAAAAAAAATTTAATTTTTATTTTAAATGAAAGTAAAATAAAATTAAAATCGTGATATTTCAATTTGACGTAATATCAACATTATTTTATTTTTAAGATGGAATTATTCAATTTTGTTTTTTTTAAAGAAATTTCTCTCATCATCACGATCGTGTATATTACCTTCTTGACAAAACTAAAAAATATCACTTTCATTATAAATATCGTATCGAAAATTTAAAAAAAAAAAAAAATAATAAAAATGATTGATGGTTAGATTATGATTTAATGATTAAGTTCCGTAATGTTTTTGGCGCCCATTGTGGGGTTTTGTACAATGAAAGTTGTTGAAGTCGTCTGGTCTGGACGACCTTGCCTTTTTATATACGATATTATGCAGTCGAAAAACAACCATTTGGAATGTGCTCAATGCGATGATGTATTGAGGTGATCTACATTTTGTTTTTATAGTGTAAGGCCATACTTTCAAAAATGTTTATTATAATGTTTAATGCATCTCTGCGCCGCGGCGTTGCACGTTATCAACCTTAATATGGAGTAACAAATTTATATGACATTTTCGATATATACGAAATAGAAGTTTATATGTATATAAACAAGAAATTGGGTGGAGTAGGTTCGATAAAAATTAAATAAATATTTCAACATCACACAACATAC
Source organism: Tipula confusa (assembly GCA_963556175.1). Taxonomy (NCBI): domain Eukaryota; kingdom Metazoa; phylum Arthropoda; class Insecta; order Diptera; family Tipulidae; genus Tipula; species Tipula confusa. The sequence goes on from OY744476.1 coordinate 8,356,048, forward strand.
ATGCAAAATGTGAAAGCAAGGTAAACATTTTTTTTTTTTTAAATTTTGGTGTACGTACATAAAGTTTTCTTAAAAATCCATACACACAAATACACACACTCCAATTATAGTGTGATTCGAAATGAAGATAATGTAGTGTGTATAGATATATGTACAGGTTTTTGCGCGAAAGGGAAAGTATAACCACGCATATGGGCAAGTAAAAGTTTTTTTTTTTTTTTTTTTTTTACTTACCACAAGAGTTTTCATCTGATCCATCACCGCAATCTTTTTCGCCATTACAGAAGAGACCTCGTTCAATACAATTACCATCACCGCAAGCTAAGAAACCATCTTGACACAATGGCTCGTCGGTATATAAAAGTGGCTTTACTTTACGCTCCTTATTCTTTAGTTTACAATTTTTGACGGAATCTTTCCAATCGCAAGTTTGCTTTTCGATATCGAAGAATAGACCGGCCGGGCACCGAATTGCTTGTAATCCCGACGATGTACATTGAATAACGTCACGACAATTATCACCATCACCGGCAACTAAACGAAACCATTCGCCAGCATCCTTATCTTTACACAATTCCTGTTCGAAGGATTCTTCTTTTTTTGTTGTTGACTCATCCTGTCGTTTCACTCGAATGGCATTTGCTATATAAATTAAACAAGAAAATTAAATTAGCAAAGTACAAAATGTATAATTAAAAAACTTTATCATACGCTCTGAACAAACAAGACTACTAAAAAAAAACTTTTTTTTTTTTTTTACTATCAATATTAATATTATATACTATTATTATTTATATTTTTAAAAGTTCAAGATTTATATAAATTGTATATATATACATTTTTAGGACAAATTTTGTAACCACACATATGGTTTGAAATTAAATTCCAATTCAACCCACAAGTTTTTATCCTCGTTTAGAGCAGCGAACCTGTTTCGAATTGTGATTTATTACGCGTATTGCAAAATATTTAAATTATTTAGTCGCCCGTCATACAGGAGCCTTTAAAACTAAATAACTGGTTTTAATTAACTAAATTTGTAGTTTCGATTTATAAAAAAAAAACTTTTAACTTTTACAATGATTGTGGCTTGTATATAAATAAATTTATTATTATTATTATTACAACATTCTAATTAAGATAATTTAATTTTGATATTTCGTCTTAATCGTATAACTGTATACACATAAACATATAACTACTTTAGTAAATTTCACATTTTGTTTTTTTTTTTTAATTTAATTTTGCACATTTCTATATTGCATTGACTATTTAAAATATAAAATAAATTATTTATGAATTTGTTCCAGAATAATCGATGGTTTTAACCCTAGACGGCGTTAGAAATATAATTTTACTTTAATATGTAGAATCTCTATTAATTATTTGTTGATAAAAAATTAATAAATCAACAACAACAAAATTAATCAGATAAACTATCTGTACATCACGATTGTAATTTATTAGTCCAATAAATGGGTTATGAAACTTTAATCATTTGTATTGCAAAATAAAAATAAAAAATTGTACTGCACAATATAGGTCAAGTCTTACATAAATATGATTCCAATTCAAAGAAAATTCTTTCATTTTCAGATGATGATGATGGTACATATAGAAAAAATGTCGGTTTTGAAATTTTTAACTTTTTTCCGAAGACGAGTTAATAAAATAAATTTATTATATAATCGATATAAATTTACAAAATAAAATTCTGCCACGAGACTTGATACATTAAAATGATTCATGTCGTTTGACATTTGGTGAAACACGTTGCTGTTAATATTTATATCAAAATATATTAACCGGGAAGTTTGCATACATATATAACACATGACCTCGTTATCAATTGTGTAAATGACATTCAAAATTATAAAATTCATAAATATATCATAATATCAAATTTTATGTATTTCACAAATTGAATGTCATGGTCCATATCATCCATATATTAATTCCCTAATATAGTATTGTGCAATCAAATACTAAAAGCTCCCACCGATAATAAAGGTACACCTCACTGGCGGTTTTAAGTAATCATACCTTAAAGACGTTACACAATTATTTTAATAACTTTACAATAATAATAAAAAAAATTCAAGGATTTTATACTTCTAATCAACATTTGACATTTAAGATATATATGTATTGCTATAGTGATTTTGCGGTTTTGTAATTATCATAATGTTTAATTTAAAATTGCACACTAAATATACGCGACTATAATATATATGCAAATTTAACATTTATGTATATAACGTACATATATTATATACATGAATTATATAGTGAAAGTGTTAATGTGAAAAATTGGTAACGATCAAAATAACATCAACCACATTTGTGATGAGAGATCGTTACATAATTTATGTCGCGATAGTATCGTGCTAGTCGATTTTTTTCTTTATACAAATTACGATCAATTTAGCACATGGGTGAGATAGAAAAGCACTGTCTGTTATATTAATTTATTTTATGTATGTTATATATATATATATTTATATGTATATAATTTTTTTTCTAATTTAAAAGTAAAACACGATATGTTGTCCTAATAAATATAATCTTTACGTATGTGTATATATATATATATATATATATATATATATATATATATATATATATATATATATATATATATATATATATATATAAACAACTTTTTCTTTTATCTTGAGGCTTTTTTGTTGTAACAGTTTTTATTTTTTCTTAAGTTTTATTTAAATAAAACTTTGAATTTTCGAATGCATCTGATTAACTAAATTTTTAACTAATTTTGTAACCGGATTTTAAAAATACACTTTTCAATTAATTTATTTTTTTTAATTCATCATAACACTTAACAAAAATTTTTAAAAAAAAATTATGTATAGAAAATTATGTTTGTACTCACCAGAAGCTGCAATTGCCATTAAAATGGCCAAAGTTTGGAAAAATTTCGCCATTTTAGAATAATTGTATATTTGCGGCCGTATTTCCGTTAAATTTTTTGGTTGAAAATTTAACGTTTTTACACTTTTACAACTATACCCTGGATTTATAGATTTTCTTTAAATTAATAATTAAATTAATTTTAAAATTAATTATTTATACTATTTTTAAACTTAATCCACGCACATGGAGTCGAGTAATAAACCGACTATCTATAAACGCAAGAGAGTTTATCTGTAAATCATGCTTTTATATGAATAGTTTTTCAAGGGGAAATTGCGATGAGTGGGGTAGAAATTTCCCCCGTTTATTGTGCGAAGGTGACAGAAAATAATGAAATGTCGTTGATCATTGATGGTTAAATTTTACAAGAAATTTTTATTACTATCATTCTTTTTCGTTTTTAATTTTTTTAACTTTTTTTTTTTTTTTATTTTTGTGTTTTTAAAACCGATATTTATATTATTAAAAGACAACAGCAACAACCACAAATTCAAAACTACTTTAAAAAAACTAATACGAGTTTATTAAATTTAAGTATCTAAATTATTGAGCCATTGCAGAAAATACGTATATATAACTGGCTTTGCTGAAAATAATGTTGTTGTGTAAACAGAAGACGAATGTACGTTATTTAAACAAATATGTACGCTTAAGAGTACGACAAACCGAATAAATTTAAAATCTATTTATAGTGATTCATTCAGAAATATGTAAAAAAATTAATAAATTATTCTAAGTATAGTACTCGCCCTCGCTCGATCTCTAAACCCATTGTCGATTCAAACCACGACATATTTTCCATAATGCATAACTTATAATACAACATAGTAAATGCCGGTGAACTTAATAATAATAAAGATTGCGTTGTATTCTCTGCACAATAATAAAACACACCACATAAACACATACCATGGCAATAGAACTTTCTAGGCAATTTCGATTATACAGCAACAATTTGTTAAATATGCGGATATTTATTGCAAAACTATAAATAAATAATACGATATTGTTGTGATATTATTAGGAGTGTGTATTATATACAATGTATATGTATATATTATATATAAATATATCACTGAGGAATTAAGTGTTAGATGCGCGCGCACAAGTGCAAAGTGTTAAAATCATCTTATACATATGGCTTAAACGGATTGTACCCCGGATTAAAAGATCCAAGGCGATATCAATTCTTTAGTTTCAATGCTAAACAACAACACAAATTACAATAAAGCACGATTGGTACGAGTGTATTCGATTGATCGACAAAATGTTCTAGAAGAATAATTATTGTATGTTGTGAAATTTGTTTACCAAATTTGTTTACGATAGTTTTATTAACACTCGATGGAAACTTTTTTTTTTATGGTCTGTAGATAATCGAAATAGTTTAATAATTTATGTTTGTATGTCTCTATGTATATATATATATATGTTTTAATGGTTTGTTTTTATGATTGCGCTTTTATTATGGTTTCGCTTTGAGAATTTATATATGATTTAGGTTAAAACCCGATTATTAACTAGTATTATCCACTTAATACCCTGGGTATATGATGATGATCTCATTTATAAATATTTTCTGGATGAATATTGGTAATATATGCAGATGTGAAGAGTATGGTTGATTTATAATCTTTTAGCAAATACTTTAGTCGTGCCATTTTAATACTTATGTAAATATTTCTTCGTAAATAAATGCATATGCGGTGAACGAGTCTACATACCAGCGTTGATGGTAATAACTTGGTTATCATCCAGTAGTCTTAGAGTGATTGCATTAATACAGAGAGAAGACAATAAAAGGGGAAATTTTCATTGATCTATTTTTTACATTATTTAACATTATTCGAGAAGTAATGCTAAGTAAAATTATGCCTGATGATTGACAAGGAGACACGTTCGGTTAGCGATATAAAATCGACCATTCAACTCATTGAGTAATAAAAGATGGTGATTTACGCTTGAATGTGCGTAAGAAAATAACAAAATATATAGGTTTATGTAAAATACCACTGTAAGTAGGTATTTTAACCTTAGAACACCCCTGCAATAATCTATATATCTATTAAAGAAGAGTATCGGTTGGAAATCATTGGTCTTCAACAATTGATTGATCAAAGAAAGGTCTTAAAGCTGAACGTATTCGTACTATATAAGATATTTTTAGGACCACTGGTAAACAAGAAGTCAATAATCACACATATATCATTATATATATATATATATATATATATATATATATATATATATATATATATATATATATATATATATATAAAGACGGTTCTACCGACACACGGAATAACACAAAATTCAAAGCCATACACGTTAAAACAAATGATAAGTGTGCCCTACTCAAGTGGATCGTTTAATAACGGAACCTATATTTTATTTTAGTTTTACGCGTTTGTCCATGAGATTGTGTTAAACCAAAAAGTATAGAGTAATGCTTGGTTCATAACATCGAAAATAATTTCCGAACTCCCGAGCTCAAACCAATCAAAACAAAGCATATGATAAAGACTCCGCCTTTTATTTCCATCCTCGAGTTGAAAAAAGTTTAACTTCATACAAAATGAGCACGGGAGTTCGAGAGTTCGGAAATTTTTTCCTATGTTATGATCCAAGCTTAAAAAGAGATCCGAAACTGATGCCCGGTTCAAACTGTAGTGTATGATCTAAGATTATAGCTCAACAAATTTGAATCCGCAAGCTGTAGGTAGCTTACATCAAAATAATCTTCCGAAATATGCCGAATTATATACATATACGACAGCGATATAGCACTATAAGTTCGAATGCGGCACAAGCTTCACCAAAATTGTAAAATTGAAATATGCAAATGATTGCTGATGATTTATGTAATGTGTTTCCATATATAGGTCATTATAGGGATCTTCGTGAAGAATATAATAATGAGAAATTAAGAGCTCAAGCTCACGATGAGACAATGCGTGAAATTATGCTAATTTTCAATCGTAATTCTAATACGATCAACGTATATACAATCCACCCACTACCCATGATGATATTGGTGCGGTTTCTGTAATGGATGATTTTGCAGTCTTACCAACTACATCTGGCGACCGAAGTTACAGAAATTGAGTTTTTTGTTGTTCCAATGAATGACATTTCCATCGTTTTTCCCCCGTGGCGATTTTGGACATTCATTGAATATAACCCATGTTGCAGAAAGAGCAACCGAGGTTAGGAATAAAGTGGCCCACCTTGAATATTATGCATATCGAATAGCAATATCTATAGATCAGTTCAATCCTCTACATTTTGGAGGTACACTGTATTAAGAATATTTAGTGCATGCTTATTGTATGTATGAGGCTAACACAATTAATTATATCCGTATGCATCAAAATGATTTTAGAGTTGAGCCATCTTGAGGTTTAACTGACCATTTGAATAATATGGGCAGAGATCAACGTCGTCATTCTTCCTTCGTCATACCACGGTGGCCCACGCTTTATGGTAAATTTGTATCAAAACAATATGGCTATTGTGAGAAAATGTGGTCATCCTGACTTATTTTTAACTTTTACTATAATCCAAGAATGGCAAAAAAATACAGATGAACTACAGACGTGGTAACTCGAGTATTCTTTTTAAAATTAAAACAATTTATAGACGATATTGCAAAAAAAAAACAAATTTTTGGTAATAAAATTGCATTTGTGTACGTAGTTTAGCATCAAAAAGGAGGTCTTCCTCATGCACATTGTCTTCTTACGTTATCTCAACTCGATAAAATTAGAACCGCTGTTGATGTTGATAATATCATCAAAGCGGAAACTCCTGATCGTGAGACTGAACCCGGGCTATACGATATTGCATTAAATTAAATGGTTCACGGTCCTTTGTGTAACACAAATTCAAAAGCAATTTATGCCGAATGGATGGCCATTATGTTAAGAATTTTCCTAAATTATTCTGCGATTATACGGATGCCTGTATTGAAGAAGGGACAATTCTAAAGTTAATCATGTTACCAGAAACCAAATACCAGTTGATGATAGTTGGATTAAACCCTATAATCCTTTCTTGATAAAAATAAATATTATGCTCATATTAACATAAAGCTTTGTTCCACTGTGAAAGCACTAAAATATATGACAAAAGGGGCCGACTGTGCACGAATTGGTTTGCAACATGAAGATACTGACAAATTCATGTGGCATGACGAACTTACAGCTTATCTTAATTGTTGGTATGTCCGTTTTCATGAAACTTGCTGAAAACTGCAAGAATTGCCAATTTTTGGACACTCTCACACAATATTTCAGTTGTCTATACACAAAAAAATGTCCAGGCTATATACTTTCAAGAAAATTGTGAGAAAGAAGCTCTGCGTCGAGCAACTGTCACACATATATCACTCACAGCATATTTTCAACTTAACCAAGAAGGTCCCGAAGCACTCGACTACTTTTACACAGAGAGAAATATTATCTCGTATTATGAATAACGCTATATAAGTTATGAATAAAATCTTTTGATTTGGCACCGTGCACAACAGATTCAGGATACAAGAATAATATACTTAGTATATGAATAAGGTTTTATTCACATATTATGTGTTATATTCATTATATTTTTAAAATATTGATGAAAGGTTATTCATAGCTGATGAAAAATTATTCATATTTGTTAAGAATTAAATGCAGGAATTATACCTTTTAAAGCATTATTTCATGATTAGGATCGCATAGAAATATGATATATTAGGCACAAATCATACATATAATACTTATACTATGCACTATTAACATAAATATTACAACATATTAGCTTATATTGGCCATTTTTTGGCTACATTATTCATTGATTATGAGTATTAATGCATATATTGGTATTAAGTAATGCATAGCTTTATACATTATGCCTTGTTATGCATGGGTCATGATTAAGGTGTTTAACTTGTTTATATTTTAATCTACACTGTTAAATAAAAAATATATTTTCAATAATTTTTTTTTTCAATACCTTTATTTATAGAAACATAAATTTCGCATAATAATATATATCATAATACTTATAAAATATCTAAATAAAAATCATTATTTAATATAAACCTTAAATATAAATATAAAATTAAAATTAAATCTAATAATATCTATAATTTTGATTTGCGTATCAATTACCGGTTTTATCAAAAATATTATTATTTCCTACAAGCTTCTTAGAACCCATTGTTAATTTATAAAGCCGCCAGAGTACTAGCACTGTTGTTGTTTTGAAATAGTTGAATTTAAAATGCCCGTACGTTAAGCTTAAATTCCACATTTTACTCCACATTGTTTCGGCGGTTTCCCACGGTGAACTATGAGATTTGAACCACGTCTGCTCCTGTTCATCAAATTCACCTAAAAAATAAAAAATTGCCAAGTTAATGTTTATCCAGAAAACTGTTTGAAACTGAGAATTAATTTATTAATGGATTTACACTTACTAACAAATGCGGCAGGATCGTAAATAATCTGAAGGCTAGACCCTTTGGTTTTATTCCGTTTCCTTTTGATATCAGTAAATATGTCAAACTTCCTTAATTTACTCATCGATATTCAATATTTATTCTAAAGATATCTGCTAGGCATTTTTCTGCGATCGCGTTTTTCCTGCTTTAAATAAAATGTAAAAGTTACCATTAAAATGGATCAAAATTGTGTATATACACAATTTTAATGGATCAATTGAAAAAAATAGATAAAAATTGATAATTTAAAAAAAATTAACACTACAATTTTACTGTAAATACTACCATGCATTGTTCTAAAAGATTTTGTACAATTCTTTACATAGTACATATTATATTTAAAATAATTTACATAACTTACATATACTTACCTATGTTCTTTTTATTTAATTTTCTATTTTATTTCATAAAAATATTGGATCAAAATCAAAACACATCACCAACCTTATTGATTCCACTCTTAAAACTAAATTCATCATCATTATTTGGTAGATATAGTAAAAAAACAGGTGTTCGTAATAAAACAATCGTCGTGCAACACAAAATACAAAAACAAAAAAATGATCCCCTTTCATGATTGTTTGTCATAAAATGTGGACAGTATGCTTAATATCTGCAACTAATCAACAGATTCTACCAAACACCGGGAACAATCGTAACAAATAAGCATAGTTGAGCATGTATTATGAACTAGATTCATGATTTAAACCATTATTTATAAATTCTAAGGTATGCATGATTGGATTAGATCATGAATAACCATTCACTGGCTTTTATTCATAGTTCCTGATTTGTATTCATATTTACTGAATTAAAAGCATAAAAAATCAAAAATATCCATTTCATTATTCATGAAATTGATAATCATGATCCATGCCAAGCGTTTTCTCTCTGTGTACCAAGATGGTAATTAACGAGCGACTAGTTAATATTATTCGTGCGTAGTTCTCATTTTTTTGTTTTTTTATTTTTAGTTTACGCTTTGGCGTTATAGTTTTAGTGTTTATTCGATGCAATCTATTCTAGATCCGAAGCTCTCCCAGCACTGACACGGTTAACTTAACTTCCTACTTTACTGCATTACTAGCCGAATCGAGGAAGCGCTAGTAGCTTGACGATGAACAGTCATCACCGATCGTAATCTAGTAATAAAAAATCCCTTTTGTAACCCTCTCACGTTGGGATTTGAACCCTAACGTAGCAGGTTGGATTGGCAATGGCCAATCTTTTCTCGTCTTTATCAAACATTTTTAAAAAACTTTTTTTTTCCTTAATCAAATGACTTTACACCCAAATATAGTGCCATTACACCTTCTCCTTTTGAGAAGTGCCAATGTTTATTAGCTATTTTAAACCATAAGGAGTTAACATGAAATAGTGAGGTGTACTACAAAATTAATTCGATTAATCAGGAGAGTGAATACTTTGTAAATTTTTTTTTCAAAACACCTTGCTTCTGAACTCCTTTATCGCATGTTAAAATTGGTAAACATTTGAAAAGGATAGAAGATGAGTTTTTCAGGCCTTAGCAGGTTTTGTTTACAAATTGTTTTACAATAATATTATAAATTGGTAGTTTGGAACAGAACCTCAATTAAACTCTTAGTCTGGTAATGACATCAATCTTTTATTTTTTCCAGTCGTTTGTCTGTGTGACTATCAAGATATTCAAGAATAGGTAACACTATTTTTAAAATAATTACTTGAATTTGGTAATTCATTGCACTTATGTTTTTTAAAAAGGTTTTCTATAAAGAAAATTCACTTGCCGTAAACAAATTAAACATCATGTAAACGTTAACTCGGCACCATACTCGTCCAAACGACTGTTCGAGGTTAAGAAGTAATAGATTTAAGACTTTGTGCTTTGACGCTAATAATCATGATTTATCACATTTATTATGTAACGTCCTGCGCATGCTGATTGCTGACCCAAAACGAGTCGGTAACGCTTTCCAAAAACAAAGCCATAAACCAAACGACAAAAGTTAAAAATCTAATAAAAATTTAGGCTACAACCTTGATTTGTGCAATTTGTAACCAGTTTCCAAATCCAGACAAATAAACCTTATAATAAATGACCGTCCAAATTTTAAACAAAATTTCAATGGCCATGTGTCTAGTCAAAATATATTACATGTATTATATTTCAATTCGTAAAAGTCATCTGTTAATACCAATAAAATTTAACATTTCTTGCAGCAAACAACAACTAAAAAAAATGTATGACAGCTTTTCAAAAATATTAAAATCTCAATTGGGGTCCCCTCAAAATTTATGTATGCGACAACCGTACACCTATACTCATTATATTTATGTACATAACATAAAAATTTCAAATCAATAATCCAAGAAATAATAATAAGTTATAAGACAAATAACAAAAACAAAAAAAAAGTTGTAATTATTAATTCATTTATTGAAAGTATTTTTATAAGATTTGAAAGTAGGTATATTAAAGATGCAATATATACAGTACCAGCTCAGTAAAATTACATTATCACACCTGATCGTATCGCACATTCCTAATTATACACATTGGCCTGTCGAACATATGAGAGAAAGAGCTATAGTCGTGTGCACAATTCTATATAATCTAATTTACAATCATTTTCAAAGAAAGAAATAAAACATACATCATATTGTTGTTGTACAATGCAACATGTAAGAAAATTTATGTGCCGATTGCGTGTTATGAAAATTTGTGGTAAAATACCATCAGGAGATAAATTACCGAAACGAGCATTATACGTAATTTAAGTGGAAGTATACATCGAATCAATCAACAGATAGGTTTATTTGTGTAAACCGGTCGCATAGCAATGGTTCAAATATTTGCTTACCACACCATGGTTCCGAGTTCGATTCTCGCCATTGACTAAAAATATATAATCTATAAAATAAAAATATTACATATTGTACCGGTGACCGAATTGTGGTTCCCGTCGTATGTTGCTCGGTTTAAAATTAAATGTGGAATAATATTTACTAACGATTGCGTTGCTACATCCTAGAGAAAGAAAACTGCAAAGCGTCGATAGCTGTAATTGTCTGTGTCAATCAATAATTAAAATCAGTAATCATGGCCTATAGCTGTCCTTAAAAAAAATGTCTGTTCGATGTAACCAACTCGTTGATTTTTTAGATGAATGCAACGCACGGTGCACGAATGTAGAATTCAATGCCATTATCGGCAAACACTTCACTGCTCCAAAATACTTTAAATTTAGAAATCCATCGAAAATAAATTTCGAGGTGGTACTGAGCAACCTCAAACGTTACGGAATGCAGACTGTACTGACTTAGCACCTTGCCTAATTTGTTGCCTTAAATTTTTTTTTTATTTATATTTATCAATAAAAGAACCCTGCAATCTTTTCTGGGGCCGAAGCTTTCTGGGTCCTTGTCTTGCTGTTTGTGAGTATGAGAATCCCCCTGTCACTTTCGCACTATAGAACGTATTGGCAGTTTTTGTCGGAATTTCCTTTTCTTTCGTTGCTATCATTGGCTGGTTTTTGTTTGTCCTATATTTTGCATGTTTTGAAGTATTTTAACTACTTCACGCTCTCTATAGCGAGCAGGGTGGCTTCCTTGACAGTTAGCACATTTTGCTGGAGTGTTCCTATCCATCACTCCTTTTCCTGGAAGAATTTACTTCTTGTGTTTTTTGGTTTTTTAAAGCCCTTTTTGATTTTCTCATTATCCAATTGGTTTCTCTTTCTAAGTCTTTCTCGATTAAATACCACTTATTATTTTGGTACTCGATTAAATTACCACTTTTGGTTTCTTTGTTATTGTTTTCCAGGTTTACGTAGCTTCTACTTTGAACGGAATTTCAGGACCAGTTTGGTAGTTCATCTTTAGGTTACGCTTAAAGTTTTTAACTTCTTCTTCCAGAAGTTGTATATGGTGCTGTATTCATTGAATGGCTTTATTTATTTGTTTTCTTGTTTAGACTCGTCTAGAGCTTTAATTACTTCCTCAGATTGGGAGTAATCAAAATTTACTTGGGACGCAGTCGCAACGTCTACAGCCGTCTTTAATTGTTACATTTGGAACCTTTAGAGATGGTGATCTCAACATTCTCGTCCTCTTCGGAAAGTTGTTCCCTTTATTTGGCAATAGTTGGTCCCACCCAGGATCTATGCTATTAGCAACCAAAGATGGTTGATTTGATACCGTTAGAGACACATCCGTCTTGTTTTCTAATTTTGTTAGGTTATCATTTTTTATCGTTTAAATTCCCACGGGTGGCACGAGAAGTGACGGTCACCCATGATAGAGATCTAAGGAAGGCTTTGGGCTTAAACCGAATGTCACCAAATTCGTAGTTCACATACTAACGACTAAGCACACTCTTAGCCACGTAGCCATCGGTGTATGTAGCGTCACCTTAGCTTGGGTGTGCTAGTTTTGGGTCCGCTCCGAGGACGAATATTACATCCCAATATTTTTACTGATGTCGAGAGCTTGTTAGTTTACCTTCCAACCTTCCCAACCCTAAGAAGGTCTTAAATTGGGTTAATCTGAACTTACAAACTCATTTGCTCCACTTCTAGATGTACTATATTGCATGCTATGAGTTAAGCCTGGAAATAATTTGATTTTTATCTTTTTGTTGCAATAACTAAGTATTTAAATAATAAGATTTAACTTTATGATAACGAAACAAATAAAAATAAAAATAAATTTAAAGTTGTTCGTACTTACGTATAATTTGCAGAAGAAAGAAAGGAATTTCTAACAAACAAAAAAAAGTTTATTATCTAATCCAATTCCAAAGTTAGAGTAGAATACAAAATGTTTATTTTTGAATTAAAGCGAGAATCTAAAAAAAAAGTTTTCAGTAAAAAATATAACCATTGGATGTTCGCCTGCGAGTTTTACAATTGTAATGTGCATTCGAAACATTTTCCATTAAAATTTACACCAACCTTCTAATGTATTGTTTGTGTTTCTAATTGGTATCTTGATTTCGATGCTCGTGAAATATACAAAGACGAGAGTTTTTTTTTGCTTCATTTATTTATTACTTTTGAGATACATATTTATGCTATCATTAATCAGGATACTCTATGCTCCACGAAAGTTTATTTTTTCGGTGTAATAAACTGTCTAGTCTTCGAACTGAACTCGCTCACCAGTGATACATTTTTAATAATTTAAAATTTTAGTTTATGATGTTACGTACAATTGGACTTAAATAAAGTGAGCAGATTTATGACATCAATTTAAATCTAAATAACTTAACTTAGAAGTGCAAAAAACTTCTTTTGTGCGTTGCATGGTCTGAAGAAGTGCTCTCGTTTGAAAAATGACTTGAGTTTAGCATGTAACTGCTAATAAAACTTCAATATATTACATACTGTGATCTCTTTATATATTGCATATCGTATACCATAAAGTCTTGCCCTTTTGTATTTTGTACGCGTTAAGATCACTTTTTGTGGTCTGTTCGGGTTTTTGTTTGATTGGAAGAGTAAAAATAGGACTGAAAAAATCGAAAAAACGCATCGAAAGCAGCATCAAATAGACCGTAACTTTCTTGGAAATGGTTTGCCCAAATATATGTCAAATAAAACAGAAATAGTGCAAAAACTGAAACGATTGCAAGTTGCAATTTGCGATTTACAAAATAGCAATACAATTGTCAATTTTAAAAAACAGGTGTTGGTATCTGCAATAGTCTTATTACGACAAATGTGGGTCGTTGACCTTGGAGTTTCAATATTCACAATTGATTGGGGGTGGTACGAAGTGGGTCGGATCCGGTTCTCTAATAAGGTTCGATAACTCAACAAGCAGTTTAACCTTGATCTCAAATTAAACAGTATATTGCCAAGTAGGCTACCTCCTTATTTATACTGGGCCAGAAATATTTTGTTGTTATAAGCATTCGAGTAGTTTAGATCCATGGATGAGAAGTGTTGCGCAGTGCGACGAAAAAGTTCGACTTATTGCGGTACTGCAATGTATGAATAAATGTACGCAGTATTCTAATTTCCTTCTGGAGTTGATTGCTTTAATAAGGAACCAAACAGTGTGTTCTGAAGTTCCGTCATGTCGAAATGAGTCTCGTTAGCTGATGTTTCGTGGTTTAGTGTACACAACAGTGGATCGGTCACCACAATATCTTTGCACTTAGATATGTTGTATGTCTGTCGTGAACTAAAACACAAAATCCAAGTGTCGAGATTGTTGCGGGGTGTGCTTGGCGTTAGATTGAATTGCTCTAGTGATCGGTTTGTGGTCGGTGATTGTAAAGCCTCGACCTTCGCTTGGTAGGCTAGTATAGTTCTCTATCAAATATTTTTTCTCAGCATCCAATAGTTTCTTCAAATAATTATCCAAGCGGCTTCCACTCCTCATTGACAATCAAAATTTATGTAGACAATGTCGACAATCGTGTAGACAATGATGATAATGATGTAGACAACGTATACACTAATTGTAATACCTAACACTAATTGTATAATACATATTTTATTTATATTATGATTGATTTAACTTCCTTTATGAGATGTATTTTAACATTTAAGATTGTATACGCACCTAATGACATCTATCATTTAAAGCCTTAAAGTATGAATCATGATTATCCGAAAAAATGTTTTTAATGTACAATATCTGACATCTCTTAGTCGATATTAGCACTAGCGCCAATGGATGTGAACAACTTAGTTTGCGCTTAATTTAACATATTTCAAAAGTTTTGATTAACAACAAAATAAATCAAATTATTTTGCTGACAAAAACGCTGACGTGAAACTGTTACTATTTTGTTACTCTTACTATTGTTACTCTTACTATTTTGAATGAGCAGTTACGAGTATATAGTTAAAATTTAGCAAAGACACACACAACCAAGTACTTGCGGTGGTCGATTTAACAGCAACCAGTATTATAGGCAAATACCAGTATTATAGGCAGGGTCCTAGGTATGCACAGCTGCATTTTACAACATAAATACAAATTTATCTCAAGAAAATTGGTTATAATAGTAGTAGAACAGTAGAACAAATATTCATACATTTTGACAAATCATTTCCTGCCAAAAAAAATAGGCAACGATATTGGCCCGATTATGATGACTAATACTTCAAGCAAAAGCTCTTGACATCAGTAAAAATACTCAGTAAAAAGAAATCAGTACAAAAAGCTGTTTGAAACCTGAAAGTTGTTCGGGTCAACAAATCATTTTCATTCATAAAATGTCTTTCCATTTAGTTTGTATTCTGAAACTCATCCAACACTTGTTAAGAATATCAAGCAAATTCTGTTTTGAAGAGTCGCTTAATAACCGAATTACTCCATAACGCACATGATTCGTACCAAAAGTAATTGATTTGGAAAAGCATTTTGATGGAAATGATGCCAGAAAATACACGCCAAGTAATGGAAACAGCAAATACAAATTCATCAGTAGTTCAAAAAATGAGATAAAGTTCTTATAAATATTGGACTTCAACGATATATGATTGATCCTTGCATATATTCAAAAGTAGAGAAAGGGCAATTTTTTCATCACTATTTATGTGAAAATTAAGACCCACGAACTCAGGGATTACGGATTTTTAAGGAACTTGATATATTAACTTTGTCCGTTATAATAGCTCCTTATAATGGCCAGTTTGCGTTAATACAATTTTTACTTTAAGTCAATCCAGAATGGTGCTGACAACTTGCTATAGAGATTGTAAGCTCAACTGGAAGGTGGTCGGAACTAAGAATTATCCTATATGTCCTATATGTTGAATGTCCTATATGTTGATCCGTTCATAGAATTTGAAGAATAGTATGTATATAGGAATTTTGGGTTCTAAGAAAATGCAATTATTTGAGGACATAATATTGAAAAGTGTTTTTTCGGCTCTAACATCATCTATTTTTGTAGATGATGTATGTAAATTTACTCCAATCGCTTCGATTATTTGTAAATTTAATGACGGTAGTAACGAATGTGTGATGCTTTTCTTGTTCATCACGGTGGATTGTGTTGCCTTAGTTTTGCTTGCTGACCAGTTAGGAGACCAGTTTTCAATTAAAGGTCCTGATTTAATAATAGGTTTAATTACAGAACATTCCCATATGTCTTGATATAATATGAAAATAAGTGTTGGTCCAAAGGACTAATATTAAAATGGAATGGGCAGCTGTAACTACAATCAATTTTCAGCCATCAAAAATTATTTATGTGCATCAATAGGTCCAGGTACTATCAGTCAAAATTACACAATTTTGTGTCATCCACCTTCCGAACTGATCGAATCAATGTATGTTCTGTAAATGTTATAATTCTGAGTTTCTCTTTTTTACAGAACGATCTTAAACATTCAAATATGTAAACCTTTTGAAACAACAAGGACAATATTCTGTTGGTAAGAAAACTCATCATCAAATCTAATACCAATTTCAGTTACAGCCTAGGTTCTAAATTTTTAACAAAGCTTTTCAAGATCTGGAATGCATTCACCCTGTCAAGGAATACTAAAACAAAAGCGCTCAATCCACTGAAGATCACTGTTCCAGGTATAGTTGTGACCCAACGAGTAATGTCCAAATCAAAGTTAAAAGGAAAATTGAGAAAGAAGATTGAAGATGGATATGGCACACAATGAAGAAAGTACCTAGTCTTTAGTCACATAACCAGAATATTGCGAGAGTGAAATATACAAGCCAAACAAAAAGTGAAGGACCAGCAGAAACCTATAGAAGAAAACATTTCTATACCGAAGCAAAACCAAATAAAATTCGACGAAAAAGTCTTATTGGGGTCGAACTTCTAGAACTTTAGGCCATGCCAATTGCACCGAAGAAAAATCTTTTACGACATTTGGTACTTTATAGTATGATTTGACCGGCGACTCATTATATATCACGTGTTATGAAATTTAAGTGACTTTCGATGTGGAAGCATTTTTACTAAGAAGTTTTTTGCAGGAAATTCTTATGTTCCGATAACTAAAAATGTAACGTACTACCGCATACACGCATTTCATATAGTCGAGCAATCAAAATAATTTATGGACATTTTTTTTTTTTAATCTTAATTTTAAAGATGTATTCATTTCAAAACGGTCCAATATTACGACCTTTTACCAAATAAATTTAATAGCCGATAAATTTAAAATTATTGATACAGTAAATCGGAGACGACGACATGACGTTACCATTTCTTAAATATGTAAGTATACCAAAAATCGTTTAAATTTTTGTTGTTGCTTTTATGTAGTATGTTTAAATCTATTTTTATGTTTGTATATAAATAGTATCGCGATATAATTTTTTAATGGTTTATGAATAAATATTAGGATTGAATTAATCGAGGCGACCGCAAGTGTGATGAAAACTATATAATACACAAATTGATTGTGTGTGCTGTTAAATGTCTTATGATTTAAAATAGTTTATCGTTTACACACGCACACACAGTGGAATTAAATGTGTTACATTTCAATTCCTTGGATATACGAGGATTAAATGGTAAGTGCCTTGACCACAAAAAAAATGAAAACTATATTTTCCTGAGGCCCGATACTTATTATACGATCATCGTAAAACTGATTTTTGATGCATGTTGATAGTGACCTGCAATCGCTAACACACGCATGTGAGATGGATATTGATAATTAACCACGAATTTTTGAATATATTAGGCTTATAAATTTAAATCGAGGCGAGTGAGTTGTGATGAAAATTATGTAGACATATAAGCTTATTCATATATTGATTAATTAAACTTTAAAAAGTTGAATATATTTTCTCCGATTCGTATTTGTCACTATATGGTAGATGATTTATTAACTTTTTGCACATTAATCACTTGAAGTTTAGCCTCATCTAGTATGATACACAAACTCGATAACTAGCAGTTGACCAAGCGCAAAACCCCAGGTTTCACTGGCCTATCCCACTGGCATCACCTGTAAAAGTATATACAACGTATAATCCGTTGAATAAATCTGATGGCCTTGAAATGCCCCATGCACGAGAACATAGTCTTTATAAGGTTAAACCATAATTCACGTTAAGTTAAGAATACAACATCTGTTTAAATTAAAGTACCTACCGAAATTCGCTAACGCCATTAACCGTTTCCTAAAGTATTATACGAGAACTTTTTGTTTCATTAGCAAATATCACCTAAAAATATTCATAAAACGCCAAACACTTTACTCCATTTAGGATCTTTAAATTCAGCCCTTACAAACATTTAAGCAGTTCATTGAGGAAATCATGGAAGATTTAGATTTTGTTTTAAAATCCATTAACGAAATTTTTGCGGAACGGCATTGTGAAACAATTGTTTTAATTGCTAACAAATTTTGATTTTCTTCAGCGACAAAATAACTTTCTTTGCCCCTTCAATCAAATAATTGTATATGAATATTTTTTAGCAGTATTTATACTGACGACAAGAGCTTTTGATTAAAGTATCAGTCACTTAGCAAAAGTCCAACAATTTATATAATAGAAAGTTTATATGCATTTATTCAGTAGAAAACTGAATTGCGTAACATCACGGAACGTAGTTATGTACGACTTAAACTTCAGCATAACTTAAGCCGTTGAGGAAGTATTTATAGTAATAAAAATGATATTAGTTGAACCCTGTAGGATTTTTAAGTTAAGTGGAAAAAAATCGTTAATTCGAATTGGTATGTTTCCGGTGTGTTAATAATAATACAAAGGTGCATCTGATTACAAATTTAATATCAGACAGTATAGCCATTCAACGGTATACGTTATAATATATTTTATTTGCAAAATTTATTTAAAATAATTAACGAAATCTTTTGCTACCAAGCTTGACGATTCGCTAATTTATTATAAAACAAGGTATAGGAGAAAGTGATTTGGTTACCAAATATTGACACAAGAAATTTGATTAGTTGTGCTGGGTAAATTTTGTTTCCATAGTAGACACGACTAATACTCCAGTATGGTAATCAATTATAGTCTCTGTGGTTGGAAGAGACCCCATGTTTCGAAAAAGACTTCTAAATGGACATGCTGTCCTTAGAATTCTATCACAGCATCCTTGCGACTTGTCGTAAGGAGCCGACCAAACAAAGGTGGGATCACTGGGTTGACTACCCGCATCAGTAAAAACTGTAATGTTAAAAATATCAACAAAAGGAAATTATGTTAACGGAGATGCAGTTTAAGATCGGTACGTGGAACGTGCAGTCCCTAAGAAAACCAGTTTTCTTCTTAAACTCAAGGTGGAAAAAGCTGTTTTGGATTTAAAAAGAAGTTGATAATCGTGTGTGTAAGGTAAGCTACGTTTACGCATGTGAATAGCAAACCTGCCAATCATTTGTGTTCATGCGCCCACTAATGTAAGCCAACTCAAAGATAAAGACCCATTTTACAACAATTTGGATGATCTGATGGGATCTATATCGAAGCACGACGTCAGAATTGAGATAGGTGACTTTAATGCTAGAGCAGGCAAACATCAGACTGACTTATGTAAAACATACGTCCGTACTCCCGACACGATATAGCAACCGATAATGGGGAAAAAATGATGTACTTTGCAGTTGCGCATGAGTCCATTGTGGCTAGAATATTCTTTCCTCATAAAAATACCAATCGGAAACATAAATCCACCCGTAAGACATCCCGAATTAACTATTTGCTAATTTGTAAGGGGCGTGTCATCCAAGACGTGATATCTTATCAGTCGGCTTCCAAATTTGTAGGCAGTGAGCAATTGATGACTACGTAGCAAAGCTAAGATGGCAGTTGAGACGTAACTTACGTTTCAAAAGTAAAGGTCTGATAAAGGAAAATGAGAAAGAACAATATCATAATTCTGTTGGCTGTAGCATTAGGGCTCCAAACGCGACGAAGACAACACTTACCGAATTTTATTAAACCACGAGATCAGGAATTTAATGAAAATTCAATCTGTCCCAAACGTAAACACTGTAGAATTGTAACGCGCTATATGCTCAATAAAATAGGCCATCAAAAACATAGCTATATACAACCAACAAACAAAATCTACAAAAAGTGCATCACTATCGTGAAATATAGTGTTAATCAACCAACCATGAGTTGTTTAGAAAAACATTTCATCAGGAGGAAAAATATTCATGGAAATAATCGATGAAAAATAAAATAAAAAGGCTAATGTTTATTCTGCCACAGGCAATATAATTTTAATGTTCAACATGACATTTTCTTTATTTCCATTCTATAGATGAGCAAAAAAATAGGAATAAGGACAACTATAGTGTATGTACGAATTGTGAAAATGAAAAATTAAAAATTCCAATTTTTTTTTTTTGAAAATATTACCTAAAATAATTTTGTATCGTCTGGGAAATTCAGTATGTTGATTATATTCAAATTACCGCACAAAATAATAATATAAAGTATATAAGTTTCACTAATTTATATTATATATATATATATATATATATATATATATATATATATATATATATATATATATATATATATATATATATATATAATATATATATATAAATATATATATAAATATATATATATATATTTATATATACATATATATACATATATATATATATATATATATATATATATATATATATATATATATATATATATATATATATATATATATATATATATCTTAGATCAGAAAAGATTGATTTTAAAAAGTAAAAGTAGGAGCATTTGCCAACTACAACGGTTGCAATAGAACATTGACTATGGTCCATAATCATCTCAACGATATAATGTAGTATACCAAAATATATGGTAAAAATTTACGATTTCAACATTTTCACAAATTTGGCTCACATTGCTTTGTTATAAGAGGCGACTATACAAACCAAAACACCAACAATGGAGCTCAAGATTGGCAACAATAAGATGCCAAAAATTACCTAAAACGTTTCACAAAAATAGCCTTTATCATGAATCAATTAGAGAACATCCGCATTTTCCCTAATCTGATACGAGGGTCATACATACCAAAACCAATTACTCTCCAGAAGATGTGACATCATTCAGACCTATCAGCTTACTTAAGACTTATGGCCAAGTATGGCAGAAGATATCCGTATGTTATTGTTCATAACTTGTACTCTTTTATTTATGATTGTGGATCACTTCTCAAAACTATTCTTTGTGGATTATGTTGCCTTTTGGTTACGAGGATCTGTCAGTACATTTTTATGATGTCTGCAATAAACACACATTTGTATTTCTGCTACCTTGTTATGATCGAAAATAGATCCAGTTTTAGTGTTGGCCCGACTAATAGGATGCCATTGAGACTTAGTCAATTTGATATTTTCCTCGATGCATCAAATACTGCTCGATAGACTTTGTTGTTATACTGGATTGCTTAACTGCATGGTGCGGTAGATAGCATATCTCGCATGTAACATCGTCCGGATTTTTTGGAACCATACGTCCTAGTTGAATTTATTTATGTAGAAAGTTGTTTAAATGAAGTTTTTTCTTATCTCCGCTCAACTTGTAGCAATCTTGCTAAGAAATTGGCTTCTGCTATCTTCTAAATTAAAATCGTCCTATATTGATTGGTATGGTGACTTCATACATTCCATCTGCTAATCGACTACAGGTATGATCTTTCGCACAATTCTTCAGCTTCTGAGTATTGTTTTGTTTTACTTATTTCTTCAATTTCCCAGAATTCTCGCAGTTCTTACTCAAGATTATTTTGAGATATCATAGACAAAATTTAAAGTTGGTTGTGTTTGCGTCATTGCCATAAGGGTCCATCCTAGCTTCATTTTTTGAGCAACTGGATGGTCTGGTGAGGTATTCGTTTAAAATATTTGCATACATAGCTGCACCTAGCTAATCATGTTCATAAATGCAGGTTTCTCGTAGTTTGGATCTGCCAATATTACCTCCTTCCACGTGTTGTTGGTGACCCTAGATCTATTAAGGAGCGTAGTTGCATTGCATATCCAGTACGAGTAGCTGCTTTATCTGGGCTCTAGCTAATAAAGGTACTCCATTATTGTGGGAACGTACCCAACTGTGGAGTGAAGTTGAAACTTCCTTCGTGTGTATGTAACGTATTATGGTTACCCACACATGCCACGCAGGTTTCTATACTGATATATTTGCTATGCGTCATGAATTCGATACGAATTAAAAAAATTCTGCATAACTTGTTCCCTGTTTTAAGTTTAGATCTTTCTATTACTGGCATTTTTACAAGAAAAACAAGGCATATTTTTGTTCCAGCAAAAGTTCTTCTAGGTTCTTGTAAAAAAACAACAATTTGGCGTGCGAAAGTGAATTTATTTAGTTGAAATTCCCTTGCTGGAATGTTGGTTGATTCTAGTGATTGGACGCGACTTTCTAGGAACTTAAAAATCCACATAGGTTAAATATCCCGAAGGGTCTCAAGATTAACTTGGTACAAACGATGGGTCTCGTTGCCCAATTTATATTCGAGGTATGTTTCTGTTGTTCTCTAGTTGTTTTAATTTCTGCAGCAACTGCGAACAAGACCGTTTCTCATTTACGCATATTTATGCTTGTTGCAGCAAACTCCGGATGTGGTTAATTTTTAAGTCTTCCTGGTTTTCGTTGACATTTCATTCGAAATGTCGCTCCCAGTTAGTGTATTTTCGATGTTGACTGGTGGTAGTTGGTGTAACAGGGGTGTGGCTTGCTTTGTATTTTCGGGGAAACTGAAAATTGTGAACGCTTGAAAGTCTGTTGTTCTCGTAGGCGTTCGTGGTGTTCCATTAAACGTTTTCGTATCTCATCTCGCATTTACCTTCTTTCAATGAAGTAACCATGTGAAGGCTCTAATGTAGCTTCTGCTTCTATTTGTTCTTGGTTGAATTCATATCGTCTGACGAACCTGTTTAACGTTTCCATCTTTGTTTCAAGATATTTTTTAGTTTTTTTTCTGGTCCATCCTTCTTGTAGTTTTCTGCAGAGTCTCTAGCTTTATGGCAATTTACTGTTGCTCTTCTAATAGTGAATCCATCATGACTGCTTGGATATTCGGTTTTCGCAGCTTCTGTTGTTGTTACTGTACTTAGGTCCTTAATCAAGTGCAAATTATCTCTGTTATTGTTGGCTTAGGTTAATTCGTTGCTGTATACTAATTGGTTCTTCTGAAGTACTGTAATTTTATTTTTACAATCTCTCTGTGTGGACCGGTATGTTGGTTTTAGGTGCCTGTTCTTAGTGGCTCGAAGGACCAAATGATAGATTGTCCAATCGGAATATACACATATATATATATATATATATATATATATATATATATATATATATATATATATATTCCCATCGGGATATACACATATATACATATTCATATATATATTTACGATTATGATTATTTAAATCTTTTCTTTCTTCTACAAAATAAACGTGCAAAAATAAAAAGTCAAGGTGAAATTAACATCACTATTATAAGTATAAAGACAAATTATTAATTATTTATCGCGCCACTTGATGAATAGGTAATAGAAATTATTGTTCAAAAATATAAAAGTTAAAGAAAATTAATTGACTCATCAAAAAACTTTAACGTTCTACTTACATAAAATTATCCAAAAAAAAATATATTCGCAACAAATACATAAAACATAAACATTGTAAAAATTAAAACATTTCTATATTGATTTGGTTTAAAAATATTAACATGCATCATTTATTCAATTAAATTTATAATAAAATGTATGTATATAACGCTGGTTAAATTTAATTTAATTTTAATTTAATATAAATTTTTGAAAAAAAAAGCTTCAAAAATTTAAATTGTTTATTATTTTTTTTTTATCTTTGCATAAATAAAAATTATGTAATTTAAGTCTTTTATATAATTTGTCTTCCAAAAAATACTTTTAAAGTTTTAAAAAGTTTTTCAAAAAAATTTAGTTATATGTGTAATAGTAGTATAATTGGAAATGTTTAAATTGAAACTGGCAATAAAAATGACAAACGCAGTTAATATAATTACATATAATAGAAGTATATAATATAAAAGTTTCGAGAACTAAATTAAATTATTTAATTTGTACTGTATTTAAAGAGCTGTATAGAATTACATTAAATAGTACCGATATGAATGAGTTTGATGTAAAAACTACAGATAATTTTTAAATTTTGAAACTATAATTTTGACACGTGTTTATTATGGATCGTACCGTAAAATTATTTAAACTCGTATCAAAACTTATTTCTCGAGTGTATAAACTTAAAAAAAAAACATTAATCGTCTTCATCAGTTCATACACATTCTTAACATATTATCTATAAATTATAAGGTTATTCAACATAAAAAATAAATATTACTTCTAATTTAATAAAAACAAAAAAAAATTTAAAATTTAATGGCATTATCTATATATAGTAGTTTCTAGTACTAACTCCTGTCTCATATCATTTGCTATATTAAATTTAAATTTCTTAGTTATTTCCCCTCAGTATCTTAAAAATGTATACATATAAGAAAAAAAAACATAAATTAAAAATTAAATTCTATTCTTAATATATTATGTATAATTTTATATTTAGTCATAGTTTTACGAATTTTTATTAATTTAATTATTATTTTTAAAATTATAGTACGATATTTTTCCTTATGTATTTAAATTTAATAAGTGTATAAAGAAGAAATTACAAATTGACTAGCGGATATAAGTAACAAAAATAAGAATAATTTTAATATCATCAAGGATTAGAATTTCTTTTTGGGTCTCATCCGTTTACGTAATATGTAAAAATTATACAAATTATAACAAAAAAAAAATTCTTATTTTCATTAACTTTGTTTGTATGTATTTCTTTTGTAGAGCAGAAGATAAATGTAACTTCTTTATGTTTAACTTGCTTCTAATATTATAACATTCGCTATATTATTATTTACATAATTTTTATTATATTGTGTTACAGTTGTTAAGAAATGAAAGAAGTATATTTTACATTTCTAATTTATACATTATAAATTACTTAAAATTTTTGTAATACATATATGTATAGGTTTCTTAACACATTAACGTACATAACATAATTTACATATGTTCTAATCTTCTTTAATATTACCAGTATTACGTTTTACAGGTGATTTCTTTGGAGTATTCTTTGGTGAGTTGCCTAACAAATAAATAAAAAAATAAACAAAAAACATAAATAAATAAATAAAAATTATAATGTTAAATTATAAAATTACAAAATAAATAACCGTCTATTAATTTTTATGAATTTTTTTATCATTTGTGTATGTCAAATTCAAAATTTAGAAGTTATTACTTGTATTCAAAAAATTTTTCATCTTAAATGGCCTAACTATCATACATTTTTTTGATTTTAAAATTTTTCGAATTATGGCACAAATTTTACAGTTTAAATGGGCATCATGCATTTTCTAGGTTTTGGAAATTTTCAATTTGTGGCATAAATTTCAGTTTGATGGGCTCACCATCATGTATTCTGAGAATTTTGGAAATTTTCGATGTGGTACAAATTCCACAGTTTGAATGGGCTATAACCATCCTGCATTTTCTGGATTATACAAATTTACGATCTGTGACATACATATTTTACAGTTTGAATAGGTATTAAATTTCAGGATTTTGGATATTTTCGATTTGTGGCATAAATTTTACAATATGAATATATGGGCCCATATGAATTTAGGTCGGTAAATGTTTAAATAGAAGAACAAAGCTCATTGCAAGATAACTAAATTCCAAATTTTTTGGATTTAAGATTCATCACTGCTGGGCGCTTTTTAAGTACTGAAAATGAAAAGCTAAATGACAATGATTTTCCAAAATAGTCATTGGTCTTATGTAAGTTCAAATTCAGATATTGAAGGTTTCAGTTTGCATCTTTTGTTGCTTCATATATCATTCATTGCCTCTTTTGATGCCGTAACGGTACGTAATGGTGTAATGGCCATGAACAAAACTATGACTAAGATTCTTAATTATGATTAAACAGAAGCGTTTTTTTATCGCGTTTAGATATCGAGATTAAAAAATTTAAAAATCAGAAACTAAACAAGCCACGTCACAGAACAGTGCAAACATTAATATAATATTGTCATTTGTTTAATTTAGGATACTGTGATTGGGCCCACTCGCATGTCTCATAAAGAACTTAGAAACTAGCATGATAAACTTAGAATGCCACCTCAATATCCTTTGCTAGACGTCACAAGCAAGTAAACGGTTATATCGCCCGACTGGCAACCCACGTCCGTAAGGAATATACTGTTGCAAATAACAGAAGGCAAAACAGAACACACGGTTAGACAACGGTAGAAAATAACTCGTCTTTTTTTGCGTGCCTAGAACAATACGAAGAGGAAATTCAAGCTCGAATTCAATAAAGCTGGGTTGTTTATACGATAATGACCTTGAGAACCCATTTATTATTATTATTGTTTGATTTTAATATTAAAAATGATTTATGATGTAAATTTGTAAAAACTACATATGTATGTATAAAGCATTTATAGTGATTACAAAAATAAATAATAAAATCTGAAGTACTTAAGTATGAAGCGAGATATTTAATCTACAAAATGTTCAATCAGGATTGTCATGATTTAGATATAGATTTATGATAATTTTTAGAGCCAATTATCGGTTTAAGACTAATATCTAGTTTTATTCCTAACCTTCATTTAAATTAAGTAGAAATAATAACAACTATATAAAGGCGAATATAGAAAAAGGCGCATAAATAAATAGAAATCAAAATATGAACATAACATTTCATTAAATTTTAAATAATAAACACGAATATAAATTCTAGAGTGATATGACACACACAAATGATTTTCACCCAGTTAAATGCTGAGTTATGATAGAAATATTATTCGAATTTATTATAACTATTTACAAATAATCTTAAGCTCATTAAAAATTGGCACATCATTGCAGGACGGATTCATAATTTTGATTGTTAAAAATTTGTATTTTGCAAATGTAAAAAATTTTTACACGATCAAAGTTAAATTAAATTGTGTGCACTCATTATTTAAATAAATAAACAACAACTGCATATTTAATTTTCTTAATAAATTGTTTTTGTAATTTGTTGTTTTTTTTTTGTTTTTTTTTTTTTGATTGGGCCAATTCTTTCTTTACATATTCCTTAAATTAAAAATTTGGTTTAATTTTTAAAGCATTGCTTGTCACAAATAATGAACAATTGCATTAACTCTGCTTTGAATATATAAATAATTTTTTAAACTATTTTAATTTTAATATCATAAGTCATATCAGCTAATTCACGATCGGATATCTGTCCGCAAGCGTGTGCAATTATTTTTGGATTCACAAAATAGACGGGACCTATGATGTTCGATTATACACTAAATAGATTTAAAAACCACTAATAAGTTTGTTTATTTTTTAACATACCTTTTGTGTCGCCCCGACTACCCGATATATTTTTTTGAGATTTTATCGGTGATGCATCACGAGAATTTCCTGGAGACTAAAATTTATATGTGTAAGCATAATGAAGGTAAATTACCTAAACTAACTTACCTCAATATGTTTATGCCATAAAACACAACCGTAAACGAAAACGATCGATAAAACTAATTGGATAAGTAACCATACGATAATATTCATCGCCTGGGTACGTTCAAATAATTCTTTACCATTTTTAATGCATAATGTTGCCTCTGAAACCATAATTGCACCATATACCCAACATTGGGTACCTACGCGTTTACATCTCGTATCCGTTATATAAATGTAATATTGCCGCACTGATGGTGCCGTAAATAATCCGATTATTATTAAACGTCCAATAACTATTGGATGCGATGGTGGCATTTCGAATATATGCTTTAGGAAGAACGTATTCAATTCGGTTACTTGCCAAAATATGACCAATTGGCATACGCCAAGAAACCGCATATACGAGCACTTTGGATCCAGCCAACGTACATGTGTCCAACTTTCGGGTGTGAATTGTAGCATAGCACGCTTTATTTTACCAGATGTTGTCGAAATGTCTCTATAATTTAAAATATTTGATTGAAAATGATTAATTAATAATAATTAATTACTTACCGTATGCTTGCCCATTTATATTCTCTCATTTCGAGAATTTTACAAATTTTAAGACCACACCATATACCAAATCCATTACATAGCACAACGTCGAGAATTAAGGCATCCCACCAACATTCAATGAAATTTGGTAGTAAATGAGCAAATGCAATTTCTGTAATTTCCCACATCACGGATATTGTCCATAAAATTCCCATATGTCGAATCAATACGCCCTAAAAATAGTTTTTTTTAAGTACTTTTGTTTCGATCAATAATTAATGATTCCTTACTTTGAATGCCCAACCTAAAAAGTGTCCCCATGCAAATACATCGACATGGGACCAAATTCGTTCAAACGATATATCTGAACAGTTGACTCCATATTCCTGTATGTATAATAAAGAAACGTTTTATCAATGCAAAATAATGTTAAATGAAATTTTAAGTAGGTATTTAAATTGTGAAAATGCATTTTGTACATCCATGTCACCGCTGTTACCACATCGGTTTTATTATTATAGTTTAGAAAATACATATGTTAATTATATATCGTGGCAATGAATAAAATGATTTATTTACACGTGATTAGCTAATTAAATTTAATTTACAACAGAATGTAATTCAAAAAATCTTTTATTTCTATTAAATTTAGCTCCTAATCTACCACAACATAACCGGATCTTTTGCGTGTATCTCTCAAAATTGTAACCTCGGTTTATCAATTAAAAATTCAATTAAATGATTTGAACCTTATCAAATGTCGCTTTAAGATTTTGAACTACACGTGGATTAACCAAAACATGTGATGATAACAATATTCTATCATACGATTTGTATTTCTTTTAAATTATTGATTAGCTAAAAACACAAAGGTTGCCAACGTCTGCCATTCACTCTTTCTCTCGGGTATCGTCGGCATTTAGACAACGATCAAAGCAACACGCAATTTATTTAAAGGGATGCACATTTAATTGGTCATTGCATAATCGAATTTTTTTTTTCTTACCTTTTCCATATTTATATGAAAATTTTCCAATTGTGGATCAAACCAATAAAATATTCCCATTATTGTTTTATAATTTTGAAACATTAAGAATAATAGTCCGAGTAAATATAAAACGGACAATCCGAACAGGATACGCCAAAAAGCTGGATGTGGTCTCGTAAACGGGCCATTGGGGAAAGCAATCACTGATATAATTAAAAAGAAGAATATTACACATAGTATTCCAGCCCATATATTTTCCTCAATTGTTGTTTCATCCCTATGTAAAAGAAAATAAATAAAATTAGCCTTTTTAATTCAATATTATACGTAATTTAGCATGCATATTATATTACATCACACGAATAAATTTTATTTAAATTTTGAGGTTATGTACATGCAATCACTAAAAAAATTTCGTTACAATTAATTTAATTTACAAAACTATTAATTTTTTTTACCTAACAAATGCAAAATACATAACACCAACTATCGATACAGCCAAAAGCGTAATTGTATGTGGTTTATAAAAGAAATCTAGTGAAATATCGTCAACCGGCCGTTCGTTCATTACGACAAATGCATCCGAATTCAGGCCATCATATGATGGATCCTTTTGTAAGCCTTTTGTCATTTTATTTTTAATTAGTATTGATTATTAATAATTTTATTAATTTTTTATTTATATTTTTTTATATTACATATAGATGTTTAATTCACATTTATATTAAATTAGAACGAAAAATAGTCACTCAATCACTAGCACAATAACACAGTACACACATTACTCTTCTTCTTGAGTTACTGCGATAATACTAATCAAAACCATATCGGCCGATTCGGTAAGTGCGAGGATGTGAATTGTGTTTTGCTGTCATCTCTGTAGCCAGAACGAGATGAGTATATATTTTTTGTTATAGCTTTTACGAAATTATCTTAAATTAAACTTTTATTATATTGTAATCGGATAATTAATGAAAATAATGGAAACCAATTGGAAAATCGATTGTACACTTTAGATATTTATCTCGTCGGTGTAATAACTCGTATGAGTCGTATGGCAGATAAATGTCAAAGTGGTTAGTGGATGTATGTTTATTTTAAAAAAACATCAGTGGCGTGCATCATCGAAAATGTATATCAAATTTTGGGTATTAATGTTGTCGGTAAAAATTGTGACAGCTGCTACCAACCAAGTACAACGAGTGGGAGCAGCGAGAATAGAAAATTATTTAACATGTTGTCTAGAATCATAAAATCTAATCGAATATTAAATAAATTTTACAATTTAAATTATTTATCAACATGTAGTGAAATAGTCAAAAACGACAGTATTCTAAATGATAAAATAGAAGTTGACAGTGAAAATCAATCGGTGCTCAAACCAAATCCAAACTTAAATCTCGATGAATTTGCCCCACATTTGAGACCTACGTTTAATTTGGCCGCTTACGCCAGTCGATCGGAAACACTAACAAAGCTGCTCGAACTTGGCGTTAATTTACATAAAATCGAGCGACGAAAAGGATTACCGGAATTCATGCTGAAATTAAAATTCGATGATAATATAAAAAATCATCTAATCTTTCTAACCGATCATGGCCTACAGCCAAATCTATTGGGAAAGTTTATTACTCGAAATCCGTTAATCTTTAAAGAATCACTAGAAGATCTTCAAATACGAATTAACTATTTAGGATCAAAAAATTTCGAAACGACCCAAATCACTACAATTATCACGAAAGATCCGTTTTGGCTGATGTTCCCCACTAGGCGGATTGATAACCGATTAGGATTTTTCCAAAAAACATTTAGCCTCTCAGGAGATGAAATACGAGGGCTGGTTACAAAAGAACCTAGATTAATTACGTACAATTTAGAACACGTCCGAAAGAATAACTTTTCTGTAATCGAAGAAATGGGATTCAGCAACAATGAAACAAAAGAACTGCTTCTAAAGAAACCAAAACTTTGGATGATTGGTAAGTCTTAACCTAAATGTTAAATGTATGCAACTATTCTAACCTTTTCGTTGCAGATCGAGAACACCTCCTAAACCGATTCGATTATGCCCATCACGATATGAAGCTTTCTCACTTACAAATTTTAAAATCACCTGAAATCTTGGCATGTCGAGAAACGCGTTTAAAAGAACGACATGAGTTCCTCGCCGAATTAGGGAAAGCCAATTACCATCATTCACATGATCTGTATATCAGCCCGAAACAAATTGTCGACGGCGATGATGAATATTTTGTGCGACACACAGCCAAATCAACAATGAAAATATACGAAAGTTTTTTAAAATCTCGATAAATTTTATTCAATAATAAACCAAAATGTGATCTAAAAACTGTGTTTATTGTGTTTGTGATGTAAATAAAATAAAAATCCTGAAATTGAAAACTCCTACTTAATTCGCTTTGCCAATTTCTATTTTGTTTTTAAGCACGTGATTGTGTAGGAACGAATCGATAATTCCTGCGACAACATATATTCCACCAATAATCACAATTATATTCGTCAAAAGATGATTAATGGACCTAAAATTAATAAAAAAAATGAATTAGAACATTTCAAACCAAATTTAAGTTTCGTTTGATTATTTACTGTCGAGTTTCAGTATATTTAACCATAAGCGGTGATAATTCATAACTGAAAAATATTCCAGGCATTCCAGTTTCGCCACTTACAACCGATATAACTTTTTGATGTCGTGTAACGGAAAATTGGTTTGAATTTATTTTGGTCCCATTTCCTGTTATGTACATGGTAGGCACAATTTTTATGTAGTATTGAAACATCATAGCACCTATAAACAAAAAAAAATGTAATAATATTCGGTGTCTAGGGTACTTTATACAATGCTGCAACATTACAATAATAATTTATCGTGTCATATTTTGTCAATCACAGCAGAATATTTTTAATAAAATTGCGATTTAATTATTATTAATGCGGTGAAATTAAAATTTTGTTTAAAAATTATATTACACATAATTATAACTGTTGAAATACATAAATAAGTTATTTTATAACTATAATACTCGCAACGGAAGGACAATACATCACATCATAAATTATGCCTGTACCTTCTGGGATGTATCAACAACATGGGCAACCTAGTTGCTTCGATCGTATGAAAGTTGGGTTTGGAATTGGATTTTGTGTCGGTATGGCCAGTGGAGCATTATTTGGTGGTTTCACAGCTCTAAGGTATTAACGAAATATTGAGGTTAGGTTCAAGATTTGTATTTATTACGCAATACGTATATTGAATTTCTAGATACGGCCTTAGAGGACGGGAACTAATAAACAATGTTGGAAAAGTTATGCTGCAAGGTGGTGGCACATTTGGTACATTTATGGCAATAGGCACAGGAATTAGGTGTTGATATGTTTTAATTTAGAATTATGTTATAGAATTGAGGGCGAAATGAATAAAAATCGGTAAAAATACATACCCTCTTCTGCTATTACTTCTAATGTGTCCAGGGGATGTGTATTAGCATAATTTATACGTTCCCCAAATGAAAGATGTTTAATTACATGTGATGTATTAAAAGTTGTTGAAGAAAACGGTTGAACATCATGGATATGAATGTGATTTAGAGAGAAACTTTTACCGGGTGCAATATGAAAGCTCCCACCCATCCGATTAACTTCCATTTGTCCATACACTTGACAACCCTCATCGAATGCTGCTTTAGCTTTTTGTTTATCCATACTCTTTTCGTTTTTACACTGTACGAAGTCTTCTAGATTTGGATTCCACCGTTTTTCTCGATACGCATCAATGACATCCTGACACGTATTACAACAATGCGTATCATTTTTTTGTGCACCATAACAACTACCACAAGCCACTAATGATGTTTGATTCGTAACTTTTTCGGTACTTGAAGGAGCTTTTGAAATTTCCTCCTTTACCGGATTTTCAATCGGGTTCCCACTCAGATCTAATCTTCTTTTGTAAATGTTATGTTCTATGTGTAAATGTTGATCACCGGCCGAATCCATAGCATCTAAACTAACATCTAGAATATAAATTTAAGTATGTTATTCAGGTGGAGTTAATTAAATTATTCTTCTTACAATCACACGATATTTTTGGGATATAAACGTCTAAATTAATTTTTAATTTATGATTTCTTGTGGTATCAACGAACAGCTCTTCCGTTATGGTATATGAAACAAATGCTCTAAACTCGGATACTATTAGGCAAATCATAACTATATAGCTAACAATTGAGACTGAAATTAAAAGAAATAATTTATCTTTGGATTGAACGAATTTACAGGAAACGGGGAATGAATTACCAGCGGCGCCGCTAATCGTTTTGTCACTAGCCTCCTCCAGTGTTTTTGGATAGGCATCCAATTTTCTAAGAAAATTCGTTAGATTCATATTTGATTGTGCTAAAGTTGATATATAATTAAAATTATGAGATTACTGTGGCTATTTAAACTAATAACAATAAACTAATTTAGAAAACTACTTTTTGTGTCCGTAAATCTGTCATGTTTTCTTTATTATTGGTACACGTCAAAATGTATCGGTTTACACTGCCGGTATTATTATCAATAGCTAAAAAAATTAAAGGAAGAGGCGCTGATAACGGCAGACAATTAAATAGTAACCCAATAAACAATTTAAATGCTTTTTCGATAAATTTTTATAAATAAATTTTATTACTTATTGAATTGTCAATAGAATCATTTAGTTTTAACTATAATTTCGATTCAACACTCGCATGTAAATACTTATAAACGAGCATAACTTCTTAAGGATTACACCACAGCATGCAGACTGAAAATCATAATCCTTAAAAAAATTTTTGTCACAAATTATATAAACAAACGTAAAAAAACACTGTAAAAGTTCTACCAGCCTCTCGCTCACGTTAGCAATCCTTAACTCGCGGTTAAGGATTCTTTGGAGCGTGCAGTCACCAAAAACCAGACGTGTTTGATGGTTCTATATCAGTCATTAAATGTCCCAAAGCAAAGCGTTGCTTTACAATGGAGATTACAATGGAGACTTCTGCAATTTTGATGTTGGATGTCTTTTTAGGCTTTAGGTGAAAATGGTTGTTTCAGAAAATCGTATGTGTCAGCTATACGTTTAGAGAGACAAATGTGTCTATGCAACCTGGCAATTATTTGTCAACTTTATGTTAAAAATCCTAAGACTCATTTTACTACAATTTGGATGATCTGATGAGATCCAAACTGAACCACGAGGCCAGAAATTATTGAATACTTTAATGCCAAAAAATCAGACTGACTTTGGAAATAAAGCTCCTTATTCCCTACACGAACTAGCAACTGAAAATGGTATAATTTGGATGTACTTTTGGCAAAGGATGATGTACTTTGCGGTCGCACACATTCTCCCTGTGGCTAGCACATTCTTTCCTAATAAAAATATTCACTTGCAAACGTTGGAAAAACCACGTAAGATGTTCGTCCCGAATTCAAATTTACTATCTTTTAATACCTAAGGGACGGTTTCGGATCATCCAAGATATATCGGATCATATCGTCCGCCTGCCAAATTCGTAAGCGTTAAGATCTCACTACAAAGCTATCAGTTTTCGTGCAAGTCAATAGGAACCCAGGAACAAACCTTACTTTTCAACTGTGAAGTCTGATAAATGAAGATAAGAAAATATCAACATCCTAGACGTATAAAGGCAAGGTATTAAAAACTTCGGTTGTCGGTGCTGCCCAGGCGACTCTAGGTATGGTACAAATTAAACCCAAAAATTCTTGGTTGAATGGTTGAATGAGAACTTGAGAAGTGTCGTCTTGCTTTTGGGCGTGTTACAATCACTCGAAACAACAGAGATCCTTGTTAGGAGAACCGCTAAGCTAATTTGTAAATGGGAGCATCGCGAATGTTGAAAAGCTCAGATATTTTAAAAGTACAACAATTCAGCAAAGAGCGCAGTTCAAGTAACTTATTTAAGAGTCGGCTTCTGTATCATACTTGTAGACCTAGGTATATTGCTATTCAGGGACATAATGGAAATCTTGTTAACATTTCTAAATACCTCGGATCCTTGTCATTCATGATATTTGTATGGGAGGGAATACAAAAAGTACATACAAAGTGTTCAGACCCGTTGTCAAGATTGGGTGTGAGAGTTAAACCTTGATGGATGAGCATGAGGCATGGCTGATGAAACTCGAAAGAAGAACCATAAGCATGATATAATATGGTGCCAATCACGACGATAATGACAATAATTACCACGTACATAATCATGATCTCGTAACTACGAGATCAGATATTTGATGAAAATTAAGAGTACATTGCTTCGGTCACGTTCTGAGTGGAATGTCCCCATTTGGCCAGCGCATAGGTAACTGTAGTCTCTTCAGAGTAGAAAACTACTGAAGCCAAAGTTGTTTAGAACAATAAGAAGAGCAAGCTCAAGATTGAAACCAATGGACCTAGATTGATAAAAGCGTACCGCCCAGAAATGATCTGTAAAAAATAGCTTATTACAATTATTGTTTATGTGATTGATTAACGCTCATAATATCGGTTTAAAACTTCTGTCAAGCAATTTGGATGTGCCACTACTCTAGCTAGTCAATTTGAAAGCTCTGGGTCGTTAGTTGAAATTTAACTACATATAAGCAATGATCATATCATAAAATGATCATTGATTTAGGTTAGTAATCTACTCACCTCCTGTTAAAATATTTTTACACAAGAAAAATTATAAATATTAGCCATGATCATATTTGTAGCGAACGCGTAATGATTTGCTTAACGGGTAAAAGTGCTTGTTCGAATTACCAGTTTTTCCCTTTAAGCATATAATTCTTCAACCATACGTCAAAAATGATTGCCGGTCATATGTCAAATTGTTGAAGCCAACACTCAAGTTCAAGTGCAACACAATTTGTTGTGAAACTCGTAAACGTTTAAAATACAAATAAGTCAACATGTCTCTAGCCGATGAATTACTAGCAGATTTAGAAGAAGATGGTTGTGATGATTTAGCTGAGGTGTTAAAGGAAGAAGTAAATGACGAGGAAAAAATTATTTATGAAAATGCAGTACAACAAATGGAAGTTGATGTTAAAGTAGATTCGGTGCGAGATTTATGTAAATTAAGATACTCAAACCAGTTAACTAGTATACTGAAGCGTATTGAAAACTATATAACAAATCCAAGATCTGCAAATGAACTTATTGGAAGCGTCGAATCTGATCCAGAATATCAATTAATTGTGGAGTCAAATAATATCGCTAATGAGATTGATAATGAAATAAGTAAGTAAATAATTATGTTTGTAATTTGTATTTTTCCAGATTCCAGTTACCATTTATTTCAAATTTTCCATTGCAGCACTCATCCATCGCTTCATCAAAGACAAATACCAAAAACGATTTCCGGAACTTGATTCTCTCATCGTTGGTGAAATGGATTATGTATGTACAGTCAAAGAACTAGGAAACGACTTGGAACAGGTTAAGAAGAATGAGGTACTTCAACAAATTCTTACTCAAGCAACCATTATGATTGTTTCAGTAACCGCTTCAACTACACAAGGGTAAAAATAATAAAATTTTTCAGGTTCTATCTGAAATATATGTATGTATAATCTTATATTTATTATACTTACAGTGTTAACTTGACTGTGGAAGAGATCGCTCAGATTAATGAAGCTTGCGATATGGCCGTCGAGCTAAATAATTTTAAAACAAAGATCTACGATTATGTTGAAAGTCGAATGACATTTATAGCTCCTAACTTATCGATAATAGTAGGAGCTTCAACGGCTGCCAAATTATTAGGTATTGCAGGAGGATTAACAAAATTATCTAAAATGCCCGCTTGTAACGTGCAGGTTCTTGGGTCCCAAAAAAAGATTTTATCTGGATTTTCTAAAGTTGCTATGTTACCTCATACTGGATATATTTATTATGCGCAAATTGTACAGGACACGCCACCTGATCTTAGACGAAAAGCTGCCAGATTAGTCTCGTACAAATGCACATTGGCCGCTAGAGTAGATGCGTGTCATGAAAGCATCTACGGTGAAATCGGACAGCAATTTCGCGAGGACATCGAAAAGAAATTGGATAAGCTACAAGAACCACCTCCAGTTAAATTTGTAAAACCTCTGCCAAAGCCCATCGAAGTCAGCAAGAAAAAACGTGGCGGCAAACGTGTGAGAAAAATGAAAGAACGGTATGCGATTACGGAATTCCGTAAACAAGCAAATCGTTTAAATTTTGGCGAAATTGAAGAAGACGCTTATCAAGAAGATTTAGGATATTCCCGTGGAACAATAGGTAAAACTGGTACTGGTCGAATTCGTCTACCTCAAGTGGATGAAAAAACTAAAGTACGTATTAGTAAGACGTTACAAAAAAATCTACAAAAGCAGCAAGTATGGGGTGGAAGCACCTCAGTAAAAAAACAAATTTCTGGAACAGCATCCAGTGTAGCATTTACACCACTACAAGGTTTAGAAATTGTAAATCCACAAGCTGCGGAGCAAAAGATGTCAGACGCAAATGCCAAATATTTTTCAAATACATCTGGATTTTTATCGGTTGGCAAACGAACCACATAATTGTAATTTTGTTGAATAAAAAATTTTGAAAATATTTGTATTTCGGTTTACATAAAAAAAATGTAGTGCCACTTTTTAGTGTAAAGTGATAAAAATTTGGTCGATAGGGGTAAACGTCAAATTTCAAAACAAATTGTTAATGTTTAGAATCAACATTTATTTCATAAAATGGTATTTATTAATTAATTATATATTAAATATATTATAATATTTATATTGTCATTATAATTTCTAGTCCATTACTCTTAATACCGATGTTGGTGAAATTAAAATCGAACTATTTTGTGAAGACTGTCCAAAAGCATGCGAAAACTTTTTAGCGCTATGTGCCAGTGGCTATTATAATGGAAACTTATTTCATCGGAATATAAAAGGCTTTATTGTTCAAACTGGAGATCCAACTGGTACTGGTAAAGGTGGAAATCCAATATATGGTAAAAAATTTGATGACGAGTTTAAAGAAAATCTTAAGCATAGTGAACGGGGAATGGTTTCGATGGCGAACAATGGACCTAACACAAACGGTAGTCAGTTTTTTATCACATATTCAGCGCAATCGCAACTAGACTTAAAGTATACTCTGTTTGGACGCGTGATCGATGGTTTTGACGCATTGGATGAGTTGGAAAAATTGCCGGTTAATCCAAAAAATTATAAACCATTGCACGAGAAACGGATAAATAGTGTAACGATACATGCAAATCCAATTGCAGGTTAAGTCATTTAAATATTAAAATATAAGTAAACATTATTTTATTAATTACATATTAAGAAAATTGTTTTTGTTTGTTTGGGCTTATATTGATTTAAAATATCTGATATTGTATGTCCCATGTTGTCTAGTGGCTAGGATATCTGGCTTTCACCCAGAAGGCCCGGGTTCGATTCCCGGCATGGGAAATTCTTTTTAATTTATATTTAGCTTCCGTTAATAGTTTTTGATACTTAGGATATCTTTTTTCGTTTATGTCCAGTAAATGTACGTGATAAAAAAATTGATTCGCGAATTTGAAGGGGAAATTTGTATTTTTTCATATTAAAAAATATACAAATTTCTCCTCCTGAGTAGAATGAAATAATTTTAACTTTTATTGGATGCTTGTCCATGATATTAAACAATTATCCAATGCATCGAACTCCCGAATTCCAACAAATCAAATCACTTAAATGATAGGTAAGTCCTCATCCTCACTCAAATTACAAAAATATTCAACTTTATGTAAAGGACATTACGGAACCACCATCACAAAATACAAGTAATTTTTCTCGATGTCATGTACTGACTACTGAGCTAAATGTTAAAATGCTGTAAATACATAAATGAGCATGATATCTATAAAATTCCACAGTAGAACCATGTGCTTCTATTATGAGGTGACCAAATAATTGGAACGTTTTCAGATAACTGGGCAATTTTTATAGACTAGGGGCACGTAGAACGTCCAGTCGCTAAGAAACTAGGAACGTCTGAGTCTGATGGACTGGTAGGTCTTGAAATAATATCGTTTGGAACCCGTTGCTTTCCAAGAAATACAATGGTCAAAAAGTGAAGACAATGTGCCCTAAAGACAATGCTATATGTTGAATTACGGTGGAGATGATTTCGGGCTTCTTGCTGTTGGTTTTTTTCTGTGGCCCTAGGTAAAATGCTGATTTGCTTGTCTTGTTGTGGAGCAACAGAAAATAGCCTATAAGAAGCGCGAATTCGTTTGACGAATTGCACGGCAGAACAAAGCGGTCCTTGCTAGGAGACCCGCCAAGCTAATTTGTAGACGAAAATAAAATACAACACCTCAGCAATGACTCCAATGAGTGCAGTTCTGTAGCATCTCTAAATGAGTCAACGGACTACACCATACCTTTAGACCTAGGTCTATCGCCATTCGGGACCATGATGGAATCCTCTGAGTTAACATTGATGATTCGATGCAGGGCTCAACAGTTGGAAGGAGCATTCCGAGCTCTTATTATTCGGAGACGATACTTTGTGGGACTATCTTTTCAACCTTATTCGATTAGTATGGCAAAACAAAGTTATGCCTGATGAAAGGAAAGTGGCGGTGTTGTGTAAAAATGGCAGATCGCCCAAAATGCTAAAACTGTTGCGGCATAGCTCTCATTTGTGCACAGAATACAAATTACTGTCCTACATAATATTGGAGAGGATCACTCCATTGGCGGAGGAAATTAAAGTTGACTACCAATGAGAATTTCACCCAAATCAGTCAGCCATTGATTCAGTTTTTTCGCTGAGAATTATTCTTTCTAAACATTACGAACCATCTCTTGACGTACATGAGGTGTTCTTGAATTTTACTCAACCACGGGATCAGGAATTTAACGAAAATTCTTACGCTGGCTTGATCACGTTCTACAAACCCATCCTAAGCGGATGATGCAGCGATTTCTGAGAGGATAGCTGCCATTTAGCAGGCACAGATGTCGCTAACAGTGACGAAGGCTCCTCGGGTAGAGAACAACGTGTCTTCTTCGGGTTATCTAGAACAATACAAAGAACAAGAACAAGCGAATCCGATGGAGCCAGACTGTTAAATCGGTACGGGCCAGAAATATCCTTTAAAAGCCGTTTTTCAAATATTATTAGTCATTTTATCAGAAATAGTTCTTGGAGTCGTCAACGAGTCAAAAGAATAGCACTCGAACGACGGCAGTTTGGCTTCTAGTTTATATAATTTTAGTGACGTCTAATCGAGTCAGCTCAAAGCAGAGCATTGTTTTTAGCATTGTTTAGGCTTGCTCATTTGCAGATATTGATGCCACCCGTGATATGAAGATACTTGTATATTGAGGGTGAGCAGAAGAGGTAAACAGTTCGCTAAAATTTTAGGTTCTTACTTATGATCCGCTATTGAAAATAATCTAGAGGTTAGGTCGTGGTTGGTCTAGGTGCCTTATATTCATTTGCCATGCGAAAAGTTATGATACTAAGTAAATTCCTCCGTAAGACGCTTTACTCTAAGAGTTTACTTAAATTTAAGTTGAGCTGATGACTGGTTGAGATGAATCGTTAAGCAGAAGAGGTGATAAATGGCAACAAAATCACCAACGTTGTAGATTTGTGACTCTGCATAAGCATTTTCCAAGATGAGCAAATACTGTATTTTTCGAGCCAATATAGGAAGTGCTTGCAGGTGGTGACAAATACGTCAAATATGTTAAACTGGATGACACACGCTCTACCGTTTCCATTTACGGCAGATTCGTCTTTTGGTCCACATCTCCACATCTTCTCCATAACCCAATCTAAAATCCGGCCTCAAACAATTTTAAATTGTTGCGAACGACATTGAAGTGGTTCACAATAAGACAGCCGCTCGGTGAAATTTCGATGTCACTTTGCTTGCTTTGCTTTGTAAAATCAATCTGATTCCTTCAAGTTACCATTGATATAGTGTTGGAATCCCATTATGAAAGTGGCA
The DNA here is from genome assembly GCA_963556175.1 of Tipula confusa. Classification (NCBI taxonomy): domain Eukaryota; kingdom Metazoa; phylum Arthropoda; class Insecta; order Diptera; family Tipulidae; genus Tipula; species Tipula confusa. The sequence continues at coordinate 8,397,517 of OY744476.1, forward strand.
GAGTGATTAAACGATAGATGGATCCATACACCATGGTGCAGCACTGATTGCCTGCGTTTTTCTTAAACGTCGCATTATATATATAGGTAGATTTAGGAAGTTACTATTGGGAAGAAAAGATCAGCTTAACGCATGATGGATGAAGTATACAGTAGTTTACGGGACACGAGATCGACTGCTGCAAAATGCGACTAATCAACCATGGCGAAACAGCTGGGCAAATCAACAGAGCGTTGAAGAATGATCATTACTGGCAACGTGAAACTGGCAAGAGATTCACTATAAACTTAACGATGGAGCAGATGCGATACTCTTACAACGGATAAAGGGATTCGGTTAAATTGAATTGTCTGCAAGTTTTCACCTGAGTCAAAGGATACATAGAACCTTTTGCAGAGAAAATCACGCACTATAGGGTTAATATGACAGCATTGATTTTTAAATTTCATTTTGATAGTCACGTGGTTTATAAAACGAACAAAAATCCTACAATTTGTCAGATACAATTTAACTATAATATAAAACTATAGGCATAACCCTGTATATCGATCATGTTAAATATGGCCGTAACTAATGATTTATTAGTTGCATTAATGCATCTATGATGGATCTGCGTTATACAAAACCATTCTTGGTTTGATATGAATGGTAAAAAAATCGTATAACCTATGTATATGACGCAGGTAATTCCATTTTTGATCTTCGGTTTTCGAGCGCACTATGTTTTTCTGACTTAGGTGTAGCAAATATTTTGGAATGCTTCCAACAGTAATGGCTTCAATAAATGAGATTACGTTTGAATATGGTACTACATGTAAAAAGAATTTTATAAAATTTGTTAGTTGTTAATGTTCTTGTCATATCCTATATTACATAACTCATGTAATTTTATCTGAATTTGTTATTTTTTTTTAAATTCCGACAATATGTAATGCAATATAAATTTGCACATAACGTCATGCAAATTATTTAACTATTACAGACATAAAATAACAAACATGTGTTCAAACTAGTATGGGGTAGTGGTCTATTTACATTTTTCTCAAGCTTATGTTTTCTTATTACTATATATACAATATAGTAAGGGTCGAAATCTATAAGAGATGTATGTTAAATTTTTAGAACAACTCGGTCATGTATTTTAGATAGTAATATAATATCAAGTGGACTACATAATATATAGAGGATTATCGATCGAATTAAAATTATTTTCAATTTAGTTGTGTATTTAAATTTGTAAGCACATATATATAAAACCTCTTAAGAACGTTCTTATCAATATAATCATCATATTCAAATTTTCAATTTATCTCTATACAACTAAACCGAATCTGGAAAATTCCCACTGGTCAACCTTTTTTTTTGTTGCTTCTTAAATATCGCACAATTTTTTTTTTTGTCATTTTATTTGGCTCCGCTTCAAATATTTCAATTAAAATTCAATCAATTGAAGATATTTTTTTTCGTACGTCTTATTATTATGCTACAAAAAAAAAAAAAAAAAATAAGAAAAGTTTACTAAAATATTATTTAAATTTTTACCCTCAAAAGTATATTTCGAAGGACGCGCCAAAGAATAAGGATAAAAAGCGGAAATCGAAAGGCAAGAAAAAAAATTTAATTCTTTTGTTAAGAATTTATATTTACAGTGGTCACCCCTCCCAAAATATCAAAACGAAAAAAAAATCTAATCAAAAATCTATCGATAATCAAAATCAATTCAAAATTAATATATTCTCACGTCATCGACAACAGAAATCAACATCATCTTAAGGATAATTGTAAGTTTCCGAGCGATTTTATATTTTTATTGTTAATTTCAACTGTGAGTCCATCAAAATCCCTTATATCCATTGATGGAAATAAAACATTTTTTTTTGTTGTTGTTGCTGTTGTATGTGTGTTCGATAATCACATACATAACATATTCATAATTTTCGGTGTTGTTAAGGTGAATTTGTGATTTGATGTGGTAATTTTTTCGATTTGGCATCGGACGAAATAAAAAAAAATCCAAAATCATCCCTCTCATTTATCAAAAGCTTTGCTATTTTAAACGATGATTTGGGTTTTGATTTGACACAGTGGGTTGTGTGTTACATATAATATATGGAAAATGTAACAAATGTATTTTCTCATGATCTTTAGAACATACAATTCCATTATGGGAATATAAATATCGCAAAATTTTATGTGTATGTACATATTTTGGACATTGGATATAGATTATGAACAGGTGATGAAACTTCGATTCTGTATTTTCATATGTACTATCTTTTCGTTGAGTTTGGGTGGTGGTTACACCATTATATTAAAAAACACCACAGTAACTTCTCCTTTTGGTGACTAAACTGTGTGATCATTGGAATGATCGTTGCACGAGTAAATGAATATATTATCACAAAGATACCAACAAAAAGTGAGTCTTTAGTTATAAATAAGGATATCATGAACGATATCGACCTGGTCAACAGATTTGTGAGGAGGAGTCATCAGTTTAGCACATATAGAGAACGTTGCAACTGTTAAAGTCTTATAATCGGAAATAGAAAATATTACTATCAAAAACCAGTTGGCAATGCCATTAAAGAACTCGACGACTCAAGAGTATAGAATAACTCTACAAAGAGCACAGTAATTGTATAATTTCTTAAAAAAAACTCACTGCAGACTGTACCATACCTATTTAGTCCTACGGCGATTGCCGTTAGTCCTTTTCTCAGTTTTGATAGGCTAACCATCATGATTTTCGCGATTTTGGACATTTTCGATTTGTGGCATAATTTTCTCAGTTTTGATAGGCTAACCATCATGATTTTCTAGATTTTAGACATTTTCAACTCACTGTGAACTGTACCATTCCTATTTAGACCTACATCGATTTCCATTAAATGCCTAGAGTTAACATCTATGTAGAATCTATATACCCTAAGAAGAAACATTCCTACGTTTCATAATAATAATAGTAGTATTCGGTTTTACAGGCCCACTACTGACTGTAATAATGGAAGTTAATCGAGTTGTATTGTGGATATGTTAAAAAAAACAATTGCATTTTTATTTTCAATGCGAACTTTTTACAGTATTATTACAACTGAAACTAAAATTGTCACTTGGCTTGCCAGATGTCGGATTCAATTATTTTCTTATGCAAATTCTAACATGATTCTACAAGATACAATTATTGCTAATTTAGCTATTTAAAAATATTATATAAAAAAGGTCATATTCTAATGATTGAACCTGATATGTTGCTTACGCGTGATATTGATGGCAAGCTTTGATATTTTCGTTAATTCCTCCTAAGATTAAGATTTTGTTTGTTTGTTTGTTTATTTCTATGCAATCTGTTTTGGGGCCGAAGCTCACCCAACTCTTTCGCGGTTAATTAACGTCCTACTTTACGCCATTACTAGCCAAATCGAAAACGCGCGAATACAGGTTCGCGTTTCAAATATCCATCTGCACATTGCATTGCTCCAGCCAGCATGTACTGGCATGGACAATGGTTCGGGCCATGAATTCTGCACTCCAACGAGGGGTCATAGTTGTGTTCATCGTCATCACCGATCGTAATCAAGTGATGAAAAATCCCTTTTGCAACCCTCCCCCGTTGGGATTCGAACCCGGTACCTCCCGTCCCAAACACCGCAGCTTTAACCACTGCGCCAATTGCTCGGTAAGATTAAGATAGGCTGATAGATCTGAGATTGAACGTTTGTCGATCAACAATTTTGTTATATTTGATAAGCATTTGGTTTGCTGTGTCTATTAGGTCTTTGTTGATGTTGTATTGTTGGCTTTTATCAGTGATCATTTCGTTTTGGCTTTTAATGATCTGATCCCAATCTGACGATCCTGTGATCCATCTCCATGGATCGGGAGCGATCCAGTTGATTGATCGTTTGGTTCTGGTGTTTTGAACTTTGTGTTCCGAAATTAATTGCCCTATCTGAATTATTTAATGGATCAATTGAAGTCGAAGTTTGTTTTCGTGATGAATTTTATTGATCATTTGTGTGAATCGGTCAATAAATATTTCGCAGCTTTTCAAATTAATGACTTGAAGCAGCATGAAATTACCACTAATTTACTTTATTTACTTTATTTTTGAATTCGGCTATAGATTTAGATAGTTGACTCGTTGTGTTCTCCCCAAAAATAAATCACTATAAGTTTTCGTTGAGTAACCGAATGAATGGAATTATTATAGCGAACTACCTTTCACAGTTAAATCTTTGTATTCATCTTGCAAACATCTCACAATTTCGATAACAGTGGAATAAGCTCTGTCGATAGTCCAGGTTACATCACTTTGTTGTGTAGGTGTTAAATAGACTTCGACTTCCAAAGTTTTCAGGTAGTCCACGAAGATTGGGTTTATTAGGTTTCACTCGTTCTCCATCACAAGAAGCTTTGTACTGTGAAGTAGTGAAGTAACTTGATGATTTTGTCCCGTACATGCAGGATTGATTTACTTTTAATACGGAACAATTTTGCAATCCCGCAGTATCGATAAAGCATCAACTACCGTACTCGTGCAACCAGGTTTATTATAGATAAGCTCGTAATTGTATCCTTCTATAGTTAAGCTTTCCACCTCTTCAGCTTTTCATTATTTCTGTTGCCCAGTGTAAATATCAAAAGGTTAGTGATACGCCATGCAAAATGGGCTGAACTATCGTCCATATCAGAACAGGCTGGCTAGATCAATGCGATGTGCAAATTGGTATTCAAAGCAAACCTGTATTCGGTCGTCCTCGATTTGGCTCAATTTGAGTTTCGGCCCCTAAAAAAAATTGAATGGGAAAATACAAAAAAAAAACGTGGCGAATATGCCTATTATCAAACCTCAACTTTGTCCAACCGTAACTGTTGTTTTTTCAGAGGACCAATATCATTGAAGCATTCTGTTATTTCACTATAGCAGGTGATTTGTGGTGAATTTATCAATTACTATAAAAAATCAATGACCATTTTCTTGAACAACACTTCAAGTCGGATTTTGACGTCACATTTTCGTAAAATTCGATTTATACCAAATTATTCGAAAGCAAATAAAAGTTCATAATACTAAAATATGCCGTAAAATTGAACTTTTCGAAACCGAATTAGTTTCATAATAGGGATCCTGTTTGTTTCGACAATTCTTTGAACTGATTATTAGTATACTCAGTACCGTTATCTGATCGTATATTTTTTAACTTTCTGTCTGTTTAAAGCTTGGCTTCATTAAAAATTTAAGAAATTTCCTAATTATGAACTGCTGTTCAATAGAATAGAGCCGAATTCCGGGTTTTGTTAAAACTTCCAAGAGTTTGTTTTCCAATGGCACAGACCTTATAGCCGTTTATCTTTAAATTTGATGCCTTGATATCAAGCTTCTTGGATTAAAGTTACTTATTATTTTATGCCACAATTGAAACTACGCAATTGTACCCACTGTTAGCTCCTTATCACTTGCATTTGTTTTTTTAACATACAAATAAATTATTGGTTTACCAGTGACGATTACATGACCTATATAACAACTACATCGCCATTTATAACCTTAGTCTTTTATCGAAGGGTACTTTGTGATTTTTCTTCACAATTTGGCTAATTGACAAAAGATTTGCATTGATTTTTGGTATATACTGTACATTTTTTATCTCTACAGTTAAACCATTGCTATGCTCCGCTGGCTCTAATGTGACGTTTTCTTTCCTAATAAGTTGCATTACATAACCGTTCTGTGTAAGGAGCAATTTCTTTTAACAATTTTGTTCTAACCGCATCTCTTGTAATTTTCATACCAGCTACTCTATAGACCAAATTCTAGTCATTGGTCTATAGAGTTCAGACAAACCTGCCAGCAACAGTACTCTAGTTCATTCATCTGGAACTTTAAAACCGTCAGAATTTAATTGATGTGTCGTGATAATTTCGTATACATATAGATTTAGAATTTACTAAGGCTGTTGTAATTAACTGTAATTGACTCACCATCATCTTTCAGTCGCATCTTTAAGACTCGATATACACATTTGTTTCTTTTAATTGTGTTTAACACGTGAGCCTAAGCCCATAAAATATAAAAGCGCATCGCAGCAAAGGTTAAATAAAACAAATTAGTTCCAACTATGAAAGCATACGAGTAAAGCCAACCATTGATCCAACCACTTAGTCACCTTATACGACAAACAAAAACAACTGTGGATTTTAAGGATATCTTGCTCGTTTTTAGGTAATTTACGCGACTTGCAAATGCCCCAAAGCATGTTTTTAGTCAATTTTACTAAAATAATATCCGTTATATGACTTATAATCTTATAGCTTTTGACTATTTTATAAATTCTAAATCTTCTAAAGTGGCTGGACAACATTTAGAAATTTTGAGTAGTACGAGTATATATGGAGTTGGGGGGTAAAAGCTACAAAACCAGCAACAAAACCTAAATTTAGGTTGTTTGTTTGTTTATTTCATAATAACAATCATATTAATAATAATGATAATGATGATAATACTGTAATGATAAAAAATAAAAAGTAGGGAAAATTATTTTTATTTTTCATTTTCATTTTCCTTTTAATTTTTTTTTTTACATCAATTTTTTAATTATTATTTTATGTTATTTAAAAGTAAACTAATTTCTTGTAAATAATTCATTAAAATTAATATTTTTAAATTATAGAATGAAAAGCGAAGGAAGATGATGATGGTGGTATGTACGAGTATATATAATATGACGTATAAGCCCAGTTGAAATATTATATGTTAAGAAAAGTTTTCTACGTAACAGTGTAATTTGAAGAAAAACTGATATACATACATATAAAAAGCTCGATGAATGGGTGCGCGATGATTCTGAAAAATATTTTTTTGTTTGGTGGTCATGGAAAAAAAATGTTAAGACAAACAAAAACATTATGATAAATATTTGATTAATTATAAAAAAAAATTTAATTTTGCTTTTGATATTTTTTTATTTGCCCATTTTTTTTTTTATTTTTTTTGGAAATTTGTCCGTTTCAGAACGAGATGAGATGTTTACTTAAAAAAATATATAAATTTCCGTTTTACTTTTTGGTATAGAGCGACTTTATGATTCGATGAAAAAGTTTTCCTTTGCATAAAACGGTATTAATAATCATAATAATTATGGTATGGTTGTTTAATGTGTTGTGTTTGAGGGTGGGGTTGGTGGGAGTTTATTTTCTTATAATTGATAAGATTTTTAATAGGCTGTTGAATTTTTAGTTTTAATATTAATTAATTTAATTTGTTTTATTATTAGACAATATGTTATTAATAAAATAAATGAATGTTTAACCAAAGCCTCTTGTATGAACAAAGCCGCAATGATCAAAATCGAACTTAAAATAGAGGTGGTAGAAAGACGAAAAAACTCTACTTTTCATACAAATCGTAAATGAAAAAAAGTGTTGACTTTAAAACGTATTTCAAACATGAAAATGGCCGTAAAAATTAATTTCAAGCACAGACATTTAAAGTTTAGGGTTTAAAGTTTAAATTATGAATGGTTAAAAATTCAAAATAAAATCCGTTTTTTATCTTTAATTAATGTTTTAATAAAAAACCTCTATTTACAAACACAACTATAGTCCGTGATCCGCAAACATGAAAATATAAACAAAATGGAAAAAACAGAAATCACAAAAACAAGCTCTTTGTGTATGATCGAAATATCATACGTCATTGATATTTCATTATTTGGTTTTCTATTGCATTATTACTATATTCTACTAAAATTTCACATACATAAGTAGAAGATTATTAAAAAAATGAAATCTATGTCATTTTAATTGATCGAAATTTGTATATGATATATTTAAAAATTTGGGTTAAATATATGTAGATATAAAAAAAATTGAGGTTATCAATTGAGGACACTTCCAATCTGAAAATGTGAATCAAATAAACCATATTTTCATGTGTTCTTATGGAATATCGTAAAATGTTTGACCCTTACATTAAGCTCAGTAAAAAAATTATCTAATCATTGCGGCTCTGTTATATAGGAGGCTCTGGTTTAACTTATTAACTAAGTCACATGCTTGAAATAAAAGTTGCTATATACCGCAACTTCATTTATTTTTTCAAATTGGAATGGTTATATACTAATTCTATATTAATTATAATTTTACTTGATAAATTTGTAATTTTAATAAGAAATAACTCCATTATGTAATAAGCAATTACACAAAAAAAAATAATATAAAAATAAAGCACAGAATAGGACAAGGAATAGTATTATTTTAAAACCAAGAAGGTACAACATGTAGTGGTGGAAATGGATAGTACGGATAAGTGTTAATATTCGAACGAACTATAAGCGCCTCTTAAATGGTTAATGCAGCTCAATACATCAGAAAAATAAGTGACAAGGTGAGTTTAGTTTACTCGTTCAAAACAGAGCATTGAAGGAGACAATGTGTGAGCCAGTACAAATCCGAATTATCTTAGTTATTAATGGATGATGGAGAAGTTGATAAAGAATCAAAGAAATAATTTATTGCATCGAGTTTCATGGAATAATTTTAGGAATTAAAAAATTTAAAAGAGTTGGTACCTTACAACTTTGAGAATTAGCCCAAGCAATACCGAAAAACAAAACAAACAGTGGTTCTTCAACACACCGCATTACAGATGTTCTGTAAAAAATACACAATGATAAATATAAAGTTTGAATTTAAAGTTTGCGCTGTTGAAGTATAGGACCATAATCTGGAAATAGAGGGAAGATCACCGTGACTTAGAGAACCTATGGAACCTATGGTGGCGTTCTTCAGCGAAAAATTCGTGTCAGGTTTGCTATACTAAGAAAGCTAGCTACTGTTTCATTTGTAATCTCCTTTATTAGTATTTTAAGTTTGTTAAGTTTGTTGCAAGGGTTTTCTGCCACGATCTCTTCGGTTTTTGTTAACCAACTCATTCACTTCATCTGGATAATTTATTATTTTACGTTATAGTCTTTGCTTAATAGCAGCACTTTCCCAGGCCGCCTTCTGTTCAGCTTTATTTTCATAGGTAAACCATTCGATGTTTTGAGTAAGTTGCATTCGATAACATTCTGTAGATTTCTGGATTAAGTTGTATTTACTTTCTAAACGTTACTATTCAGTGCAGTGACTTTATATTCGTTTGGAACTACTTTCATGTTTTTTAATTGTATGTTAATGGGTACAGGCGATAACTCTTTATCTATTTGTTGATTTTCCTGCAATTTTTCTCGGTTAATTACGTTGGGTATATTAATTAGTTACAGTGGTCTCTCTTCTGTCGTTGTTTTTTTACGCCCCGTAAGAATATCGGAAAACTTCTCAGAATTGTGCCAGCTTGTAAGCCACGTTTCTCTAATACCGATGACGTCATATTCATTTTTATATTTACCAACAAGTAAAATTCGTGCGAGTCAGAACGATTTCCGCTAGAGTTATGATATTACTGTGTTTCGGCTGTGGATGAAACCTGTGATGAAGGTTTATCGATCACGGCTTAAGTATATAGTTCAATAAGTTAATGGTTGATATTGGCTGGAGAGAAAATGGCAAAATGATGTGTTACTGCATCGCAAAATCGAAAGTAGGAGCTCGAAACTTTTTCAATTTTTGAATATATTCTGAACCAGAAATGTGGCCAAATTATGGTTTTGAAGCTAATACAAGTTAAACTCTGCTCACTAAATCGCTTACTAACATTTTGAAATCGGAGCCTTAGTATATATGCTGAGAAGAATGTTAGATGTGATCAAATTTCGTGGAGGAAATACTTGGTATTAACGTGCCCTTCCGTAATCAGGTTAAGTGTATTTTATTTATTTTGTTCCTGTTAGTGCCTTCTGAAGTCCAATAATGCTAATAATTACCGCGTAATAACAAATATAGGTAAATGAAGTTTTAATTGTCACACGGTTAGCCAATCAAATACTAACACTCTAACACGTTGGTCTTTACTATTCAATTGCCTTTCAGTACGGTTGTTTATACTAATACACTTGGTTCGTTAAATAATCAATCTTTCGAATATCACTAATAAAGTTTATAAAATATTATTGTCATGATTTTCCAATGGCTAGTCTCGCATATCGATAAGCCAGTGCCATTAAATATAAAAGTTTCATTTTAAAAGCGGGCCAACCAACCAACCCACACTCTCCCTTAAAAAGTAAAAATTTTAAAGCGAAAAAAGATTTTTTTTTTATGCTTCAAACAAAATAAAAATCGAAAATATTCATAAAACATTAAAAATTAAAAGCATGAGTTAAAAAAGAAAATGGGAAATTTGGTTTTTATAATTTTTTTTTTATTTGCTTAGCTAATTGTAAGCCTAGAACTTGAACATTTACAAAAAGTTAGTGAAAATCATGGCCCACATAGTGTTAGAAAAATATATAAAAAATTGTCATTTTTCTTTTTCGAAATGAAAATCTTTTTCTTCTTTAAAAAATAAAACATAAAAAAAAAGAAAAGGGATCGCGAAATTTATTGTTTTTCTTATTTTAATTCAAAACTCATACCAAAAAGCCTTTTTATTTTAGGAAAATTATTTTATTCGTTTTGCTTTACTTTCTTAAAAAAAAAAATAATAAGAAAATGATGACGATGTTGTTGGCGGTGGGTAAGTTGATTCAGATGCGGGGATGACGATGATTATACTTGATGATAAAAATTAATGGAGTTGAAATAAAGCTGAAGCAAGAAAAATGTATATAAAAAAAAACGTTACGCAAATTTGTACTCAACAGTACAGGCTGGGTGCACAGAAATAAATCGATTTCGTCAGTCAAACATTTAATTTTTAAAATTCCTACTCAGACTGTAAATGATATAGTATACGTACATATACACAACTTTCCTAAGTGATTTGTCTTCTTCTGTGCGCGTGTAAAAATGTTAATTTTCTATTTTTTTTTTTTAAATTCAAAATAGCGAAAAACATAACGGGAAATTAAATAGCCTCAAGTAAAATCGCATTAGCGTTTCCTAAATTCGAAACAGCTGAAAACTTTTATAATACTCAAAAATAATAGAATTCGAATTTCAGTCTATAATTTTTATACTGTTCATATCAGCCCTTTTGAAACTGATCATAATTTATCATTACAACAATACTTTTTAAACTTTCTGAAACAAACATAAAAAATGAGGGCCCACAAATTCCTTTTACCCGAAACATATTATACACACACTCAGTCGATTTTTTTTCTATCAATTCAAAAAAAAAAAAAACTTAAAACATTTTTTTTTGTACAGAAATTCAACCCTTTCGAAACCCTTTTTTTTTGTATAGCATATATACACATATAATCATCTCTCAATATCATCATCATCATCATCAACATCCTTGGCGCAGGGTGAACTTCACCCCTTTAATTTTTTTTTCTTATGTTACTCACAAAATCACATGTGCTTTTTTCCCCTTTATGTATACTATCATGTGTGTAGTAATATCAATGTATGTATGTGCTGACATTCATACGTATATATGTGCTTTTCCGACCGAAAGGATAATAATAATAAAGAGAACGTTATTTTCGGAAAATCTATATACAATCAGTTTTCTTGGCTTTCTCTTCGTGTGCAGACAACGCGTGGTGGTGTCACACATTCTTCTCTGTTTTTGTGTATTACATTTTATTTTAATTTTTCCATGTGCGCCTAAATGTTTTGTATGTGTGTACATATATATATGTAAAAGGATAACACGAGTGACGCAAGGTATACGAAAACAGATGAATTTTATTTAGTGTATGTGTGCCGGAGACGAGAACAAAAAAAAAGATATTAATAAAAAAATAACCCTCTCAACTGACAGTATAGTATTTTTTTTTTTATAGTAGAAGGGTTGAATGTACCCAGAACAAAAAAAAATAAATGAAAAATCACCCTCGCGTTTTTTATATATGAGGAAATTTTATTTTATTGGTATATGTGTGTATGTGTGTGTGTTTGTGCTTCAGAACGTGTGTATACATATAATTATTTTTAATTTAATTTTTTTTTGTGAAAGGCTAAAAAAAGGATATACGATACGAAAGAGTTAATATTGATCCGATATTTTATGCTTTGTGTCTATTTTCATCCGTAATGTATGTACGAGTTATTGAGTATGGAACAAATGATTATGAATGTATGTGTTTGATAAGGATTAAAGAATTTTAGTGCGTTGAGCTTAGTAAGTATATATATACATTGTTATTTTATGACGAATGTCTGGCGCCATGTGATTGATTTGAAAATTTTATTGTTGCCTACACCGTATGGGAGCTTAAAAAATGTTTACAAATTTAGAAAACCCTTTTAAAACTGCTGTACATACAGTTCGTTAGAAGGAAAGGATAACTCATACTCTATATATAAAATTGACAATCTAAAGACAAGAAAAAAATATTAAGTTAAGTAAAGAAAAGAAAAGCGAGGAAAAACTTTCATTTGTTACTTGTTTTATATTTATTATTTTTATTTTCGTCCCTTAGGATGAGAGGATACAGATGATGATGATCAGTTTCTATAGCAACTCTTCTTTTCTTTTAATTTTTTTTTTTATTTATTTCGCGGCAATTTTTCATTTTATCTTATTTTTTTTATATATTTTGTGTTCGCTTTTCTTTTAATTTTATTTGTTTTGCGAAGAGAAACTTTTTGCGCTCCTTAATCGATCCTTTTCGCTTTCGTTGTTTTTTTGGTGGATGTAGATACATTTTTAAAATACAGAGTCATATATATTTAATTAACGACTTTCCAAGGATAGATATACATATACACTTGTACAAAAACAAAAATGGATCCTGATGAAATTATATATCCTTTTTTTTGTATTTTCATTTTAACTCCCTCATTGTTAGAATTATTAATGTTGTCTCGCTTATACTCATTAAAAATATAAAACTTTCGCGTTTTTAATGATTAAATCCTTTTTCATCCGAAAAGGATGAAGCGAGACAAAAATGTATAAAATTATAACTTTTATTTTTACAACTACTTATAATTTTTATGTACGAAAATTTTCCACCCTCGCATTATATCATTATACTTGTTTTTGTTAGATTTTTAAAATGGAAAAATTATTATCCTTTTTTATTCGCCTTTTTCTATTTTTTTTTTTTACGTTTTGTCATGGTATGCGAATGTGAAAATTGTGTACATATTTTAATGTATGTATACGAGTATATATGCATCAATTAAAGTTTGTAATATATAAATTTATCTTGTCTTTGTTAATTTTCTGCCATTTTAATGTTTACAAGCGAAAAGCGATAACTTTAAATGGTTGCAGGATTTACATTTGAACTAATAATTAAATCGTTCGAGTACAGCTTCTTATAAAATTTAAAGAAACTTTTAGGAATTGTCACTCATGTGTAGATTGTGAGGTATTAGGATTAGGTGTGAGAAGAAAAAGTTACCTTTACAATCGGATTGTGATCAATAGGATCGTAAAGTTAAGGTTTAAGCGCCCAGAAATATATATCGGGCAACCATTATTCTTATGTCTAACGGTATATATTCTTAAAGGGTAATTTTTAACTTATTTTAGTCATTGATCAGCTTTGATTGTTAAGAATGAATTTCTAGATAACTCCGATAGGAGAGCTAATAGGTTTTTACCGTTAATCTTTCATGCATCTACAAAAAATAAAAAAATATTGACAATCCAAATGGATTACCAAATTAAAGTTCAAATTCGTATGAAGTACAGACTACTCCAAAAATGAAATGGAACACGCTTATCTTATTACCACTATCAAATTATGGGAAGCCGCTTTAGCCCATAAAACATATCGTCGGTGTCGACGCAATAAAGCGTAATTACATTACTGGTTATTTAAAACTGAACTGGGATTTTAACAAATAATTTAGTCTAAAATGTATATTTACTAAACTTAATCGTGTGCTTTATTGTCATAACCCCAAAATAGGTTTGGTGTAAATAAAATTTCATGCTTCGCAAATTGTTGAATTTTATGATTTAGAGATATCTCTTTATTACAAGCAAGTATGCTTTTTAACTTTCTAGCATCACCAAAATGATATAGTGACCTTTTTTTATTCTCAGCTCAATTTAACTTTGAATAGCTAGAACGCATTTTACTTCGATGCGCTACATTTATCGCTTCACAATGTTCTTTTGTTTTATCTTGTCTTGTATTTGTTCTACTTTACCAGAATCCTTTTTGTTTAAAACTTTTTGTAGTCCTAATTAATTTTCCCCGCCTTTTCTTTGGAATTTCATTTTAGTAACCGTCAGCTGCATTCAGATCTATTAAATTAACCATAGCAATATTTGAAATTTTGTTTCTTAATGTATTTGCGGTTGGTTCATAACACTAGTAGTCGCCATCGATGGCGACTACTAGTGTTATGAACCAACCGCAAATACATTAAGAAAGTTATGACGCCATCGTCATAACCAGTTTCTAATGAATCATAATTGGAATCAGTGTTTCTCTATTTTCTCTATTACATAAACGGTTGTTGCTCTGATTGGTTAAATTGATGAGAAACGAGTATCTTGGTGGTATATTATCTCGATTAGGGATGATAGTAAAATATTTTCCAAATTCAGACATTTTGTAACAAAAAAATGTGGAGTTATCCATAATTGGTTTACCTGGAGGCAGGTAATGAAAATATGCCCAAAGGGTTCATAAACATCGGTTTTGTATAAACGCTAGGATCAAATGAGGTTACTGGCTATTTCTACGAGCATTCGACGATATTTCGTTTCTCACTGTAGTTGTGAGTTGTGACTGTTATATATTGATTTTTGGATGGCCGGTTTGAGTTTATCATATAACTTTATCATTATATTTATCAAACAGTTGTTAAATATTGGCTACTGAGAAACCGAACTAGGCCTATCATTACTCACCTACCTCTTCTTTTCCTACACCACACAGAATACTAACTATTGATCGCTTGGTGTCAATATCCGAGTAGAGTCTATCATAACTAACATTCCATCCACTCCTTCGGTTTTGTTATATGTAACACGGGTTTCTGGTGGTGCCCGGCATTCTGGAAGTTCCTGGATCGTCCTTGGCCGTACATTCTAATCTAATTACTAGTTCTAGCTAACAGCACAACCATAAACGTGCCAAAATAAGAGTGTGAAATAAGAGTGCCAAAATAAGAGACACAACTTGTAAAAATTTGAGCTTCTGAGTCATTTTAAAAAAATTGCAACCGAGTTTCCGAAACACAAATGACAATCATTTATATAGTAAACTTTATTTCATAGAATTTTCTTTTCTTCAAAATGCATTGTGCATCGAAAAGGCATACATTTAAATTAGTTCTAATTCTGTGTGCCTCATGTCAAAAATTTCGTCTACATCGCCGACTTTTCTAAATTGTTGATTATTTCGTATCAATGATTCATAGATGACACTAGTTTTAATATTACAAGGTGTGCCTGACTATTCACGATTCTAAATTGTTGACTTCTCAAACTTCAGTTGGTTAAAAAATATTTTGTTTTTAACAGCTATGCTTACACATAAATATTACCATTTTAATATATGTATTTGTTTTTAATGCTTGTATTAAATTATTGTTTGTGTAGTTTTAAAACTTCTTAAATACAAATCTGTAAATTTTTATTTTTATTAACATGTACGTACATAAAAATTGACAACTAAAACGAAAAGCAACCTCACAAGCAGGCTAAATGAAAAATTCTGGTGGTTAATAGAATAACTAATGAAAAGTCGGCGATTTAGACGAAAAATTAGGCATGAGACACAGCATAAGTAAATAAATTGCTGCTTTATGCGCGATTTAAATTCAACGATATTTCCAAGATGCAGATATTTAAAACGAGATAGCATGAGAAATAAAATATTATGAAAAATATGATAAAGAAATAAAACAGTTTTTAATTTTTTTTTTTGTTATTAGTCAGTTTGGCATTTCCAAACCAAAATATAACCTCGTTTGTTTTTGAATAATATTTTGCAAATATATTATAGAATATTGGCGCATATTTTGGGTTTGCATACAAGTTTTTATGTACATTTTTATCATCTACAAAATACTATAAGACTATATGTATATTCTAACCGGCAATTTGTTCCTCCATTTCACTTTCAAAACAATAAACTTTTTTACAGTGTAGTCTAGTCATCATAATATTTTATATTCTGCCAATTCGATTAGACTGAATTTAGTGAATAGGCTGTTCGATTCGTACCTCTTCACTTCAGTTAAAAAATTGAGCTACTAAATATCTCATTGTATTTTTTGATCGTGTAGTAAATTTGGTTGAGTTGTTTTTGTTGTTTTTTGTTAATTTTTTGTTTTTGTTTCATTTATTTAGGTAGACACTTATGGATTTGTATATTTTTTTTGTGTGACACAAAAACTTGTTAAATAAAATAAAATCAAAAATTCCTTGTACATAATTAGTTTTAAAATTTAGATTACAAAAGTATTAGTAAAATGAAACTTCAACATTTTCTTAAAATATGATTAATTTATTGGTATTTATTTGAAGTGAAGAATGTCAATGGAATACCCAAATTCACTTTAGTAACTCAATTATCTGAATATAGCTCAATTTCTAAATAGTAACTCAGTATCAATTCAGTAAATTCAGATGAATTGAAGGGCCCTAAAAAATGATGACGATTCACAGCCTGACCTATAAAATTTGATATCGACATTCTCATTTTTCGGTTCGTTTCTCGGCTTACGATTTTTTTTACAGAAGTCGTGACATCCTTTTTGTACTTGAACAATTTTACAATGCTGTATCTCGTGTTTTTTGCAGATGTCGATTTCGTTGAATGTAAATCGCGCATTAAGTACGATATTTATGTTATCTAAGTTCATAGAACCACCATTGATACTACTTGACATTATAATGATTTGACGGCAATTATTTACCACCAAGGTAAATACTGCTTTATAAATATTAAATCTACTGCTATATATTGTGAAAGTGCCATCGATCGAGCTAAAGCCTGCCATTTTAAACAGGATGAGAAGTCTCAAGCGACTTTGTACGGATATTTTAGGTATCGATTTTAAGGAGTACAAAACTTACATATGTTTGTGACTGATCATATTACCATTGTTTTACTCTTGAATTTTTTTCATGGTGATAAAAGAAATCGGTAGTTTAAACCTGCACTTTATAAATTCAATACAGATTATGCTGCTTTATCGGAAACGTTTTTTTTTTTTTCGAAAACCTATTGCGACTTTAGCAGTGGACGTAAGGTTTACAAAGCGCGATTGTCAATGACAAGACCAATATTTTTAATAAAGTGTCGTAAACTAAATGGTGAAAGCTAGCCACAACTATTTAAATTTGTATTATCTCTCTTTCTCTTGCTTTACATTTCATGAAAAAATTTTGCCGCCCTATGTCACCACGTTGATCGTGTTCGACGATATCACGCCAGCGAAGTTTATAGTTCTTTGTTAAAAAGTTGAATAACTAAACTTATACTTTTATAACTAAACTTATATTTAATAACTAAACTTATACTTTTGCATTAGTATTTGGATGCACCGACGAATCATACAATAGCACCAGTCACCAGATGAATTAAAAAAAAAATACGTTGCAAACTTTTGTTTCGAAGAAAGTGTTTTGTTCCGAAAACAAAATCCCACCTCTAATTCTCCCATGGCATTATGTAGGTCTGTAAAAAATACAAAAGTTGTGTACCCAATCTTCGCAATTTATCCATTCACCTTTACCCTGTTCAATTAAGTCTTACTTCATCCATAGGCGATTTTGAATTTCCATTGAATGTTGTTTTCTTCTTTTTATTTTCATTTTGCTTTATCAAAAATAGAAATTCTAACTTTAGGGTTTCTTATGTATTTCTCAATTCTCTTTTTTGTTTTCAAATACACACGCTAATAAAAAAAAAAAAAAATACAGTACGAAGAAGAAAAGTTAGAAGGTAATTACAAAGTTTTTTTTTAAGAAAATAATTTCCACCCAGCCACCATTGGCAACAACACCAACATCGTTCTGCAAATCTACACAGTAAAGAAGGTTTTTTTTGTGCTGCTTCATAAAAGAAAAACCCATCAAAATGAAAATATAAAAAAATAAAATTTTATTTTATTATACATCTTTCTCTTCTTCTTATTTTTGTGTCTTATACATAACATTTTTTTTGCCTTATACGTTTTCCGTTCTTTTTGCTTTTCTTTTAACTTTCACTTTTTTTTTATTTTTCCTCGTCGGTGGTTGTTGTTGCTTCTCTCAATCCATTTTAATTTCTTTTTAGTGGTGTTCGTATTTTTTTATTTTCATACTTGGTTTGTCTTTTTCTCTAGAGAAAAAAGGGTAGAAAAAAAAATAGCGAAAAGAATTTTATTTTTTTTTTTTTTGAAGAAAATGATTAAGAAAAATAAAAATAAAACGAAGAAGTAAAAAAGAGTAGAAAATTAATGATGGAAATTTTATATTATTTCGTTCTTTACTTTGTTTCGGGGATACGAGGTAGTACACTCACTAAGTTGCAATGGGATTGAATTGGTGGTTGGGTGGTTTTATATCATAGTATATATATATGAAAAAAAAATAATGGGTAGAAATTATAAGATGAATTTTGCCAAAGTTGTGTGGGGAGGTACAGTGCTGGAAGGGTGGATAAACATGAAAATAATGAAGAGTAGAAAAAAATAAAAATAAAAAAAAATGGAAAATTATAGAAAAATAGAATTTTGTTTTTGGGAAAAAGGAGTTTTATGTAAATTATGTTGTATGAAATGGAATATTTTAATATTTTTTTTTTTACTCGGGGAGATGGTATATTTGCATGATTTTAATTTTGGCCCGCAATACAGCGAATATTTTTAGTATGGAATACAAATTTAATTTAGGCAAAGAATCCTTTTTGTAAATTTATTCGGGTGTTACCATAGATTTAATTAATTAGATAATTATTTAATTAATTATATTTGAGAGAAGAATTATAATTAAGTTTGCATACTTAATTATATGTATTTAGTAAATTAGTGAATCCTTAATTGGTTTTGTGCACTCCTTATACAGCACTGTATAATTTTTAAGTAATGTTAAAAGTTTTCTCTTATCTTAATCATTAAATCTACCCGAAAACAGCGCGTTTTTCTCTTCATCAAATAAAATGATTTTTTAAGGGGTTCATCTTAATTTTCTTCATCATTTTCTTCATTTTAATACTGAGAAGATAAAAATTCATAAAAATGTGTATGAAACTTGAATACAAAAAAAAATGATAATAATAATACAGTTATAAAATATTAAGTGCATACCATTTTGCTTGTCTTTAAATAATATACACGCAATGGTGAGTTACAAATCTGTAATAAAAATTTTAAAGAACACAACCCATCTAGAGTGGCCCACTCCCAACGAAATGGTGGTATATTTATCATGACCCATCGCATACGCGTAATATGAAATATATCTATACCAACCTCCGTGAGCGAGTGTAACCCCTCCATGCTGAACCCATTACACCGACGATATTATTATAATGAACATGAAAGGAGACATTTTTTTGTTGTTGTTATAAACTAAGTACAGATAAAAAAAGTTAAATTAAATTTTTAAAGATTTCGAGATTTATTTTTTATTTTTTGTTTGTTTTATGAATGTAATTAGAAATGTATATTACTCTCAAATGTGTTGTTAAAACACAAAAAAAAAATCCAATCTATGTTAATTGTATGGCTTACATTTTTATAATGGAATTTTTATCTACTGGAGGAATCGGTACGTATATAGTCTTCCTACACTAAAGAAAACTTATAAAGGTTGCAGGTTATACAATTTGAAATAGTGAACTTATCAGTTAGTCCAAGGTTACTTTGAATGGTCCTTCCAAACTTTGCTGCAACTTCGTAGTTTGCCTTTTCTTCTTTTTGGACAAATCCATTACCTTTTTTACTGCAAGCCATAACTTGTCTTTATTCGAGCGCTAGCCTTCATTATGTCCTTTTCTGTAGTGTGAACAGTTATTATTTTTTGGTTTAGGTTGATCACGTAATCCTCTTTGGCGACTTGTTTTGCTTCGGGTGATCTAAATTTGACTTAGTGTCCTGTCATAGAATGTACTACGATAAACTATCATAAACAGGGGAATGCATCGATTCTAACTATCCTGATTGCTGTTTACTTCTTTCCGTAGATGCGCTCCTTATCTTCTGTGGAATCTTTCCACTACAACGGTTCTTCAGAAATATCTCCGCAACTGTTCGGGCTTCTTAATTTTTGATTTTAGCTGGAAATGACCCAGCAATTTCGTTTGCTATTTATAGCACTTCAACGTTGTTTAGTTTCATCTTTCTACTTTTTCTTGATTGGGTCCATTAACATGTCGTTAATTTCCGCTAGTACCCCAGCGTTCTTTTATTTCGACTCTGATCCATGTAATTCGTAAGGAAACTCTTTTCTTCCTGCATCAGCGTTGTTGTGCAATAACCCACTCCAATGTTAAAATCAAGCGAGTAGGCCGGTAATCTATCCAGTTGGTTTTTTCGAGTGTCAAGCTGCTTTATTGTTAAACCGTTTCCTGGTTTTTTACTCGGGTAAAAACCCTACTGTAAACCCGGGTTTTACTTTGAAATATTTTATTTTTTGAGGCTTTGGCTGCTTTGTATTCCAATGTTGATGCTAACACTTCGTTTATAGGTTTTCCCTTCATGCAGTTGTTTTAAGGTTAAATTTTATCTGGTCATCTCTTATGCCGTTGATGAAGGCATCTGCGGTTAATGCAAGCCGCATGAGTTTGGTTATTTCCCTTTCCACATCTTAAAGGCATTCTCCCCGCTGCTGACTTGTGTTGTTCAACTGAATTTTACATAGCTCCAACGCTGGGATCAAGGTTGTTTGTAAGCAGTCCATCCATTATGCTGTATTGCAACCTAAAGCTGCGTATAACTTCGTCTTCAAATGATAGAAATTTAATGTCCTCTGGCAGTTAATTCGTTTCCAGTGTGTGCTTCGGTGTGCATAGAAGACTGCTTCTGTAAAGCTCCAAACTATTTTATTTTGTCTTCCAACTCTAGAATCTTCCCCGTTTTAACAGCTGCGATCGATAACTTATAATCTTGTCCAAAACTGGCTTATTATAGTTCAATAATAAATCAGGCAAGCATTAGTTCAGACTAAGCATTAGTTCAGGCTGCGGTTATAAAACAACTAGCCGATTAAGAATTTATTCTGCGGAAACTGGTACATTTTTTGAACAATCATCATCAAGTGCAGCACTATTGGCGGCATTATATTGGCAAGTTTACAATCAATTACCTATAGTCATTTTGAAATATTACTACATGAAAATGTGTTACTCTCGAGCCTCGGGCCATCGATAACATCTAAAACTACACAAACTGTCGCTTATGAAAATTTTACTGAATACATTTTGCTATGATATCTTTTGGAAATAATAATTCAGCCAAACTCACTTCTAGAACCAATAGTATGAATTCAGAAACGGTTCAACAAGATAAACAAACATGAACAAATTGTCGTAGTGACTATGATGTAAGTTCTAGAAGTAAAACAGACAGGTCGAAAGCTTTTTCAAGGTCGAGAATATTATTTAATGCTTGATTATACGATGAATCTGATGTATGGATGAATGTTGGTAGCTAAAGCCAAATTGTTGTGGTATTAACATGTTATTTGATTCCAAATGATCGTATAGTCTTTAGTTTACCTGGTTTTCAATTGAAAACTTTGACAATTTTCAATTTAGCGAGGAAGTAGCTGAAGCAATAACAGAATATCTTTGTAAGGTATAGGAAACCTGAGTCGGGGAGATATTTCAATGTCATGTTACGAATCATATCGGAACCCGTAGCTCTATATACGACTGGCTTCGATAATATGAAAGACGTTCTGGTCTTTCTGGTCATGTGAAAGACGTTCTTTGGGGATATCCCATCACCCAACAATATTACTGATGTCACGATGATTTTTAGTTGGACTTTTATCGTTGAACTCGAGATTACTTTCGTAATATAAGAGGGTTTGAGTTTAGTTTCTGTGCTAAAAGATTCTACCTCCTCAATGGGCAATGATGGTAAGCTACATAGGACAAATCTGCGGAAGTTTTATTTGGTTCCCATGTGTAGAAAAAAGGAAATCCCAATGACGTTAACTTCATTTATAATGACTTTATTATTTCCCGAGCTTAACTCGATTTTAATTTGGTAATGAATGAAGGTAGTTGTTTAGTTGGTTTTATATTTTTGGAAATACCGGATTCACTGCGATTTTTATTATTTGATTCATTAAGTAATGATTCATCCAGTTCCCGTATGTTTATGATAGTTTAACGGGTATCCCCGCTTCCGGTATTATTGAACGATGTGCTATACATGACATGATTGTTTTATAATTTTAATTGAACACTCACTGTCAGAAATATAGAAATTTATAAACAGCAAAAGAAAATTAGTTGGTTTCCGATCATTAACGTTTAAGAAAACTCTAGCGCCCTTCGGATTGGACTATCCGAAATTTGTAATATGGTTGCTGTCTGTGAATTTAAAATTCTCATTTTCTCAGAGGATGCAGTGCTCAATGATTTATTACAGCTTTACAGTATTAAAGATGCAGGACAGGTCAGAGTGTCCCAAATTTTTATTAAGAAATACGATGGTCTGGTTCATCCTCTTACTTTTATTTTACAAATAAAATCTTTCGGCCAGGATTTCCCAGGATCCTGAGAAAAGTAGCCTGGTTAGTAACTATCGTGGTATTACTATTCTGTCATCAATTCCAAAAGCTTTTCGAAGATATGGTGCAGTGACATTTATTTTTCATCTAAAAAATGTAACCTTTGCATGAGTTAGTACCATATGTGAATGCATGTATTTCAAGAGGACTTGGATGCATTTTTCATTAGAACGACTTGTAACACACTGTCTTTAGATGTGAGTAAATGCAAGCTTCTCTCTTATTCATTTGAATTTGTTAGCCTATATTACATCGTACCTGCTATATGCAACACTACCGTCGATAGCGTTAAATTTGTACCCGATTTGTGTGTTATACTCTCATCGGATTGAACGAATATAACGTGGATTTGATTAAACGTAATTGTAACGGTTTTTGCGATCCGCTCACACTTAAAGCCTTATATGTGGCATTTGTTTCAAATATAAATTAAAAGCGTGCAGAAACCATTCATTATATATGCACTACGATGTTTACCTTTGCACGGAGGTTCGAGCACCTTACTTCTATAATCTTTTAAGACTTAAATCATAATGTCTGGTTGATTGTAGTGATAATAGTGCACGCCTTTAGCTAAGGAAATAGAACACTAACGAGGCCGAGATCACCTTTACTGTAAAGCACCTAATAGCTTTGGGACTCATGGTCTCCACCTTTTCACTATCGTGATTCCTAAAGATTAACGACTTTCGAACTTTTTCATGGCTGATATTGTATAAGTTTTGTTACGGTTGCGAATTGTCAGTTTACTAATCCGTTTAGCCAGCCAACCATTTATTCGCCTCCTGCAACATGCAGATACTGAGATGAAATTCTAATGATAACATGCCCGTTCATATAATTAACGAGAAATGCGACTATGCCGCAGTTGCACAATTCATATAATTAAAACCTAGCCGGCCCTGCTCTAACCCATTATTTTCTCCGTATATAAAAAAAGTTGTCTCTTCACTCTACTCTAAATCTGCCAACATTAGTATTTTAATCTATTTAATTCCCTATCCAAAAAGTCATTTAATTCTACACTCTTTCTCCGAACAATACCATTATATCGTGCAACAACTCGCAACAATTTTTATTTTCCCGGTTTCTTTTTTTTTTTTTTTGGAAATGATTTATATTTTTAATTCACATTTATTTTAGCATATCTAGCTATGCGTACATTTTATACATAATTTAAAATATTCTAAACTACTCAGATGATTCATTTGCATACCCAAAATTAAAAAAAAAAAAAAAAAAACAAAAAATGCGTACCCTCACATTTTTTTTTATGTTTGGGTATACTCGTCGTATACATACACACATTTTTTTCTGTTGATTTTAAATTGGGAAAACTATATGTACTGTGCTGGGATGATTTTTTTATTTTTTATTTTTGGAATGAGGTGGTTGTGTTTCTATACGATTAGATGAATGAAAACCCTTTTTTACGATCGTAAACGTGTTACTCACATCAATCGGTTCAATGCCAATGTCTGTTGTAATGCGGCGGTTAAAATAGTGGATTTTATGTAACCGGCATATAGCATGTTAGATTTATTTAAATTTTATTGCATAAAATAAAAATTAAAATTATTAATCGGAGTCTGAGTGACACACGAGAGTTTTTCGACAAAAAAATATATAACCCCTTATCTTGTAATTCCGTGGGGTGAATTTTTTGTTTTCTACACACAAAATATCAGATACATAAATATGAAAAAAAAAAATCAGCTGTTTTTTATATTCAATATTTGAAATATAAAAAAACGTTGGTATCAAATGTACGTACGCGTTATCGATTTTTTTTTTGCTTGAGAATCACGATGAATGGGTTAGAAAATGCGAGACGGTGGTGTGGTGATGATGATGATGATATATAGTCACCCCACAAATTTTTTTGTATTTTTTTTTAGATGGGTTAATTCTATATATTTTTTTATCTATCGAGTTTGGAATATCATTTTTCAAATTACAACTAATATCGTTTTTAATTTAGAAGATTGCATTGGGAATTTATAAAATTGTAATGTGGGTTTTTGAAATTTTTTTTGTGTTTTATTTTTTATTTTGTTTTTCGTGAAAAGCTCGAGAATACAAAGATTTTTTAATTTAAATCTGAATATGACATCAATGAAGAAGAAAAATTTAATTAATTTTAAATAATTATTTTTAATTATTTAATATTTGTACGTTACGTGAAAAATTCTAATGAATAAAACCAATTAATTTTGATTCATTGTTAAGGTAATGGACTAATCTAACATTTTTTGAAAATGTTTTCGGGGAAAATTTATTTTGTGTATAATATAAGAGGTGGCCAATTTTTTAAGCATTTGGAACTCTTTGCGTTTGGGTCAATGAGTGTCGTGTTTGAATCCTATTGGAAAAGAGATATTTAAGGAAAAATTCGGCACATGATTTTGTGTGATTTTAGTGTTGACGTTGCACACAACTATGACCTCAGTAACAAAAATGAAAGAGTTGTCTATAACACTCGTAATAGTAGCCTGATTTGGATGAGTAATACCTAAATCGAAAGCTCAAAATTTTTTTTTCGAACTTTTCGTGATCCTGAAAGCATTCAATATAAAAAGTATTGTGACTATGTTAATCAGCCTTCTTTAGAGCCAATGAATGGAATTAGATTTCATTGGATTAATTATTGGGCAAGGCAGTGGAGTAAGGTAAGAAAATACATTTTGTAAGTATAAAAAAAATCCGAATATCGCCCGAAGTTATCCGATGAACGATATTGTAAATTTGAGAAAATCTCGTTTAACAACCAAAATTTTTTTAAGTCTTCCAATTCTGCCCATGCAAAACTCCCGAAACTCTAAAACCAAAACACTTTGATTTTATTGCGATTTTCATTTTATTTTTCAGTTGTTTAACGATGAAAAGTAAAAAAAAAAATTTTTTTTTTTGAAACCTTAAAAAAATATTAAAAATTTAAAAAGAAAAACGAATATCGTAAAACATGATGCTGGAATGATATGGTGAGCTAACAATGGAGACGTACATAAAATGTACAGAAAAATCGTACACCTTTTCTTAAATGGTATGGAAAAACATTTTCTTCTCATCTTTGTATTTTTTATAGTTCGTCTTAACAGTATAATTGTGTGTATATGGTAATTTTTTATTTTATTAGATGATAAAAAAAAGGAAAACAATGAAAATTCATATATTCGTTGTTGTTGGATTTTCAACGAAAGGAGATGAGTAGAAAGAACATTTTTTAATATGTATAGGGAGGCATGTATAGGCGAAGGGATGGCAAAAACAGGGCAATTAAGATATGATAAATTTATATATTTTCCTTTAGGATGGTTGTTGTTTTTGTTTTTTATACTGTGCTGGAGTAGATTAATTTTAATGCACGTGGGAGATTAAAAAATGTTCCTTTTATTATAAAAAATATTTACCGCCCATATCTCTTACTTCTCTTTTATCGTGTACTGTATGTACATCATCACCACCCTTCATTTGGTATTGTACAAATTTCCTTTTTTTTTCATTAAATCACGGATAATTTCAATTGTTTTCAAGTAATTTTCCAAAAAAAAAAAAAAAAAAAAAATACGCACAAAAACATTATTTATTTGTTTTCCTGTCGCTTTTGGTTTGACTTAACTCCGCACGCGTACTACTACTAGTCCAGTATACATATTTATAATTAATTAATTTTCCATTTTCCGTTTTTCATTTTTTTTTAAACAAACCGCATAAAAACAATAAATATAATTAGTATTTAAGATAGAATAAAGATTAATTTGCATTGAATTTTGATTAAATGTTGTGGAAGAATTTTTGTAAAAGAATGCGACATTAATTATCGTTGGATCGAAAATATACCGCAACCGACTAATAATCCACACCCTCACATCCCTCGGCCTTAATTCAAAACAATAATTTCACTTGTTTTATTTATTTAGAAAAAAAAACTTTTGATAAAGAATTCAAAAGCAGGAGAATTTTATTTTATTTTTTTTCTTATAATTCTGGTATTCTAATAAGAAACCCATCAAGAACAGGTGAAATTATTAATAAAAAGAAAATTAAAATTAAATTCTTGTTTCATCATCATCATCATCAGCATCACAATCATGATCATTATGTACATATACATGTATATATATATAAACCAGTGACCACGCCTTCCCGTTGTATTAATAACCATGATGATGTATCAAATGATTATGCTACGATGATGATTATTGTTATGATGTTAAAAAAAAATTCTAAGTACTTAACTGCTGTTGTTGTTGTTATTCTTAATTTTTATTTTCTTTAGTCGACGTCTTTTGTTTGTTGGCTAATATTAAGAAGGATTTTAATGATTTTAACTGAAATCATTTTCATAAAATTGGACAACCGTTAAATCAGGAAAGATTTTTATTTTTATTCTTTTAACATTTTTTTTTTTTGCTTTTTAATTGAAATTTAAAAACGAACAAATCTTACAATGACAGAAAGTGTAGAGTGAAATTTAGTGTACATAAATCTTGTGTATATGGTAATTGTTGGTGTTTTACAGTTCACTGCTTCAGATTATCAGAATTAAGATTTTTTTTTAATATTTAAATGTTGGTAGATGTATATTAGTTCGATATTTGAATTCCGCAAAGCATAAATTTAGTAAATTTTAGGTTTTAAAAATCTTCAGGAAATAAATTCTTATTTATCTTAATAAGATATAAATTCGTAGATATCAAAAATTTGAAAATATTATGCAGTTACGAAATTTTGTAAAAATTGGTTTTTTAGTTTTAATAGTTCACATGTTAGATTTGCAACATTCCAAAATAATTATATAATTTAAGCATTTTCTTTATTTGCTAAGTTGGGTTGCTAAAGCTAATACTCAATATGCAGACAAAGGTTATTTAGTCCAGAACAGAATTGTCAAAGATCAATGTAAAAGAAAGAAACTAGTTTAGAAAAAAGAAAAATTGTGCAGATAAGTCTGAAATTAGTAATAGTCTTGAAATTGGTTCAAGTGGTTCTTATTATTTTAAGCCAAAATTTATTTGCATAGAGTAAGTTTACAATAAATTTTAAATTGAAATGAAGAAATAACCAGAAAAAAAATGGACAAAAAATCCAGAAAGGGATAAAATTTCCTGAAACACAAGAAGAGCTAGGCGAAGCTGTGGCAAAATTGCAATCTCGTTTTAAAATTTCAACGATTATCAGTAGGAACCAATACCCAAGCTTAAATATACAAGTCACTTGCGATTCGGATGATTACCAGGTGATTATACCAGCTTGTACGTTCAATGATCAGGAAGTATTCACGATAGCAAGATTTGGAAATGCAGTGAAGTTTGTCTAAGCGCAGTTTCGAGGTTCTGCTTTATCTACTAAAATGTCTACCTAATAGGAAGTATTAAACTCATAGAGGTATTTTGGCCAAATGAAAAATAATCCTGTTTGGGGTAATCGAATTCGTGTGCCTACTGAAAAGAATCCGCAGGTTTTACTTTGTTGCTTATAGTTTTGCCGATATAAGAATGCATTTAAACGATGTATATGAAATCGAGTAAAATGCAGGCAGTGCCGATAATAAATACAATGGAGTAGACGAAGACGAAGACCTTTTTAAAGTCATCAGAAAAGTGCTGTAATTGCCATACTTCTGAACATAAATAATTTAAATTGATATATTTAAAATAATATTCAAGTAAATTTTAATAAAATATATTAAATAATTTTACAAGTTCATAAATTCTCTTAATTCTCTGTCTAATGCGCAATTTACATTCAAAGGTATTTTCAAGATGCAGATATTTAAAACGAGATAGTATGAGAAATAAAATAATAAAATACTATGGAAAATATGAGAAAGAAATAAAATAGTTTTTCATTGCATTCATTTTGGCATTCACAAACAAAAGCAGCTTGAACTATAAAATTTGATATCGGGATCTTCATTTTTCGGTTCGTTTCTCGGCTTACAGATGTCGATTTGTTTTGCAGAAGTATCTCATGTTTTTTTGCAGACTTCGTTGAATCGCGTATAAATCTTTAAAATTCTAACAAAATGTTGCCTCTTTCAATATGCATCCTTCTGAGATTTAACTGCTCCAAAAGAACTAATCTTAGCAAAGATTTCTGGTTTCATTTGTTTCCAAATTCAATGTCATTTTTGTTTAGCGCTAAAAATTTTTTTTTGATGTTTTGGTATTTCTTTCATGCCACGCCGTATATAATGGCTTACTCTTACAAATTGATTTTTCTAGAAACGGAAAAAGTTCGAAAAAAAGCTATACAACCTTGTCAGTTACAGTGTTGTTCTCTGTAGTTTTTCTCTATTTTCTTTATTCAACAATTGAAGTGTAATGGATGCTGCTGCACTTGAAAATTCTGTAAATTTAATATGATTTAAAGGTAGGATCAAGTTAAATAAATGCCAACTTTTCAAAATGTTTGGATTGGTGACCAAGTTTTTGATTTTTGTTATTTTCTGTCTGATTAAAACCAAAGTTGCATCGTTCAAGTTACATTTTTTCAGTTAACGTTTTCAGTATTCCGTCATTTCTGCCAAATCATTCATTTGGATGCTAGACTGTATTTTTTCCAAATATTAATTTTAGTTGGAACAAGTAGTTGTTGTCACCTAAAAGAGCCTTTTTTAATGTATCCTTTTATTACTGAGTAAATCAAAAGCCTTTATTGCCTAGTAGAAGTAAAAAGTCAAAATCAGTTTTTATGAAAAGAATGTCTTTATCTGATTTTAGTGCTGCATTAATGTAGGAAAAAGCAATTCATCAAAGTGACGTCTTAATCAACAATTTTACTCTGCAGTATCGTTTATCAATCCTTTTACTCAATCAATAGTTTTATAAATTGAATATTGAGTTGCATTAATTGCTTTCCAATCGACCACTAAATGTAAAGTACTTATAGATAAGTTCTTAGATGTGTGTCTTTGCTGAGTTTTCACTTCTCATAGCTTCTGATGCAAAATAGTAAGAGCAGTTACGATTTGCGTAAGACAAAGACACACACCGAAGTACTTAAATAAAGACCAAGAGGCTGATCAAGTTGCTTTTTTTAGACGAATAAACTTCAAAATTAAATAAAAAAAAAAAATTTATTCTCTCTAAAATTTGGGTATTTCAATAACTTTTTGAACGTTTTTCTCTGATGCATTTTACCAGAGTGATACTTGAAATCTTAAACTATGGAAGTTTAACTAATAATTTGATCAGAACTATAATTTTCTTTGCGTTGAAGTAAATGCATCACCTTCCTTGTGATGTAAGAGCTGACGGAGATAGTTCTTGGGTTGTTTGAGTTGTCGAAATCGAAGAACTGATCATCGGTGCATTAATCGGTAGTTGTAACATTATTGAGGCTTCTATGCACTTTCTGCATCGTCAACAGCGATTTTGATTTCATTTTCAAGTAGCCATCTGGATTCTCCGTGACTGTTGCAAAGTAAATTGGAAGGATGGTAATTATATTAAAATAACGCCAATTCTCTTTATTTTTATTTTGTTCTGTAGATTTAACTCCAGCGCCATCTCTCGTATTAATTTAAAACAAAACTCTAACGAAATATAAAAACAAAACTAAAGTGAGATAAATAAATATACTAATTCATCCCTACCTTGCAACCTGCCAATATATTGGAGATCTAATAATGGAAGGAAATAATGGATGATTTTAATTTTGAAGATTCGGAACTAAACAAGAGAAAATTTATACCTTTTACAATTTTAGTACTGCTAGATAATGCTTCAACTCAATCTCTTAATTTGAATCATAGTTGCGAAAATATTAGAGGTATTGGGCTACGAGGATGAGAACAGCCTTATCAATCAAGATTTCGTTGCATTGAGACCAGATATGGATTCCAAAATTCAAAATGTTAAGGAATCAATAAAAGAATCGAAACTAACGGCAGCTAGATTATCTTATTTACAGCTAGATTATTTACAGTTCTCTAAAAATTAAAATGTATTGCATTTTAATCACCGTTTGGAACCTTTTTATATATATGAGATTTTATATATATTCTTATGTACATTTCTACTAATTCAATTTGCGTATTTTCGTTTTTCGTACAATGTTTTAGGAACCTAACTGCAACGCAAATCGTGCTTTGGTGTAATAGTACGAAAATGGATCAATGCATGACAAAGAAGATAATTTCAAAAAATTGGTAGGAAAGTTGTAAAATTTTTGCCAAAATTATGATGTATATTTTTATTAATTTGATTTTAACGTTGAGTAAATTTTGAAATTTTGAATGAAGAAACAAGGTCTTTTATACGATACGATTCGTAAATTGCGTTAGTGTCATGAAATCACTGTTATTGAGTCCCACTAAACATTACTCAATTTTTATTCTTAAGGGTAGTGGAAATTAATACTGCGGTTCCTGACAATCTTGCGTAAATTTTATTTTATAAATGTAAGTGCAAAAAGTAAACGCCTTGTGATCTATTTGTTGATTTGGATATGCAAGACTTTAAAGATATTTTTAAAATAACGTTTGTATCCACTAAAATTATAGTAAGGATTGATCCAAAAACCCGGTAATTTACTTCATCAATGCCAATGCTAGCTAAATTTTTAAATCGAATAAAAATTGTACCCTCGTTTATATCTTATATACATTAAAATATATTTTAAATATTCAAAGTTGAAATATTACGAGAAAAATTCCTTTATACGAAAAACATTTTCCTGTTGCCAGTAAATCCTAAAAATAATACAGGAAATAATAAAAATTAGTTTTATAATTGTAAACGACAGTTAACATTTTATCGAGTGGACAAAAAAATAAAATTTCAAAGTTATATACGAGTAAGCTTATTTCCGTATCTTAGCGGACTTGATAAGAACAAATAACAAATAAACACAATTTTCGTTTTTTCCGCATAACAGATATAAAACATACATAGCAGCATCATTCCTCATTTAAATTTATTATTTTTTTAATTTTTCCGTCCATGTTGTTGTTTTATTTCTTTATAATTTTCATAATGAAAATAGAAAAAAAAAATGGGAAAATTTTTCGCGTGGCAACAAAAAAATGTAAAATAAATATTCCACTCATATTGTACATAATACTGTGCTATAAAACTTGGACACCCATTCTTAAATTATTTTTTAGAAGAAAATTTGTTGTGAGTGTGTGTGCGTGTGTTTTTGTATAATTGTACAAGTTTATTATTTTTTATGAATATTATTGCAAGATAATAAAACAGTCTATATACTCCAACATTTTTCCATTAAATAAAATTACCTTAAAAGAAAACAGTTTTGGACGAAAAATAGGTTCTCGGTGATTTGAGCTGCCCAAAACTAAATTAAAATCATTTTCAACACTTTTTTCGTATGAAACTTCCGCAAAAATCCTAAAAAAACAGTTTAAATGTCTGCGTCTTGAAGGTCGGAAGAATTTCTAAAACAATAAATATATTACCGATGCAAAAAAATAAAACAATTACGCACTTCTGTTCATCTAATTCTAGAGAGTTACATAAATCCTTTACTGATTTTAGCACATCCTCGTCATAATACAACATTTCAAATGTTTAACAAATTCGAAATTAAAAAAATGGGAAAATATAATCAAAACCCAAATTAAAATGATTTGCAATCCCTTACTGTTTTTATGACTGTACATTGTCACTGGCAAAAACTTAAATGAAAATGTATTCTGCTGTTTGCTTATCAGTAGTTTAGTTAGGATATAAGAGATACATTTATTCACTACCTTGGCGATCACCTGCTATGGCTGAGTATAAATTAAAGTGCAACATTTATATTTGGGGGATCAGTGGATAATATAGTTTTGTTACACTAATTTACTAACTTTGTAAGTGAGGCCACTCTAGTAAGACTGTGCTACATCAAGGAATACATCATGTCCTTATTTATTTGTGTTTTTAAACATTTGTTCTATACTTGCGGTCTCTCGAAGACTTCGATCGATAGTGGATTGTTTTTTTCCTAAATTTGAACTCTTTATGGTGATAACATTTAGGCGTTTCTTAAACGCGAAACAATTAGGAAAACATCGGCCCCAAAATATCGCAGGGAATAAAACATAAAAAAATCATCATTATAGATATAGTTTGGTCTTATATCGTGTTTTTGAAATAAAAGGAATACAAGCTTTCGGTTCCTTACTATATGCAAATAATGAAAAATTGCACTAAAGATTACTTTAACAAAATAAGAAAATCTGCATTCATATCGTTCTTGTTAAGTGTTAAGAAACCTTTGCCTATATGCTACTTACAATACTTTGCATAAACTAATGTTAATTAAAAATATTTAATTATTTTAGACGCATATTATTTTTGTGAAAAATCGTATCGAATACGAAACCACAACAACAAAATTACCTATCAATCAATTATAAATGTATCGCTTGTCGACGATATATTCATCACTTGACATATTTAATCATCCAAACCCAAAATCTTAAAACCAAAGCACAAAGCATTAAAAATTCTAATTAATCAATCAATCAATCAACAAAATGAAAATAAAAAATAAAAAAAAATAAACAGACGAAAAGCTTTTTCTATTTATCACATTTTCGACACACAAAAAAAAATTGAAAAAATTAATTAGAGAATTTCATTCCTAAGAACTTACCGGTGGTATAATATAAAGAAAATAATTTTTAATTAGAAAATTTTCCAAACAACATAACAACATCGATGGATGGAACGAGTCAATTAGTCCCGAGGAGGTATATATGCGGACACACAATTTTAAGACGACTTCAAACGGAATTTTTATTTTTTTTTTATAATATAGAGCGCCCAGTATACAACGGAGATTTATTTCTAACTGCTTTGTTTATATGAAGTCTTATCACATTTACCTTTCCATGCCGATAAAAAAAAAAACGTAAGAAAACAAAAAAATGTAATTTATAATTTTAATGATTAATAAACAAACCAATAATTAATCAATCTGCCATTTTGAAAAATTAAAATAAAAGTAAAAAAAAACAAACAAGTAGTGTGATGTGGACGATGGAATAATGAGAAATAAAAACAAACAACAAACAATTTGCTCAAGTACCATGGTAATTTTACTCCATTTCCATTTCCCTTGTTTTTTTTTTTTTTTGTAATCAAATTATATTCTAATTGCTACCCTAGAAATAATTATAAACACAACAACAACAAAAGTACATAGAGATGAATGTAAAGAGGAAAACCGCACATAAAATTTTTTTTTCTTTTTAACCAAAGTAAAAATAAATAAAATTTAAAACTTTAAATTAGAATTTCGTTTCATTTATTTTTTTGGGGTTTTTCGTCAGTTTTTTTCCTCTTTTTTGCGTAAGTAAAAGAAATAAATAAAAAAAAAATAAAATTACGTGGAAATTTTCATTTCAAATTTAAATTTTAATTTTTCCGAGTTTTTTACATCTTTTCGTTGGCAAGTTAGTTAGTAACTCAGTAGTACTTACTCTACGTATTATTAGCAAATAAAACCGTAAAAATTATGAAAAGGAGGTAAATTGGTCATGGCTTTGCCAACTAAACGAGAAAACCTTTAGGTGTACATAATAGTACAAAAAGAGTAGGAAAGCAATTTTCTAGTTATGCTTTTTTTTAAATAACTTTTTCAATGGTTGATTTTTGATGCTAGATCTTTAGTAGAATGTAGGAAGTAAATCATTTACAGTTAGTCGTGCCAGTATACATATACCTCCGGTAACACAATAATTTTAACGATTAAATATCCCAAGAGGCTGGTGCAATATATATGGCCCATTTCGCTAAGCAGAAAAGTGAGCTACACAGAGTGAGCTATTCAATGATTTCTTAAGAATATAATACGATTGAATACAGGGTGGCTGAGACCAAGGGTTACCAAATGAAAACTCTGTAATTTTGTTAATTTTGATTATTTTTTATTGAAATTTCGTGGAATATGTTGAAAACAAATTACATTTTTATGAAAAACATGTTACTGCTCGATATGACCTCCTTTGGCTCTGATTTTTTGATTCAGTCTTCCATAGAAAGCATTGCATGCTGACTGAACGTGGGCTTGCGGAATTTTATTCCATTCTCGAACAAGAGCTGGCTTCAATGCATCAACACTTTGGACCATATGGAGAAATCCATGGGATTCAAGTCTGGTGAATATGGTGGCCATTCGTTCGACGAAATCAGCCGCGGAACGCAATTTTGTAAAAATTGCTGTGTCGCTCGAGCTTTGTGTGACGGTGCCAAGTCCTGTTGGAATGTCCAACGGTTCGTACCAAAGTGTTTACGTGCCCAAGGTAGCAAAGCATCGTTTAGGATCTTTTGGCGGTACACCTCTTGGCTTACCTTGACTCCATGTTCGATGAAAACCAGAAGAGTGCCTGCCATCTACAGTAACTGCAGCCCAAACCATAACATAAGCTGGTGATTGCTTACGCATGGCAACTCTTGTGTCCAAATTATCGTTGGACTTGTGCTCTAACTAAACACGATCATTTTGTTTATTCAGAAACTGTTGAATGGTGAAAATTTTCTCATCAGAAAAGACAATTTTTGGAATCTCATCACGTTCGGCCAAGGCCTCCAATGCTCGTGTTCTTTAAAGCCTAACTTTTTTTTGGGCCTCCGAAAGATCTTGAACTTTTTGTATCTCGTAGGGCTTCAAGTGTAGTACATTTTTCAATATGGTTTGAATGCTGTATTGTGAAACATGTAGACGTGCGGCTAATTGATTGGCACTTTGACGAGGATTTCGTTGGATTCGTTTCTTCACCTTTCGTATCATTTCTTTTGATGTTGCTGTTTTTTTAGGACCGCCTCTGTTGCGTTTAGCGATGCTATCAGTTTCGTTGTATCGAATTATGGTTCGATACACAAACATTTTATTCACATTCAAATGCTGGAGCTGACGAACTATTGCTGTTTGTGAATTGCCACCCAAATACAGTGCAATTACACTATTACGTTTGAATTCCATTACGATTTTTTTATTAAGATATTAATTTAGAACAATTATTTGTTGACCACATGTAAACAACTAACCAAACTTCAATCTGATAAAAAAATGACGCGCGAAAATGACAACTACACAAATGACAGCAGAGTGAAGTCAGTAACATTTGGTCTCAGCCACCTTGTATATGTATATTTATTCGGGTGTTTTTTCAAGCTGAATCTGTCAAATATCTCAAAAAATAAGCACTCTACTAAAAAAAGGCCAGTATCAAAATTTAATCATTCCGCGGGGAAATACATTAGTGCTAAAATAATTACCCCACTCTCCTCCTTTAAGGTGGGGTGGGGGTTACTTTGAAATTTAAATAGGAATCCCTATTTGTTTTGCAGAACATCGAGTTACAAGAAATACAACCTTATTCAATTAAATTTACCTCTGGCATATGGCATTCATCCATTAGACCTGAGACAAATTCCAAATAATATTCGTAACAAACGAATATTTTCTCACGAAGAAAGTTCTAAAATGTTCGGTATGGAGTTCATTTATTATCCAAAAGATAGGTGAGGGACTCCTATAATCTCTACAGTTTTATAAACTTTGGAAAATTAAGGTTAAGTTGGCCACGAATATATTGGTTGTTGATAACTCCGCCGTTCTATACCAGAGCAACGCCAACTACCTAGATTTCACTTTGGATTCCCGACTGACATTTTAACTTCATATAAATTCTAAAGTTTTATACACAAAGTATTATCACGAAGTAATTCAATTATCTCGTTGGCAAGTCGAACATGGCTTTGTAAATATCAATCAATCAATAAGAAAAAAATATACATTTATACTGTATACATACCACCTTCTTCACCAAGTGAAACATACACAAACTGCATTGAAACGATCTAAACAATTTACAATCTTAGCAAGCCGGGTGATTCTTTGGTAGTATTGGGGGATTTTTACCTTACAAAAGTAAGCTGGTCTTATGATGAGGATATAACATGCATGCTTCCATCCTCTACTCTATCAGATATTGAGTGTTGTTTTATTGCCTGCTTTTACATTGGTAACTTTCTTGATTTATTCCTCGCAATGTGAAAAAAGTACAATAATGAGCAAATGAAGAAGGTTACACTGATTATATATTTTTTTGTCGGTATACATAGCTACACGCATTGTCAGAACTTTTAAAGCACTCGTGGAATTCTTTCTCAGAGGAAATCGAACATTATAATGATTATAATAATTTAACACATCAAAAATTCAAAATTATAACTATACAGGTTCTATGATTTATTTAGTTCGACTTTTGGCTTCTTCTGATGCTGACGCTCTATGAGTGATCGCCGAAATGTTGAATGAACATTTTCTGAAAATTAAATTTGAACTTACTTGCTAAATGCCTGCTCCAAGTGAAATCAACTTTGAGCATACATCTGATATTACAACACTATATTTGTTTTATGGTAAACGACTGATATGAAGTTGACAGAGGTATATGTAAGCTTCAATTCTAACTCTGTTCATAAAATTTTTTGAAAAGATCCGTCGTCTAAGAATATCAAATAATTGGAAATAACCAATTTGGTTTTTGTTAACGCAAGCTTTTTAAGATCGTAAATATGTTGCCATCTTAATGGTTCATCCTTCAAAGGGTTTTGAACTCGTAAATCATACAGTTTTACTTTGGAAATTGAATACTTGGAATAGGAGATAATTATATTCTATTTTGTCATATTGTAAGTCATAGTGAGATCGAGGACCAACCGTTATTACAATTTTTATCAACTATATTTTTTTCGTCTGTCCGCAAATGGAATTTTTGTTTAATGCCGATATAATTAATGTACGAACTTTTTGATTTATCGGACTTATGCAGAAAATTGCAAGCCAATTTGAATTTGATAAAAACCTTTTTGAGGCAAAATAATTTAAAGATGGAAGAAATTTTGATATCCTTTGAAATACATATTTGGTTAAAACATAAGAACAAACAAGTATTAAACTGTAACTTCTAAAATACATATAATGGATAGTTTTTCTTGAATAAACCGTTATTATTTATTATTATTTACTTAATTTTAATTTGCTTTGATATTCTCTACAATCCACTGCTATAAAGCTCAAGACTTTCGATTTGTGGTTCTCTTTGTGATTGGACACAGGCTAATTTCCTTTTCTGTTCTTCCCTTATCTGTTAAACTAATGTGTGTATCCTTAAACAAAATAGATATCAATGTTCTCCTCACTCTAGTAGAACTCAGCGAGAACTCTACCATTATATTATTAATATTTTAAAATTTTTGAATCACAACACTGACACAACACTAGCGGATTTTTCAAAATTAATGAAAATATTTGATTTTTGTTTTTCAACATTTAAACAAAGGGGTTGATAGTCATCGCCTACTATTTTACTGATAAAAAAATAGTTACAGCAGTTTGAGATTAAACCGTGACGTAACCAACTAAGACACGTGGGTACAAATAATGTATTTGGATCATAGAAAGTAGCCAGGCAAATCAAAATTTAAAAAAAAATTATAGCGTCTTTTCTGAGAAAACTTCAAAGCATCTTTCAAACAAATGCAGATTCGAGTAACTTGTTAGATCTTAAAAATAGCCTATACTATTACCCCAAATAAGTAATTATTTTGAAATACGTGGCACGTTTCATACCAGTTTTTTAGGCAGTTGTCTTAGATATTAAAGATCTCCTTTGTAGGAGTTTTTGACAAATCGCATTGATTACGAGTTATGATGAACACTTTTACTTATCATGAACACATGTTCACTTGATTTTTTCAGTAACATTGGCCAATAAATTTAAATTTCGAATCAAATTCGACAGTGTGTGCGGTGAATCCTTACTTATTTACTATTTTACATCGGTAAGAGTGCGATTTTGTTCTTTATGTTCAAAAAATTATTTGAAATTTTGTTTGGCTTCGCTCGGCTTCGAATTTGTTTATTACTCACCCAACAATTATAATTTTTGTTTCTTTTTTTTAATTTTAAAGACGAGACTATTACTACCCTAAACATAATTCTCCTCGTGAATACCTATTCGAAATGATTTCAAACGAACTCCTTTTTCATTTCATCATATAAATCTAGGTACATGTACACCAAAATAATAAATCTGAGTTTTTTTCCTTTTATGTTTGTTTTTCTTTTAGTGACTTAGTAACTAGGATTTTATGGGCCCATTTTCTTTATCCTCCTTAGAGAGCAAATGAATAAAAAAAAAAAGTGAAAATTTCACCATTTCATGTAGTTAAGGTGGAATGGGAATTTTCCTTTAAAAAATGTTTCTTCGTTTTTGACAAATAAACAAAAACAACAAAATAATGGTATTATAAGAAAAGAAAAACTTAAGGAGGATAAATACGATGATGATGATGATGTTGCGATGAAAAAAAAAAGAAAATTAATTTTAATTTGTTATCATTTTTGTTGCTGTAGTGTGTTGTTGCTGTTGAAATAGGTTAATTGGGAAATTTGATAATTATTTTTCATTTTTTTTTTGTTTTATTTACATAGTACATAATATTGGAATGATAAGATACCGGTAAGATGAGATATGATTATAATTATTAAGATAAAAGATTTGATTGCACGAGTTTTTTTTTATTTTTTTTAGTGAATTTATTTAGATTAATTAAGGTGTGTGATTAATTGGATTTTGGTGTTTGTTGTTCTTGTATTTTAGATTTTAGGTGTGGCCTGAGATTTAATTCTCTAACAAAATATTATATAATTAATTATAGCGTATATATACGCGATATGGGCATGGGATGTATAATTTTTAAGTGGTCTTTATATGAAGATATATATCGGTAAATTTTTAATGTTTTATATTATTCTGTATATATACATATATAGGATGCTAAAACCTTTATATTTTAGCATAAAAAATATGTTAAATCTGTCCCAGCGGTAATAAATGTTAAAATAAAGTATCAATATACTTAATAGCGGTTCTGATTTTGTTTGGAATAATAAAACAAACAAAAAACTCATCCACACTAAATGTACTGGTAATCTGAAAGCAAAACGTGAAAATTGTTTTACTTCTTGACTCGTCAGATTCTTTTTTAAAGAAACGAGTATGTGGTGTGTATATATTGGGTTGGAATATATTTCCTACGTAGCTCCAAATATTATTCCTTTATGTTTCAATAAATATTCTTAAATTAAAAAACATTTCGTCAAAAGCTTTAATTTCAATCAGTTATAAAAAAATAGAACCATATTAGAAAAATAAGCCTTTAGAGATTTACGAAAATTAATGAATACTAGCGACAAAAGATCCTATCAATATATGATAGTGACATCTAGCGGAGTAATTTAGGAGAAATCAGTTTCTTCAAAAAAATAATAGATGGCACCACCTAGAAAAGTAGATATATTGGCAGTTAGACATGATCTTTTAGACCTACGTGAATTCATCAGTTTAAGGTAGATCTCTCGCTTTTAATTGTTTACATTTATAAACTGGTCACAGACCCAAGATAGTTGTA
Source organism: Tipula confusa (assembly GCA_963556175.1). Lineage (NCBI taxonomy): Eukaryota > Metazoa > Arthropoda > Insecta > Diptera > Tipulidae > Tipula > Tipula confusa. The sequence goes on from OY744476.1 coordinate 8,437,660, forward strand.
AAAACCTGCTATTATAATAAAATGTAACTATGAAAAATCCCTGTAATCTATACTGCCAATCTATACTGCAAAAAATATTTAGTTCTGTTGTTGACGACAAATTTTATAAATTTTAAAAGACTTTTACCCCAGCCTAATATTATATGAAAAATTCTTAAATTAATGATAAAATTGTTATGTTGTTAATGGGTGGATTTCTTTTTTTTTCATTTCTCATTCTTTAGTGCACATACTTTTTAATTTTTACGGTACCAGCGGAAAAAGAAAAATTATTATTATAATTCTAAAGATATACGTATAAGATTTTCTCTGAAATAATAAACAAAAAAAAAAAAAAAAAAAAAACGACGACGACGGAAAATAAAGCAAAAAAATTCCACTTGTAATGATAAGAAAATACAAAAAAAAAAACGGTAAAAATTTATGAAATGTAAGACCCTAGCCAACCGGAGGAGCTCTTTTCCATTTTCTTCGTTTTCATTTTTAGTACACAAAACGAATTAAATATTAATTTTTACCTCCACTTTGTTTTTTCTATGTCCTGTTTACATTTTTATCGTTAATGAATTTGCGGATCATTTTCTTTTATATTAAAATGGAAAGTTTATGTTGTTTAATATTTACAGTCGGCGAAGGGTGTATGAGATGTTATGAAGAGACCTTGGTGTGTTAGGGGATTTAAGGAAAATGTTTCTAGCGCTGTTGATTTTATCGCATATTGGTCATTTACTGCGTGCCATTACTAAATAAACATTACAATTTTGAAATGTTTATATAACTTTTTTTAGTCTTTGGAAATCTAAAGCTAAATAATACTGCAGCAAAATGGTAACTTTATGTTAGAATCACTAAGTTACATTGTATTTTGTTAATATGAAAATCGATCGTTAAAAATACGTAAACGTAAGCAAACGACCGACTTGTGATTAAATTACCAGATTTATCCAGCATCTCTACTTAAGGCAGTCGATGGGAAAACATCTTGCTTGAATCTAATTTAAATTGTCTAATAGGTTTTTCTTTTTAGTATGGCAATATTTTAATAATTACATGGTTTTAAGATGAAAACTTTCATCACAAATTTTAATATTATGCCAGTGGCTACAAGTGGCTTAATTAATTAAATTAATTTTTTTTTTACATATTTTTTTTATTTTTTTATTGTTTACAATTTTAAATTTAAATAATCAAATTCGTAAATTTGCAAAGGCTTACCCCTTATAGAAGTATTTAGACTGATGACCAGAGCTTTTGTTTGATTTAGAAAACCTTAAAGAGACAAGTATAAAGATACGAAAAAAAAAATTGGAAGAAACTTTCAACAAAGATCAATAATTTAATTACCCCAATAACCAACCGTAAAATATTTAGGAATAAATAAAGGCCAATTTTGTTATTTGCACTCCCACATTCAAAACAAATAGAAAAGGTAAAGAGAGCGTTTCACAACTGTAGTCGAATTTTCTATTCATAAAATATAAACCAGACAGTAAAACGAATATGTTATTTATCAGTCACTAATTAGACCAATTTTGACGCACGGTAGTCCAGTTTGGTTTAACTGTAATAACAGCTATATCGATTGGTTAGTAAGACTTGAAAGGAAATGCACACATAGAATTTAGTTTCTTGTGCCGAATATCTGTACATCTAGGTTTTCATTTAAGGGGTTATATCAAGTTAAGTGTCTGCTATTTACTAAAGATCATATATATGATCTTATTTAGGCGCATAGAAAGTACATCATCCACTTCATTTTATCGGCTACAACGAGTATAGATTTAACTGGTATTCCCTTTATATATAGAATCTTCGCGTATTTTTTCTAAATTTCAAGTTGATTAGGTCTATGGGTTCCAATCCCAACGGAAGAAGTTTGAAAAGGTATTTTTCATCACTTGCTTGCAATCGGTGATGACGATGAACACAACGATGATCTTCTGTTGGAGTGCAGAATCCATGGACCGAACCATCGTCCAGGTCAGTACGGGCTGGCTGGAGCAATGGAATGTGCAGATAGATATTCAAAAGCGAACCTGTATTCGTGCGTCTTTTATTTGACTGGTGACGGCGTAAAGTAGGACGTTAAATTAAGTTGGAAGAGCTTCAGCCCCAGTAAAAGTTGCATGATTTAAAACATAAAAAAGCAGTTGATTAGTTAGTTTTAGAACACAAGATTTGTACGATAAAGATTTTTTTTAATGACATAAACTAACCGTAAAATGAACATTACATGAATAACATACAAGCCTGCTAATTTTAGGTAATATATTAAGTAGCTTAAGGCATCTAAAATATATTTAAACGATGTTGTCAATCTGGGTTTTGAAAATTTAACATCTACACGTTATGACATTCACACGTTAATCACATCAATTTTTGTAGAAATTAAACGGGTATATTCCATAAATTACACTTAAAGTTGAAATTCGTCAATCGAATGAAAGACCCGGCTTTGGGTTTTACCCTGTACGTTATCAATTGAAATTTTGTTTTTAATTAGTTTATACTAATTAGTCACAAGCTGCAGTCATATGAGTGGTAACACAATGTGTGTAAATATGTATATGTTCTTTTTAATGCAAATTATTGTACACAAAATTATGAATATTCATAAATTATGCAATCGATCGAATTTTTTTTAAATTTAGCTTTACTATCGAGTTTAATTGCAAAGTTTGCTCTTCGTATTAACAATTCGGAAATTTAATCGACCACGATTTGTTTTAATTTAGCACATAAATCTCCAGTAAATCAAGCATCAAGCATATAGCTCCCACCTCATGGATTGCTTGAACGGGCTCTATTTTGACATTCGTATAATTTAAAGTGATAGCTAATGAGGAATTATATACCACTTTGATATCAACGGATTTTTGTTCCAGTGGCGTCATAATTAGCGACTATAGTGATCGTTTTGCCACTTATTGTAGGGAATATTGACTTCATTAGTATGGCAACTTCAATTTTTCCAACTTCAATTGGAGTCTGGAAGACACATACATCTGTTCTGCATCTTTCTGTGATTGTTTGGCCTATATTGGAGCAAGGAAAACAAACAGTCAATGAAAGCATTTGGATTTGGTGTTTTATTCAAATAAACTTTCATATAAAACACTAGTTGCTCGTTATCTTCCACACTCCTACTGCTTCAAGTAATTTTTCATACGATTTTTCATACGAATATTTTGATTTTCGATTACTCGCAAGATGATTGTGATTCAATTATCAACTTTCTAGCTGATATTAACCGAACCCGCGTTTTAAAATTTGTTGTACACCTAAAAAGTTTTGGAACTTCATTATATTAAAAAGCCAAACAAATGGTCTACCTCTAATTTGACTTACAATTTTTTTATCCAAAAGTCCAACGATCCTTTGTAATACAGGATCGCAAGTTTTTTGCGAACTTCTTTAGTAGTCTATTTGTCATGGATGACCGTGTGTCAAACTTTCTCTTGGTCTCTAGCTCTAATTTTTCGAAAATTGCCTTTTCTCAACAAGACGTAATGGATGCTCTACTTAAAATTGGTGGCTTTAAAGGTTCTGAACTGGATGGTTTGTCTCTGATTCATTTCTGAGGCTCTGCGCATTTAGGTTTTCAATTAGTTTGGATTACTAATCTTCCTACAGAGAAAAATCAAGTTTGCTACAAGAAAAATCATTACTGTCAGCCCAACAAAACTATGAAATGTTTATATGTTTAAAGTGATCACGTGAACTTGCGTTTTTCTAAACTACTATAATGTTAACAATTCATGGTTTGCCCGTATACAAATTCGATTAGTGGTTCTCAGCGCAGATACATCGTCATTGCACCAGTAATTTTTGGTTCTGATTATTACTTTTCCTGGATCCATACCTATAATGGCCAATTGATGATCATTTCTCACGAATTTGGTATATATATCCGACCAAAATGATTTCTAATCTAAATGGCAATATGGATATTCTTATAGACATAGACCGTTCCCATGGGATTGATTGCATTAATTCCGTGCTCTTGATATTCAGAGGGGTTATTTTGCGAAGTTATCTTTTCAACCTTATTCGCGATTAGTATGGCAAAGTGAACTTTTATGCCTGATGGATGGAAAGCGACCGCGTTGTGCCCAATCCTTAAAAAAAGAGAGATTGCTTAAAATACGAAAACTATCGCGGCGTATCTCTCCTTTGCACAGAATACATATATTACTGTCTAACTTAATATTAGAGAGCATCATTCCCCTGTCGAAGGAAATTGTAGGTTACTATAATAAGGATGTCTTCCAAATATATCAGTCATTGATCAAGTTTTTCTGCTGAGGATGATTCTTTCTAAATATTACGAAACAGTTCGTGACGTTCATCAAGTGTTCTTGGATAACCAACACGTCGACTCGGTCACGTTCTGCGCGCCGATCCAAAGCTATTGGTTTAGCAATCTATGGGAGGAGAGCCGCTGGCACAGGGCACAGGTCGTTGTCGGTGGTGATGGCTACTCGGGAAAGAGAACGACTTTTTGTCGTTCTTCGGGTTTTCTGAAACAACACGAGGAACACACTCGGGATCCAATCCGATAAAAACAGACTGGTGATTCGATCCAGGCCAGCAATGGCCTTTAAAACCCGGTTTATTATTATAATTATGTAAGGATAGAATGTACTATAGCCATAATTAGATCGTGCGGGCTATCGTAATGTATACGCCTAATTCTTTTTTGCTATTATTGGTCGCTAGTTTGTGTCGTGAGTACTTATCTATATTTTCACATAAATTATGTTAGTCACTCTACTGATAAAGTCTACTGAAACCTGAACAAACTCTCTAAACTGATAAAATAAGTAAAAACCTTTCTTTGTTATAAAATCTTTAGTTTCGTGGATTCGTGAACTCAAATTATTGACAGGCTCATGTTGTTGTTTTTTAAACTACTGCAAGTTCCACGGTCAATCCTGAAATTCTTGTTTTCTACGTTTGGCGGGGTCTATTAATGTTTTGGCGATACCCTTATATGTGGTTTACTTTGTATTTCTTGAAGTCATTCAGGAAGTATCGAGTACAACGAAAACATTTGCTCGGTTCCACTTAAACGCGGAAAAAATATTCCTGAGTACTAATTTTTGGTAATTGTAGTTTAGTTGCTAACGGCATTGATGGTTTTTCAGCGTAAAATTGATTGACTTGGCTAAAATCTCACTACGAACCTGAAATTAAAATAGAAGCCTCTTGTTATTTGATATGGTAACAGCAAGTGTGTGATTAAAGTATTCTACTTGAAATTTAAATAATCGAGGTAATAATAAACATTTACGAATGACGAGTATATACCATCGATGACGTTCAGGTATATAGTTAGAATCGCATTTATTCATTTCTCATGAAATCTTAAACATGTTAATAACTCATGGATGCATCCCTACTGTTATTGTTTATAATTAGAATTTAGTTTTATGGGAGTTGCTGTACATAAAAATCCATTACAACGATATCGATTAGGTTTGGTACGCCCTATACTAAAGGATTAAAAAATATGCTGCATTATAATTAAACCCTTTTGGTACTTTTTTTTGTGTACTAATGAATGACTGTATCCTAGAGTCATAAAATAAGACGAAGCATATAGGATTAAGAAAAATGTAATCAAATCATTTGGGAATTCCATATTTAAAGTAGTTTTTATTCTATAAACGAAGTACTTAAATTTATTTCACCCATTTCACGAGAGTGTCTATATATGTATATTGAGATATCTTGGTAACAACAAAACAATGTTATTCCACCATAAATTTTTTTGTTGTTGTTGTTGCTAAAACATAAATTTATCGAGGATATTAAAGAACCCAGAACCATATTATAACGAAGAAAAAGTAAAAATTTCAATTTTAATTTTCTTTTTGAACTTTTATTTTAAACATTTTTTTTTTCATCGTTATTTTCTTTTTGTGTTCCGTTTTCGTCGTCACCAAAAACATAAACCTTAAACACAATCGGATCGCCTTAAACCAAATATACTTCGACATAATATATATATAGCGCAGTTCAAAAGTGTAAGTAGCAACTACTTTAAATCAAAGATGATTTCACTCGTATATAAGTTTTGGCGATTTTTTTTCGGGATAGATGCTGTCGTTGGGAATGATCAAAAACAAATTTTTTTTATTTTACATTAAATGCTGAATATGCATGTATATCCCTTTAAGGTAAAATATGTAAAACGCACATATATATTTCCGCCGAAGATTACAAAACAATTAAAATTAATGGTGTGCGGTAGATTTTTTGAATTTTGTTTGCTTAAGCATTTTCAGGGTGTCACTAAGAGATAATGGTATATCGTTTTTCATATTACTTTAATGTATGTATATACATATATATGTATGACATAATACTCTTATTATACCCAGCTAATACACAGATGAGAATAAAAACGAAAAAAAAAAATGAAAATGTAATCGTTAAAATTTACCCTTTAATTTTCAACCCCATTAAAATTATACGCATACAAAAAACAAAAGAAAATTAGAAAATGTATATTCAAAATGGCTGACACCCAAAATAAAATTATAATGATAATAAATAAAAATAAAATAAAATAAATGAAAACAAAGTATCATGTTTCATTGATTTTCCACGAGTTGGGATTGTGTTTATAGGTTTGGTTGGGGACACATCGCATATCACCGTTAATGAACATTTTGTTTATATCTGAACGTTTCATACTCATATCTCTATATCAAAATGGCTGTACCGGTTAATTGTTATTTTTTCAACCCTTTTTTCATATTTTCTCATATTAAAATTTTTCGCGTTTTCCATCAAAAAACTCGTAATTTTTTTTTTAAGTGAACCCCCCTAAAAGTATACATATATAAGCCAGTGTGTATGTATATAGTATATATTTAGGCGTATTTTTGTTTTTCTTCAATTTTCATTTTTAAATATAAGACTGGAATGAAATAAAAAAAACTGAAGGGGCCGCTAAATTAATTTGCTCTAAGGGGGTATAAGCGTTTTTCTTATACTTTCTTTTTAGGTTTTTTATTTTTACAATACTTCTTAAACAAAAAAAAAAGTGTGTATACATAATAGAAGAAAATGAAAACAACAACTATATAGAACATAAAAAGAAGGACTAGAAGTAGCAACGCAGCAAAAAAAATAAAAAAATCTCTCAACCTCTCATCATCATTCTTAATAATTTTTCGTTGAAAATAAAGCAAAGAAAAAATAAAAATTTCCTTTAAAATAAAAAAAAAATCCTAAGAAAAAATAAAAATGAGAACAATTTTTTTCTTTGCGAAAGGATCGAATTAGAAAAAAAAAGAAATGATTAAGGATGAGTTACACGATGATGAAGAAAAAGAAGACGACGATGATGATGATGATGATAGAAAGCGAAAAATAAAAACGGGAGCGTTCAAACAATGAATTTTTTAAAGGTTTTTCGTTTTCTAATTTGACGAAAAAAGAGGAAAAACAGAAAATTAGACGATATGGTGGGACACAAGGGGGGCGCCCAAACTTTTTTCGTTTTCACAATTTTGTTGTTGTTCTTGGTTGTATTCGAAAGCGGGGGCCTAACTGAAAAGAAATTAAAGTTTTTGGAATGGTGCAGAATTCTTTTTTTTTTCTCGGACGATTTTTTTTTATTTTTGGGATTTTATTTTGACATTGAATGGTTGGTGTTGATGGAAAAGAATGAAAATGATGACGAGAAATTCTTCTCGACTTTTGTTGACGATAAAAATAATAATAATAATAATAAAATAAAAGGGTGGTCCGCTAATGGAAGTTTTTTTTTGCCTTGTTCAATAGCAAAAAAAAAACAAAACATAAAAAATTGCCTCCTGAAGAATCTATTCCATTTAAGATATACATTTTTTTGGTGGGCCTTGACTTCCTTTTCCTTACTCTCCTTCACCTCTTTAGATATTTATATTTGACAATTGATATTTATATTAAAGTCAACACTGAAAATTGTATGATAATTTTTTTCAGCTTAAAGCCATTTGGAGAGATCAATGCAAGTACACTTATATAAGTATGTATTTAAGAAGCAGGGCAAACACTGCGAAGAAATCGTAAAGATTTAAAAGTTAATTACTTATATTTCATGTATTTTTAATAGGAAATTTATAAACATATAAATAGTATAAACATATAACATATTAAAAATGTTATCCAGTTAGTATAATTGAAGTGCTCCTTATTAAATCTGTATAGTTTTAATATTTCAAAATTTTAAAATTAAAATAAATCTTAAACAAAAAATATCCTAAAATATAAAACCGAAAAATATTTAAGACTGGGGTCTTAGGTGGATTCCATTAGGAATAGGAAAACAAAACAAAATTGACAGCAATTATGATTTTTTTTTTAAATATTTACATAAGCATTGCACAACTTCAAGTACTTTTATCATTTTATCTGAACCTATACAGTAAACACATATATTTTTCTCCATAAATTCATCTGAAATATGTGAGGTACATGTTGCTTTAGGTGTACCACCTCCCACGTTTATTAATTTTAAGCCACTTTGGATGTCAGGCAATTTAACTACCTATTCATTTACTACCATTTCACCAACTCCATAATTTAAATCAAGTATATATGGGCATAATAAGTATATGTATTATAGATAATGCCACCATTTAGACTGCGTATTTTCTAAAGTTACCGCATTCACTCTATTATCATTTACATTACTATCTGTTGACTACCATGGTTCAAAACATGTATATACTTAGCTCCAAATAATCTTTTGAACCCAACCTTAAAACTATCGCAAGTGTCCTCATCTCTTATATGAATTTGTTATGGTTACTAGCCCAATTATCAACCACTTTATGTTTTATAATTTTTGAAAGCTCTTTAGTGGCTACCCTAAATATATAACGATTGTATTAATGTATTTCTATGATAGTACGAGAATTAAGCTTTTGAGGCTTAAAGAGGATATTCTTGGAAATAAGCAATCGGTATATTTGAAAATCTGATGTCCACAAAATAATGCTCTATATATACTATAGAGCATTATTATTGCCGGTACTCTTAAATCTCAAGTAAAGAGATAGCACAGAACGCTTGAAAATAAGTACTAAACTGGCTGGTTCGATCATAAGCTTACGTTAGTCTCAAACCTATTCTAACTCTTAGAGGCCCAATGGATTATAACCCAATGTATTATATAGACATCTCTTTATATTCGAATAGGAATTACTATTTTAGGAACGTCCTAGTAAAAAGAAGCTAAAGCTTGATATGCCCTGCCTGATTAAACCAAACTTTTTAAATACGTTACGTTAAATTGCACACGTTGCATTGCTTCACGTTGCATTCCTTTTTTTGAAAATTCATCCGTCATTGATTCAAAAAAAAGATACATGTTGTGTTTTACTCTGATTAGTTATGGCTAACTGTTAACCGTTTAATTGAATAGTTTAGCAACAGCAATTTTGTAAATACCTCTTTTGAGTTTTTTTGGTTTAGACCCTGGCAATTTAGATGATCGTTGCCTCGTAGAATAATTGACCTGTTTAAAGCTTAAGTATTCCAACTTACACCTAATGTAGATGTTTTCAAAAGTTGATAGTAAACGTCCCTTATTGCGTCTCAAAATAGACCTTTTGTACCCTTTCTGAGCCATGATTGAGATTCCAAAGATGCTGGCTTTTGTTTTGACTCTCGGTCCAACCATTTTATAAATCACTCTATTTATTCCTGGGTTTGTTTGTGAATAACTATATAGTGGCATGCACAACAATTTGATTTAATATTTAGTGAATTTCAAATTTTAACTATATATCCTTGATCATGTGTTCTAAATTTATAAGTCCTTAAATTTTAAAAACTTGTAAACTTTACCAATTAGCATCTATTCCAATTTGAATTGCATGATAGTCTTGAAAACAATTTTACCACGCTATAACTGTTGAGCCTACATTTCAATGATGTTTTAGGGATATCCTTGTTTATATATTTATAGAAGAACAAAATATTTTTAGGGGTTAAATTTAATAAAAACTTAAAGTAGTAAAAGTTTTAAAAGAATTGCAATTTTCTGTGCGACATCCCGCAAAACATGTTTGGCTGGAATTTAACGCTATTTTTCTTTCGATATGGTAAATTTTATTTAGTGGTGGAAGTTTCAAGCTTTTATGCTATATTGTACTTTGTGATATTAGAGCTATTATAGTTGACAGAAGTAAGAGTTAATATATATTTTTATTATTTATAGTTACAGGTGCGCTAATGAAGCATAAATGCGTTCCCTTCATACATGAGCCAATTTTATTGATAGTTGACCAATCTTTTAAATTTATTATGCGCAATGCCCGTGATCAACAAATTTTCTTCGCTGGTCGATATTTTGGTGACTTTATATATAAAATAATTATATAGATGTCTGAATATTATTATTTGAATATATTATTTTGTCTGTGCCATTTAATCGGCAATCTTTAGCTTTCAATGACTTTATTTAAAAAAAGTCTTAATTTCATTTACAGCAGTTTTAAATCATTTACAGCTATTTTAATGACATTCAATGAGAGAACTACAATCAAAACACATTCTTTACGGGAAGCTAAGTATAGCTTAAAGTTAATTTTTATTTAATTTGTAATAATTTAATTAAGTAAATGATGGTACATCATAATTTTTCTTACATTCAGCTAACGTCACTTTATTTTGAATCTGAATTATAAACATTTAAGCTACTCTTAATTTTAAAAGTTTAAATTTAATAGTTTAGCTTAAGACAGACATTTATTGGTCAAGTCGTTAGTTCCTTATTTCGAAGCTTAAGTCAACTATATATTTATATATATATATAAATATATATATATATATATATATATATATATATATATATATATATATATATATATATATATATATATATATATATATATATTAGCTTTAACTGATTTATCTAACGACCACAATCCTGTCATATGCAATTAAACAGAAGATTACACAACTTTTAGTAAAGTGTTAATATCATGTTATAGTATACTAATTCGTATACTATTTCGAACAATTGTTCGTCAAAGTATTAATCTAGATTCGAATAGTAGAAAATATAATTCGGATAACGATGAATCTGTACAGCTATATATAACGAACTTATTGTTACGGGTGGCATGTTTATGAAACAGCGAGTAGGAACCATTTTCTCGTAACAAAAACACTTTCGTGTTATTATGATGATTATCTACGAACAGCTGTTGTATTTTATTACCCGAGCTCAGCCTGGTGGAAGTAATTTTGGTCGTGAGTGTTTTCGTAGATAATCTTCTTAAAAAAACAGGAAAATAACTTACCCCGACTCCATGCTTCATGTCATACTCAAGCCTACTGTCGCAATATTTACCTCATCATTGAATTATCAGCATCACAAAAAAAAATTTCCGAAAAGTTTACAAAAAAAATCCGTATCTAATAAAACCACTCGGTTGTATATTATATATATATAAAAAAAATAGTATAAATAGAAAAATTTTTTTAAATACAATCCTTAATTAAACTTAATTAACAAAAAAAAATAATCATAAAACTTACTTATCCTAAAACTTACCCACCACCCCCCGCGACCAACACAAGCCTTAATATCTAAATTATAATTTTTAACCACTATAATTTTTATTTTAAATTTTTTTCTTGTTGTTGTTGGTGTTGATGTTGTTATTGTTGTTGTTGTTGGGTATACCAAATAATTTAATTATAATTTTATTTTATTAATTTTATTAAATTTTTAAAATTCAGATTTTTTTTTTTATTTAATATTAATTTAATTGTATTTTTTTTCTAATATTTTATCACTTGAACATTTTTCATATAGTTATTGTCTAATAATTCTCTTATGTTCACTTTTTTTATAATCGAAGGAATTGGATTTTGTATTATGCCGTTTTTGGATTATACAAATAGTTAACTTATAATCACTAATCATTAATTCATTGATAACTTCTGGACCAATCATTGTTAGAGATAAAAAATAATAATATTTCAGGTGTGCAACACCTATTCACCACGTACGTTGAAACGGCTGATCGAAACGATGGATGTAACATTATTTGCAAAGCCCAAACACTGTCTGTTTCATTTGTGAAAAATTATTAATCTAAAATTGTATTAATTGGAGAAGTTGTGAACTTAATAAAATAAAAAGAAGGCAAGTTAAACCGTTTAAAAAACTATGAACTATTTAAAACAAATTATTGAAACTAACATAAAGATTCTCCGAAACAAACGATGAAACAATTTTCTAATGGAAATTCGTGGAATCAGACCTCTGGAAGGTAATTAAAATACTAAAAAATAAAAATCTGCTACCTTTGAGGATAACCAACAAAATATCATTAAATAATAAAGAAAAGGCTAAAAAAAACTGCTCTACACTTTAAACAATCCCACATTTTAACTCAACATGATTGTATCTAACTTACAAATTCGTGGTTAGTCTTGTAAGGACTGCCGGTGTCAATTGTCTTGATAGATTAAAGCTTCCAACGATTTGTGCACCCAATATGTATTTTATCATCAGCAATTGAACTATATCAGAATAGGGCTCATCCCCTTGTTCTAGCGATAATAATCTTGCTTCTATGAACATTAATTCTATTTTATTTAACTGATCGTCATTTCCAATCTTTGTTAATATTGATGCGAATTCCTCGTTTTCTTGTCTCATTACTTCGGTTATGGCTCGTAAAATTCGAAATTTTTCAACAATTGATCCCAAATTATCCATTACTTCTTCTGTTTATAATTTGGAGTTTCTCTAACGGCCAACAATCGCCTTAAATAGCCTATCCCGAGCACTTGCCTCCCCCTAAAAGTATCAGTATCATCATTTTTTCGGATCTATAGTTTCAGCACCGCGATCATAAACTTGCGTACAAATTTATCGTCTCTTATAGTTTAAATACCGTATGAATGGATTTATCTCCAATAGCTACCACAGGTTTACCCATTCATGCACACCCTATAGAACTGTTAACACCGCGAATCTATTTTAAAAATGTCTATAATCAACCTAATTGTGAATGTCGTGCCGCATCCAGCCGGGCCCATCAAGAACAGTCGTAGTGTGAGTAAATTTTTCGTTGGCTCTAAGTTTTTTAGTACGGTTTCTTTTTTTTGCAATTACACTTAACATTGTTTTATTTTACATATCGGAATTTACTTTCGACTCCAGATCCTTCACCTAAATTGAATTATAGTTACCATTTTTCATATCACTGAGATCACATTTTCTCGTCACAATTTCTTGCAAATTTCTATCGTTTTAGCTATATCTAAATCGGAATCGAATTCTTTTCTTCGCTCCATAAGGTTTATTCTCTTCATAAATTCGATGGAATATTAAGCATTCTCCACTATATCAGTTTCTTCGAGCCGAAATGGAATATAAAATGTGACTATTTTCGCTTGTAATCTGCTAAATCCTTTGCCATATTATAATTTTGGGCATCTTATAATTTGTGAAAGTTTGCGTATAGTAATTTTTTCCTTTGGCAGTAGCGTTGTATCTGAAAATGGATTGCTTGAGAGTGACTGCTTTAAGTTCTCTTCGCCTCTCTTCATATTTATCCAATTAACCAATTATCCATAAATTCGAACCATCTTTAGATTCTTCAATTTTTTATAGTGTTTTTCAAATCCTTCTCTGATTAGTAGACTGTTTAGTAAACAATTCTTCAATTTTTTATAGTGTTTTTCAAATCCTTCTCTGATTAGTAGACTGTTTAGTAAACAATCGGTATAAAGATAACCTTTATGGAGGATCTAGACATATGGAGTAACGCAATAAAATCAAAGCAGCCTCCAGACTTGTCATCTATAGATGCTGTTCAAGGCGTTGACATTTCCTTTTATTTTGTGCTTTAGTGAGCAAAAAGTATTTTCTTTTAATTGCTTAGTAAATGGAATTTTTAAAAAAACTTATCCTGTATATAAAATGATTCTAAAGGAGTAAACTCCAAAAGACTAGTTAAGTAAAGTTTCATTAATAGTCCGTTTATTTCAGTGAGATTAGCACTTGAAGGCTATAAATTATAATTCTATAGAAGATATAGATTTCACGTATTTCTAAAATCTAAATATTACACTTTGAATTTCAATAGACAAATTTCAAGGATGAGCTAATTAACCGAAATATGGAAATATGGAACCGAATTAAAATGTTTGTCATGTAACGGAATCCAGAGGTTTAGGTTTTAGGTATAAAACTTAACTTCTTTTAAATGCTCAATTTGGGCATTAAAATTTGTTTTCCAATGTATCAACATTCCAATATTTCAGAAATGATTTATACAATTTAAATACTATACTGATTCAAAACAAATCTGCTAATGAAGACGAAACTTGGTGTATCTGAAATTACAACTTATTTATTTTAACACTTCGGATACTGTAAAACAAAAAAATAAAACCCCAACCCTTGTAAATTGATAAAAAATAAGAACCCATGTATATAGGTAATTATCTATAATAATATATATGAAATTGGACTCGCTTTCATAATTATATACAATCATAACACCGAATATATATGCATAAGGTCGAATGTCATAATCCGCATTTAATCAAAGTTCATCATATCCACCGCACATCTCTATTAAATATATAAATGAATTTCCACTCAAGAGTAAAATTTTGACTCAATCCATTTCACCGTGTCATAAACAAAATACTACATACATATTACATACATCTCAAACTCAATGTATATAACACATTTCTAAAACAACAAGAAAACATATAAATTTTCATTTCACCCTTAAAACACGAAGATATTCACCCAATTTCACTGCAAGTAAGTATATGTCGTCTCTACCCCACCTCCTTCATTGAAAACCATATGTACGAGATCTTATACTATACTGAATATATATATATATATATATATATATATATATATATATATATATATATATATATATATATATATATATATATATCATGTATGAGATACAGTAAGGATATGTGTTACATAAAACCAACAGAATAATGACTATAATAATAATAATCATAATAACGAAGAGATGATTATTAAGGAGTCTATGTTGTTTTATTATTATTGTTATTATTATCCTCTCGCTACTCCAAACATCCTTGCATATACATACATATATATACATATATGTATGTATGTATGTTGTAAAACAAAAAAGACGAACCGTCATATACCCATTACATATCCTTTCTTATTGTTTTTATTTAAGATTTGACACTCTTTCTGTCTGTACATTATATATACGTTAGTCACAAAAAAATGTTGTTGTTGTGTATCTACATTTTAAGATGCTATTATACTTCCATTAGAAAATTCATGTTCATCAAATGGCACATACACGGTAAATAGCTTATTTGGGACAAAAAAAAACAAATGCAATTTATATACGCTGCGTAATTTTTGTTTTGTTTTACCGTCACCATGATGCGTTTCATCCCCGTGGGTACTCGCACTGTATTTATATGTACATATTTAATTATATCACAATATGCAAATGAATGTAGGTATGTATATAACTATAGAGCGATGGGTTGGAAAAGGGTTAAACATTCGCTATATTATACGTTTCATTAAAAAGGGTTAAACGCGGTTGCGATTGGTCAATTTTTGATGAAAATTATCACCATTTCCACCCACATATTAATTATCATCGTAATATTTGCACCATTTTGAAAGTGCCAACCGATGGGTTGATTATAATATATACCAATCACATTATACCGTTAAGTAATGTTTATCTCATTTCGAATTATGATGCTAAAAGGCAGCAAATTGGTATTCAATGGCCGATTGGGTGTTGTTAATATCGTATTCACATACTTAAATATTATTTAAAAGGATTTTTCACATAACAGTAAATTTTTATGCGTTTATGACATTGACAGTGCGTTATGTTCACCATAAATATGAAAAGTTAATTTTGATTCATATATACATAAATAGCTACATGGTATATACAAAAAAATTTTCGAATTTCTAATTTCATGAATATTTAACGATCTGGCGACGACGTTCCTCTTAAATTTTAGTGCAAATAATACGTAACTAAAATGCGGTAGATATCGAAAATCTATTTTGAATAATTGATTAGGCAAATAGATAAGAAATTGTAAAATTTTTATTTAAATTAACAATTAGTTAAATTTATTTTATTTCATCAAGGCAAATTGTCCTTTGAACCGCCTTCGATCTTTCCTATATATATATATATTCCATAATTTATTGGTGTCCCTTCCACTCATTAAAATAAAAATTCTAATTTAAATAATTTATTTGAGTGTTTTCGCAATGATTGTTCTAAATACAAAAACAAAAAAAAAAAAAAACATTTTGTCGCTTTTTTCTTAAGTCGCACAAGGACTAATTAACTCAACTTAAGAAGCTTAAAAAATTAAAACGGAAAACTGAAAATCGAAGGAAAAATGTAAAAAAAAAAATGAAATTGATAAAAGTCACTACACAGGATTCTTCAAAAAAAAAATATAAAGAAAATTAACAAGGGTAGATTGTTGTGTTCAAAAGACAATGGGAATATTTTGAGCGAGGGAAAGGGGTTTACAATTTTTCAATTTTCATTCGAAGTGAGTCGATTGTATAATATTATTAAAATTTATCGATTTTTCATTTTCCATATAATATAACATTCGAAATGTTTAATTGAGTGATATGTATTGTGTTACATTATAATGTGGATTAAAAGTTCAATGCACTTTCATTTTCTTATATATACTGTCCCAAATTGTATAGTTAATAGACTACAATGATAATTCATTGAACGTTTCGTTTTCGGGCAGTCATGGCCGAACGACTGTGAATATTGAAATTTTGAAGTTAGACAATCATGACTAGCTGGGTGTCAACTACTTAACAACAAAAGAATTGTATAAATGACAGGTTTCATTAATGATTCTGTTGCGTAATATATTACAGGATTTACATATTACAGGAATACACGAGATCCTCTATATTAAATTCAACACCTTAACAAACCAAATATGGGCCAGTATATCCGATGGCTTTAATGAGTTATGTATAATAGTGCATCTGTTCATATAGGAATTGCTTCTTTATACTAATAAAAATGTTGCTAAAATCATGTCTTTGAATGCTGAAACAGGTCGAATTTCGGAAGTTATATATTGTAGAATTTTTACAAAGTCAGATTATGGAATTTTAATGCAGTTTGGTTTCAACAACTGTCCAGGAAATCGCAATCAAATCCCAAAAACGAGTTCGGCTAAACGATAACACATAATGGCAGAGTTGAAGATTCTATGCTATCTCTCGATCAAGCCATTACATTTTGGATTGTAACTTTTGCTCCCTTCCTTTCGAAAAAAATTATGTGCATAGATCGACAGTCATTTTAGTAAACTCGAATAAACCAAAAAGGTGTTAAATGGTTGTTTTAGAAATATCAGATGGTTCAATCGGAATTTAGTGATATGCTTGAACTAAACCCAATGTATAGAAAACACAGTGCAGCCACGAAAGGATCCTGGCTGATTGATAAAGCACCAGTTGCATACAAGAGATTAACAGATCGATGAGCCTTTGTCTCTGTAAATGTCAACTATAGTAATTCAGATTCTTTTCTTTGCTCCCACGATGGGCATCGACACATCAGCAACTACGAATCGCTAAATATAAATGCTCACATGAGACCAATATCTAAATTTAGAAATTTCTTGTCGAATTTTGTACAGGCGTACCATATGCTGCGAATAGATTAGATGATGAAATTGTTGAGTCATTTTTATCAAATTTTGGTGGGATATTGAAAGTTTTGACATCAGTATAGATTAAGAATTTCGTTTGCGAATTTATTTCGATTAGGCGGCTGGAAGAGTGTACATCAATGACCGCCGACTGTTATTGATGGTTTTCTAGTTTACATTTTTCGTGACTTTTAAAATAAAGGACCTTTGGTTAAACCTGGTTGCCAAATCGTCGATAATAATAGCATTGACGAGCTGGATTTTGAATTTTTCTGCGAGTTATTCCGAAAGTTTCAAAATTCAGACGAAAAGAGTTTCTTGAATTACACTCAAAATGAACTCAAAATGCGTCGACACTTTCATTATTAATTTCGAACGATTTTCTAATATCTTTTCGAAATCATATGCCGGTTAATTTTGTGACAGGCTTTCCGTATTGATATAGAATTTCAGGTTGTTATAACTGAGAATTTGAACTTGATACAACAATTGTGGAGTTTTTTGTAACCCAGCTACAAACCATGCATCATATTGTACAGTTTGATTTTTTCGGAATCACCCAAAGGATTCCTTTGTTATACCTTTACTTTAAACGTTGTGAAAGGGTTGAGTCCTTTGTCACTTATACTAACGTCAGCAAACTGGTTGTGTAACATTGCGTTTAATGAACTTACAGCATTGTTGATTTTCTAATTATGTTTGATTCTGGAAACCACACAGCAGAGTTCTGATTGAATAATGGCTTTGGTGGTCTGAATGCTACATGAGCCCCAGTTTTCGATGGTGGCCTTTGTAGTATGTAACCGAAAAATGGCTTTGGATTGAGGAATCTCAATCCAAACTAAATCTTAACTCGAATCTTCCAATGGCCTCTTCCATTATAGAGACCTATAATATTTTTTAAAAGTTTTTATTGTTCGGTGAGCTATAGAGGCACTTGCGGTTTTTAAAATTGACTTCTTAGGTCTGCAATCTTATAAATAATCATTGTATTCTATAAAAAAAGCTGTATGATGTTACTCTCTTGTCTCGTCCGGTAATTACTTGTATAACTTTCACCATCAAACACTAACTCGGCGGTGTTATTCCATTTTTAACAAGAACCAAATCTCCAACTTTTAGCGATCTGTGTTCCTTTGCCTATATTTCTTCTTGTGACCAACTGACCGAAAACTCTTGTTGTAATTTTTGCATTTTCTGCTAAGAAGGTATTAAGTTGGCTGAGATCTCTGGTAACCAAGCTTCATATAGTCTAGTAAAATCGCCTAGTAATAATGAATAAGCTGGATTAACTCTGACAAAGGTATTGAATTCTAATATGCCGTAATCTTGACTAATAATGTAGCTAACTGTTCAAATGAATATAGCTGTGCTCTTGCTACTACTTTTAGATGACGTCTTACTGATTTGATGCCAGACCCTTATAGAGCTTTCTTATAGATGTTGTTCGTTCTATAGTGCCATTGAATAGAAAGAGTTTGAAGAAAACACATTGCTAACGAATTTAGCTGTAGCTCGTTTGCTCCTCTTAAAACCCTATTAGTGCCCACAAAGTTACTTCCATTAATTAAGATAATTAGTTAAAAAACTTTGCTCATCCATTCACGGTGTCATCACCTAAAGTTTCATCAATCCCTTTTTATGAAGTATCGCATGCATTCATTTAGAAATAATTGTTGCTGTTCATCATATTGATATTTTAACTAAATTTCTTAATTATTGTTGTACGGACAACAATATTGGCTTATCCCAGGTATAGCTTAAACGCCACAGCCCTTGAATAACAATTGTGCTCTAATGATAGCTGGAAAAACCCTTCGTTGGCGTAAATTGGTGCAGTAATTCATATAAAAGATAAACATAAAACTCTTACATTCGCTATTATGGGCTGTCTAAATACTCGCCATTTAGCTACAAAGATTCCGAATAAATTTTACACTATGCGATGGGCCTATGATAGCCTGTATTTAATCTTTGGGCTATTGTAAGAGGAGTTTCATAAAATGTTCTTGTGAAGACCAAATATATCATCAGCTTCAAAAGTATATGGAACGTTTTTAACTATCGTTCACAAATAAGATGGCCGTGGTAACCTAAACAAAATGATAAAACCGTCCATAATTTATTTTATCTGGTGAATTATTTATACTTACGGGAAGGAATTCGAAAAAAATTATTTTCAAACCTGCTGTTTTTGAAAATTCTCTCATCATCCTGTCTTCTAGCTGCCCTTTCTCACACATTATAAAATTGTAGTTGCGCTCGTATATCGCCAACAATACAGTTAAGTAAAATATACGAACATATAGTGCGCGAATAATCAAATACCTGTATAGAAATGTGTTTCCCATCTATAGCACTGTAGGCAAATAACATCGTCCGCCAATTCCATTTGTTACTTTTAGGAAGTTGTTGATTATCCCCGGAAATATTATTATAAATTATTATAAAATTGTTATTATAAATTGTGCTATATTTAGCACAGTTTATAATTGCTAGCGTGGTTTAAATAATATACAATGAACGCTAAGTAGCCAACGAACATTTGATAGGCGTGCTTGATATTGATATTGATATTGATTGATGCTTTTTTGTGATTCACTGGTTGACAAATATCTAAAAGTATAATCAATAAATTAATTAAATTTTTTAAACTGGGTATCCCAAACAAAATGGATATCAATGTACTCCTTACTTGTGGACAGTTCCATCATAAAATCCCTTTTCTTAAATTATTTAGAATTTTTGATTCTCATCACTGATACAACAACAACAGATAATTTCTCAAAACTAATGAAAATTATTATTTTTTGTTTTTTCAACATTTAAACAATTTAAACAAAGGAAGTTTGGATCAAGGGAGTTGATAATCATCGCCTACTGTTTTACTTTTTAAAAAAATAGTTTCAAATATTAAAACTACCACATTTTTTAATTAGACTATGGCACGTGGATATACAAATAAAATATATATTAGAGGATTGTAGAGAATATCAAGACGAATTATGCATTTCTTTTTTTTTAGAGCAAATCTATAAAGATTATATTTTATAATAAAGCGTAATGAAGCTCATTTTCATATTTTCACGACACCAAATCATAATACAAAAATGCTAGTTTTTTTATAGACATTCCAAAAAGTACATGAGTTTTGTCCTTTTTATAGGAAAAATATTAAAGCAATTGACATTTTACGGTCCTTTACACTTAAGAAAAATGGTGTTCCTGTATATATGAAGGAATATTGTCCTAAATAAGGATCTCAAATAAAGCACTTAAAACATGAAAACTTTTTATAAGTCACCGTATAAGCACAATCCATTATCCTTATATATCGTATATGATACTGTACAGCGAAGATAAAAGAAAAATTAAACTTCATTTCCGGGTTAATCACGAAACGATAAATATTTTTTTTGTTGTCAAAATATTTCGTATTTGATCTTTAGAGGACATTATTGTTGCATATTTATCCCTGTGCTCGCTTAAGACTATTTAAGAAAATCCTTTTTCTACTTAGAATTATTTATTTGTGTTTTTTTTACTCCTATATATATGTACCTACCGATTGAATCCTGAGGGTGTTTCTACGATTTTACAGTAGTCTTTGTAAGATTTTATTTTTATAATTTTTTTTTTATATAAAAACGGTCAAAGGACATTCAATTGAAAGATTTGTGCTATTGTTGTGACAAAGTATATATAGATACAATTTACACAAAACAATTCTTGGTCATATTTTCTTTAAGCAAACGTACATATCCTTGATGATCAGTAAAATTGGTAACAATGACATTATATCGAAAAAGGATAAATATAATAAGACAACCGTCTCGTAATTTTCAAGTGATGAGGACGAATTTCAATTCAATTGTATAAATATCGAATTTATTGATTTGATTTATTATTTTAGTTACGTTTTCGAGAATCCTTGGAGATCCTATCGTATTGTGATTTTTTGATATATACATACATTTATATTGTGCACACAATAAAAAAAAATAAAAAAAAAAAAGATTAATCATAAAAAGGATAGAAAATAATGAATTCGCGTTTTGTGAATTTAGAATAAAAAATAAATTTCTCAAAATTTCTTGACGCACTAACATCATCCATATTTACAGACCAAACCTAGATAAAAGCCGATGGTATTGCCTAAAGAAGAAATAAAACAAAAAAAAAAACATTTTCCACCGAATATTCATGCCGAATGAGTCGAAATATAATAAGAATGATTGTTTTAAATGAAAAACCGACGAAAATGAAAGTAGATTTTTGTGTTAAGATGAAGAAAAACAAAATAAAAAAATAAAACAAAAAAATGACGACGTAAATGAAATGGGGACGAGAAAAACAACTTCATGAACAAAATACAATTCAAAGGGGTTTTCATTATACGTATAGAACAACACAAAGTAAAGTGGTGGAAATATAAGTAGACACAAAAATGATAAAATAAACGATGACGATGAATAATTTGATTGAAAATGATAGAAAATTTCAAGTAAAAATTCTTTTCATTTTCCTCGCTGCTTTTCTCAAATAATTGGATTAAAAATTAAATGATAACAGAGTCTATATATATATATATATATATATATATATATATATATATATATATATATATATATATATATATATATATATATATATCTATATATATATATATCTATATATATATATATATATATATATATATATATATATATATATATATATATATATATATATATATATATATATATATATATATATATATAAATATATATATATATATATATATATATATATATATATATATATATATATATATATATATATATATAATATATAATATATAGCAAGTGAAATGAAAGAAAACAACGAAAAAAAATTAATGGAACTTTAAGAATATTGAGGACAAGTAAGGTGTGAGATGTGTAGAATCGGCAATAACAAAAAATATCAGTCAACTGTTATAATAATTAAAGTGATGAAAATAACGTTTTCGTTGTTGTTGTTTTTTTCAAGATTGGAAATAAGAAAAGATAAAATAAAATTTAATTAAAACCCCTTTTTATCAACGCAATGACGATGAAAATTGTTCGTGCCTTATCTGGTAATATGATTCAGGCAATTTGCTATATGCCTTTTCTAATTGTAATTTTGGTAATAAATAAACTTTTTGGAAAAGATTTAGTTACCTTCTCTTAAGATTATTGAACCTTTTTTATTTGAGTCATAATGTCATCTCTTATATTAGTTTGGTCTTTGATAGCTGTGTTCTAATTAAAACAGTTACTTTTAGATCAAAAGATCTGCGTTTGTTGTCTCAACCACATTTTAAATATAGACTTTTTACTAAAGCTTTATAATGTAAAACGGTTCGGATTTGGGTCTCGATAGATGGAAGAGTAGATAAGAAGGTTTAAGAATCCAGTGTCATTTATAATTTTTGTGCTATTGTTGTTTTCTAATTTTAACTTTCCGTTACTGAGTGGCGAATTTTATTCTCAAGTTCTCAATTTAGATCAATTCACAACCAGGAACTATAATGCGTGCTCGTTCAACAATATCAAGTACGTAATGCACTTATCTTTCAAGGTATAGGATTATAAGATTATCAACGCTATTTTATCTTAAGCCACCCATAGCATTTTTTTATTGCCTCAACTATATGGCGAGTTAACATAATAACGTTACGATATTTTTTTGTTCGAGAGCGGAATAAACATATTTTTAAAAAAATCGGCAAGTTTAAGTCGAGAGCACATATTAAATGTGTAAATCGTCAGATAAAGCTATGTTTAGCCTTTCTAATTTGATAATGTTCCTGATTTGCTATTTTTAACTTGAAAGCTCTAACCTGGTGATGCTGTGATCGTGGATAACGGATTTTCAGTCGTGGGCGAGCCAGTAACAGCCAGAATAGAAATGATAAGGCCAGCCTTTTTATTTGAAATTTTTTTTAAGTCACTGGTGGAAATGTCAACAAACATTACATCTGCTAGAGTTCATGTAGAACGAAGAATCGTGCAGATGGAAACAAATGAGAATTTTCTGACAAAATATCTTCCAGCCTTAAGCCGTATATATTAATGAAATTTTGATCGTTTTAAGTGCTCTTTCTAACGTATCTCCTACTATTTTAAGTGAGTGATGAAAAGTTTTAAAATTCTAACATCAAACAAGGCAAAGTTTTAATTAATTCTGTGGCTGTCATGTACTTACCTTGTACTGTTGATTTTATTTCAAGCAGGTTCCTTTATTCGCCATTAAATGAGAGACCAACTCGGCTTACTGTCAAAAATGGAGAATCTGGAGAAATTTTAAGGCCGGATTCAACGAATTAACAGTGTTTTACTAGAAATATTTTTCGTAATTTTTTCACCATACTAAGAAGCTTTATTCCCTTTGACTCTACTGGTATATAACTGGTAGTTAGCTTTTTGTTCCAGTTTTTCTTTTGATTTTTATATTCGTAAACAAACTATAGGAATTACTGGCAGTTATTCTACATTTTGTTTCAGTCTGCCACTGGGCACTTGTCTGATGGATTGTTGCTTTATAAATTCTTAGTTGTCCGTTAATTGAACTTAATTCTTTAGGCCACCCATGAATAATAATAAACTCGGATATTTTATTATTTGATCTGTCCATTTTTATATTTTTGCCCGTTGACGAGCAATTCGAGTTCGTCGTTCTTGTACATTTGGTTCTGATTGAGGAATAGCTAAAAAATAAAATATAAAACAGATAACCATTATTCGCAATCTATAAAATAAGGATTGATATTTCACAAACAATTTATGTAGGAACTTTAACTCGTTTCGCAGATCTTCTGATATAATGTCTGAAAGTAATTTTTTTATTTCTCCGGTGGCACATTTGTTGTTTAACTATTGCACTATATTTTTTTGGGATCAAACATTCAAATTTTGCCTATTGCTACGTTAAATCAGTACTCTTTATGGAGCTTAGTTCAAAGGGTTACTAAAATATTTGTAAACATAAAAAAAAAATGTTGTACTAGTAAATTTTTAGTTACACAGATATGGCTGAGGTTTGTGTGACCATTTCAATCACCGCAAAATGTTTATCACAAAAGTTGTTGGGGTCTCTTTGAATCCTAATTTGATTGACCCAGCTAGCAATTAAAATTTGTCCGCCTTCTCTTATTGGACGTTTTAAAATGACGCAAAGGAAAGTTATTTCAGCAAGTGAGATTTTAATATTAACGCTTACTTCCAATTACAAATGCTGTATTTTAATTTGTTGACCAGGGTTATTTTATTTTCTGGTAGATGTCACTACTCTGAACTTTAACTGTTATCAATAGAAAAACTTTAGATGGAACTTTTTCTTGTTTTTAACCTTAAAAGTTTTATTTTCCACTTCCAATTTTTACATTAATTGTTAAAACAATTAAAAAATTTTCTGCCACTTGCTCTTGGATCTATAGGTAATATTTAAGAAGTTTATATGTTTAAAATGTATGTTAAAATGTATCTGCTGCTCCACATAAACAGTTGCGTTGGGTCGGTTAACTTCGGATAATATTTTAGTTTACAATTTTAGTTTTATTTTATTCAGAAGAATTACTATTATTTTTATGTTATGCAAAATTTTTTATGTTGTGACTTTCAAACTGGAAAAATATTTTCTTGATCTTCTTAATATTTCAAAAGATCTTTTAAGGGAGGATGACAACCTGTTTGGATTTTGTCCAATCGAAAAAAAAATTCGCAAGGGCCTGGGATAAACACTTCGAATGCGTTCTTTTAATAATACGAACAACTGTTTGGATCTATGGGAGCAAGGGTAAACAAGTGTAAAAAAACTTTTTGACACTTTAGAGTAATATATCCCTTAGAGTAATATAAGAATTTCAACACACCAATTTACTGAAAACCCTCTGCTATTTCGTTCGATTAGGAGTGGTAAGCTGTTCTGCGTGTTCTATGCAATCCCACGAAAAAAATAATTTTGTTGATTCTGAAAGCAGTTATGACTCAAACTAGGACACCAAAACTAAAAATATGTAAAATCGTTAAAATGTATATATGAACATCCATTTGATTACGGTTAAGAGTCTACCAAATTCATGAAGGTTAAATGCGCCAATTCCGTAACAGTAACAACACCAGGTCTATACGAATTAGCTTTTGTACAAAAGGGCAATATTTGCCATTTCAAAAATCTCACCAAACATAGTCATTTTAATCGTACGATTGTCGTTCTGCTTGTCGTGGACTACGCTCTGTCTTTGACGTATACATAGCAAATTACCTATACCCTCATAAACTATCAAAAATGTTTGGAAAAAGATAAATTCCTAATAGCTCATGGCCGAATGTCGAAAACTTTGCTTCGTTTGGAGATAGCTTCTTTGAGGAGAAAGATAATAGTTCTCATTTATCATTTTTAATTTGTTCTAATACTGAACCATCCGCCCAATCGGACGCATCCATCAGTTGTATTATTGCAAACAACATCAGGTGTGATACACCCAACAAAGAAGTTTACCATCCCGATGAATTGTTGCAATTGTTTTACAGAAAAAGGCGAAAGAAAAATAGATATAACTTCCACTTTGATATAGATGAAGGAGATATTGTAACGACTGGAGCAGTTGTACTTTTCGAGTAAATGGCTTTAGGGGCATCTATGCATGAACGTTAATCATATTTACATAAATAGTATATTCGTCGCCAGCATAGGATCTATATAGAGCGTAATGGTGATGCGATTTAGTACCAGGAATAGCAGGGACACCAACAAATAAAAATTTGTTGCTACTTAGCGCATAAGCTACAAAAATTTGATATTATTTTAATATTTACGAGATTAAAAAGTCAATTCTCAGGTGACTCAACATATTCGATTAAATAAATAATAAACCACCCTGCATAAATACATCATCCAGCATTAATATACGAAACCCCTTTTAAAGAATATATATACCATAACATCATCCCGTGTACCATGAAACGCAAGCGAACACATTTTAATGAAAATTTACAATTTATAAAAAAAAAAAATATTTGTTTTCCACCACCACCACCACCACCGCGCACCAATAAGACTTAAAATACTGTCATAACTCATTTTCTTCGTTCATAAGTCATGTTAGTGTGTTCCAAAATAAAAAAATAAATAAACAATTTAAATAGATTTTTAATGTTCGGCACGAATATAAATGAGTTCGATCGAGTTACCCTGCGAGATGCTAAAATTATACCCCGCATTATAATACTCCTTTCACCTAACATCCCTTATATTATTTTCCTTCATCATCATCGTGTACATCTCGCGTGTACTTTAAATTAAATTTTTTATTATTATTTTTTTTTTTTTTGTATATTTTATTTGCTTAGTTCTGTGTCTTATGTTATACGCGCGTATACCCTTTACCGTCTTTGAAAAAAATGAAAGAAAAATATTTTGCCAACCCTCTAATTCATTAATTTAGTTTTTCGTTGTTGTTGTCGAACTTACTGTAGTATATAGTATAAATATAGGCGCGATGGTACAAACGGTGAGACAAATATATTTTTATATAAAAGATGTAGAGATACTCGCGAACGAAAAAAATTAAAAACGAAAAAAATGGAAGGAACATTTTTTTTTCGATCATAAATCTGCATATAAATTGCTCATTCTACTCCTTTCTCTGTGATTCCCCATTATTTTACTTTTCTTTTTGTATTCTGTTTCTGTAAATGAATATGGAAAGCGTTGTAGATATGTATTCATGAAAAATTTAATATTCGTGGATGGGGCGCGGGGGATTTTTCCATCAACATTGTCTCCTGCCAAATTTTTATTTTATTTTCGTTTTTCTTAATTTTTATCTCCATTTAATACTGAACAGAGAGTAAATCTAGATATTTTTACATACAGACACAAAATACTTATATATATGTATAAACATATATTGTGTTGGGGTGCGGAAAATATTGCAAAACGAATCCTTTTTTGTCTTCTTAGTGGGGGCAAGAAATTTTTTTAAAGCATAAATTAGTCAAAAAACATATTTACTTTATACTCGTATACACCCGTGTCAATATTGTAGCATCTTATAAAACCACACCTGATGTATAAAAAACTACATCATGCCTCAGTGTCGCCCAAAAAAACATTTAAAATATAATACTATATGTTTATCCTTTTCTCCGTACAACATCCGAAAATACATCTTGTTGCATATAAAATCCTTTAAATTCGTTCTATGCTGTTTGTTACAATTATGTTTTTCCGCATCATCAAACTAACCAATATATAAATATACGAGATTCCTCCTGTCAATTATATCAATTCCTTACCTGAGTCCTTACATATACGAAATTGAATTCCTTCAATCAACCAAACATTTTTTTTACGTTCATCATCAACTTTATGTTATTTTTTTTAAGAATATTCGTAACAAAAGGAATTCATTTTTTATCATACAAGGATAAGAAAAAAAGGATATCTTATTGCATATTATTGAATAAAATAAAAAATATGCATTTGACAGAATCTTATCCAGGTGCATTTAAATGAAAAGAAATCGATGATCTTATATTTCAAAAATATATCCTTTTTTGTTTCGTATAATTTTACTATATAATATTGATTGCATAAATTTCAACAACGAACGTAAGGATGAGCAACAACATAAAATTGATTGATTAGCTAATGATAGACTTATGCAAATTTTTAATTAACATTAAATTAGAGCATCATTGAAGGAGAAATGATCGATTGTAATATTATGACGTGTAACAAGGCAAAATACGATCGATCATATAATAAGATCTTATCCCTTCTTGAAACAAGGTGCATACGATCATCACACTTTACATCCAGCTCGTGATCAACATCATTCCTTTAGTTTTTTTTATAATTATACCGTTATTTTATAAAAAAAAATAATAAAAGGGATCGCGAGAAATTTGATCAATTGATAGATAGGTTATATATATGAATGTGTATAAGGAAGGGTAAGATCATCTTACGTTGCTCTACAGGCCTATTAACCCCAAAATGAAAATTATTACACATCAAAACTAGGTTTACGGTATATTATTTATTTACCGCTATGTTTCTTAAAAAATAAAAAGGATAACTAAACAAATGAATATAAAAAGATGCGAGAACACACATGTCAGTCGTCTTCTTATATATGTTACATATTACATATATATATGTATATAGAGCGAAGAAGTAAATCAAAATAAATTTCTTTGTAATAAAATTTATCAACATCATCATCATGTTTATCGGGGATTTTTTTTATATCCTTTTTTTATTCAACCAAATGTTTTGTTCGGTTTTTTTTTTATTTCTTCGTCGATTAGGTTTTCTTTTTTGTATATATGTGTGTGTAACATAACGTACGCGAGTCTCGTGTCAAAATTCCGGCAGATGAAAGTAAGAACATATTTTTTTAAGGTTTTTTTTTTTTAAGGATAACGAAATGTAATTAGATCAATATATAAATATACTCGACGATCCGCGTTTCGAATTTAAAAAGGAATATAAATTAAATTAAATTATATATTTATATACATATATGTGTTTTATATATATACAAAAGGAGACCGAAGGGGTGAAAGTTAAACTTGGAAATAACTTAACTTTCTTTCTTTTGATAATTTATTATGATTGGTTTTATATTTGATCCTTTTTTTTTTTGATTTTTAAATGAACGGGATATAGATTTATTAGAAAAAAAAACAGGTGACACATTAAAACGTAAAGGATTGCTGCTTTCCTGTCGATTGATTGAGTAATAATATTTATTTTCGTTATTTTGGGTTAAAAAGGATTAATATTTTGATTTAAAAGGATGTTTTTCAACTTTCAATTTTTATTGTTGCGGTGTAATAAAAATAAAAAGAAAAGGATTATTGACTTGTTTATTTATGTATTATAAGGATACACCTGAGCGTAAATTGGGTTAATGTGTTTGAGATTTATTTGATAAAAGGGGATAGTTTATTTAAGTTGAGTAGTAATGATGCAATCATTTGGAAGTATTATTTAAGAGAAATTAGATAAAACCTTATAACGGCCGTAAAACTAGAGCACCATTAATCTTATTTAGCTTATCTGACTTTGAAACACTGCCCAATACTGCTGTAAAATACAAGTTCATTTTCATAAACTATTTTCGAGCATAAAAATCAGGCAAGAGGTTAGCCCACAAAATTATCAAAATACGTAAATTATGCAACAAAACACGTAAAAGTGGTCCGATTTTGATGACTGATACCTTAATCAAAAGCTCTCGATATCAGCATAAATACTGCTGCAAAATATTCATTCATTTTCATAAATCATTTTCAAGCATAAAAATCAGGCAAGGGGTTAGCCCACAAAATTATCAATAATCCATAAATTGTGCAATAAAACACGAAATAATGGTCCGAATTCGATGAGTGATACCTTAATCAAAAGCTCTCGATATCAGCATAAATACTGCTGCAAAATATTCATTCATTTTAATAAATCATTTTCGAGCATACAAATCAGGCAAGGGGTTAGCCCACAAAATTATCAATAATCCATAAATTGTGCAATAAAACACGAAATAATGGTCCGAATTCGATGAGTGATACCTTAATCAAAAGCTCTCGATATCAGCATAAATACTGCTGCAAAATATTCATTCATTTTAATAAATCATTTTCGAGCATACAAATCAGGCAAGGGGTTAGCCCACAAAATTATCAATAATCCATAAATTGTGCAATAAAACACGAAATAATGGTCCGAATTCGATGAGTGATACCTTAATCAAAAGCTCTCGATATCAACATAAATATTGCTGCAAAATATTCATTCATTTTCATAAATCATTTTCGAGCATAAAAATCAGGCAAGGGGTTAACCCACAAAATTATCAAAATACGTAAATTATGCAACAAAACACGTAAAAGTGGTCCGATTTTGATGACTGATACCTTAATCACAAGCTCTCGATATCAGCATAAATACTGCTGCAAAAAAATCGTTCATTTTCATAAATTATTTTAGAACATAAAAAACAGACAAGGGGTTAG
The DNA here is from genome assembly GCA_963556175.1 of Tipula confusa. Lineage (NCBI taxonomy): Eukaryota > Metazoa > Arthropoda > Insecta > Diptera > Tipulidae > Tipula > Tipula confusa. The sequence goes on from OY744476.1 coordinate 8,468,412, forward strand.
CCCACAACATTATCAAAATAAATAAATTGTGCAATAAAAATCGGAATAGTGGTCCGATTTTGATGAGTGATACCTTAATCAAAAGCTCTCGATATCAGCATAAATACTGCTGCAAAATATTCATTCATTTTCATAAATCATTTTCAAGCATTAAAATCAGGCAAGGGGTTAGCCCACAAAATTATCAATAATCCATAAATTGTGCAATAAAACACGAAATAATGGTCCGAATTGGATGAGTGATACCTTAATCAAAAGCTCTCGAAATCAGCATAAATATTGCTGCAAAATATTCATTCATTTTCATAAATCATTTTCAAGCATAAAAATCAGGCAAGGGGTTAGCCCACAAAATTATCAATAATCCATAAATTGTGCAATAAAACACGAAATAATGGTCCGAATTGGATGAGTGATACCTTAATCAAAAGCTCTCGATATCAGCATAAATATTGCTGCAAAATATTCATTCATTTGCATAAATCATTTTCAAGCATAAAAATCAGGCAAGGGGTTAGCCCACAAAATTATCAATAATCCATAAATTGTGCAATAAAACACGAAATAATGGTCCGAATTGGATGAGTGATACCTTAATCAAAAGCTCTCGATATCAACATAAATATTGCTGCAAAATATTCATTCATTTTCATAAATCATTTTCGAGCATAAAAATCAGGCAAGGGGTTAGCCCACAAAATTATCAATAATCCATAAATTGTGCAATAAAACACGAAATAATGGTCCGAATTCGATCCATAAATTGTGCAATAAAACACGAAATAATGGTCCGAATTCGATGAGTGGTACCTTAATCAAAAGCTCTCGATATCAGCATAAATACTGCTGCAAAATATTCATTCATTTTCATAAATCATTTTCAAGCATAAAAATCAGGCAAGGGGTTAGCCCACAAAATTATCAATAATCCATAAATTGTTAGCCCACAAAATTATCAATAATCCATAAATTGTGCAATAAAACACGAAATAATGGTCCGAATTGGATGAGTGATACCTTAATCAAAAGCTCTCGAAATCAGCATAAATATTGCTACAAAATATTCATTCATTTTCATAAATCATTTTCGAGCATTCAAATCAGGCAAGGGGTTAGCCCACAAAATTATCAATAATCCATAAATTGTGCAATAAAACACGAAATAATGGTCCGAATTGGATGAGTGATACCTTAATCAAAAGCTCTCGAAATCAGCATAAATATTGCTACAAAATATTCATTCATTTTCATAAATCATTTTCAAGCATAAAAATCAGGCAAGGGGTTAGCCCACAAAATTATCAATAATCCATAAATTGTGCAATAAAACACGAAATAATGGTCCGAATTGGATGAGTGATACCTTAATCAAAAGCTCTCGATATCAACATAAATATTGCTGCAAAATATTCATTCATTTTCATAAATCATTTTCGAGCATAAAAATCAGGCAAGGGGTTAGCCCACAAAATTATCAATAATCCATAAATTGTGCAATAAAACACGAAATAATGGTCCGAATTCGATGAGTGATACCTTAATCAAAAGCTCTCGATATCAGCATAAATACTGCTGCAAAATATTCATTCATTTTCATAAATCATTTTCGAGCATAAAAATCAGGCAAGGGGTTAGCCCACAAAATTATCAATAATCCATAAATTGTGCAATAAAACACGAAATAATGGTCCGAATTCGATGAGTGATACCTTAATCAAAAGCTCTCGATATCAGCATAAATACTGCTGCAAAATATTCATTCATTTTCATAAATCATTTTCAAGCATAAAAATCAGGCAAGGGGTTAGCCCACAAAATTATCAATAATCCATAAATTGTGCAATAAAACACGAAATAATGGTCCGAATTGGATGAGTGATACCTTAATCAAAAGCTCTCGAAATCAGCATAAATACTGCTGCAAAATATTCATTCATTTTCATAAATCATTTTCAAGCATAAAAATCAGGCAAGGGGTTAGCCCACAAAATTATCAATAATCCATAAATTGTGCAATAAAACACGAAATAATGGTCCGAATTCGATGAGTGATACCTTAATCAAAAGCACTCGATATCAGCATAAATACTGCTGCAAAATATTCATTCATTTTCATAAATCATTTTCAAGCATAAAAATCAGGCAAGGGGTTAGCCCACAAAATTATCAATAATCCATAAATTGTGCAATAAAACACGAAATAATGGTCCGAATTCGATGAGTGATACCTTAATCAAAAGCTCTCGATATCAGCATAAATACTGCTGCAAAATATTCATTCATTTTCATAAATCATTTTCGAGCATAAAAATCAGGCAAGGGGTTAGCCCACAAAATTATCAAAATACATAAATTGTGCAATAAAACACGGAATAGTGGTCCGATTTTGATGAGTGATACCTTAATCAAAAGCTCTCGATATCAGCATAAATACTGCTGCAAAATATTCATTCATTTTAATAAATCATTTTCGAGTATACAAATCAGGCAAGGGGTTAGCCCACAAAATTATCAATAATCCATAAATTGTGCAATAAAACACGAAATAATGGTCCGAATTCGATGAGTGATACCTTAATCAAAAGCTCTCGATATCAGCATAAATACTGCTGCAAAATATTCATTCATTTTCATAAATCATTTTCGAGCATAAAAATCAGGCAAGGGGTTAGCCCACAAAATTATCAATAATCCATAAATTGTGCAATAAAACACGAAATAATGGTCCGAATTCGATGAGTGATACCTTAATCAAAAGCTCTCGATATCAGCATAAATACTGCTGCAAAACATTCATTCATTTTCATAAATCATTTTCGAGCATAAAAATCAGGCAAGGGGTTAGCCCACAAAATTATCAATAATCCATAAATTGTGCAATAAAACACGAAATAATGGTCCGAATTCGATGAGTGATACCTTAATCAAAAGCTCAACAGACGGAAATTTGATCATTATGTCGACGATTTACTGTTTTGCCATTGAAAATGCAGAATTATTTCTATTGATCTGATTTTGAGCAGTTCCTATCATATTATGTGATTCAATTGATAGCACGTATTTTCTGATTTACTAATTTTAAAACATTCTGAACCGATTGCAACACAATCCTCGTTACAGCTTTTTAATTACTGTCCTCACAACTGCTTTACTCATGCCAATTAATTTATCCTTTATCAATGTCCTGACAACTAATGTAACTGTCAGAAAACAAAAATGCACCTTCTATATATTCATCAAGCAATTTAAACTCTTTAATTTGCACTATAATTTATAAAAGGAAAAATATCCTTTTTTATAATACCGTAAATTATCCTTAACTCCTTAAATTTCTAAGAAATCATCAAATCCGATATATTTATTTCAGCAGGTAAACCTGATTTGATACTCCATTTATATTTATATATAGATCAAATCAGCATCAAACTATATAAAAAGGATATTCTCACTAAATTGTTTAAACACGATATCATATTTATAAAAAAAGGATGATAAAAAAAATAAAATTCCTTTAAATTTGTACCGTTAGATCAATAGGTACACAGAAGAATCTAAAACCGCTATAAATTTTATTATTTGTGGCTCAATCAAAGCGGAGAGGAAAGAAAACAAAAATTTAATCGTATCGATGTGTTTTTGTTATATAAAAAGGATGTGTGTACATTCTTACTGTAATAATTGACATATGGGGTTATGAATTTGAGATTGATTATGTATAGGGATATATCCCTTTCGAAATACTTTAATTGAAAATTACACAATGTCCTTCTTTCTAAATAACTCAAGGATACAACCTACCGACCCGTTTTGCCAAATTCGATTACATCATAAAAATATGTCTGAAATGTTAAAAACGTACAACGAAATAAAACCGCGGATTTCTTTTTTTTTTTTTAATTTTGTATATCCTTTCTTTCACTCCTTTTTACTTTCATCTCTCTTGAATTACTATATACGCATATATACTTCAAATTAAGATGAAAACAAAAAATTATTTCGTTTTTCTTAAGTATAATGCACGAAAAGAAAATCGGATCGTCTCCATTTTTCTTCTTCGCATTCTTGTTGTTGTTATCCTTTCTGTTTTATTTTCGTTTTCTTTAAGAAAATTTTGGAGGGTTTTTTTTTTTATTCATTTAAATTTTATTTTTGCATTAATTTAACATTAAAAAAAAATACGCGAAGAATTTTCTTTTTTTCCGTTTTTTCTTTTTTTTTTGTTTTTAATTTTTTCTGGTTGTCGATGTAGGTTGATGAGGGTGAAGTTTCAAAAAAAAAAAAAAAAAAAATAGAAGGATTTTTCGTTATTTTTTAATATTTTTTTTTTGTAAATGTATTTGTTAAAATAAAAATAAAAATTCTGTGGGGTTAATCTGTGGGGTGAAACGCGTGTATATTTTAACATTTTTTTTTGTTTGTATACGATCAATAATTTTTTTTTTTTTGCTTTCTAACCCTTTTTTGTATTTTGTACTTTGGGTGAAAAACTCTTTCGTTCGCTATGGAAATTATGTGTATAGTGTGCATGTAGGATACACAAAAAAAAACTGTGGGTAAAGAATTTTGGTAAGTCTGAGGGTAAATTTTTTATGTAATTTGAATTTTTTTTTTATTTTGTACGAGTTGAAAGGGTTTTTTTAATCAAAAAAGTTTTTTTTTTATTTGCGTATGGTTGTTGCAGGATTTTTTTTTTTTTTAATCTCAACTGATATACCGACAGGGTTGATTTAGGAATGAATTAAATTTAATCTATGAGAAATATAATTTTCGACTCGAATTTTATACAGGGAAGTATTTTTTAAAGAATATATTTTGTTTGGTTTTGGGCCATATTTTGCGTTATAAACATAATTGTAAAAAAAATACCGGCTCCTTATCTTAATTGTTATAACTGTCACTGACAGTGCACGTTGTTGTGGCAATATGTGTAAGTCGATTGGCTCATCCAAAATACTATATGTAGGTATTTAGCCATATTTTACAGGGCAAATTCTTCGATCATCTCTCTTCTATGGTTGTAGTCCTTCAGTATTTTTAAATAATGTCTAAACTTAATTGTATCTTGTCATAAGCAATTATTTTTAATTTCCACTTTATATATATATATATATATATATATATATATATATATATATATATATATATATATATATCATAACTGTGTGGATTTGATTATACACAGGACTATAAAGGTACATGCGCCAAAAGGATCAACATTTCTATAGCTTTTGGCCATAAAACAGGGTTCGGGGAGCTGTCAATTATAATGAGCAAAGACGTATACATCAAAAAATTGTAAAGGTCTCATAAAAAATGTGGTAAACGCCGAATATACACGTCTATACAGAAAATATCTTGCATATCCGAGGCATTTAGATAACAAGACCACCGCACAATTTTGCCCATCTAAAACAATTTTTAATCCACACTTCCTTTCACTTTTTAATTCTTATCACTATGTTCAGCTACTTTAACTCAATATTGTATTTGTAAAATAAAAAAATTTTAATTCCAAAATTATCTAGCTATAATAACCTCAAAATTTATCAAGTTAATCGCATTTTTGAAAATAAATTTTCTAAAACCACACCTGAAATACATATTTCTATTTATTGCGGTTTTCCATAATTTTTATCAAAATAATTTTTTTTTTTTTTATAACATTGTAACAACAATCATTGAAACCCTAAACAGAAACCTCTTTTATCGAACTATAAACACACACGCACACAAAAACTATTTTTGTTTGGTTTTTTTCGTTTGATATAAACTTCCTGGTTTTGCCGTATTGTCTTGTCTTGTCGACGATCCGTACGAATGTTGTTTAGATAAGAAAACAAAAGCATTGAATAAGTTTGTGGTAATAGTTCTAGAAATATATTTATAATAACAGTTTTTTTTTTTTTGGCAAATATTGGTAGTGCATGCCAATCGTATGCCTCCGCAATATCCGAGTGTATATAATGCATATGACTGAACATTGTATGGGATTTTAATTGGATTTTTATTGTTTATTTTAGAATTTGTTGTGTGTATCGATCAATTGATTGTAGATCTCGCACAAAAGGAGATAAATCCTTTTCTAAAAAAAAAAATTGGTTACATATTTTGATGGAGGTAAAAAATGGTTGATCTTTTATTTTCGTGTTCCGATTTTAAATTTTAATTTGAAAAACATAAAATATGTTTTTGTTTGCTGCTTATGTAAAGCACCGTTATACGAAGATGATTTTCTAAGATCATTGTTGCATTAAATCGGTTAAATAATTTGCTTTCATATACCTATTATTGGAAAAGTTATTTTCGTATTCTTTCAATCGATTGGTGCAGGATCTCAGGCCTTAAATTTATGATTATTTTAATAAAACACGGAATAGTGACCCGACTGTGATGACTGACACATCAATCCAATTCTTTCGGTTACAGTACCTAGTGCTATAATTTTGGTAATTATATTTTTGAGCTTAAAAATTCTACTAAGGTTAATTAAAGCTTGGGTTTTAACGTTTAATGCCGTCGTCATTTACGCTTAACCTATAATGTTCTGGCCACAGATGCATTCCCATTTCCCCGAATTAACTATAAAAAATTCTAAATTACAAATTACAGGTATTGACAATTTTACAGGAGAGCGAAACTAATATATATATTTACAAATGCTAACTGTTTAAACTATAATTCTCGATTTCAGGTCAGAAGCATATAGAGGGTAAAAATGATGATACCAAAATTAGGGACCGAAAGTTTCCGAGGTCGATTTTCAAGAAATGCGTTTTTTATTTATTATTTCAAAATTTTTGGCTGGTACAGCAATTTGTTTTGTTGTAATCGTCAAGCATAGTATCACGGCCGACGTAAACCCTGCAGCAAAAAACGAAGCGAATAAGAGAAAGTATATAAAAAATTCGTAGGTGGGGCCAACAAAACTCACCAAAGCCAACAAAATATGAACACAATTCGGAAAAGGGATTCTAAATGGCATTTAAATTGGAGACAACAGGAAACACTGTATTAAATGACGCCAATTTTCCAAATCTTTTGATCATCAAATTTTGCTGACGAGTGCCCTTCGGATGGAAAGTTTACCAGTTGCTGCAGAAAAGGCAAATTAAAATTAGAAATACCATTAATTCGAGTGAAAATGTCATATAAAAAATTATGGGAAAATATTTGCTCTCACAGCTTTGTCCTTTGCACCGGGAAAGCAAAAATGGTTGTCTTTCGTGGACGAGGACCATATGTTTTCAAGATTCATGATCAAGTTTTTAATATATAGAACAAGCCATATCTGTAACCTGTATAGGTCAATATCTGCAATACTCTGTAATTTATACGTTGTTGCCAGCACACATAGAAATTTGAATGCAACATCCTTCCAACAAGTATTGTTCTCCGCGAGTCGTCGATTAAGACATGGATTTTGTGGAATGGTGAATCACTCTACACCCTACATGAAGGATGGAAAATGATAGAAGGCATTTCTAAAGCCACTTTGTCCGACAAAGAATCTCAATGTGAATGACTACCAAAAGTACAAGGCGACAAGAGATACTCGCTGATGTACGCTGTATAATGATGTTCAATAGTCAATTGATGTCATATAATCCAAGAATATAACTATATAATCGGCCGTTAAATGGGATCTGATTAAAGTTCTGCAGATGATTAAATTAGCTCTAAAAAATTGTCAACAGGTACAATATAGGCTTATACTAATCGTCAAAATATATTTCATAAGGTATTTCCTCATTAGGCTCATTTACTTGAGACATCGTAATTGGTTAACAGTGGGATCCACCACTAGTATCCTTGCGAAACAAAATATAAAAATGTTCATTTGATATCTATAAACCGGATATAATTATCTGGCCGGATCGATTTGTACTTTTTCTACGTTCATTTCGGGTTTGGAAACCACATAGCCTGTCTTTGCAATTTTATTTTGTATAGTATTGTGTAGTTGCTTCCAGTGGTAGATACACAACTTCACGGATTGAACGTACATTCAGTACATGATAAATTTTCCATAGTATTCAAATTTTTGGTCAAACTCCATTTGTTTTAAAGCTGTTTCGATTTAGGTTCTTTGGTCATTAAATTTTTTTAAATCCTCTTTTAAAAAGTTGGTAAACACAAAAATATTCAACGGTTCAATTGGTCTTATGTACTATGTCGTTTTGCTATCACTTTCTGAATCACTACTTTGTGGAACTATCTTTTCGACCTTATAATTCGATTTGTATGGAAAAGCAACCTGATGAATAGAAGGTGGCCGCGTTGTGCTATATCATTAAAAAGGGATGAAGGGCGATGAAAGGATCGCCTCTATTCCCGAGGATGATTATTTCTAGATATTATGAGAATTCTTGTGTCGTACATCAGGTGTTCTTGGTTTTCCAACAAGTCTGTGACTCAATTCATCGGGATAGCCTATATGATTTGCTTTACGATGTCTTGGTATACCTGACAAATATGTGCGTTTATGTAAAATGACAGTAATGCAGTCACAGTGATGTGTCAAAGTTGAGAACAAGCTATCAGGAATTTTTGTAATTAGCTCTAGTATACGGCAAAGAGATGCTCTGTTCCCGATAATCTTATATCTTTTGTAAAAGTGAAACACCCCAGGACAACATCTTCACGGAGAGAAATAATTAAGCATATTGAACTTAAACTAAGCATATAACCTACCGATTTGGAGCCTAGTGTAACTTTACTTAAATGAAGAACTACTTTGCTTAAAAATTGAAACTATAAAAAAAAATAGAATATGGAATGTATTCATATTTTACTCACCCGTTTACATAAAATAAGTAATGACTTTAATAAAATCATGCTTTAGAATCTATGAAATTTAGAAAGGATTGATGAACAGCATAGAGAAAATTTTGCAGTGATTTAGTTTTCGTTTGCTTGAAATAGGTAAACAAAATTCTAAAATTAAGTAAATCGATTTCTTAAGATGAGAAACTTATGAAGAAATAATTAGAAAATGCCAATAGTAATTATTTGTTATTTTCATGAAATATGAGTAGGATTTACTAGAATTTAGCAGACAAACGCTAACATTTTAGAAAATATTGGAAACTATTTTTGAAAATTCTGCTAGAATTTAGCAATCATTGTCATTCATTAAGAGGAATCGTTACTAAAATTATGATAAGATATACTATAGTTAAGAAAATATTGATGAAAGTTTAAGAAAATTTGGGCTGAAATCGTTGACCTTTTTCTTGAGAATATGCTAAAGGTCTACTATAATTATGGTAAACATTCCAAGAATTGATATATATATATATATATATATATATATATATATATATATATATATATATATATATATATATATATATATATATATATATATATATATATATATATATATATATATATATATATATATATATATATATATATATATAAAATGTCATACTCTAAAAGCATATGTGTTGATCAACTTCAATTAAATTAAATGCTAATTTAATTAATCATATTAATAAACAAATTTTTCTTTATTTCACTTATACATATTACATTAAGTTTTATTTAAAACTATTTTAATATTTCTATAACTATAAAACATACAACTATAATTCTATAGAATATTTCTATAACTCTATAATTCAACTATATAGAATATTTCTATTATACAGTGGGGTTTTATAATAATTATATACCTAGTTAGTTTTTATTTAATAATACTAAATTTATATAAAAATAATATAAAAAATTACACAATTCTTAACATTATTATAAAAATTACTTTTCTTTTAACTAAATAAACATTAAAATTCATTTTACAATAAAACATTATGCCTAAGGTGAAACAGTTGCATAATTGATGTCTATGTGTGATTTTATAATTATTATATAATTTATATTTTATTTATTTAAAGTAATACTAAATTGATATTAAAATTATAATAAAATTTCAAAATTCTTAACATTAATTAAAAATAAAATAAAATTAACTAACGGATTGATTATTATAGTTTGAAATATTTAGTTAATTAATAAATGAACAATATTATTCAATTAGTTGGATTTACAAATACCGTATTTTAATACATTCATCACCATTGAATAATTTGTACGATTCAAAGGGTTTATTTATAAATTCCACGACAGTAGTAATATATATTGTATCATAAATTCCTGAAATCATAAAACAATTCATTTGATCATTGAAATTTATTTTTAATCGGTTTAAAACAAAATAAATATTACTATCAATGTTTAATATTTCAACTATTTTAAATAATTTATTCTCCTTAAATAAAAATAAATTTTTCGAGTACTCCGTTCCATTAAAATTCATGTTATTTAAAATTGTAACTAACTGGAGTTGTTCCACTGAGAATTTATTTTCTAATTCAGTGAAATATATCAACTGTTTTAATTCTGTAGGTTTCACAAATTTTAAGTTTTGGATACAAGATTTTATAGACGATTTCAAAATTAAGTAGCTGAATTTCATTGCATATTTTTTTGCAATTGATAATGATAAATTTTTTCGACTACCAGTAACGTTGGTGTAATTTTTCATCTCTCTATTTTTGGACTCAAATCGCATGCACCAAATATATTTTAGTGGACCGGACTTGCGAATAACTGAACCATAATGAGTTATAATATGATGCTTTGGTTTAAGACTAGTATGAAATAAATTTGTATAAAGTTCATGGTGTAGCTTAACAGTGGTATTTAAATTGTCAATGGTTTCTTCTGTATAGGAATGTAATAACATTTGATCGACCAGCTTTTCAAGTAGGCAAACATATTTCCAAACATTATTATCTTTATCCACCAAATCTCCTACTAATGATGAAAAAAAATGCAACATACTGTATGCTTCTCTTGCGGACAAGTGAAGCTTTTCGGCTTTTAAATGGGGTTCTTTAATACTTTCACACCTATTTCGGATTTCAATTTTACCGTAATTAAAATTTCTTAACCTAAAATTAAACGCTATCTACTATACTAAATTTCCATAATTTTTTTATTGTACTATGCCTCGCTTGACCAGTTGGAGGTAAGATGACATGAAGAGATTGGAGCAATAGTAGATCTCTAGAGTCTGCAAACAATAAAAATTATTAATAATATGATAGATAGTTGGAAGTTTGCATACGCTACCTTTTTCGATGTCTTTATTCAAAAAATCAAATTTTTTTAATTCTGTTACTGTATGTTTATCTTTTATGGAACTTTTTAGTATTGGAATAAAATCAATTACAAATTTCTCCCATTTGTTGAATAGTAAGGAACCTTTTCCTGGATGGATGTAATTGAAGTCAATATCAATCTATAAAAAAAGAAATTCCACATGATAATCATATGTACAAAATATATACGAGTATATATATATATATATATATATATATATATATATATATATATATATATATATATATATATATATATTTATATATATATATATATATATATATATATATATATATATATATATATATATATATTTATATATATATATATATATATATATATATATATATATATATATATATATATATATATATATATATATATGTATATATATATACTATATACACATAATTTCGTTAAAAAATGATTTTTAAGGTAGAAATTGAAACATAAATAAAGAATAATCTACCAATTGTGCTCCATCAACATGTGCATATTTTGACCAAATTTACAAAATCTGCTTCAAAGTCTTTTTTGAATGATAGGGAATACGGATATCTAGGGTTTTTCTCCATTTATCCAATAATACATCAAAAGGGCTAGAGTAAACGTTCAACCAGATTTGATCTTCATTCTCTTCAACTTCTTCAGAGATGTTGTTGCGTTCTTCTGTAAAATATTTTAAGAACATTTGAATAATCTGGTATGTCTGGGGCAATTCAAATCCTTACCCTGTTCGATTTCAGAAGCAATTGTAGACCGTTTTGTCCGTTTTTCTCTTGGATATAGTCCAGAATGTCTAAGTTTTGCAACACTATTGCGATAGCTATTGTAAAGCCGCCCTGAGGGATATGTTCTTTTATTACAATAATAAGTTTCCTGGAAAATACGAAGTTGATGTCATTATTGCTTCTGATTAACATACTATTGGTTTTAACTAACTTTTCGTTCTGTTTCGAATACCCTACAAATATCATCTGCTATCTTGTCAAAATGGTTGTGTTTCATAAATTGTCTCCCACGTAAGTAAAATTCAACACAATCTTTTATTAATTTATTTTGTAGATAGTCTGACAATGTATTATTATTTTTTAAGTATTCACTTATAATGATTTTTCCATCGTTTGATAAATAATTTTGCAAATCCTAAAAGTAAATATAACTATTAAACTGTCAAAAAATTAGTTTATCGTACATATAAATTCTAAATTTGGTGTAGCCGGGCTTTCTAAAGACAATAGGTTCTGTGGTGAAGTTGTAGTAGGAACTACACAAGACTATAACACAATATTAATAAAGTAGTTGTAAAAAGAAGATTAGTGATGTAATGAATATTTTACAATTGACAAATGAAAAAAACAAATAAACCCAACTAGATTTGGATCTAGATAAGGCTCTATATATACATACGCTATTATTGTAACTATTCCATTCTTGTAGTTTCTGTCGAAAAAGCAATAATAATCCTAATTGCTCTAGAGGAAATAACCACTCTAGATCTCGGTCCGTTAATAAAGGCAGAGATTTAATATCTAAACAACAATCGAAAAATTAAAATTAATAAATTATTGTTATTTTAATAAAAATAAATATATATGCATATATATATATATATATATATATATATATATATATATATATATATATATGCATATATATATATATATATATATATATATATATATATATATATATATATATATATATATAAATATATATATATATATATAAATATATATATATATATATATATATATATATATATATATATATATATATATATATATATATATATATATATATATATATATATATATATATATATATATATATATATATATATTTAAGAGGTTTTTATGCCTAATGGAAGCAAATGTCGGTTTTGATGTTTTTATATTTGCCTCCATATGTGCTTTTTCTCTTAATCTAAATTATATACACAAATAAATAAATAAATAAATAAATAAATAAATAAATAAATATATATATATATATATATATATATATATATATATATATATATATATATTTATATATATATATATATATATATATATATATATATATATATATATATATATATATATATATATATATATATATATATATATATATATATATATATATATATATATATATATATATATATATATATACATAAAATAATATACATATGTGTATTACATCCAAACAAAGACACAAAATTATTACAGTAAAATAAATTGAAATAACTATTTAAAAATAAGACTTAAAAATGTATTTAATTGTAAAATTGCAATAAATTGTAAAAACTAAAATTTAAAGAAATTATTTTTAACTATTCATAAAAAAATTATATAAACAAAATGTCTAATCACACTTTTACATTTGAACAATTTACCTAGAATATATTGTGTACAGGTTTCTTGAAAAAAAAAAAATAGATATATTCACAATAGATATATAACAATAGATATATTCACGTTGGAAAATCTAGAAATCACAACTCTAGTGTCGCGTTTAAACACATTAAAATATAGTCGCCATCGCAAATAATACATGTGCTTAACCTCACTTTCATAGATGACACTATATATCTAGCGATACGTACTCTTTTAAATTTAATAGTAAAATGAATTTTTAAAAATTTGACTCGAAACTACAACACTATTATATATCACATCAGTTCTGACTACGAGAAAATATGTATGTACAAAAATTTGGAAAATTAACACACTTTTGAGTATTAATGCACTCTATACACTTACTTTTAAAATGTTGAAAAAAGTCACTGAAACCCCACGACTCCAACAAATCTTTTAGAGCTTGCTGCTCATCCGTATTGTCGAGATATTCGTACATTTTTTTATCACTATACATTACCCTGTACTCTCCAACTCTCCTTTTCGAAAATAACACAAATATTCACTTTTCACTTTTTTAATAAATTTAGAACTACTATCGGTGAGTTTTTATGTGTGTGATCTATCGATCTCAGCAATAAAATGAATTATTCAGGATCTTAAACTGTAAAATCATGAAATAAAATTATCCGTTTGGTAATTCAAAGAATTTTTTTATATATTTTGCCAACCAAAAATACTGCCAGCGTATAATTTTTTTTTCATAATTTAAAATCATTATGATTGATTTATGATTTCAAAAATATAACTAATTAGTAACTAGGTAAATATATATATATATATATATATATATATATATATATATATATATATATATATATATATATATATAATATATATATATGTATATATATATATATATATATATATATATATATATATATATATATATAATATATATATATATATATATATACATATACTGCGCAAAAAATATGCAACATCAAAAGTTTTCGAAAAAGTACCGAATTTTTAGTTTTGTTTTTTATTCCTATTTTGAATAAAAGAATTTTCGAACCAAGAAAAAAAAACTGCTAACTTTGAGATAGTCAACGAACTTTCTCAATCATTCGTTTGGAAACAAAATTAGGTAGATTGCAGAAAATAACTTTAAAAGGAGTTGTCGTTCAGAAATTTTGCAATTTTATTTGTTATTTAGAATACTGATTAAGATTATAAAAAAAAATTTAACCGACAAATTAGTTGGATACCATTTATAAAAAAGAAACGTTTATTATATGCAGTTTTAGTATTGAATATATATATATATATATATATATATATATATATATATATATATATATATATATATATATATATATATATATATATATATATATATATATATATATGTATATATATCTATATATATATATATATATATATATATATATATATATATATATATATATAGATATATATATATATATATATATATATATATATATATATATATATATATATATATATATATATATATATATATGGATAACGGTTTGTATATGTTTATACTATGACTTTTTTGCATGAACAATAGAAAAATGATGTTTTTGACGAATTTTTAATGGTAGTGCGCTGTGAGCTTGGTTTATGTACATAGAAACACAAACTATGAAAAACTAAAATATGATTCTGAATAAACTGAGCATTTTATGCTACTTTAGCTATTTTTTATTTCTTAATAACAATCTCCTGAATAACATACACAATTCAAGCAATAATCGTAGAAATTTAGTAAAGAACATTAGAAAGTACATTTCTTCTCTTAAGTATTATTTGCATGATGCTAGTGATCGTAGCAATCATCCTAATTATGAACCTTGTTCTCGATATGACTAAAATTTATTTAAATTGTTCATAAATTCCTTTTTTTATGTAAATTATACTAGATCCTCAAAAACATGAACCAAGTAAATGATTTTATTAGAAATTGAAAATTAATTCTTTCCGTGTTGTCGTGTAATTGGACTGAATGGCAACGCTTTCAAAGAACTAATGGATTCATTTGTACGATTTCTGGATTTTCTCTCTTCTGAACAGTTATGATACCAGATTCATCTACATTCCAGATATCGCCAGCAGCAAAAATTAAATATTAATTTTATTATATTTAGTATAGAGCAAGAAGTAGTTGACGCGAATACGGTTGAACCCCATTCCACGATCAATATTGTTCACTTCTAGAACGCGAATAGATAAATTGGAGTGTTTCTTTAAAACGAATGAATAGCCAATCTGGTCGTGCTTGCTTGTTAAATGACCTAATATTTTAGGATATTTTTATTAAGTGAAATTTCACACTGATACGTGAACATTCTGAGCCAAAATATATCTTATATGGATGCAAGCTTTCATAAATTCTATCTTATTTCCTTCTTCTGCATTGAACACCGTATTTTGTGCGTATCCATATTGATACTTTCATTATACCTTCCGCCGTATGTGTCCACCGACCTCTTTTAATATAGTGCTAAAATGTTTAATGAGTTATATATAGCCACTTCATTATGCGACGGACCGAACACAAAGATTTACTTTTATAACCCGATTTACGGCAGCTTACCTGATGGTTTCTCCAGAAATTAGAGCTAGAGCGGATATCGACTGGTAGATTTTTAAACAAAATTGAGGAGATAACACTAAAAAAATATTTTTGATTATTTAAAATTCGGAACATAAGCCAAATTATTAACAAAAACATTCCCACTTCTGATAAAAAATAGTCTCGAGACCTTGTACCTAAACATATGTTGGAGTCACAAAAAAATTTAAAGTCTGAAAAATAGGCCGCACCACCTCAGCATGCGATACCATATTAGAGAAGCGAGTCAAAATGCACCGTTCTTATAGCTTATAGGATATATACTTTGGAACATATAAATGCGTAACGCATACAATTTTCGAAGCACCAAAAGCAATTCGGATTTCAGTAACATTAAATTGAAAGTTTGAACTGGTATATAACCATAGAAAAAGAACATAAGAATGATAAATTTCATATGTTAATATGGCATTCGAAACAATAAAAAATATAGAGTGTATACTGATTATAGCATGCCAGTATAAAGCGAAACAACAACATAAGTATATATCTATCCTGTTTGCATATTATTTTGCATTAGTAATTTTTATTTTCAGTTTTGTTTGGTTTCCAATTTCTACTATGATTAACAATTTCTTTTTTGTATTAAATACATATAAAAAAAAACAAAATAAATTTTATTGGTTTTACACATTTTCTTTCAGCATTCCTGATGTTTATTTTTTTGTTTTTTTTTCTAATTTTCTAATTCGTACATACTACGTACACATTTTTTTTCTATTTCGAACCAAATATTTCGTGAAAATTCATATAATTCGCTAGCATTTGTTAAAAAATAATTAAATCATAATACCTCCGCATTCGTCTACCGCTACAGTAATAATGGATGACAAACGAAAAACAAAAATAAAAATCCCTAATACAAAATAATGTGCAACAATGATAGATACATACTCCAAAATATGTTGTTGTTTCGCTGTGTACTGGCATGCAATAACCAGTATACACTATATATTTTTTATTGTTTCGAATGCCATATTAACATACGAATTTATCATTCTTATGTTCTTTTTCTATGATATAGCTTTAAACGAAAGGTCGTCAGTGAATTCAATAATTGAACCAACAAAACGTTGCTTGAAGATACCAGAAAAATAAGGATCCCAAAACCGAGTCCTGAGGAATTCTCACCTTGATCGGAAGTTTTCTACTTAAACGGTCATTAACTCTCCCACTCTTATTACACACCCACGTTAACTCTTGAAAATAGTTTCAAGTTGTGTTTGAGGTTGTGACAGAATCTAAGAATGACAAAAGAGCGATTTTGGTACTTTTATTTTTTCTAAACCCGAATTGCATATCGGAGAGAATGAAATTGGGCTTCTAAAAAATTCGATAAAAGCGAGATTGGGCTATAATTATTGTGTTATGTTTCATTGAAAATAGGAATCACTACTGCTCGTTTAATAGAACAGAAAAATCACCTGAGTTGACGCTTAAATTGAAAATATTGTTAAATTGAAATAAGCCACCTTCATCTGTTTTGGAGAGTGTTAATAATACCGCATACAACTACCCAGTGGTAATATAGGCACGAATAAGAAACTATTGATTATAGATTACGTTTTTCGGCCGTGATAATACTATCAAGATGTGCCGAAGGCAACATATACATACACAAGCATAAGTCATTCAAAACAGCGCTTCCCTAGAACCAACCGTAACATGCCTCTAGATCCTAGGATTATGACTATAGGGTAATCACTCAGTAGAAATAAGCGGCACCCCTGGGGTAATGTTCATCACCCACAACGTCTGCCTGACAATTTTAAAAAGCATCTATATTTATATTAATATTTTATTTAATATATATATAATATAATTTTAATAAATATATTCTTTTTTAATTAATTTTTTATTTTTGGTTTTGAACTATTATTTTGATTTAATTACAATTACATATTCATACAATATTGTTATATATATATAGGTATAATTTACATAATCATATATTCATGTATATATATATACTTTAAAAATTTTATGATTTTATTTCCGAAAAATGACGAAGACAATTTAATTAGGATATTTAATATTTTTTAAATATTTAATTTATTTTATTTGTACATTTGCATATATACATAAATATATATATATATATATATATATATATATATATATATATATATATATATATATATATATATATATATATATATATATATATATATATATATATATATATATATATATATATACATAAATATTTTGAGGTAATTTATTATAATATATATTAATTTATAAATTTTTTTGGAGGTAAATTTTTGTTTATTTGTACTTTATATTTTTATTAATTGTTTTGTTTTTTTCTAAATAAAATTAAATTAACATATATATACTTACATCGTGGTAATTAAAATAATAATAATAATAAAATAATAAATAAAAAACAAGTATTTTTTTTTCAATAAAAAATTAATTTAATAAAATAATATAAAACATAAAATAATTAATAATATAATAATAATAATAATAAATGGCACATAATTTAGGAAATAATTAATAATATTTTTTTAATTATTTTAACAATTAATTTTGATTATAATTTTTTGTTTTTGTTTTATATATAATATATATAATTTGGCTTATTATTTATTTTTTATTTAATTATACATTTATATATATATATATATACATATATATAAATTGGTTCTAGTCCTTATATATAATTGATTTCTTTGAGGTTCTAGACTAGAAATATTTATATTTATTTAGATTTTGTACATTTATATATTTATATATATATACGAAATTTAATTTAAATTCGTAAAATTTTTGGTTAAATTACTTAATTAATAAAATAATTTTTGGTTTTTATTTTTTGTTTTATTATATTTTATACAAAATACATCAAACAATTATTTATATATTTATATATATATATATATATATATATATATATATATATATATATATATATATATATATATATATAACAAATCTACCTAGTTAATTTTCCTATTTAATAATATAATAATAATTTTTAACAAAGAAAAAATAAATTTTTTATGTAAATTACATTATAATTATTATATTTTGATTTTTTTTTTTTTAATTATAAATTAAAAATTAAAAACAAAAAAACTAAACGTTTGCGGGCAACTTTCAAATATATAATTTGTATATATTGCGTATATATTATATGTATATTTTGTGTGTGAGGAACTTGTATACCATTTTCAATTTAATTATTTAATTCAATTTAAAAAAAAAAAATAAAAGGAAATTAATTAAGTTTTTTTTATATATAATAAAATTTAGAAACAAAAACGAACGAAAAACTCAAATTTTACACCGTTAAAATATTTTTTTTTTTTTTTTTAAGGATTTTCACTATATCCTTCCGAGATACTCATATATATATAGAGTTAATATTAAAGAAGGAGTTATATATGTAACAAATAATTTTTTTTTATACACATTTAGATTATCGATTATACTATTTACAAATTAAAAATTAATAATTGTTTAAAATCCCTGATTTTTTTATGTTTTCAATTAGCGCATTTACATAATTACAAAATTAAAAAAAAAAAGTTTTAGTGCATTTTTCACCTGTATACATATGACCTATTTATATATTAATCCGATGGCCGATTATTTTTTGTTTTATATACAGTGTTGCCGCATCGTCGAGATCATCGAGATCGACATCATCGTCGTCGTGCGACACTAACGATGAGCCCGGCGATCGTGTTATATGCATACTTAAATCTTCGGGTTCGGTTTGTTCGGGTAGTTCGGGGCACGGCATATGCATTATTTGTTGCGGTAATCGTATTAATCGTCTTATATCACGTGATTTACGATTACGTTTAAAATCTGTCGTTAATTCGATCGGTGGTTCCATTTGTGATAGATCGAGTGGAATTGGTACAACTTGATTGTGTAAATAATTTAACGATTTTGTTTTATTCGGATTTGTCAGATCTAACGATTCATCGCTAGTTTCTGATCGTATCGAACTGCTACGCTCCGATTTAACATCGGACAATGACATTACTGGACTGATGGCGGGCGTTGGTGGACTTGTTAAACCACATTTATGATGTAGTAAATGATGCCGCCGACGAAATCTTGAATGGCATCGTTCGCATTGAAATGGTTTTTCACCGTTATGAATCAAAATGTGTGCTTTAAGTTGATTCGAATCGGAAAATCGTGCCTCACACAAATCACATTGGTATGGTCGTTCGCCCGTATGCACACGTAAATGGCGACGTAAATTTGCCACCTGTACAAATTGCCGATCACAATGACTACAGTGATACGGTTTTTCGCCCGTGTGCAATCGCATGTGTGTCTTTAAATGATGATCGCGCGTAAAACGTTTATGGCATTCGGGACATTCGAACGGTTTTTCGCCCGTGTGTGTCCGCTCGTGATTTTGTAGTACGTGCTTATAACCAAACGAACGATTACAAATTTTACATGTGAATACTTTGTCGCGTAGCATATCGCTGGGGCCGCGAGTCGAACTTGGGATTACGGGTGTCGGAGGATTTGATGAGGTCGTCGAAAGAACGGATAAATTATGATGTTCAATCGAATCCGTCGATTGTGGCGATGATCCACTTGTTGGTGGAGAAATTGGTCCCGGACTAATCATGTCACACGGTATTTCAAGTTCTTTTTTAATATTTTGCTGCGCTTGTTTCCGTTTCACACCTTTTTTCGGATTGACCGGCAGGTGAGCGGTCGTCGTCGACACGATGTGATTATTATTGGCTAGATTCATATTATTATTGTTCATAATTTTTTTATTATTATTATTTAGGTTTGGCGATGTTGGAGACGGTGCTGGACTTATTGTGGTCGTATTATTGTTATTTACTAGTCCTTCGATATTATTGTTGGTAGCCCATCCACCGAATAGTGCATGATGTGGTGAAAATAGTCCGGATGATGCAAGTGTAGCTCGCAACGACATTGGTAATCCGGCTGCCATTAAAGCAGCAGCGGCCGCCGTTTGATTTGAAAATAAATGTGGTGCTAAAAGTCGCATTTGATTTTGTGTTGCCGCTGGCATATGATGACTATGGGGATTAAAACCGTGAAACATCGGTGACATTGGTGTATTCATATTCATCATCGTGTGTGGACTTGAATTCGAATGGTTTAACATCGGCGGTGAACATGACATACTTCGATCGTCTTCATTGTGCTGTTGTTTTATACCAAGCGCTAAAGAAATAAAGAAAATTGAAAGAAAATGGGTATACGTTAGTAAATTATGCTTGTTCAACTGTAATAATCATGTGTGCGTGTGTGTACGATGTACATACAAAATAAACTCGAGAATCACAACAATATAATAAAAATGAAAAAAAAGGAAAAGCGCAACAGACGATTTGGCAATTCAATCGTCTCGACTACCGTCGGGAAATTTTTATTTTTTGCTTTTCATTTTCTTCTCATTTTCCAAAAACCCCCCAACACACATATATAGATATATGTTTTATTATATATACATACAATGATTTTCATGTGTGTTTTTCCATTTTACTCTTATATACTTATATGTATAGACACATCATATATGCGTAAGGATATATGTATATATGTGGAATCAGGATATAATGGCAATATTTTTGGTAAAATGATTTCATATCCTAATTGAAATATGTAACTGTATATTTCATTCAAATAAACGTCATCATTCCATAAAAATACATATACGAAAAGGACGAAAAAAGGATCACATGTGATTTGTGGTATATATATAGAGTACATATATATATATCGGAAAATTCTCAATTTTCTCATAAAAGTCGCACATGTTAGGTGTATATATATATATACGTAAATCTACTCGAATGAAATGTTTTTGTGAATGGAATTTGTAAAAAATACTAAACGGGATATGACACACAAGGATGTGTACATCCATACGTAACATTGGTTTTCAACATAAAGTGGATATTTAAACATATTTTCCGCGATTCATTAAAATTATTGATTATTTTTGGATCCCATTTTAATCCATCCCTTCATTAAGGATATATACTTTTTAATGGATTTTTATGTATTTCCCCCGCGTGCGCGAATTTTTCCATTTTTTACGTTATTTAAATAAAATAATAATAAAATGAGATATTTTCAAGGGATTTTCCGCGAAACAAAATAAATAAACGAAAATCATAATATATATACTAAAGGATGATAATTTATTTTTTTGTACCCTTTTTAATGCCACCCATAATTTCTAGTATATGTTGGATTGTATATTTATTTCAAAGTTACACCCTTACCTCGATTGGTTTGAGCCTCCTGCAGCATTGACAATGCCATTGTTGGATCGTAATAATGTATCTTAAAAACCGATTTGATATTTTAGAAAAACTATATTATTTTCACTTGTATCTTATAATTTTCATTCACAATATATTTTCATAATTTTCACATAACAATTTTTTTTGCAATATATATTAGGTATAATCACACTTCACTATATAGGTATATATATATATATATAAAATGTATATTTCACTTATAATTAAATCCAAATATTTTGTACTCTTTAACAATATAAAAAAAAAAAACAAACCAAAAATAATATAAACTGTTTTCTAATTTTTTTCAATCTTAAATAATTTATTAACTTTAAGAGAAAAAATAAAACTAAACTTTCATCATCCAGCGTTCAAATGTTACTGAATTTAATTTTTTTATTCTCGATTTCCTTATCCACGCGATTCTATTTTGTTTTCATTCATATACTACACAAAAATACGATGTATATACGCACATACACTAGTGCACCGTTCTTATTTAACTTTGATTTTCTACCTACCAAACCAAAGTATATAATAAATAATTTTATTATCCCCACTCTAGTTTCACTGAAAATCGAGTGTGAATGTATGTGTACACCAGTAGATGACCAATTCAACCAAAATTTTCTGACCTATCTCAATAGTATTCGAATCGTGTATATATAATATGTATATATTTATATATACATATAGCAAATATTATATAAAAAAAGAGAAAAGCTCCTGCGCACTCTCCTCCCAATAACAAATGTTTTATATAATATATAATGTTTTTGTGAGTATATAAGCATATTTTGTCTCGTTTCAGTTCATTACAATTCAGCATTACATAACATTTTTTGTTGTATATATTTATTCTAACACGGTAGCAGTTGTTTTTGTTTTGTTTTTTATAGGGGAAATAATTAACATATATATATATATATATATATATATATATATATATATATATATATATATATATATATATATATAAAAATCATAATTTGATATTCGTATAATGAGAAAGAAGAAATGTGAATTTAAGTGGGGATATTATATATTTTGTAGTGGCTGTTGAGTATTTAGCATTTAATTTTATTAATTAATAATGAATGAATAATTAATAAATTTAAAAATTATTTCGTATCGAACAATTTATTGATAGTAGTCTTGTTGTGATTTTTCGATGGAAATTTGCATGTGAATTAATTAAATGTGGGGAAAGCATGTCCGGTAGCTTTAGAAATGTTTGGTGTTTCAGTTTTATAAAGGCTTAGGAAGCATCTGAAGGAGAAAGAGTGTATATTTACAAAATTTTTTTGGAGCCTTTGCATATGTTGAGACCTGTTGTTTTAAGCAGCCATATAGTTTTAAGATTTTTGAAAACTTGGAAAAGCTATACTGCTGTTTCTAATGTCTATTATAAGTTATTAGAAATAGTTGGTGAAGCGGTAGTAATTTTCTCTTTTAAAAAAAAGTAGTCTTATAGAACTTTGAAAACGTGTATATATATATATATATATATATATATATATATATATATATATATATATATATATATATATATATATATATAAAATATATATTTGTCGCAGACATTTAAAAATTAGCCATGAACGAGAGAATGCTATATGCAGCTTAAAGCATAGAAAACAAAGTTATGACCCTTCAACCATGTATATGTAGTATATATATATACTGATCAACTATTTACATGTTGACACTTACATGTATACTTGTAGGCTGGGACTAGCATACAGTATATAGACAGTAGAAGACATTTATATATAAAAAATTAAAATAATAAAAGTCCCTAAGACAGAAACCTGTGGAAAACCTAAATTTGTTTAAACGCGCACCGAATTTGTTTCTTGCGACAAAAAGGTGTCACAAATGGCCAGTTAAATACCGCGTTAGTTAAGAATAATTGCATTTTTATATATTGGATATTCTTAACCATATGTCTTATCCATGTTTCGGTTAAAAAACTATATATAGACGATTTTTTATCGAGATTTATAAATGAATGAAAACCTTGGTTTTGAGCGTCGTTTTTCAGTTTCTGGTTTTGAACGAGCATAAATTATGCAGTGAGCAGATCTGATAACTTTATAGTATATAATGTCGTTGATAGACAGTAAAAAAATAAATCTATACGGTGTGATTCTTGAGGCACATTCTTGAATGTAACTTATAATTGGAGTAAACGCATATATATATATATATATATATATATATATATATATATATATATATATATATATATATATATATATATATATATATATATAGACAATGATTAATTTTATTAATATGAGAGCTCCTTTAAAGTTTATGAACCAAGCCATTTATTAAAATTATCTATCAGCTTCTCTCAACTTTAATAATATTGTCGGGTTAAATCAACCCACGCGGTGGCATATACTGCAATAAGTTTCACAATAAGTGATAATTTTTATTTGGTCTTTGGGCTATAATATAGTATATATTCGTTGAGACCGCAGTTCGATGAATAATAGCAAATCCGTTGGCCCATTTAACGTTCAAGAGCATATGTAGGGTTTAAGTCGCGCTAACGTAACTTCGATACAATCAACATGAAGTTATAATGATATCACATTTCGGCGATAGGTGAAAGGACATTTTACAAAATAATACCGAAATAATTTGTTTCTGAACACTCTTAATCGTCTCGGAATGCCATTGGTATAGGAGGATGACTAAACTGAAGATGCATATCCCAAAATACATCGAACAAATTAGGCATACCACAAACCAAGCAATAAACAACCTCTGGAAGCTATAGAATATTGAATGATCTAATAAATCAACCCTGCTGGTTACTTTATTAAAGGTTCTTCTAAAATTCACACCATTACATTTGTTAAGCCAAGATGTTAATTTTTGTGAGTATAGATTATACGATAAACGCATATTCTTAGTTTCGTATTCTTTACTATGCATCTATATGTGCTGTCTAAATCTACCACCAAATTCGAGTGTCAAAATATTTTTAAACTGCAATGCAGCTCTTGAATAAATTAGAAATCTCTCTAATATATTCCGTGATAGTATTGGATAATTTGAATATTCCTCGTGTGAATAATAATACATTATAATTAAGATCTTCAGTGTATGCTTTCAACCATATACTTTCATAATATTAAAATTTATCAAAATTAAGAATGAATTCAATTCCTACTACAATCTGAGATTCGCACCATTAACATAACTTAAGATCAAAATCAAATCAAGAATAATTTAAAATATTTCTGAAAATTGCCAAAATTTTAAATCACAAATTTATAAACACTCGCGTTATTTTTTTAAAATCCAAAATTTTAAATATTTTACAAATGCCGATAGTGATCCCAACAAAATTGTCATGTCCATTTCTAAATTCCACGTGACTCATCATTTATATACGGTAATTACAAGTACCTAACAAAACCACAGCACATACACAATTCTCAATCAGAATGATGAATACATATAATTATGACGAGTATCTCTCTATATATATATATATTTTATAAAATTTGTACATCAAATTCGTCCTTCTTCCATACATAGTGTAAAAATATATTGATGATGTCTCAAACTGTCACAGAAAATATGAAATAAGTGAAATAAGAACTTCGAGAGGACAAAAAAAAATTCTTAAAATCACCCAAAGACATTGTGTTGCTATATTATACCAAACAAAGCATCTATATTTAAATTTAAATTATTTGCAACAAAGACACATTCGAATACGAGAAAAAGGACATTTTTTCGATTTATCATCATAGGTGGTAGATTCAAAGTGTTTATATGACGAAGCGATGACATTACCAATTCATTCTTACGCAAAATAATAATCGTAACGAATTTTATTTTTATTTTTTGACTATATAAGGATCTCAAGTTTAATAGTACACAGTACCTTTTGGTGCGATTCTTGACTTGGAATAATGAATTCATAAATCATCCACCCTCACACACAATTTTCGTCGGGTCTTTAAAATTATTTTAAATGATGAATTGATATATAAATATATGTATATATGTATGTTATGTATGTATATATGATTAATTGAATTTACCCCGATCAATGTGTGCATATATCCTTTTTATGAATCGTATTTTTTTTTTAAATATGTATATGTCTTAATAATATTTAGAAAAATACTAATTAAAATCAGCATGACCTCGGACAGGACAATACAGGACACAATAAGGACCTTTTTTCGCAATTATAAATAAATATTCAACTATATATATATCGGTAACACCTTGTTTGCAAATAGTATCAATAAAAAATAAAGTCTCGTTCTCATTAATTATTCATAGTTTTTATTTAGTACAAGGATAAAAGGATATTTACAAAACAGTTTATTTTAAAATAATAGAAGGATTACGGTCAGTTTAGCAACATAAACAAAACACCCAATTTTAAAGTTAAAAGACTGTATGCTCTTCGTATACATATACACGATGTCCTTTTATTTTATATATACGAAGTATAGTATGCGCGTCGTAACAATAAAACCAAAAATGTCCTTTTCCATCATAAAATTTCCTACATAAAATTTTTTTTTTAGAAAATATAATAATTGACCCAACGGGACAACTCGTATCCATCGCATATTATAAAATCACAGCCGAAAAATGTTTTCTCAAATATATCCACCCACAAAAATTTGATTTGGCACGAAATCCTTTTAGTTTTTATTTGAATATTCGATTTTACGGCTAGCACATTTATAAGGATAATAAAAAATTTGTTAAAAGTAATTAGAAAAAATTGTAACAATTATAAAAATATTTTACGGACAAAATTTGTTGCCTTAAAGGACTATATATGTGCGAGAAGATAAAGGACAATGCGGCAATAAATAGGACACAGTTTTATTGTCGGTGTCCTTTCAGGCGATAATTATAATCCTTTTAATTTTCTATTATTTTCGCATTTTTGTTTTGTCTTTTCGTCAAAATATTTTGAGTTGTTACTATTGAACGAGTTTGCCACTGAAAATTTCGGTCCTTGATAAAATTTTTTTTTTACTTTTCTTGTGTCGGAAGAGATTATATAGTGATGATGCCGATATTTTTAAATAAAAACAAAAGAATGAGTGAACTCTTTATACCCGTAATGTTATGGAAAGACACTGCAAAATAATGGAGGTGTGGTAGTCTATTTCATAGATAAATAGTAAGAGTACAGGGTTTCTTAACCTTGGATTAAATCTCTGTCTAAATTTCAAAAACTAATTCATATTTGGACTGTGAAGAGTTGATAAAAATAACAAGTCAAAACACTTTTGCTTGAAAATGTTCATCAACTGTCTTGGATTTCAACTGTGAAATTGGAGCAACTGTCCTGGAGAATAAAGATGACTTTAGATGACAATTTTCTGTTTTTTAAAGTATGATGCCACAAAAAACTATATTATTGGTGTCCTTAATATTTATTTTTTGAAAGTGTGCGTTGCTATCAAGATTCTTCCATATACTTGTGAAAATATCCTTCGTCCACTTACCATACTTGATATGGGAGTAATAGAGTTTCCCTGATTTGTATTGTTGTTAATTGCTATTCTGGCATTTTATGATAGAACTTGCGAGTTTACATCTCAGCTCTCCGTTGCAATGTTCCTCTTAGTTCTCCGTTGCAATATTTCGTACGGTTATACCCTTGATTCTTCATGCATTGCTCGATTAGTCCAGTATTCAATCTAAATGTTTCTATTTAAACTATCATGTTAAAAAAGTAAAGATCTTGTATTGAAGATGGCGTCAAGATTGTGTTTGGTACTGAAAGGCAAAATAAGGGAAAACTTCTTTTAATAACTTTTTTTAGTATCTTCTTTAAATTTTTCTCTTTTCAAAATATTTGCCTGACGTTTCCCATATTATATCTTGGTTTGTGCAGGTTTTGGATGGAAGCCTTGTTCTTATTTTCGATTATATATTATTCGATTTTATCCAAATTAAGCTAATTTTCATGTCAAAGTCAGGTGTGTTTTTTTCAAATATCGGTATTTAATGATATTACAGAATATTCCTAATCTGTCACTAATTTCTTCAGTCACGGATGTTGACCTTTCTGGAGGTTTCCTTTCGTCCCCTTCCTATATACTGAGAGTTATAAATGTTAGCTACTATAGCTATACTTATTGAGAGTATCCCGCTCTTCTTTTGTTTGCTTGAACGTTTTTCATTTCAACTATCCATATTGTCTTTTTTGTCAGCTCCTCTACTTGAGGTTTAACATTAGCTTTGTTTACAAAACCTTTTTCAATTCTGCATTTTTATTCATCAGCTGCAAATTTGGTTGTGCAAATTTGACATCTTCTCAATTTCATAAATTTTTGAGCGAAGTTCAGCATTTTCATTTTCTTCCTCATTTTACCGCATGTTTAGGTTCAGCAAAGCTATACTTATATTATAAATTATAGTATAAAGAAAGATCAAGTTTATCATAGTCATATTGCAATAAATATAGTATCGAATTTGTCATAAGAATCAGTATCGAGCTAGCCGCATGTGAATAAAAAGAAATAACGATTTATTTTTGTTTAAGACTGTGTCCGAAACCCACGATAAATATCCCAATTTTTTATTACGCTGTTCAATATATAAGTCTTATATGTTTCTAAATTCATTTTTTGTTAAGTTTAAAAAATATAAAGAAAAATTACATTTATAGTGTGCATTATTTATTGAAATTGTCATAGCAACGAAAAAGCTAAATGTTTCTTATAGTTTTTGAATGGCACTATTACAAAACCAAGTAGTGAATTTTATATGTTTTATTGTATATATC
Source organism: Tipula confusa (assembly GCA_963556175.1). Lineage (NCBI taxonomy): Eukaryota > Metazoa > Arthropoda > Insecta > Diptera > Tipulidae > Tipula > Tipula confusa. The sequence continues at coordinate 8,497,647 of OY744476.1, forward strand.
CAAGTGTGCTACGCGATGAGTTTGGCTTTTATTATAGAAAGTTTTATTATAGTAAGTTATAGGACCGATCATATATTACCTAAGTTTCTCAAACTTATTTTTAGACCGAAGCTTTCGTGTTTTATTATATTTATACTGCACTGAAAGATAAAAAGCTGTTTGTATCTATGTGGCGTAGACCGTAGAAATTTGTGCCTTTTAAACGAATTCTTATACATATTTATACACAATATAGGTCTCCATTTCGTTCTGACACAATATTATGGTCCTTTTGAATTGAGAATAACTGATTTTGATAGTTTTGGATGCGATATATGAACCTAAATATATTTAGTTACCCACACAAATTTCGCGATCTCTTGAAATCCAACTTTTTTACTTCAGTTTCATTTTCACTAACTCGTGGTAAAATTTGGCTTGATCTTTGCACTATTTCTGAATCCGATTATATTATAGAATATTTAGGTCTAATCAATATATACCCTCCCTGACATATCCGGATATCTTAAATGATAAGAGATCCCTTAGTTATGAACCGTCATTTTTGCAATATGCAAATATTGTGTTTGTCGTTTTCCCATTACCTAAATCTGATATCAAAACTCTTAGGACAATTAAAATCCAAACGTTCAATCGAACTGGAATAAGTCTATTTTTCACCATTTAGAAAACCCGTTATTTTTCTCTTTGCATTGGCTCAATATATGGGCGGTTTGTTTATATATACATGAAACATGAAGCAAATTAAACATGCACTGTGCATTTTTAATAAGTGGGCAAATTTATTTGAAACCTTGTATATACAACAAAAGCCAAACTTATCTATTATACGCAGATATTACACTAAAACTTATAAAATTCACTACCTACTTAGGTTAGAAGTAGGCCATTCAAAAACCATATAAAAAAAATTTGAATTTTTTCGTTGCTATGACAATTTCAGTCAATAATATGCACACTTCCCTAAATCCAATTTTACTCCATATTTTTTATATCTCACAAATATTTTGTTCGATTCTATATACCGTATTTAATACAAATATGTCTTGATGCATTATCAAAGTTCCGGCATTGTTTTTAACTTTGCCCATATTGGCGGCAGGCAAAACATTTCAGACCCGATTTTGATTATTTCGGTATATAATAAGAGCGGTTCGTTTAGTTTTTATGTGACTATAAACTTTCATAAAATGTTTCTCCAAGCTTTTCAATGTTAGAAACTTTATTTTCCTTTTTGAGTGTGGCTGTATTATCTGGAACTGGTTGTTAAATTGCTACTTTACTGGATAGTTGTTTTCTTGTTCATCTTCAACGGTATATAACTTTGAAAATCTGCGCTACTCATTTTTAGAAAAAATTTTGTTATGAAAAATTATCTCAATTTCGTCGTTTTAATTTACAATCTCCACTTTTTTACTCTTCTCTCTGTCATTTTCTTTTTTTCCAATACTATGTCGTGATAGGTGATTATCACCGACTGTTGATGAATATCGATTTGTACCTAAATTATAGCATCATATAGCTTTGCACTGGCGGTGGCAGTGATAAATTGAAGTCAAAAACAAAAAGTACGCAAAATAAACCACATAATTCTCTCACATTCTTTCTCTTTGTTTTTTGTTTTGTTTATTTTTGTCATATTCTATAGTTATGTTATGTGAGCAGGCTTTGATTTTCCGGTAATGTAATTTCATTGAAGTTGTCTTTTGTCATTGGTGCTCTTGTTCTGTTTTGTGTGTCGACTTCATATATGAAAATAAATAATTAAAATAAATTAAGTTTATAATTTGATGCTGTCTCTTACACCGGCAGAACGTCAGGCTGCTTGTCGAAACCGAACACGTGAACAAGTGGTTGTATTAAAATTGAAGTCTTAATGGAATTTGGAATTTAAAAAGCGGTTTACATAAATAATTATCATTCGGGTTACTTGTGTAACTTATGCGACGTTATCGTCGTCTCCAAGACGTTATGGTATAATTCAGAAGGAAATCCCATTGGAACTATGATGTTATGTAGTACCTTCAAATCTTCGTTCGATAATAATAAAATTCCAATGATGACTGCTTCTATGGATGTATAAGTATCCGGAATAACTATTGCATTTACCCAATTTGGATGTCGCGGTATCAACAAGGAACTTATAAAACAATTGGTCAAGTGTTAAGGCGCGAAGTATTGATTCAAATTTATTATTTATGAAAAGTATACCGAATTCGGCACGACATTGTATGATGTGGCAGTTAGGCAAATCAACGATATTTTTAACATTGAGTACATCGAAAGTTAAATGGCATGAATCATACCTATAATCATATATCATTATATCGATTTGCATATCATACAGAATTGGAAAGTGTGGAAAAATTGAATGATATGACTCGAGCTTCGTTATATAGTTAATGAAGATCCAGTGGCGTGCAATTTACGTTCTTAAAAACGCAAATAGAGAACATAAATGTGCTCGATTAATTGGTATCTGTTGATAACACTTTATTGTTTAAAAAGTTTGTGTTCTGAGACACATAAAAAAACAGTAGATTTTTGTGATGATTTCTGTAGATTTCATGCTCCATTCTTTCCTTCCAATATTCATATTCTTCCGAATATTTACCGAAGAACCGTATTTTTCTATCATACAGTCTGAGTTGTCGAAGCCCCATGGGCCATGGCATTTCCTGCGTGAGAGGTAAAAGACATAGATTTGTAATATCAATCGGTGGTTAGCATCCATATTGTGGTTTAATTTATCGAATTACAGTTTATATTGGAGGAATAATCGAGGTTGTTTATGTAAATAAAAATAAGTACAGATGCAATATGAGCATCTATAGAAAGTCAAACGGCCGATGGTATCTGTTACGATTACCAATGCCTGAAACGGGTATAGAAAGATTGATTTTATTACTATATACGGCTTGGCCACAAGAAACATTAAAAGTAAACATAAAGCCAAAACCATTTTCAATGTTTTTCCTTCATCATGAAAGAGGTTTATACGAATAACGTTTGGTGATATCGGACAGACTATGTTTAAATCTCCATTGAATGGTTTGTTATCAACCACTTTAAAATCCAAAATAGCCTATATACTTATAAAATAGCTCAGAAAAAAATCGTCTCGCACATCAATAGATAAATCAAACGGTTTTGCCATCTCCTATATATTTTAAGTAACGGTACATAGTGTTGTAAACCTCTCATGCTGAGCTCGTTCGATTGTAATTTACAAGACATGTGATATAAGACAGTTAAAATATATATATATATATATATATATATATATATATATATATATATATATATATATATATATATATATATATATATATATATATATATATATATATATATATATATATATATGTATATAAAACCCAATTTCCAAAACCGCCAAATCCGTAACGGCCAAATTAATCAAATCCATATTGTTAACGTAAATATGTCATCAAACCCATCACACCAATTAAATTGCCATTTTTTTTGTATATATTGTAGCGTTGACAAGTCCGGTAATCCGATACAATGTATATCCATCCAATTATCCTCGAAATTTTCTTTTCAATTAACAAAAAGGTGTGAAAATTTTGTAGTCCAAAAAACTAAACGTGTTACATATATTATATTATAGAAGATTGACATTTAAATTACAAAAAAAAAAAACGAATCAAAAATCATATTTTAGGCAGTTAACGATCCTTTTATGTGATATATTCTAGGATATATTTTTTTACATTTTTAATTGAAATTTAATTGAGTTGAAATGAGATTGATGAAAGTTTGAAAATACTTGTCTATAATATGTACGAGCAAAAAACGTTATATTTCTATAAAAAGGACCAGATAAGGATCAAGGGAGAAAATTCTTATTTAAATATTGTTATGATCTATATATACATAAATATTCACGGAAGCTTAAATAATCATTTCGGGAAGATTACTTATAAAGGTGACATGAGAGATGTCCTTATTGTTTATTATCCTTATTTCAATATATATACATTTATATAGATATAGATTTGATTATGTCAATAATATGATCATTCGACCCTAACGAGGTTTTATTTAAATATTTTTTAAACATATCCAAGGATAATACGCAAGGACTCAACATTTTACATATATGTATATTTATAAAGTTACTGATGCAGATATACATATACCTATACATATTAAAAAAATGTATGAGAATCTCTATATAAAATATGTAAGATGATTGTTATCACAATAACCGTCAAACGTTTGTCCAGACACATAGTACATATACGATTATACCCATATATAGTTCTATATGCACAATCATGCCCAAACAATGTGAGAGTGATAAGCCGGAATGATTAAAAAGCAATAAAATATGTTAAGACAATCGGAATAGTCCCCATATATATACTTATATGTGCATATACAAATTGAAACTGACCACGGGTCATTGGAAATCAATTGCTTGATATTGATTAATCATTAAATGGATTTTAATTAATTATTTATTGATTGGATCACCGCATATACTATAATAAACACATATAGAAATCGAAATGTTGAATTGGAAATCATTATCGTATATATATGCATATGGCGTAAACCGCACTTAAACCCCAAAAATCCAGTCAAACATACATTATAAATTTTAGTGACAATAACAACTTATATATAATTAGAATGCATCCGACATAAAAAAAAAACATTGACCATACAAAGACCTTGAATTGCATGATAACGCATCAAGTTTATAGATCCAGTGCATTCAACTCCTTTGTAACTTAATAGAGAGCACATATCGACAGCAACAAAATCACTTGATTCTAACCATTTTAAAATGTCTTGAACTTTTGTTTAGATTTAACGCATCATAAACTTTGAGCGCATTTACATATAAACACTCATGTACATAAGTTTACGGACCAGTTTTAATCTAGAGATTTTTTAATTTTTTTTCAGAGTCACGAAAGTCTTTCGTAATTCACTTTTAAAATACTAATTTACACTGTTGTCAAGGTCAAATCAAAGATAATCTGCTTACTCCAGGACTAAGTCTATAAATTATATTGAGTACAAACCTTCTCTTTATTGAATTAAGCTTGAAGAGACCTATATGAGGAATCTTTAAGCCGTTATTATGTTTTTGATAAACTGTAATGGGAGCTGTTATGCGTTATTGCTATTCAAATTAAGGACATGTTCTCCTTAAAATGTACAAATATTTCGCAGCATTTGTTATGCTACTATTGACAGCTTTTGATTAAGGTATCACTCATCCAATTCGGACGACTATATTTTCGTGTTTTATTGCAAAATGTATGCATATTGATAATTGTGTGGGCTTACCCCTTGCCTGATTTTTATGCTAAGTTTAAAAGTTTAAAAGTTTAAAAGTTTAAAAGTTTAAAAGTTTAAAAGTTTAAAAGTTTAAAAGTTTAAAAGTTTAAAAGTTTAAAAGTTTAAAAGTTTAAAAGTTTAAAAGTTTAAAAGTTTAAAAGTTTAAAAGTTTAAAAGTTTAAAAGTTTAAAAGTTTAAAAGTTTAAAAGTTTAAAAGTTTAAAAGTTTAAAAGTTTTGACAAATTTCATAGTGGCAAAAATTGTTTCCAAGAATTACACTTGTTCGGAAAATAATTCGCATGAGTGTATTTATATGCGATACACAGATTAAAAATGCATGCAGATGAACTCAAGTACTTATATGCAAAAAAATAAATGTATATGCCTTATCATTATGTGCTCTGTTCTTATCAGAAAGAGTAGATTTAATGTCGTTTTTAATGTGGACCATAATATGTGTGTGTTAAAAACAACAAAGTTGTATATGCGGTAATTGCATCGCATAGAACAGGCGAAAGACCTAATGACGATTAACCTTGAAAAATAATTTGCCATTTGAATTTTAATTTTCTAAATAAATTGTTAAATAACGAATTTCGAACATAAAAAATATGTATCGATTTATTATTATAATTATATATAATTCACTATGTATATAGGCAGAAAGGATTAAATCGCTAAAACTATATACTAACATACTTTTATCATATTCATTTGGTTTTAAATGCATTTGGTCTTGAACACTTTCTTATCGCCAGCATATAGACAAAAAAAATGTTTATTTAAAAAACAAATTTTGGTTTCTTATAACGCTTATCTAAGTATTTGCAATTTTTTTTAGGTTACACTAAAAATAAATTCATGATCATGATCATGATTGAGTGCACAACATCCCGCTTTATATACATGCAATATGAAACCCATTTTATATTTATTATAACCCGATTCTCTTTATTGTTAAATGCGGGCACGCTCTAAAAATTAAAATGTAATAACTAATCCTTGACAATATATATACATCTAACTCGAAAACCATTCCCATTCGTACGCCTCACATTATCGATCACCCTTTTTCGCACAGTATATAGTTTTCCGCAAATATTTCATTTCAATGATACCACTCAATCCAGTTTTTTACAAATATACGAGTATGTTGTGTTCCCCTTTCATTCCATATTTCCAAAAATTTGTAAATTTGTCAACAAAAAAAAAACAATTCGATCGAAAATGATCGCGAGCCAAAAAAAAAAAGAAACGATAAAAAATGACAAATTTGCTAAAAAGGGTGACAAACTGACAACCCCTTTAAAAAAATAAACCAAAAATCTTAAAGTCTTTATCTATATTCGTATACATATATAGAAAAAAGTCAACCATATGCGCATGATCTAATGTGCACAAAGTTTACGCCATCTATGCTCCATCATATAAAATATTTTGTTGTACGATCGATCAACAATCTTTTATACGAGCATATACATCAAATAAAGAAGGCACGCGCGACTCTTGCGCGTTTGATCATCACATCGGTACCGATTTTCCTCTCCTCTAAAATAACACATATACATAAAACAAAAAATGTTAGAATCTATAAAAAAAAATGATCGCAGGTGGGTTTCCTCTCATAAAATAAAAAAATTATAGCGCGTTTATATTATAAAATATTTTTTAGGGACTGAAATAGTTTTTTGTACTCTAAAAACGTTTTTTTAACAAAAAAAAATTTTTTTTTCCAATTTTTTGTTAAAACAGGGAAATATTTTACAAACCTCTACACAATCGTATTTATATTTGTTTGATGATCAAAATAAGGATAACACACTTATGACGATCACTAGTTACATTTTATGCTATTGTGTTGTGTTTTAATGTTGAATGTTTAAGGATGTTTGCTTAGAGAAGAACTTAAATAAGAACCAACAACAACGAACACAATTATGTGTTAAAATTATCGCATTTTTGATAAGATTGTGTGTGTGCATGTATTGTCTCGTAGAGATGTTAGGTGATATAAATTGAGGTAATTTGTAAAGTAATCCAAAAAAGTGTTTAAGTTTTTATGTGATCTCCATTTATTTGTAATAGTATGTTCGCATCTGGCAATTATGGTGTTAGTTGCTCAAGCTCAATCATTCAATCAACAATCTAACGCCATTGTTGTCGATCACGACTCAGCATGTTGGCAAACAATTCTAATTTTTGTCGGGCTATGAATCACGATTTTTCTGCCAACCCATCGAAATTGAGAAATTTATGCCACAAATCGAAAATTTTCAAAACTTAGAAAACACATGATGGTTAGCCTATCGAAACTGATTTTATCCCACAAACCAAAAATTTCCAAAATCCAGAAATCACATGATGGTTAGCCCATCAAAACTGAGAATTTTATGCCACAAATCCAAAATTTCCAAAATCCAGAAAACTCATGATGGTTATTAGCCCATCAAAACTGAGAATTTTATGCCACAAATCCAAAATTTCCAAAATCCAGAAAATTCATGATGGTTAGCCCATCAAAACTGAGAATTTTATGCCACAAATTCAAAATTTCCAAAATCCAGAAAACTCATGATGGTTAGCCCATCAAAACTGAGAATTTTATGCCACAAATCCAAAATTTCCAAAATCCAGAAAATTCATGATGGTTAGCCCATCAAAACTGAGAATTTTATGTCACAAATCCAAAATTTCCAAAATCCAGAAAACTCATGATGGTTAGCCCATCAAAACTGAGAATTTTATGCCACAAATCCAAAATTTCCAAAATCCAGAAAATTCATGATGGTTAGCCCATCAAAACTGAGAATTTTATGCCACAAATCCAAAATTTCCAAAATCCAGAAAATTCATGATGGTTAGCCCATCAAAACTGAGAATTTTATGCCACAAATCCAAAATTTCCAAAATCAAGAAAACTCATGATGGTTAGCCCATCAAAACTGAGAAATTTATGCCACAAACTAAAAATTTCCAAAATCCAGAAATCACATGATGGTTAGCCCATTAAACTTTAGAATTTTTATCACAAATCAAAAAATCATTAGAGTTAGCCGATAACCGAAAAAGATTTGTTGATGAGATCTGACCCGAGAGTCTCAAAAGCAAAACTGCCTATTACTATTGCGTTGTTTCATTGTCTTTTTAGATTTTCGTTAAAGGTTAGGGTAAAGAAAATTCGAGGTTAGGCTATTAATCCCAAAATAATTTAGGCATATTAGTACTATATTCATAGCGCTTAGCGTGGAAGATTTTGCACAACCGTGTCCTTGTATGTAATCGAGGTTCGCTAATATTTTAGCGATATATATTTTTTAAATTTAGTCGCCTCCTATATACCATAAACAAATGATACTGGATACTGGTTAAAGGGTACTGGTTCGTCTTTTTATACCATGTTTGTGAAAACCGTAATTAAAGAGTTACTGCGATTTTACTGACTGCAAAATTAGGCATGACGCTAAAATTACACTTCGAAAGAGTTGGTTTTACTTCGGTAACATAGAACTGTTATCAAAGAAAACAAACAAAACTTGCACACGTGTATACCGTATTAAACCTACACGACAACCTTGATAGTTAATTTTAACATTGTGTAAGGTCATAGACTTTTTAACTAATTACGTGCATTTTAAAAATGTTGTGTACACATTTAATAATCGGCCCGAAGCGTAAACTGGACGTACTTTTTTTTTTGCTTTTTTCTGTTAAACGTAAATCAAGTTTTTATGAAAATAAATATTTGAACGTGTCAATGATCTGGAAATTACATGAAATACTTAAAAGTTCGTAACCAGCCCAACACAAACGCCATTTATGCGAATGTGTACCACAAAGATTCACGAGAATCTCTCGATTATTGTCTTGATTATACGGTATTTTTTTTTTCAAACTTCCTGCGAGTTTTTTTTTTATATTTTTTTATGATTTTTTTGCCAACAAAGGAAAAAAGGATCTGTTTTTGACGGCCTAATATTTTCTCTTATAGATTTTTTTTCTACTTTGGCGATTTAATTTTTTATGATTTGAAATAGATGTGGAGATGGTTACTGCGTACAGTGGTATATATGTATGGTTGGTGGTGATGTAAAAAGGGGGATAAGGAGATTTTATTTTACTTTTGTGTATGTTTACAGGCTTCTTATATATATAAATATCGGGTGGAAGTGAAACTTTCATTTATATATATATATATATATATAATATATATATATATATATATATATATATATATATATATATATATATATTTATTGAATTGACAGGAGAATAATATTATGATAAGCAGAAAATAAAGTTTATATTTGGTGCGTGTATATAGTTCGGGTTTTCAATTTGTCGATGAATAACGGGAAAAACGTATATATAATTGATTCAAGTACCTTATAGTTAACCAATATCAAATTCCCGAACAGCAAGTAAAATGATCATCGATCTCTCGTTACATCATACTAAACTTAAAAATATATATTTTTTTCCAAATACAAAAGAAAAAAGGATATTTTTAGATTTTGGTCTTATAAAATTTTGTACCTAACCCTTAAAATAAAATAGCCTTTTTGTCCGTCGATCGTCTTTATTTATATACATAACTCGATATGTATATAGAGATCGCAAAATAAGATAATATTTACCTGAACATATAACACACAAACAATAGATAAAATGAGATCGATGGGAAAGTGAATTTCGTCCTAATAAATTCCCATGAAAATTGAATAAATGATCGTCCGATCATGTAAGTCCGTATGTATTGTATTCGAAAAAAAAGAGTTTTTGAAATTGTAGAAAAGGTCGAAAAGGATGCGTTTAAGTAAATTGCATTATTTTGCATTATATTTTTGCTCCCAACTCCTAAATATATAGACGCATATAATGATCGAAAAGTTGAGATCGCACACGCAGGTACCAAATTTACAATCCACATATCTTAGAGCACATAATATATGAAAGTAACAATTAATTATATCCTTTTGTTTGGCTTTCATATATTATTATTGTAAAAAATCTATCATTATCGGCAATAATTTATATCCTTTCACAAAATATAAAAAAAGGATCCCTTTGTTGTTTGGTTTCAACAAAATTAATTTCTTTTTTGTCTCTCGAAACATTCGTTTTCTAAGAATTCGAATCGCCTTTAAGATCACACACATTTATAGGATTTTATAAAAGGGTTTAGGCCGCGCGAGGATCATTCCACTTCGCTTAATATATTTTTTATAACTTTATATCGCGATACGAAATGAAAACACAAATCCAAATTTCGAATGTCCTGAAAAATATTATTTCAAGGATATGACCCATATCGAATTTGAAATTATTTTGGAAGCACCGGAAATTAATAAAAAAAAAATTAAATCATGGTTTTCATTTTTTTGATGGTGTAGGATTCGTTATAAATCGAGAATTTTTTTGTTTGATTTTTTAGCAAACATCTCATCTTTGAAAGATAAAAAGGATGTTTTCGATATGAAATTGAATTTCTTATTTTGTTTTCTTTGACGGTTTGCTGTTTTGATTTTGTTTTTGTGTTGTTGTTTTTTTCGATGTCTAAAAATATTAAACAGGTTGATGAATGGTTTTTGTGCGTATAGGACTTGAACTTCCCACGAATTTGTGTTTTGCCGCGATTATTGTACCTTTCGATTGCATTTGGGTCAGTTGATTAAATAATTGTTGGTTCCGGTAAATGTGTTTGTGTATAAACAAAAAAGAAATTTATACGTGGAAATGATTTTTAACAATTTTTAATTCGCAGCATCTCGAATTGGTTTAGGTCTAGAATTTATTTTAAAGACGTTTGACGTGGTCTATTTACAGAAACATTACGGGTTTTGTTTTCGGATTTTTAAGATTTCGAATTGTCGACTTGATTTGCTTTAATGATTAAAGTATGAAAGTCAAACAGCCAGCAATCACAAAAATCTTTTTTATGGCCAAATTTTTATGTAAAATATTGAACACACTCACGTACAAATTTCAGCTATCTCATACGCACTTAAACTTCTCGATCTTTCATCACAACTTTATGACTTACTTGAGTCACTGCTTTACTTGAATGACTGTGGAGCCTTCAACATCATGTGTGTCTGTACTTTTCAGCCCATTGCTGAGCTCGAACAATATACAAAATACTTTTTGTCCGCATTGTTTTGAAAACAGCAAAAATAGCGTCACTTAAATTACGGTAAATCAGTAATCGATTGTCGATTGTTTGATTGTCATAAAATTTTGACACATATTGTTTGAAGGTTGCTACGTTTTAAAAATTCAAAAAAAAATGTAAATAAAGGTGTCATCTCTGGGTTAGTTTTGGGACTTATACTGATAGCTCATTTCTATAATATTTCTAGCATTGTAGTCTTAAATATAAACATTGCCAGGTTTTCCAACAAAATCCATAGATTATTAAAGCTTCAAGAAGCTTCTCAGTTTTGAGAAGCATGTTTATGGCCCCCAAATATTAAGTTCTGTGAATGAGGACTTCAAAATGTTTCCTTCAAAATGGATATGCATGTATACATATAACCTTGGCAAGTTTATTCTAGGTCATTCAAAAAATTTTGTCGAAATCAAATTCAGAAATTTGGAAATTTTTGGATACTCCTGAAAATATTCGAGTGTATAACGTTGAATGAAAAATTGGAATTCTCTTTAGTATGTCAGCATTTAGGGGCAGATAATTAGAACTCCTTTAAATCGCACAAATTAAAAAAATCAATTATTTTATGGTAACGCATAATTCAATTAACATTTCAATAACAGAAGAAATGAAAACCAGCAGCGACTTATTCGCTTTAACACGGTCAAAATCCAAGTAGGCAAAAAATCCAGTGGTGCCCATAATAACCAATTTATACGACAAAATTCGAATGGAATGAGTTCATTATTTTTGCAAAGGTCAGATAGGATATCGTAGACCACATGGCGCATGGAAATGCGTCACGATGTAAGATAATGAACACTTTATGTTTTTGCATTATGCGTGGTCGTGGTTTAATGATAATTGGATTGAAAGGTGCATCATTTGAGACATTGAAGTAGTATATTTGGATGTAGTGTCAAACTAATATTTGTAATTGGAAATATATTAATACATTTTATAGTATATCTATAAAACTTCAACGTATGACCTTGAAAAATCTTTAACTATGATCGGCGTGCAAAGAAACATGCGTTATAGATATTATATGCAGTATTACAAAGCCCTCTGCTGTAAGTAATATTTATCCTTGTTACTGCGTAGTGTAGTGTTATAAAATAGTGCAGAGTATATATGTAATAGAGGTACTCTGCAATTTACAATCAGCGCACGATTTATTTCAAAATAGTATTCGGTGTGAATCATGGTGAATATAAACCAATTTACACTAATTTAACATCATAGGTTATAGGCCCAACTCCGCTTAGATAACCAAGGAAGGTTATAAAGTTCTAAAAAGGGGAGATAATGGTATGTGGTATCATGTTGAACAAAAATGAAGGAAAAAAAGATCCGTGCATAGCACTCTGCGGTTCGTTGTTTTCGTGAAAGTTGAAAGGCACATTGTTGTTGGCTGGATTGAGTGACAAATATACAAGTCCATGATTATGACGATGGAGTGTTCCAAAAATCTCGGCTGATTACTAGCTTCAAGGTGGTTTAATATCCATAGCTGGAGACTCACACAAATTATGGCATCGTCGTCAAGCACGCATGCAGGCCAAGCCAGAATGGTTTTGTGGATTGCATAAATTTTGTCTGTGTTCTACGACTTGCTGTGCTCAAACTTCACACTTGTCAAGTTTATATCGAAGGGAAACAAACTCGTCTTTCGTTCAATATCAGCAAATTTCGAGCTTCAACAATTCTAGAACTGCGGTGCACATCGACTTATGGGGCCCAATGTCAGTTAATTTGGAGGCTCATAACTCATTGTAACTTTTTTGGACGATTTCAGCAATAAGAAACTCACCGAGAATATTTTCAAAGAGTACAAACCATTTGCGTAAAATCAAACAGGTCTTAAACACTTTGCACAATGCACGACGCCAAGCTCGACAACAGATTATTGGGTGAATAGATCATCGTGTCGTGGGGCTATCGACAAAATAACCGTAAAAATTTAGCCCGACAAAAATTATATGATTTGTCTAACTTGAAAGTGTTCGTATGTAATGGCTATAGGTATCTGTTTCGAAACAAAAGCGCCTGAAATTTGATTTTCAATTTCCTTGTAAGGTGCTAAAAATACGTTTCATTGATAACTTTCGGAATTGCTTGATTCATTTCACAACTGTGATTGGCAGTTCTTTTTCTACCACACAAGAAAGAGTTACAATTCGTTGATATTCTTAATTCATTCACTGTTTTAACATCATTTGCAACAATTTCAAGCCATATTGAGTAGCCAAAGAAACGATTTGTACATAATTTAAAATTGTAAACTTGTAAATTTGTTATAAAATCCAGACTTGAGGATCAGTATAAGGCAATAGCCTCTATCGGTATTCATTATATTTTAAATTCTTTGGAAGAATCTCTTGTTGTAATAAGCTTTAAAAGTGGCGATAACTACTTGGTTATTAGGTGTTTGAAATCTTGAAGATGTCCAGGAGCATTACCTTAAAGATACAATTTGTTTTCAACAAGTATATTTCTATACCTCCGGAGAAAAACAGTAAAAAAATCAATCTTATATAGACTAGCTGTCATCCACGAATTTTTAATTGCACGCCAATATACTGCAAGCTTGATTTTACCAATTTGCCAACTTTAATGAACCATCCGGCATTTAGAAATAGTAGAATAAAACAAAATTCGTCGGATTTAAACAATATCGCCACATTGATTGGTTTGCCACTTGCTTTGTTGGTGCTATGATGTCAGGTATTCCATCGTAAAAATGTTGGGTAATTTGCTGTTTATGTTGCCATCGTGAGAGATGAGTATTCCTAGTTTCGGTTAAAACAGGTTATGGAATATGGATTATCGGTCGTCCAATTGGGTCAAAGGGTCAACTTGATCTTCTGATAAAATGCACAGTTTATCCTTAAAGGTGAATATTGTATATTACCCATTATACGTCTAAGAAGATGTTTGAATGATTTTACGGTGACTTTTCACAGTCCTTCAAATGCTGGCGCTGCACCAAGAATGAAATGCGATTTAATGTTCTTTGCGGCGAGGAATGAAAGAATATTATTTGAATTATTTCTAATATGTTCATAAATCTCGCGAAGTTCATTACTAGCTCCCATAACTCGAATATAAATCGGTACATATACTCAGTTTGACACCAATATGTGCAGCCTTATATAGTGGCCATACAAACAAATATGGCTAAATATGCATTGCACCTGTGGGATGTTCTACCATAAATCTGCCCGTATTGGGCCTGCATATAGTCATACCCGTTTTCAGAAATGGGCTCTCGATAACAGACAGGATCATCTGGATACAGTGTTCGTTACAGTGTTAAATGATGTCTTTGTCTATTTTATGACCATTTTGCGATATCGTTGTCTAATAATGCTTGCAAGCAGAGATGCTCCTGCATACTGATGCTTTTTGTGAAGGACCCTAATTAGTAACTTGCTCAGATCGCAGTTCGGTAATATTATACTGGATGCTTAGTTCCATACTCTACAGATGAATTTTCGATGCGATCACCAATCCTCAATAATTGTTTTGCTCATCAAAAAATGGATTTAGGCTCCGGATTTATTTCTGTAGCGAGGTAGTAATTCTGCACCCAGGTATACATTTTCAATTGTCCTTTCCTTAATTCGACTGTCAGCTCTGATTTAATTAAATAATTTGTATAACATGTTCCACTCTGTCGTAGCATCAGATCCATGCAAGCACTCGGACTATTATTTTAAAGAAAGTAATATATCATTTTTGGAGTTTGTTGTTACAGCTAACATCGTCAGCTTTATGTTGCGTTCTTCTTTTGATCCCTTTCCGAATTTTTATGCTTCAAAATGATTTGTGAAAATGTATGAATATTTTATAGCAGTATTAGTACTGATGGCGATAGCTGCTTTGAAGAGATGATAGCTTTCACATAATTTTTGAGAGTGGTGCATGAACTCTCCGTCTTTTTTTTCAATGCAAAGCTAAGTTTCTTAGCCCAGTTCGCAAATGTTCACCCGTAGCTATTTAATCAAAACTATGAGCTATGTCACTATGAGTTTGGTTATAACATATTTCAGGGAAACGTTTTGGACCTAAGTATGCGAAAAACCGGCGTACAATTGCCCATTTGCAGAAAAACGCGTTCCATTTCCAATAAAACTCTGTGTCTCATACCTGGCATCAATTTTTTGATGGATTTTTTGATGGAACTTTTTTTTGTAGTTTTATATATGTTTATGTAAATGTGCCTAATATGCCACTAATATGTGCAATAAATATGCCTAATGGCCATTGGTATTCGTCTCTCAACTGGTAACTACCCCGCATAAAGCTGGTTTAGAATGATCGAGATATTGTTCGACGTGATGAGCAAAGTGAAGAGCGATAAACAAAAGTTCGTACAAGCGATCAGTTGTTTTTAACGCAACAAGCCCCAACAAGCGATGCGATGATTGGCAACAAGTCAATCTACCTAAAGAGTGTCCTGATTAAACGAACAACGCTCTCGGACAGAAGAAAACTGGAAACTTGTTAGATATAACATAGATGGGCTACCAACGCTCATCAGAAGTTTTACGCCACTCTAAAGCACTGGCCACTGACCGATTTAATGCTCCCCTTATACAACCCAACTGTGAATCAGAAAACTATCTACATTTATTCAGATAGTTTTGATCCTACAGCAGAATAAGGAAGCAGAAGGAAGCATACTGCGACAAGAAGTACAAACACTAAAGAACAACTATATATCGTACGCTCAAAACACTAATTTCCAGACAAGACAGATTCGAACTTCGAGTATTTTGTCCAGCGACCAACTGGCGAATACTTTTCCCTACTTCTTCTACAAGGAGGATCTAATTTGGTGTGCTTTTATCAAGACAGGTTTTAACACAAAGTCGATAATTGTCAGGTACCCTGTGATTTTCCGAAACCAGAAGTGAATACAACCGAGAACAACTGTTTCCCTATACACTTAAAAGTATAACAATTCCTTAACTATTAGTTCTATTGGTTGCCTTGGCTATAACCGTAGACCGGAACACAGCAGCTGCTTATTTATAAGGGACTATCAGAATACAAACTCTCGTTTCTGACAGACATTGGCGCTGATATATCCCTCATTCCCTATACAACTTGTAAAACCTACAAAACCGAAGTCAACACGAACTTAGTTTCGTCGGTCGCAAAATATACAGCTATCCAACACATGATCCAACTGCGGGTACATGCCGGCCATTGGCATCACCAGATTCATGTCCGCATTACATTTGGTTAAAAAAAATAAAGGCTGGAGACCGAATGATGGGATAATTCTCCAGATATTTTTGAAAATCGAATTTTCGTTTAATCCTTAGTCACAAAATTACCCTAAATGCTGTTTTGCTGTCCACATATGACATATTTTCTCGTTTTCATGGTTAATCGAACCCAATTAAGGGCACACATATATATCCTGTTTACCGTGAATCACTATAGCATAGCCAAGAGACCAATTTTCGTTTATTTTACGACATTCAAATAGTGTAGTGGTATGTATATATTGGGGGCCACCGGCCACTATAAATAGGACGACGTTTTTTTTTGGTACTATATACATATACCTATGGTGCAGTGGCCGATGATGGAACTATATGTTAGAATAGCTTAACGGTGTTAAACTCATAGGGAGCCTATTAACAGACATATAACCTGCAACAGATAATATACAACAGGACATTAATAAAAACCTGACTCATCGTAATACCATTTTAATGATTTTATTTGTTAAACCAATCCTGGTTTATTATATAAAATTTCACGCGTTTTATAGAGCGAATTATCCTTTAATTAGCATGCAACTGGCGCTTGTTTCTGTTTCTTTGGGCAAGGTTTTTTCGGTTTTGGCTTATTTTGATCCTGCAATTTGCGTACTAACTTCACTAATACAGCCGGTGAAGTTGTCAACATTATTTGCTGCAAGCGACACCATTGTTGAGACGTTATCTGGGCATCTTCAGCCTTATGACTATTCAATGAGCATCGAATACGACATAGTTCTGATTCCGTGGGTGATGACATGTTTTTCCCGGAGTAAAAAAAAAATTTAAATAAAATTACACAAAAATTTAGAAACTGCAAAGGCCGAAATGGAACAAATAACTGCTTGACTTGAAAAAAAGAAAAAATATAGCGTACTACATTTTTTCATGGAACGTATGATCGGAATTAATTATAGGGGTACGAACTATATGGAACCTAGATGATTAGGTAAGTATAAAATCGTAACAATACGTTACACAATTAACAGCTTTTTGAGACAGATGTAAGCCGACTGCACCACAATGTATATGTGTCGCACCGATCGCTGCATTATCAAAGCATCATGAATTCGTGATTAAACAATAATTTCAAAGATAATCTAAACAACATAATTTTCCTTTCTATATATACGTATAGAGTGCTCAACTTAACACAAAAAAGGACGATAACTAAAAACCATAAAATGCAATAAATCTTGCATTTCATATCAGCGATCGGATTAAAATTTCTTAATTTAATGTTACTTTCAATGTGATACCGAATATTTTTGGTTGACAAATTTACAAGGATTTTCACTTTTATCCGTACCGCATTTTTCTTTCTATATATACATACGCAGACACACCAACACATATACATATGATACGAGTAAAAATACAATTTCGATTATGTAAAAGGATGTAAGACTTATAATAAATAAAAAACAGGTTAAAATACCTGAATCCTTTTTTATTTATATGTTTGATTGAATCCTTTTTTTTTGTTATTTTATACACAGATTATATGTGTACAAACACCTGAAGAAAAAGGGTTTGTAAAATTTGTAACAAATCCTTTTTTTTTTTTTGTTTCTTTTCATATAAATTTTGTGTTAAAAAGGATCAAAAGTTATAAGTTTTGTCGATTAAATAAAGGATTTGATTTCTTTACAACTTTGTATTTTTATTTAGTGTGAATTGATCAAAAAATCAACAAAGTGGATAAAGGATATATAAATCAACATTATATATCGAAAAAAGATTCTCATGTTGAAATTGCGCGAAATTTTTTTTCACATGAACTGTCATTCCATTTCGTTGAAATATATTTACTATACATAAGATGGCCATCATTCACAAAACAATAAATAAAATATCCTTTTTCATGTAATAAGAGATTTTTATTTTATTCTGGTGTTGTGCGGTTTCGAGTAAAAATGCAATTCATTCATAATTTTTTTTATAGTTTGAGGTTTTGTTCCTTTCACTTTTAAATATATAAAAAAAATTGGTCCAATTCAAATAAGGACGTCTCAAGTATATTTATGTTTATATGCGTATAATAAAAGGACAAATATTATATATCTATATATGGGATGCATCGCACATTTTTTAATCGAACATCGTGTAGGTGAATAGATTTTATGCTTTTCATATCCTTTTTGAACAAATCTTTGGGTGTTGGGTTACTATAGCGACCACATAATATGATGAAACGTCAAAAAAGGCGAAACAATGATGGTATGGCATAAAATAAAGCAATCACTTATTCCCATGGGCACTGTGAACGAGAACCAAAAACGTAAAAGAATTTGTAAGGATATAACAATTTGTTTGTTTTTGTACATTTTTAGGGTAAAAAATGTAGACTGAGTTTAAGGCCTTAATCTATACAATATATATCGTATGTGACACATACGTAAGAAACCGCGAGATGTATAGTCTCAAGGAAATTTAAAAAATGAAAGTATATTCAAAAATTTTACCACACATCCCCTTAAAATTTATATTTTTAGACATTCATTTTTTATGTGCTTATACATATACTTGCGATCATCAACACAAACGCTTCATGCGCACGATCTATAATTAAATGCATTTTTTTGTGACAAAAAAACGTTAAAAATATTTAAAGGGGACATCATGAAATATCGATACATTCTATAAACGCAGATCGTAAATATATATATTGATCATTAAAATAAATCAAAAATGTCCTCTTTACCGCAACAGGAAACCAAATTCAAATTGCAAAATAGAAAAAATTAAAAGTAAATCAATATAAGTATATAAACAGGACACGCGGTTCAAATCAAAATCGAAAGTATAATAATTTTATATATATCGAGAGAGAGAGTAATATGAATCCTGATTTTCGATACATCTTTAAAATAAAAATGTTGTTACCATTTCCGGTCGTCCTTTATACGATTTTTTTGTTAGTGTTGTTGTTGTTCTAACCGTGGATTGGATTGTGCAATCAAATAAAGGAATTCAAAACCATTTATTAATAATATTCACAAAAAAAGGACTAAAACGATCATATTTCATATAAATAACATACATATACTTACTTTTCCGGGGTCCATTATATAAAATTGTATATCCTTTTTCCTATATAGAAATTAAATTGTAACACAAATCGCACACGGTTGTAACCGAATGAAAATGAAAACCACATCGCACCAACAATAACAACTACAACTCGTAACAATATAAAATCAATAAAAATAAAAAACAAAAACAAAAATTATCCTGTGGTTCTTCGGCGAACAAAATAAATCAGATAAAACAACACAAACGCTGAATTCTTATGTTTTCAATCGCGTCATGTACATAAAAAAATTCCCCTGATTCTCCATTTTTAATTTTGTTTTTTTTTTATTTTATTTATATATTGTCAATTCCTATTGCGTAATATTAACCCATCCCTAAATTTTATATATTTTTTTAACTCTTTTCTCTTTGATTTGTTTTATATACATCTTCGTTATATACCAAAACGAAAGTAAAAGGATTAGAAATGAAAGTAAATCTATTTACAAACATATATAGTCATCTCGCTCGACATAAACAAAAAAGGGGTAAAACTATTAAATACGAGTAAATACAAATAAAAAGGCGGAGTCTAAAGGGTTAAGTAAATAACGTAAAGAGATAATACTATACGAATATATAAGAAATATATTTCCCCTGAGATTTTCGTATATGTAGTTGTGTGTTATGCGAATTTAAAAGAGTTAAGCATTGTAAATAAATACTGTAGTAGATAATCAATCATAAAATATGGGTACAGTGGGGGGTCTCAAATTAGAAATAGTTTTTTTTTATGTTCATTCATAAATCATAATGTATATATTTTCGTATTCTATGCAAATTGTTTAGTTTTACCTGAGTGTCCTTACACAATCCTTTCTTTATATTTGTGTAGCTCTATATGTTACGATGATGAAGGTAATCAATCATAATTTTGTGCCAATGAATATATGTGTAAATCTCACTCCTTTTATGTTTATCTATGCTATCCAAGCTTTTGTGAATTGAATCTGAGTAATGAATGGATTCTGTACATATATGCATATAGATGATTGACATAAGTAACATTTCTTCATTTTAGACGTTTCTTATCGTATCTACACAGTGAAAACAAAAGAAACTTACTCTTTTCATATTTTCTCATTGTGTATAGGTAACCCATTCTAATGACGATTTCTCTTTATTTATAACATACATCGTCAGATGTATATGTCCGTCGGCTGAATATTATAGCTGCAAGTTACAGCGTGGCTGAAATTTTCCAGAGTCATAAAAAATTAGGATATATATCAAATTAAAATTACAAATCATTCAAAATGTGGATATGGAACAAACTTAGTAGTCAATGTCTCACCAACCGTTATGAATTCGCAAAAATGGACAATATATTCTGAGATAGTGCAAATTTGTATCTAATGCTATACATTCGCTGTTTAAAAAAACACAAATTTGGCGTATATGGACCAAACTAATATTTAGGCGCCGTGTTATCCTCGCTTGGGAACAGCAAGAAGGGAAAGAACATACAATTATGAAATTAAATATCTCTAGTATGCCGTTATACAAATAAGGTCAAAAATGTTTTAATATAGCCTAGGACGGTGCGTGACATTAAAATGACCTAAATTTTGTCCAAGGCTAAAAGTACTTATCCATATCCAGGAATCTTGACCGTTAATAAATGTACGGGCAAAAATCACCTCGTTTAGTTGGAATATCAGGTCATTGTCGAATTTCTTTGGTGGCATTTTAAATAACAAACCATCCAAAATGCCTAGCTTATGTCGATTATGAATCGTGGAGTGGTAATGACGAAAACCAAACTGAATTTTATTTTTTATTAATATCTTAGCAAAAATCATTTTTGAATATGTTGCTGTAGTATTTATGCTGACGTCGAGAGCTTTTGATTAAGGTATCACTCATTGAATTCGGACCATTATTTCGTGTTTTATTGCACAATTTATGGATTATTGATAATTTTGTGGGCTAACCCCTTGCCTGATTTTTATGCTCGAAAATGATTTATGATAATGAATGAATATTTTGCAGCAGTATTTATGCTGATATCGAGAGCTTTTGATTAAGGTATCACTCATCCAATTCGGACTTCGTGTTTTATTGCACAATTTATGGATTATTGATAATTTTGTGGGCTAACCCCTTGCCTGATTTTTATGCTCGAAAATATGAAAATGAATGAATATTTTGCAGCAGTATTTATGCTGATATCGAGAGCTTTTGATTAAGGTATAACTCATCGAATTCAGACCGTTATTTCGTGTTTTATTGCAAAATTTATGGATTATTGATAATTTTGTGGGCTAACCCCTTGCCTGATTTTTATGCTCGAAAATGATTTATGAAAATGAATGAATATTTTGATGTATTATTTATGCTGATATCGAGAGCTTTTGATTAAGGTATCACTCATCGAATTCGGACCATTATTTCGTGTTTTATTGCACAATTTATGGATTATTGATAATTTTGTGGGCTAACCCCTTGCCTGATTTTTATGCTCGAAAATATGAAAATGAATGAATATTTTGCAGCAGTATTTATGCTGATATCGAGAGCTTTTCATTAAGGTATAACTCATCGAATTCAGACCGTTATTTCGTGTTTTATTGCAAAATTTATGGATTATTGATAATTTTGTGGGCTAACCCCTTGCCTGATTTTTATGCTCGAAAATGATTTATGAAAATGAATGAATATTTTGATGTATTATTTATGCTGATATCGAGAGCTTTTGATTAAGGTATAACTCATCGAATTCGGACCATTATTTCGTGTTTTATTGCACAATTTATGGATTATTGATAATTTTGTGGGCTAACCCCTTGCCTGATTTGAATGCTCGAAAATGATTTATGAAAATGAATGAATATTTTGATTTAGTATTTGTGCTGATATCGTGAGCTTTTGATTAAGGTATCACTCATCGAATTCGGACCATTATTTCGTGTTTTATTGCACAATTTATGGATTATTGATAATTTTATGGGCAACCCCTTGCCTGATTGTTTATTGTTTTCTCTGTTGATTTTTTTGCTATACAGATGCTGGTTGATCAACCAACATCAAAAGTGATCATCATTTGGTCAAGTGGAAATACTTCCTCGAATTTGCTAGCGACGGCGTAATGTATAGGACGTTAAATTAACCGCGTGAGATTGAAAGGTGGATTAAGACACAAAAATTAAATTATTCTTCCCTGACGTATAATATAATGAAAAAAAACGAATATGATTATCCGGATGATTAATAGTCGCTTTAGATTTCGTTAAAAACCGATCTGCTGAAGAGTTGGAAGTCCTTCGACCCTCAAAATTCAAATTGATAAGTTTACAATCGACGATTTTATCACTAAACGGTTCTATAACTGTACAATTTTAGTAGTTTATATATTTTGGATGTAACGTACATTTGAAATAATCAAAATACACACTCCCGGTATCAATAGTAGTATATCCTGTTGATCCAAAGTCTAAATCCAAACAAACGAACATAAATCATTAAAGCATTTCTCTAACACTAACTCACCCACACACACACACAATAACATATACAAACAAAATACTTTCATTTTTTACTGTACAATTTTATATTTTCCTCTTATCTTTACTTTGAAATCCTTAAAAAAAAAGGAAAAAGATTTTGTTTTTTTTATTTGAAAATCTAAACGTCGCCATGGAAAATGTTATTCTGTTGTGTTTCTGTTTTTATATATATTATTATTGTGTTGTTGTTGTTGTTGTTTCGTTTTTCAAATAACACTTTTCATCCCTTTTAATTTTATTTTATTTTTCTTAAGGATCAAGCAAAATAAATCTAAAAATAAAAAAAATCCTCCCAAACATATAAATGTATGTATGTATATATAAAAGTAAACAAAATAACATAAAAATGTATATCCTTTTTATTCATATGTGTGACTGTGTAGGAGTATATTCGGTTTTATGTGCGCGGGGTTTTATCCCTTTTTCCTTAATACATATAACTACATGTCGATCTGTAGATATTTATTTTTCCACCCAAATCGTATGTATATAAGAAGAAGCTACTCTTTATATACATATACAAATATATAGGGACGATAAGGATATAAGGGTGATCGCTACCAACAGAAAAAGGATAACTTTCGTTTTCAAGATTTTTGTTGTTGTTGCTAAAATAAAACATTGGAAACTTGGGTGGAATTGTTTAACAATTTTTCATATCCTTTTTGAGTTTATTTTTTTTATGTTTTTAAAGGAGGATAGACTTTTCATTTTGTATTATCATTTTCCAATTAAATTTTCCTCTTCGTGTATGCCATAGCATATATTATACATAGGTCTCACCCTTTTTAGATTTAATTTGTAATTTTTTTTATTTTTTTTATAAATTATGTTTCCTTTTTATTTGTACATATATACGACACGAGTGTATATATAGATGACGGAGGGATAACGAAATTATAGAATCCAGCTACACCATATAATCGGGTTGCGTTATATTATTGGGATATTTAGAATATTACGTTATCTCAACGGATATAACGATGTCGATATAGGGATGTAAATGAAATATCGTCGTGTCGAATATCCTTGAAAATATTTTAAATTTTCTTACAAAATGGTGTGAAGTGTGGAAAATAAAGTTGCACGTGCTTTCATCGGTCGACTGTTATTCTGGCGTGTATCTGTATAGGTTTTCTTGTTTCTTGCTTATACACATATATATGTATAGGGTTAAGGGTGATGGAAAAATGGTATTTTTCGATTTAAAGCGATATAAGTGAAGGTGGGTCATGATACCGTTATTTTTATTATATATATGTAGATTGTATATTATATAAGCAACAACCCTTTCTAATAATGTAACATCAATATTTGAACTGACACAATATGGCTTCACAATAAAAAATAAAACAAAAATCCAACCCATTTCCAGTTGTTGGGAATTTTTGATTTCGTCCAACTTGCGTATAACATGCCTAACCGCACTGTTCATATATACAGATATTCGATGCCCTCATATTATATCCATAAAATTATATACGTTCCTCGCGACATGTCATACATAAAAAATACAAAAAAATTATACGGCAAACGAAAGCATTAAAAGGAGTAAAATTTTTATTTCTTGTCATTATATTACCGTTTATTAATAGCGGTGCGATTATGTCGAGGAAAGGGAACCACGCCTTGAAAAAAATGTTCCTCCAAAATTTATATGGAAAAATTAATATTTTTTTATCGTTTAAAACATGAAAATGAATTTTCCGAAAATTATATGAATTTTTTAAATATGAAATTTTAATTTATTATTAAATAGTTCTAATCACGAATATGAATATGGAAAATGTTTATATATATGAACCGAGTAAAGCCGCTGCGGTCGTCATTTATATCTATATATATATGCACTGTTGTCTATATACCCCCCACGAGACACAAATACGATTAACATAACTATTTTAGTTAATCTATATGTAGATAATATTGAATTTCAATTTCACCTTGATACTTTTTGCCGACATAAGTATTACTCGATATCAGTGTCGATCAGAGATAAAAATCATTCAACTGCTTTTAAAACTATGCAATTTATGCATAAAACACCTCCAAAGGGCAAAATTTCTAATGCGATAATCTAAAAGTCGTACTAGAATCGATTGTGAACCTCTCTATACATTTCATTTATTAGAAAACATAGATAATCGCCAATGCAATTTGTTAGGCTAACTTACCGTCAAATTTTTGCTGATTTTTGAAAATTTTCAATTTGGTGCACAAAATTTACAGTTTTAATCAAAGGATATACAGATTAGACAAAATGAACCAGTTCAACAAATCAAAATTTTAGGATGGGTCGTGGCAGGTACCATTAACGACACTAGTACACCCGCAGATGCTACTCTATATGCAGATTCCCGAACAAGATATCCGAATACAATGTTTAAGAGACCTAAAAACGCTTTTTAGGAATGGAATCACAATTGTATCGCCTGAAAAAGAGCATTCATTGTGACACAAGATTCAAAGGCTATAATCAGATAATTTCGGAAGCTGTTTTTTCAAATATTTCATAACCAATACAAGAATTTCATGACGAAAGATTCATATGAAAAAAATTTCACAAACTTTTGATAACAGGCTTTTTATCGAATCTCGGAGTTAATTACATAAATAGTACGACAACGAAACTTTGTGTTTTATTTGATGGTTCGGCAAAAACTATAAGCTCTGGAGTATCATTGCATGACTATTCAGCGGTCAGTCCAACAATACAATTCACTTTATATCCAATTATTATACAGAATCCGCACTTACTTATGGATTAGCCTCTGCTCCTTGTTATTTAAAAATTAAACTAATTCTAATCCAATCGCAGCTAAAATAATCGAATAAAATGCTGACACGTTATAGGCGAAGCGCAAAGGTTGAGAACGTCGTTAAAGAGCACGCAATGTAATTACAAAATTCGATTTGCAAAAATGGGTGTCCAATTTCATTGAAGTTCTGCAAGACATACTTCTAGGAGATAGATAACATAATTTAAAAGCAAAAGAAGATTCAGCCATCTACAAGGCTGTAAACCTATAAGATCCGTCTACCCATTTTTAGATTTCGATTCAATGTTTCGCTGAATTCGAAACCTATAAACAAAACGAACCACTTTTTGAAGCAGGTAACATGTATGATCCACTCGGTTAGATTGCTCTAGTCAACATAAAAATTAAAATGTTCATTCAAACTTTCTGGATTTTAAATTGGGATGATCATCTATACTCAACAAGGAAGCCAATTAATGGGAACAACTGCAGCAGACATTTTCAAAATAAGCACAAATTTTCATTCAACGGTTTGTTTAAAAAGGTTTTTGTGAGGCCAGCTAGATTGCCTATGAAGCCATGGGCGCAAAATGGCAATGGAGCAAAAAGAAACATCCAGTAACTTAATTTAATCTAAAACAAAGATGTCGCCTATATAAAGCAGCAAAGTCTTCCGCTCCTGGAACTATATGTGGATCCGTTTTATTAAAAAAGATGATGGATCTAATTCAAAAGAGTAACTCATCTCAACATATACAAGAACTTTTCTTATGGACAGATTCAACAATCGTATTTGATTGGCTGCGTAATCTCATCCTCCTCATATATAGGCGAACGTTTATTGCCGCAATCATTGATCGCAAAAATTGTCATCATTTAGCCGAACACATTGGTGATATGTACAGACAATACAAAAAACAGCCGGCACTGCATTGAGGGGAAATGTTTTTTAATACTGCTCTATCGGTTTACCATCGAGTAATATTCTTTAACTATACTCTCTACGCAGGCACCGCTTTTGCGGAAGCTACAAGGCCTTAATTAAGATCAACGCCCCATAACTGTAGGGTTATTCGTTCTTGACTCCAACGATGTAACGTATTCCTGGCGAATCGTTTCCAGAATTATTGGATTGTCCACAGTTTAACCTTTGATAGACTTTGACATAACTATATAACTCCTAGTTTATATACTAGTAAACTATGCGGTAATCCTGATAGAGCTAATGGCGGTCCACCACATTTAAAATGAACTGGCGTTCGTGGTCATATTATTTGGTTTATAACTGTTAACATTTCGTCGATTGTAGCCTTAGAACCACCTTCTACATTTCGGTTGCGATTTTAATGGAAGCATCCAGTTCGGTGTTCGAGGTGGGATAAATGATCACTAAATGACTTCTTCATCACACGTCTCTTTTATCATCGCTGATACTGTGCTTACAGCATTATTGTAGCACTCGAACGAATGCCTCAGTCGATAAATCAACCAAAAGTTCCAGCCTTGGTCGAAAACAGAGGAAGAATGCCACATGCTCACTTTTACCATTTTGATACCTTATAGCGAATATGGTGTCGTACGGTCAACGATCCTGTACAATCCATTCCATTTACTACAAATGGGCGAGTGTTTTGCGGACCTCTGCAGGCCACCGATTATCTGCTTAATTAGTTTTGGTTTGATGTGAAAATACCAGATGTGTCTAAGAACGATCTTTTGCATTCATGAAATTCATGAAATTCATTCGGTTGGCGTTTAAACCAGAATTTTACAGGCTTAAGCAAACACTCGATATGCTCCTTTAAATAAATCTGAAAAATTCATTGTGTAGGTTAGATTATTGGTCCATTACTACATTATTAAAACGGTAACTATATAGCGCAAACTTGGTGGCTCGCCTTTCAAGGATGTCATCTATCGGTTCTAAAGTAATTTAATCAGGTGGCCAAAATTGTTAATTCGTTTGAAGAAAATTTGAACCCCAAACGAAATATTAGAAGGCATAATTTCTCTCGGCAGCATACATTGATTCATTCAATGATGGAGCTTATTTCATCTTATAGGTAACCGATGCGCCACGTTCTATTTATTGGTCTCTGCTTTTATATTCAGCAAACAAAGCAAAATCTTTGATACAGACCAATTATATTCCTGTATCGTCTAACACGTTATACGCTTCAACCGATAGTGACGAGATCAGGCAATGTTCGTTATTAGCTTCACTGTAAAGGCTGGTCCTTATCATTTGGGCCTTTAACGAATATAGTTATCTTATATTCGATGGCATAAGTTATTTCTATGAAATAACCTCAGTTATTTTTTTTGCAAAATGCAAATCTAACAACAAAATTTATTTCTTTGAACTACAAAAATAAATTGCTGTGAGCCTCCTCCAATTAGACTCGCGGGAAAGTAAAATTTTTTAGTCGTAGTCGTTGATTTCATTTGTTTATTTGATTTTTTTATGCCAAATTTCTAAAACAATTAGGTACATAATAATGAAGCCATATTATTATTTAACAATCGTCTTCGAACTTAAGTTACTATTGAGATCACCAATTGCACTATATTTACTGTATATACCATAAACAACATCTACATTTAGTCATTATCATATAAAGGTATAACTTTTCAAACATTTTGTTTCAAGCACTTATAATCTGCTACTCAGTTTTGTAGCCGGTATAAGCGGGCCTATAAATACCTGTTATATCAAAAAGTTATAAAAAAAAATTATTTAAAACTAAGCAACCAATTTGCGATTTGAAAATTATGTTTTTGATTGGTTTATTTTGAACACAACTAAAATCGTGTTACGAACATTTAAAATTTCGTTCGTTTTTCCAATGTTTACCCGCTGTCTACACTGTGCAAATCTACTGATATTTTCTATCAGCAATTTTATGTTTGTATATGTTTTTTTCCAATGTATTGATAAATATTTGTCGGAAAAATTGCATGGCTGGGGATTTCACTATCATAATAATATCTTCAAATGTCAAACAAAATTGTTTTATTACTATCGAAAAATTAGTTGATTTTTAACAATTTTCGCTTGGGTTTAAAACAGGGTTCTCAGATTTCAAAAATACTATTTTATACCAAACCATTCCAAATAAAACAGAACAGTTTCATCTAGAATTTAATGCAATCATTCTTAATATATAGTTTGCTAATTAATATAAGGATAAATATCTCAGTAACGGCATCTTCAGTCTTTAAATATTTTTGAAACTCTTTGCTAGTCAATTTGAAACTTTCTTTGGCCATTAGCTCTGCTACTAAATTCGTGAGCAAAAAAAGTTTCATTCCTGGATACTACTAAAGAAAACGATTTTATGTACCCTTTATTTGATGCAGCCGTGCTAAAAATGGGCAATCATTTCTCAGATTAGCAAGTAAAATATTCTTTGAAAGCGGTGATCAAGAGATTGATTATTGCAGCTGTTTTCATTTGCTCCTAATAATACTTTAAAGCCGTAAACCAGTTGAAATATAACACTGTGCATGCATCACAGAATGGTTGCAAAATGTTGTTTCTGAGGCAATAATTTTTCCTCAAAATTTTAAACTTTTTAGAAAAAAAATTTGAAGATCCTTCAAAGATTCGGTTGGTGGATTAATATTTGCTAAATGTTTTTGAGATTTCATGAGTCAAACCACATCATTTTCTCATTGCAAGTGTCTTGCAGCCGTTCATATTTATGTGGTCACCAACTCGGGTTAAATTTAACGTTTTATAAAGTGTTTCCATGTTATTGGAAAGGTATAGTTCATGGAATGGACAAAATATGGTATTAACAAAATTGTTGGCATTACAAAGCATGAAATGATTTAAAGGATCCAACATTTTTACTTTGGTGAGACTCCGATATTGATAAGCGGGACGTGGGATATTCAATATTGAAAAGGGCAATCCCGAGCTGGGTGGATTTAAAGTTATAAAATAGTATATTTTAAAAAATCATACAATATGGAGAGAAATCTTCAAATAATTAAAAAAATATGATGTTTAGAAAAGCTTAAAGAACTGGGAAAAGGGAGGAATTAGATAAATTGGTTTAATCCATTCCTGACCGAACATACATCGAATCTTTTGGAAGATAAATTATTAGAAAGCGAGAACAAACCAGTTCGTTTAAAAATTTCAAAATGAACAAAATGAAATACGCACTGTACTTTCGGTACTAGATGAAATTTTTAATATTGCTAATGTTACTAATTTGAATAATTCAAAAAATAATTCTGTTAAGGTTAAGATTTTTTGTTATCTAAAAATATGCACGATGCTTTAACTTAAGAAATCAAATAGAAATGGCAAATTATAACCTCAAACGTTAATTACTTTTGACATTTCATAATAATTTACTAATAAAATTATGTGAAACAGCCTCCTGATAATTTGCTAATAGTGTCAAAATGTGTATAATATACACACACATACATTGTTAAAATTTATATCATGATAGAAAATATCAGTGGATTTGCATAGTGTAGACAGTAGGTTATGTACAGTAAAACACACAAACCAAATGTTTTTATACAGTAATATTACTACGATCAATAATAAATAAAAGCTTGTTTAAATACTCCGTGAATTTAGCCATATATTTCCCCTTATGTGTCTACGTTTGTCTTTAATCGTTAGTCGTTACACAAAAGTGTCAAACAGATACGTCGTTAAAAGTTTTAGCTTTAACAATTTTGTAGCATATAAATAATTTTTCAAATGAAATGTCAACGCAAATAGTGAGTGGGTTTTATACGATGGACATTTTGGCCTGAAAACCAAATTTTTTTGATATTTTTGATAAGTTAATTAAAAATATAATCCTAATATTTGGTTATTTATACATCCAGCCCAAAATATTTGGTTTGCTCTTATATTTTTGAACGAAAGTTTTTGTCTCGAATAGAAGAGTCGGTCCTTTTAAATAAATAAAAGGATCGGCGGATCAAAAAATGCCTAATTTATGCAACACATAAACAAAATGGCTAATTATTCTCCAATAATTTATCCAGTTGTTGCTGATTTCTGTTAGACTATTGTGACGATGTTCTCAGTTCCGGATTGCCAAACTTATAAGTTGACGTTGTTGTGAAATATTCCAAATTCGATAATGATTGAGATCCATTGATTTAATTACTTGAATTAAAATGACTGTTAAAAAGTTCAACATTATCCTCATTTGAAGCATTATACTATCAACTAATTCACTCTTCAAATACAAACATATATAATGAACAGCGGCTTCACGTTTATATAAATGTTGATGTTTATGATTGCAATTGCATTCACTATTTCATACCTAATCGAAATTTTGTTCTCTGACTCAAGAAACTTTACAATACTGTGCGCCTGAATTTATTTTAAATTTTGAATTTCAAACGAGCAGTTTCATTTTAATCAAGGTTAACCTTAAAATTCAGCAAGTTTTAGAACTAAATCCTCGGACACCAGGTGATAACCTGTACAAACACTTTAATAAAAATAACATATTTTTTTATAATTTAACAAATAAATATTTTTAAAATCCATGGTTTAATTTAAACGACTCGTCCTTTTAAAAATTCCACTAAAATTGAGAATAACTCAATTCAACACTCCATTGAATCGCAATAAACGCACAAATTAATCAACTTTAACAAAATAATCCTTTTATATAGAGACTCATAAACTATCCTTTACCCATATATGTCATCATTAAAAAACAATTCATTAATTTTTACCAATTCGTTTTTTTATGTCCTATATGCTCGTGTATCCCTTTGAACATAGATCGATAAATAAATAAAAGTTTATATGAATTCAAGGACCCGACAATTTTCAAATAAATTCCTAAACCAAAAATTAAGGGTTGAATTTATTGTGCTTAAATATATAGAGATAAATAAATTTAAGGGTTTTGGTTCCCTCTCTCACTCTCTGTGGTAATATAATATTCCTTCTACTCGATTAAAAAATAAAATTATCCTTTTTTTATCGTTGGTTTGATAAAAATCACCTTAACCACATAATTAAAGTTTAAAATTTATCGATTTTCTTCGTTCACCTGTCCGATTAATCAATTTCGTTTTTTCTTTTATCCTTTTTTTCCGATATACAAGGAATTATTTATTTCGTCCTTAAGAAATTACAAAACATAACAAATATGTATAATATGTCAACTCATTAATTTTGTGGCCGAACACACAGGGAATAAAATTGAATTGGAAAAGCCGATTTATATTCAAGGAACAAGGTGCAAATTGGAATTTAAATTATAGACGTAACCATAAATTTAACTAAAATTAATCCTTTTTCTTTTCACCTATATAAGAATAAAAAAAAGGATGCATTGTCACGTTTAAGTAATTCTTCCGTCGTTTGCTATTTGTTTTGTGTTAATCGACGGTTTTTTTTATGATCTTTTCGATTGGATAAGGCGATTTGAATGCGCTCAATTTATTAAACGAAAAAAAATTTTTATGGTTTGATGATTATTTTTGATTTTTATCGCACGCATGTGATAATCAATTGTGAACGTGATCATATGTTTGTTTTGGTGATTGTTAAACGTCAAAATTATTTTGATATATACATAAACGAGATCGAGTAGATGTGATAACTTTTTTTTTGTGTTATATCATTGTAAAGTGAGCAGGCAAAACTTAACCTTTATACATGTAAACGTACATATAGAGCCGGTTCGCCCGTTATAAGTACACTTTGCAAGCTTAATCAACATCTTAAGGATTGAACCAACATCTTAAGGATCAGGCTGGGTCAGTTCAATTGACCTTGAGTGAATCTTCTTCCTGCTCACGCGATGTTATCTCAAAGAGGTCACATACTATACCGCTATTTTGCAATTTGACCCAGCTGTAGTTAATTTGCATAAAAAGTTAAGTTTCTATGTGGGATGTGAGCTCGAACAACGATACATGCGGTCAACGCTATCATATGCTTAGTGAAAATTGATGAAGAGCTAATGTATGGTTATGTTGTACTCCAAAAATTTATCTATGACGATCCTGACCGTAAAGATTTGATTAGTGATTAGCGTTGGCAAAGCGATTTATGGACTTTCCGTTTAGCGCATGGTCATTGCCGTTCCTCACAAATTTACATTTCTTTTGTCGATGAAATTTTCTGGTTTCTTGTTTAGTGTTTAAGTATTGCTTATGGTTGTTACAGGTATTCCGCGTTTAACCACTTTTCACTCAGTTTCTGTTTATTTGCAATGCTAAAGCATTACTCGGCATTATTTCCATACATGCGTCATCTTGAGCGCGATTGTCGTTCGATGGCCGTTTGTGTTGCGACTGTAAGGACTGACTGTATTATTTGCAACTGCTGCTTTATATTGAATAGATCTTCAGAGCGAGTTTGCCATTTAGGTATTTTTTAACAACCATCTGGTACCTATCCCCTAAACCGGGATGTTTTAATGCATCGATAATTCAGCCCATAGTCTTTCTTGTTTGTCTATTAAATGTTGATGAAATTTTGCACTTATATTTGAAAAGCATTTTTTTCTTGTCCACGTCAGCACTTCTAAAAAATCGAATACTTCAGTAATGTTTTCTTGTTCTTTCTCAGTAATGGCGTTACTCTTTAAGATCATATGACGTAATCGATTTGATTTTCCGTCCTACCATTATTCAATCTAAATATTATACTTTGGGAATTCTTGTATGAGGGTATAGAATGTGCTGCAGATTATATACATCATATCAAGCTCAATGTCGCAAAATCCGTTATTGTTAATCACTTGATAAAATCTGTTTGGGCCAATTTATATTCTAAGTTCTGCATTCCTATTGATTTGGGAATTTCAATTGGTTTCGTGGTGCGTGATATTATTAATGACATTTTCTAGCTAATGGCAAAGAAGTAATCTTTGATGGTCGGTAAGTTCAATTAATTGGTGCGAATTCGATTGGTACAATTTTGTTTAAAACAAGCATAATACTTTGCACTTATAAATAATAAATCATGCACGGATGTAAAACCCGGGATAAAAATCCCATGATAAAAAATCCTAAGGTAAACAAAACTAGAATAAAAATCTTTCAGAAAAACTCCTAGAATAAAAATTCCTAAGATAAAAAATTCTAGAATAAAAAATCTTAGATGAAAATCCTAGAATAAATATTCTAGAATAAAAATCCTAGGATAAAAAATATCGGAATAAAAAATTCTAGAAAGAAATCAAGGATAAAAAATACCAGTTAAAAAATCCAGTATAACCAGTCCTAGGAAAAAAAATCAATGAATAAAAACCAGGATAGAGAATCCTAGAATAAAAATCCGGGATACAACATCCAAGTTTAATAAATCCAGAACAAGGATCCTAGCATAAATCACCTAGGATAAAAAACCCTAGATTAAAAAGTAACGGAATAAAAAATTCTAGATAATAAATCGAGAATAAAAAATACTAGATAAAAAATCCAACATAAAAAATTCTAGGATAAAACCCTAGGATAAAAAATATTAGGCTTAAAAATCAAAGAATTAAAAATCCGGGATAGTTAATCTTAGAATAAAAAATTAGACATAAAAAATCCTAGGGTAATAACTCTTACGACAATAAATCCTAGAATCAAATATCACGGAATAAAAAATCCACGATAAAAAATTCTAGGATAAAAAATCCTCGAAAAGTTATCAAAGCCTTTAGCCTCAACAATTCTAGGTATTTTTAAATGGTTGTATAATTTTGTGCCTGATTCGTTATTTTTATGCACATATTATTTTTCTTTACAGAAAACTTTTTTATTTGTGTACGTTTAGTAATTATTTTGTGAAAGAGTAGTATGTGTTTAATGTAAGGTTAAATACTAGCCCTTTCTGCCTATTTAAGCTTTTTCAGAGCTAACACGTCGAGTGACTATATCCGCTTGACTGGATAATGTTTGAAGACACTCAGACCTTATCATGCATAGTATACGTTCTATGTTTTCATATTTATAGCATGACCCGTATACTGTTTCTGAAGTCGTTGTTATGATAACCCCGAGATAGTAATCCGAGGCTTTTGTCTGAAGAACAGACGCTACCAATTTACATTATAAATTATTATATTCAATTACTGAGTTATTGTCCTCTTAAACCTTCATTCTACAGTAAGAAATTTCTGATTCCTTATTCTACACCGCTAGCGAAGGTAACTGTAATGAATATTCCGTGTTATATCACTGTTTACCGTTTGATATAATGTTGTACTCGTACAATAAGGAAACAATTTTTGCGACACGTTAATTATTTAAATAAATTCAACTATACCGACTACAAAAGAAAATGGAAACTGTTCTGTTTACAAAAAACATACGACGGACGGAAAATATCTCACGTATTCGCAATGTGTGTGTATACATACATATACGTATATACTGATCTATATACAAAAAGTCTCGTATATATGATAAAAAACAAACAAAACAGGATAAAAAGGAAAATCGTGTTTGTAATGAAAAGGGTAGAAAACGGAAAATCCACAAGATGACTGTAAATGTTGATGTCGATGATATAAAATGAACGAACAAAAAAATAAAATATTGAAGGACATTTATATATATATATATATATATATATATATATATATATATATATATATATACCGGGTGTTCGATTTAAATTGGTAAAATGGGCGATCTGAAAAACAAGTGACCAAAAGTTTACACACAAAATGCAGTTTTAAAAATTTTCCATAGAGATTTCCTATTCGTTCGTTTTCAAAGTAACAACATACTATAATTTATCATTTCCCAGATGTGTTTCTATTATTCTTTTCATTATGTATTTAGTGGGTGGTATATTTTCATCCCTTATAAGAACTAACTGGTTCTTTTTTATATTTGATTATTGCTTTGTCCATATCGCGCGATGTTGCATATTCTGTAGATTATCCTTGCTCCAGATTTTCTAAAAATCATTATGCATCAAAAAGTGGCTGCATTCGTTAGGTGAGGCTAGTATATAGTTTCCTATATTAGGAAATGTCCTGGTGTGACATTCAAGCTCGTTTTGATCACATGTTGCTAGCGCTATTGTTGAATCTGCCCAGGACTTTGTTTTACAGTTCGGGATATCCATGGCCTCACAAATTTGCCTTATTTTTTGGAACACTAACCCAATGGATTGAAATTTTGGCTATTTCGAATATAACAAATAACATTTCGTTGGTGGTCTGTCCCTATATCAGTCCCTATATGTTGCAAATTAATATAGCGATAACGCAACAAATTTTTTTGCAGCAAATAAATATCTGCAAGCCATCTATTACTATTCGAACGATATTTCGAACAATTTGTCGTTTAAAAGGATACAGTGGCATTTCATTTCATCAAGATCTCAACATTTTAGCTGTCTCTATGGGCAGCGGAAGTAAAAGTTGGGTATATTTAATTATAGCTCATCGTAAATTTAGAGTTGTAGTTTTCCGTATCTGATATCCGATTGTAGTTACTAAAGACAGTGAAGGGCTCGAACTGATGTACATATTGTTATGTAAATAATTTATTTAGTAAAATTATGCGCCAATTTTCAAAATTTTTACCAAGTTTGACTTCTGTGGGTCATTTTAGAGACAAACTGCAAGATAAAAGCAGAAGCCAATCAAACAAGAAATAATAAAACGACACGTTTGTGGTACCCAGTGAGTATGTCGATGGACATAAAATTGTTGAAATAGGAGGTGAAAGGTTTAACCCTATATTTAGAAATATTTCACATGAACCTTGGTTTTCTCTGATTTATTATTATTTTCTTCGAAAGTTCTCACTAGAACATTATACTTGAATCTGTCATGTAAATTAAAGATTTAGCAGTCATATTGTTATAAGGATCTCTAATACTAAAACTATATTTAGGTATTTTAGCCATTGAACCACCGATTTTATTAACCGAAATTCCCTTTTTGCACTCTATTTTGCTTATATTCAATCTCAGTAAGACTATATATGCAGTAACACTTTGGTGTCCTCACAATGCCATTTGCATTCATTGAAAATATTCCAAAAAATAGTTCTCTAAACTAATTTAGTCAAACTTGGGAAGAAAATTTCGGTCTTTTGCCTTCGTCGTACTTTGATCGTTAATTCTTTGACTGTGTTGATCATTCAACAAAAGACCGTAAAGCTTCCTCTGTATAGATGATGTTAGTGGGATCAGGTTCACCGCCCTTTCCAATGATATACTTGCTTTGTATTTTTAATACATTCGGAAAAACTTTTCAATTTAGACAGTCGTTCAGAAAGCACATGATACCACGCCCTATTATAGGCCATGCTCTTGCTTTTCTAGATTTCATTGAAATTATTGCGTCCATGGCTGATCATTGCTGAATGCCTCCGCGCTGTAAATTTTTAGTGTTACAAGGATATTTGATAGCAGCGCACCCAGTAGCCAGTTGCCAGGGCCTCCTTTTTTGATGGTGGCCAGTACTTCAGTAATTTAAATCTTTCCGTGCTGAATTTATACACAAACTACCACTGTTCTTTATTACCATGTTCTATGTAATGTTTTTTTTTAGACTTGCTTTAAGGTCCTTTTAATTTAGATATATTTTGCGCATCCTTGTAACTGTTGCTCTTTTTATGGTTAACTTATTTGTCCATCAAGGTAGTTTACCTTCGTAAGAACGTTTTAGTGGTATCCTTTTAATATTCTCTAATTGTCACATTTCATTGCACAGATGTAATGAAAAAATAGGTTCATTGCTATGTCATGTGCGTTTTCAGATTTTAAAGCCCAATCGGTTATTTTCCTCAACAACCCACTAGTCGCAAATGCGACTATAGGTGTTTGACTAATAACAAACTCTTCCACGAGGATCGTTTGTGTCCATACCATTTTCTTACAGAGTGACTTCATTTTTCGAATTATTCGCTTGTTTCAATTTAAATATCTCACCCAGCGTTTGTATATACGACAGTTTATATATATACATTCGACTATATACGTGTACTGTATATATCCGATTATATGAGGATGGAATCGTTATAAGTTTATAAAAAAAAGGATATCATCTTGATATAAAAAAAAATCAACAAAAAAGGAAAACAAAAATACGTTTATTGGAAATGAAATAGAAATGATGAAGATGAAGTGAAATTCGACTTCTGTTTTTTAATTTTTGATGTTTTGATTTTCTTTTTTATTTTTCCTTAGATACACATGAGAAGTGAAATGGCATTTTTATATATACAGTGACAAAAAATGTCAGATTTGATTATGAGTTGGTACTTTGGTATAGAGCGACCGACGACCACAAGATCCAAATCTATTTAAATACAATTTTAATTTATTTTATTGTATTCTTTATAGTTTGTCGGTTTTTTAGCCATGGCATTCAAAATAAAAAAAATGATTTCTGTATTTTATCTCGACCGGTAAAAGGATACTTCACTTTAATTAAAATGTGTATACAAGAAAGTTTCTTTTTCATCTCTTATGCACAACATCTTTTCTCCGCATACAAATCGATACATAAATTTATAAAGAAAATAACCAATTCTGGTTCTTTAGACCAAAAGGATGAAAAGAAATTGTCATATGCACGAAAAAAGGATAATAGAAAATAAATTACAGCACATATGAGACAATTTTGTATTCTTATTTTGTATTTTTTAAGAAATTGAATAAATTAAGTGGTAAGATTTATGTATTATTACCTGAATAAATAATCTAAAGAATAACGAATCCTTAAATAATATCCTTGTGACAGTATAACAAAATTAGATATATCTAAAATATAATATTCCAGAGACTAACATCATCACCTGTGTGCTAATTGAGATAAAAATAAAACACGTGTTTGAAAAATTTACATTATCCTTTTGCATTACACAAAAGGATGTTTAATCAGGTTTTTTTTTTTGTAAAGTCTATAGACTTATAATTTTAGAAACGATAACGTAAATGATAAGAAAATCAAATCAAAAGTTGGCATAACATTTTTATGATGGACTAAGGCTAACCAAAAATACAAAACCAGGATCAAGGATCAACCGATCCAATAAAAGCATAATATTCTTGCGATGAATTTTACAAAAAGGTTGGCAATTTTTTTTTTTTAGTTTTTGTTTTATGCAAATATTTGAACCAAAGAAAGGTCAAGATAGAAAAGAGAATAAAAAAATTGTATCCTTAAACAAAGGATACGGTTATAAATTATACAAAATTAGTTTGTATTTTTTATTTCGTTTTAAAGATAACACCGAATTTCTAGAGCATGTCCAAACTATATACTCCGATATATACATACAAAAAAGGTCTTTCGATATATAAAATACAGCCGAGCAATAAGGAAGAGTAAGGATCTTTAGTCCTTGTGTATTTTTTATTTTCATTTCTTCAAAATATATCAAAAAGGACTTATATGATGCATAAATTTAAATATTGTTTTTCGGTTTTTGTGTTGTTTATGACATGAAAAATTAGATCACAAATCTTTTTGTTTATATGTTGGGGGCCCCGAACGGTTGATTTTCTTGCGAAAAATTACCTAAAATCGATTGCAATTTTCTCAAGAAATGTTTTAGTTCAAGTGGTCAAAAATGGCACAAAATATATACTGTTTTTGTTTTACATAACGGTTTATTGAGAGTATTGTGACGTACCGAATTCTTAAGAAATTTGTCTTGATTTTATTGTTTGTGCGTAAACCAGAAATGTTTTGATTTATTGGGTTAAATGTTATGTTGCTGCGTGTGCAAATCCAGAACGGTAAACAAAGTATATTACTTGTGCCGTTACTGCAGATCACCGTTTGTTATTTTCATAAACTTGATCAAAATTATTAAAGATATAAAGCTACCGACTTAAGTTAAGTTAATTTCTGCAATATTTTGTAAAATAAGGTTATAATATAAAGTTTAACCGTTATTTTAAAGTGGCGCCAAAGAATAAAATAAGATTACAATTCTTGCATTTACCTTCATAATTATTTAAGCCACAACACTTCTGTCTTGTTCTGTCCGGACATGTCAGTCTTTTTTATTTACTTTAATCTAGTATAGCCGCAAATATTTAAGCAAAAAGGTTCAGCATTAAATTAATACTAACGTTATCATCTTACTTGTTCGTAATTCAAAAAGCTCATAGCAATTTTTTTTAGTTACACTGATAGACAATCCAATACTGCCACGTGTTCTATATCAGGAAACTCCACTTATTTTCATGATACGAATTTTTTTCATAAGGCGTTAATGATGGCTTCAAGAATATATTAGATAATATTTAAAGACTTACTGTCAGTAAAAAATTAAGAAAAGCAATTCTAGAATTAAAGAAATCTAGAATTAGTAAGTTATAATTTAAGTTGTGTAGCATCTCAAAACTGACTTAACAGGTTTCCTAAGAAATCAAATTTATTTCTATCCTATAATCAAGCCCTGTGCTGCGGGCTTAACTCCTCCTTTGACTCTCATTTTTAAATAAAACATCCGTTCTGGAATTTTTCAGAAAAGGCTTGCAATTATATAACATAATTTAAATCTAACCAATAAAAATTAAAATAAAAAAAATTAAAAACCTCACCACTGTGTCCAAGATCTTAATATTTTTCAGAATGAAGATACGTGCTTCCTAATTTTGTCCATGTATTCGCCTTTAACGCAAAGTAGGTGACACCTATCGATTTTTTTTAAACTACGACAAAGAAGGTCTTACGCTAGTTTTGTATGCATTATGACAGATAAACAAATGTTGACCACATTTGACTATTACTGATCGCAGCGCCCCAAGTGGCAATTTAAAGGCGAATACCACTCATATCAAGTTTCCATTTGCAAAAAATACAAATCTGCTTATACAAACATTAAAGATGGTGTTCCATGGAATATTTAAAGTTACAACCAATTTCTTTGGGTATAGATGACAGAAACATTAAAAATTCAGAATTTTTCACGATATGTTATGAGGTCAAAATAAATCACACAACGCGCGCCTGTCATAGACATTTTTGAACTTTAAAGGTAATTGAAAATTATCAATTATCATAAATTTACTTGGGAAAGGATATACTGGACTATCTTAAAGGAAACTATATTACTTATAATTTCTGCCGAAGCAAATATTGCTTTATTGCAATAAATAAATTGTTTCCGT
Source organism: Tipula confusa (assembly GCA_963556175.1). Taxonomy (NCBI): domain Eukaryota; kingdom Metazoa; phylum Arthropoda; class Insecta; order Diptera; family Tipulidae; genus Tipula; species Tipula confusa. The sequence continues at coordinate 8,538,824 of OY744476.1, forward strand.
TCGCTTTGATATAACTTGTATTTTTTAATGCTTCCAATCAAAAGTTGCAAGTGATTTCCAAAAGCTAAGTCACATTTCTGATCTATATTATTTTCTAAAGGCAAGTAACCGCAAAAGAGGATAAATTCTAAGAGAACATTTTAAACATACTGGTAAAAAATACTATATAGGAATACTAATACCAGTTACTAATAGTGACTGCGGCCGGTCACATTCTTCGAGTTCGGAAACAAAACAATCGTATAGATGGCTAAATTTTTATCAATTTGGAAGTGATTAGAATTCGAATTCATGAAATTTTTGATAATGGCACACGAGTGCATCCACTATTTTCAGCGGATATTGCATTACTGAGCTCAGATTTTATCTTTTTATCACCTTGACTGAATGAGAATACGGTGCAACTTTAATTAAAAAGCAACGTTTTCCACAATGTTGGCAACAGGATCCTTAACTTTAGTTCCTTCAGCTATTTGCAGAAAGCATTCCTTAGATAATACAGAGCTTTAGTAGTGTGACATACTTTAAGGTTTTTAATCTGTATATCTTTACTGGACTTTGTCTATTAAATCTTTTAAATGAGACTGGTGCATTTTCCAATTGAATATTCAATGATTCACCATACGTTGTTTTGGCAGAGACTTTAAAAACTACTCGTACTTCAGTAGTTGGTAGCATCAAAATACATGTATCCTAGTCCTAGGTAATTTGGTAGTTTTGTAAGTTCTGTAGTTAACTATTAGCTTTCAAATAGGTCTCCACCGATTTTTATATAAAGTCATTTCGTTTGCTCGTCTTTTTGGCAGCTTACAAATACCACGTCTGCTCATATATATGATGTTCCATATATGAAACAAAATGGTAATTGGACGGAGCAAGGTGGATACGAGAATAATTTTGTTACGTCTATGGAATAGTAGTGGTCGCATTTTTGAGTGATCGCCTCAATCTCATCAATTTGTATTTATGGTAGAGAGCCCCAGTAATGGCTCTGTTCTTGTTATTTACACAACATCAAGCTGATCCCCCCAAATACACAACATGAGTGATTTTCCCTAATTATTCGGATTGGCTATCGCTGATGAAACATGCTCAGGTGTTTCGTAATATTTCTGGATTTTTTATGATAGCAATGAATTAATTTTTCAACACCAGTGACTAAAATATGCAAAAGACCTTTCGGAAAGCAATTCGATTAATTCGAATTAAATTCTAAATTATTCTCAATCATTCTCAATGAAAAAAGTGACCGTGTGAATGATCAATTTAAACGAAATCATTCTCATTAAGTTAAACAGTAATTTGTTCACCGTGACCTACCGTAATAGTTCGTTGATTTAGCACCTGTATATACAGTAAGTTATAAAGATCGGATTCAACTATGACTTTCCGAAAAGAAAACTTTTGAACTTTGTTTCGATTCTATTGTCAAAATCAAATTTACAGTTATATCAATTTTCCAAATTCTAAAAAAAAAACAAAACATTGCTGAAGACAGATATAATTATACCATCAAGGAACAATTCAAATCCGTTTACTATAATGCACAATTTGATGAAGGTTTAAATATGTCGTCATTGCAATTTAACAAAAAATAAAAAATTGCAACTGTGCTCAATTTTTTAATTTTTTTTTTTCAAATCTAAAAAATCAGCTGAGCTCAAAGGTCAAATTGATTTTTATCGAGATCGGAAATAATGAAATAGTTGAGGGATTTTTTTTTATTTTTTTTTTTTATTTTATCAAAACCAAAATATCAGTAAATATGTTTACATCTCAAGTACACGTTTTACCTTTTTAGGTAATTTTCTTTCAATGGTTTATTACATAAACAGTTGGAAATTAAAGCGTACTTCAAATCATTTATAACGTATTTAACTTTGGGCACACACGGTGCGGTAATCAGCATGGTTTTGAAATACTTTGTGGTTATTTTTAGCGGACCAAGGATTTTTTTGATGTCGCTTCGGATGGTATAGTATTCGATACCTTACTGTATGTGTATATATAAAATGCATTTTCATTGTTAACCCATTGTTGTTGCGTTTCAATATATGGTATTTTATTCGATTGCATATATGTATTAACAGTCAAAATTGGGGGAATTTTTTTTTTTCGTTTTTTTGATAGAATTACATAAAATACATAAATATATTTTATTTATATAAAAATATAAAATAATCCCTTTTCTATATAAATGTATATATAAAACTATTTTTATATTCGTTTGTCCAGTCTTCTAGTGAATAAATAAAAGTTTGAGACTGTATAACCCTTATATAACTTATAGCTATAGCTAATGTATATCCCTTCGTTTCTATGTCTATATAGAGTGTCCGACCCTTTTATTAGAGCGCGCTTAAATGTATATAACGGATAAATATATAAAATGAGTTGGAATCAATATGAAGAATATTGCAATCCAAATAAATAATTTGTTATCTCATCAAGAACTTGCAGAAGGATTATACCGCGCCATATTCAAATAAATTACTTTAATAATTATACTATTTTTAATAAAAATCAAAAATATCATCATCATCATTTCAAACTGCAATATTGATCTCGATCGTCATCTACGTCAAACAAACAAAGTATCAAAAAAAATTGCATAACAAATAAAAACGGCAGATGTCTATTAATTTGGATCCTTATTTTGGAAACGCACGCACAATTTTTTTTATTATCCTATACGTATACCTATATATATGTAAAATTTACCTCTTGTCTCGTCAATATATTTTTTATTCCGATTCTGACGAGTTTGTCAATTTGACATGTTCAACATTCAGTTTATATATATCGATACGTAGAAAATGCAAGGTCGATGAAGATCGATAATTTTAAAAAATGATAGTATGATGATTGTATATATAAATAATTTGGGGGTCCTGGCGCTTTATATATATATATATATATATATATATATATATATATATATATATATATATATATATATATATATATATATACATATATCTATGGGATTCACTATCCTCTCATGATCATCTCGATTAATAGACTATATTCTGGTTTCGAATTATATAGTCGACTGATTGCAATTTTTTATTTTTTGACAGAAACAAGTACAATAATGATACGAAGGAAGTTGCGGTGGGATCCACATGTTTAAATATATGGATTGTAAATAGATGGTGCGGATGTTACATACTCTCCTACCAGATTGATCAACGGTATTGAGTCGGTATTGTTTGGTACAGAGAATATATATCTGCTTTAAGCGATCGATGGAAACGCTTTATTAATCCATTGGATTGTAGATGATAAGGAGAAGTTCTGATTTGCCTTTTCCTATAACATTTGAAATGACGCATCATAAACCACTCAAATTGATGATCCTGGTCAGTTGTTATTTTGCTATAAGAGTGCTATAAGAGACCATTTCCTAAGCAATAGCGATTCCCCTAGCAAAGTGGAAGAGCCCAAATTAAATCGACGTTTACGAGTCAGCAACGTTTATCTGGACATTCTGATACTTTCCAATGGTGCAAGAATATATGTCGATATACCTTGTTTTGCTGGCATACGACGCAATGCGTGACATAATTAGCTACATATTTTTTCATCCCGGGCCAATCGTATCGTTCAGTAAGCAGTTTTGTTGTTGCACGCACGCCTGGATAATGTTCTTGTTTGTTGAAGTGCCAAATTTTTAAGCAAATGTTTAAAATTAAGAGAAGTTTCAATAGTACCGTTTAAAATATCTCGAAGCTCATTTTCATTGATTTGATGTTTGGCTAACTGATCGCGTATAGTCGAATTGAACAATCTGTGTCCGCATACTGACGTGTTGACAGAAGTTAACTGACCGATAATGTCAAGATGGTGTATTTGTCGAGATGAAGCCTTCTCAAGATGACTTATGACTCGGTGAATAGGGTAAATGTTCGGGCATATATACCATATAGTGGAAGTGCCTAGCTCCTAGATATGCAGCCAATAGGTCTCTGTCGTATATATATGTCCTGTATTTACATTGTGCACTAATAAATTTCTTTGATAATAATCACAATGGCTGGGAAGCTTTATTTATTTCTTGGTGCAGAGCGGCTCCCACTGCAAAATTAGATGCATCGACGTAAAGTGCTAGATCACCGTGATGAGCTGGACATGTAAAATACGCTGCCTTAGTTAGTTCGTGTTTGCAATTTTCGAATTAAGTAATATTCCATTGTTGTTTTGGAAGCGATGAGTAAATCATCAAGGTATATGGAAAAGCAAATTCGAGTCCCCGTAACATTTCATGCTTAAAACATGTTTTGGTATATCATCTGAGTGGATAATAATTTGGTAAAATGCTCTTTGCAAATCTATCGTTGAGAAGATTGCTTTCCCAAATAAGTTGACAGTAAAATTCTGCATGAAGGGACTGGACGGTTTACTGTATGAAGGAACTGGGCTTTCGGTTTAAGCGTTCAATGGTAGTCACTACATGGGTGCCTTGAACCGACCGCTTTTGCAATCATGTTTAATGGACTGGCTCAGTTACTTGAAGTATAAGGTGACATATGCCTTGCTTAAAAAAAATTCAAATCTGCTCATGTAGCAGCTGGTTTGACGGAGTCTAAGTGTCTCACTTTTACTCCAGTGGTGAGCATAACATTGCTGGATTCACGTAATAGTTCTGCAAATCTTTCAGATCCATCAAGACTTTTTTGTGATGAAGCATTAATTTTTTAATTAATATACTCCACCGTTATTTTAGTATCCCGATCTATTAGTTTTCCTCGTTTTAACTTGATGAGTAAAGCATAGTTACCTGAATAGGTGGTTGATATATTTCCTTCACATTACACAACTGGCTTTGATTACCAAGATTACCACTGGTCACACTCATAGCTTTTTCTTACATTAGTTATATTATTGCACTGAAAGAGACGAGCACGTTTTTAATACTCGGTAATTCAGTACAGCTATTTTTAGCACTTACTTTAGTCTAAGCAATAGACAAAAAAAGTCTTACAAACGATACACGCGATCCTAATAATTTGTATGTTAGAATCACGAACACATAGAATATTATATTCGCCACTGTGGGTCACCAATTTTGTTGGGATCATGGAGGGGTGTGTCTGTCTATACTTGAGAACTTTTGTGTTAATGCTACTCAGCGAGCCTGGAGATCGCACCCGGATTTTTTGCGTATTCCATTTTACACTAACAATTTTCATAATTCAGCTCCACTCATTTATATGTTTAATGAATTCAAATTCATTATAGTTTATGAATAAATAAATAAACTTTAAGTACAGTGCTATTAATATTTTGTTTCTGTCTCTAAAATGTCATTCAATAGAAAATTTGGCTTTGAGCTTGAATTACTGATATCTTTTTATTGATCTAACTGAACGAATAAAAGGCTACGTCGTAACAGAGAATTTTTAAATTTTAAACCTGTTGGAATGCTTCATAGTCTGAAAACGATACTCCCTCACTTAACTAAATCGCTATGTGGTGTAACATTTAAACATAAAAATTGTATAGTGAAGCATACTTCAAGTTGATTTTATTAATAATTTCAGGAACAATACTAAAAAATTGAATACATATGTTTTGGCATTTTTTTGGAGTACATTAGCGACGCCACTCTTCAAGACTCCAGTGATATATATATATATATATATATAAATTAAATAAAGTCTCCGGTCAAACCTTTCAAGAATTTTGAGTAAGAACGGTTAAAAAAATCAATAAAAGTATGTGTATGCTGAAAAATCATTTTTGCCTTGTTTTAATCAAAAAGGATAACAATGGGGAAGAAAATAACACACAAACAGAAAAAAAAAGTGAAATTGATTGGCCTCTAAATATACGTTACGAGTTATAATTCTTCTTTGTACAAAAGGTATAAAAAAGGAGTTTTGAAAAGGGTCCTTCATGATTATTATTATTATTATTCCTTTTTTACCGATAATCTTAAAGGTAAGCTAAACCAAAAACAATAATACAAATATGTTTAAAGGAACAGACGGAACTAATTTTCTTCCGATTAATAAACACAATCGATATGATTGACTTTCAATTTCGATTCATTTTTTTTACTTTTTTCGTCGGTAACGGAGAAAGTGGGAGGCCAATATATCAAGACAAAAAATTTTTTTTTTTATGTATTAAACTCTATAATTTCCTTTGAACGCCAGCATCTTTTACACACAACAAATACAAAAACAAAAAAATGCATAAAAAAAGTTTAAAATTGAAAACAAATTTCTAGGAAATTCGATATTTTTGGGAAATTTTTTAAAATATCAAATTAATTTTTTTTTCTAGTTTCGTTGATTTATTGTGAATTGCAAATTTGACATCTGGAATACCTACCTTCTGCGTTTACCTCGGTGTGTATATAAATTACCAAACGATTGTTCAAATAATTAAATAATGCGCCTAAAATATCGATATATGTAAAAAAAACCAACAAACTACGTCACAAAATAATTAACCATTACGTCATACAGAACATTGTAAAAAAAATCAATAGTTATCCTTTTATTTTTATCCTTTTATATATATAGCTCGTCTCGCTCTATAATTCAATCATTTAACCCTTTCAATTATACCCTTTCATTGTGTATTACATTCGTAGGTAACAAAAGAATGAACCTGCGCACACAAACAAATAAAAAAAAACTAAAACCACGTCGTTAACCCTTCATAACGTATTTAAAATGATATAAATAACCTGTCAAATACAAAGTTTAACCCTTTTTAGATTTTGGAGCTAGATCGATTTAAAAAATATAATAGAGATATGTACATAAAAAAGGGTGTTGCCATAATTGAACAACAACAAATACAAAAGTAAATGTAAAAGGGTTCTTTGATTAATTTCAATTATAGGGTTAAATAAAACATAAATGGTAAAAGGTTTTGAAGTAGTATAGAAAAGTAAATAGGCTGTCTCTTGTCGTGTACTGCTAGACAAATAACAGAACTGCGCAAGTCAAACAATCCGAGGAAAATTTATTATGAAAAGGGTTGAATTTCTCGTATATACATTTATGTTATGATTTATGGTTGCCATATTTTATGGCAAATTGAATTTTTAGTTTATCGAATGACATGTTCACATAAAGCTCTTTGATGATAAAATAATCGATTGGTCGTTTTTGTTGTTTTTTTTTTTTTGTTGTTGATCAGTCAATGTTACGATGATGGTCCCATATACTTTTTTGTTGGTATTATGCGATAACTCGAGTGATCGTAAATATTTAACCGAGTTGATAAGTAATAAAATTGTTTTTGAAAATATATTGTCAACATGATAATTTGTTATGATTTTGAGTTGAGACATGACAAGTGATTTGTACATAAGACTAAAAAGATTAATTATTTAAATATTTTTATGTTTATTATATGTAGTGCGTTTACGATTGAAATTTGTATTGCACTATTGCACATGGAAACAACCGTATTTTTTGAGTATAATTAGGTTGATATATTAAAAATAGTTGTATGAATTTATATTTTTATTGGTTCTTGGCCTAGTTCTGATTAATATATCACACTGAGCCGGAATGATAATCATCCATTATAATTGTTCATCTATTTGGAAGCTTAAGTAAAAGCTTCATAGGAATTGATTAAGCAATTAATTTAATGGAGTCACTATACTGAATAATATATTCAAACCTATACCTCTAATGGCAATGGAGTCCAGAAGGAAAATTTCCTTGTTATCGATGCTGATAAGTGCAAAACTCAACTGAGCTTCTGCGAGCATCCAACAAAATGAACTCTTTGCAGAATAACAAATACTCATTCAGAACCTGATGGGCTAGAGTGTCTTATCAATGAAAGGGCCTAAAAGTTTAGAGTTCAAAAATCTGCTCGAAACCATGAATAACAAGGAATTAAGAGGAAGAACAAAAAGTAGGATGATCTGCAACAAAACATCGAAAGTTCAACTCGTGGCTTACCACGGGTTCGTATTCAATAAGGTCATCAGGTACAACTATATGTTGTGTGTGACGCAAAATATTATTATCCAAATTTTCAAAAGACGTTAAGAGAGCTATAAAAATTATAATGGATGGTATACCTGGTTTACATTGGTTCTGTCCGGATTGTATGGTAGATATTAAGAATTTGCTTTCTAAAATTGACAGTGGAATGAACAGAGAGGAACAAATAGAAGTTAATATAATGAGTGGAATCCAAGCTTTTATAAATTCTTCTAAGACTGTGGAAAGAATTGAGTGTCATTCGGGGAATACCAGTAGATCCTAAGACAGTAGAGAAACGCCGCATCACAAGGTCTATAGTTCAATACAGCCTTTCAAGTAAAAAGGTTGCATTCAACTAATATTGACAACACGCTAATATTAATTTAATCAGGATTAATGACGGAACTAACCGATATATACAATCGGAGTCTAATTCTAAAATTATTGGCCAACGTAGTCATGTCAAATATGTTTGCAAAATTTTTTCAATCCAAACACATCCATAAATACAAAAAACCAAGCGAGGATAACGCAAATGTGTCTATACAATACCACACATAGCACTAGATGATATATAATATCAGGCTTTGGAAACTTTCGGAGATGGATGCGGTCCGGATTGTTTACCAGCTTCATTACTATAAAGGACTTAATGAATTTGGCAATTCCTCTATGCCTACTTTTTAATCAATCGTTAAAATTAGGAGAATTTCTCCAGTGGTGGAAAACAATTTCATCAATCCCAAAATTGTTGAACTGGTGATTTGCAATTCAATCCGAACTCTGGTGCCTCGATATACATATCCCTATATCAATATGGTTTTATGCCAAAAAAATCTTCTATAACTAACCTTAAAAATTGAAATTGAAAAAAAATTGAAAATCACAAGCAGGTATAGATGTTGTATACACTGACTTTACCGAAGCCTTTGACCCCATCAGTCAGAGTAAAGCTCTTTAGTACTTTTATGAATTTGGATTCTGTAGCTGTTTTAAATCGCACCTGCGGTCGACCACATCCAATATATCGAAATAGAAACCAGAAGATCTCAATCAAATATGGTCACATATCGGTCCATGGATTTTCATTATTTTTATAAACGGAATCACTGAAGTAATCCATAATTCTAAATTCCTAATGTTTACCGATGATCTCAAAATATTCAAAACTGTGGAGAACATAAACGACACTTACAGATTGCAAGAAGTTATAGATAGCCCAATGACGTGGAATGATTCCAATTAAACCAATAAATGTAAGTGTTATGCCTATGTCAGATCTCTACTGGCGTATATGCAGTTAATTGTAGATTGTCCCGTTTACGACGTTTATATATTCAAAAAATTGAATTTTTTGCGTTATGTAAATTGGAAGGACAATTGACCTTATGACCTTGAATTACCTTATTATATCTTAAAACAGCAACTTCCATACTCAACTGGCTGTAAAACATATGAGATGACTACACTGGAAAACAGGCGCGAATTGCTAAATAGTTACATTTATTGGACACATTCTATACTCCGTCATATCGACGCACCATCTATATATTTGAATCAATCAAACTAAAGTTACCTTTAGCCGACGTCTACGGGGTCATCAATTCACAATTAATACATCTAGATTCAGGTCATATTTATAGAAAAGAAAAAAGTTTTATTTCATCAAGACAAAGCACCAGTTCCTATACATCCGTTATCGCGATGGCCAAAATCAATGAGTTATAGTTCGAATTGCTTTCTCACATGCTCCCTATTCGACAGATTTAGCCCCCTCGGATTATTTTCTGTTTCCAAACTTGAAAAAATGGTTCGGTGGTAAAAGATTTTCCAATAATGTATAGGTCGAGTCTTCGATTGATGGCTATTTTGAGGAGCCCAATGATTCTCACTTTAAAGAAGGTATCAAAGCTATGTTGAAATTCGCTTTTAAAAAAATTATTTTAACCTGAAAGGGAGGGGACTATGGAGGGAAATAAAGATAGTTTTTTCTAAATTTTTCTTTTCCTTTGCCAGGTCGGGTACTTTTAGAAGAAAGATAAACCATCTTTTTGACATAAAAAAAGATTACCGTTAGGTTTTCTCAGTTTAAAGCGGAGTTTTCTATAATGACAACAACACTCAATAAAACTAGTAGCTATAAGTATACCGGTTATTGGCAACTGTTCTACCGTAAGATACATTTCTTAATACAAAAACAATCTTAAAGTTTTGACGAACTATATATCAAAAACACATCTTGAAGGACTAGTCTCCTCCTCTAGCATACATGAAGGAACAGACGTGAAAATAACGAAGATCAGAACCAAACCCAGACCTGCAACGATACAGAAGATCACTTATATATAGCTACTATACCATAATATCATATTACCATGTATAATGCTTTCCTTATGATATTTTGTGTTGAGATGATGGCTCTAAAGCGAGTAGAATAAGTTCTTGCTAATTTAATTTTGATTAGGCTCTGATCAAAAATTAAATTAAAAGGTTTTCCCTTATGCACTGCAGTCTGCAACAAATTTCCAATTAACAAACTAAAAGGATTGAGATGTGTTTGTAAATTTAAATGAGGCATCATGGGTCCTATTTAATTTTTCCGCAATCAAATTAGTATATAGCTTATCTTTTTAAAAAATGGTAGGTTATATATTTTAAAAATATGAAATGGGCGAGAAAATAAATTTATCATCAAGGTCATAATTTTATCAAACGAAATATTATTACTTTGAATTGTTTAATTCGTCCCTATTTTTATTTATTTTTTTTATAGGGACTAGTTAAAATATTTACGTCCTCTGGCGGTGTTTTTTCAATCACTCCAGGATATTCGGGAATTATTGTTATGAAACAGAATTGATCTAGATTACGACATCGCATTTAAGACAAAAGGGTTTTATCACTAAGGGATCTAAAAGTTGAGACCACCGACTTAGAAGTGGGTTCGAATTTGCTTGATTGGTAAAAATGTTAACCTTGACTGACGTTTTCAAGTTGACAAATCATGAAACCTTTCAAAGATACTTTCGTATTAAAATACAGAATTATTATGTAAAATCCATTATATCAATCACCAAGCGTTTTGATCAGATTCATTGTGTGTTGGGAGGATTTTACAATTATAAATGTGTTGTAAGTTTTGACCTAAAGTTAAAAGGTCCCCAAAAGTAGCAGTAATTTAAAATTAATATACTTTTTAAAAAGTATAGGTCAACGATGTAAACCATTTAAAAGCAAATTTCGTCAAACTTATAGTAGCCTTTTTAACTTCTTATTCGTTAGGGGATATTGTTTCATTATGACTCATCCAAAGAATTTATCAGCGTCGTCCCTCAGTTAAAAATCAAAAATGTCTTATAAAAACTTTTCAATCTATTTTTCAAGTAGTTTTGTGGAAAGGAATCAAAATGTGGATAAACGAATCAAAATGTTGATGCCTTAAGTCAAGTATTCACATGACAGTGTATTTCACACTCCCACATTCGTGTAGAGTCACTTAAATCACTGGAACTCAGTATGGCGTATCGTTCGGAAGTTGCTCCGTTCCAAAATAAAATATTAAAATATTTTTATAAAATATTTCATTAAAGGCGCACCATGTCTGGGGTAGTATCGAGACTTGTTGAACGATCGTGTAATTTGGATACCTAAAATTACAATTTACTATTTTGTATAATCTATATGTAAGGCCTATATAGAAAAATTACACTAATTGACGTTTGAATCTTAAAAAGATTAATTCATATTAATAATGATGCAAATATCGCGTATACATATAACCGCATCATATTCAAAAATAATTTGAGAAAAATATTTAAAATGACACAAGGTAATCTATATATAAAGAGTGAACATTAAAAACATATTTACCGATTATTTTTAAAGATTTGAACTCTTGACTCCTTTTTAAGTAAGCGTTTCTCAATATGGTAAACAAATAAAACGTGTTTTTATGGACCGTTGGTCACACCTTTAGTTTACAAGTCACACATTTTTAATCTAAAGTACAACATAACCTAAAATTCATTTTATATGACTCTAAGAAAATAAAAAGATGACTAAAACTGAAAACGATTTAATGTCAGAAAATCTGAGATTTCGAATTTATGTTTGTTATAGGCACTTAAGTATTAAAATACCTAATTAAAATAAATACAAAACTTGGATTGATTCCCTAAGCCCAAGAAACAGCACAAGGTACTCTTATTCATCACCACCTTTCCCCGTACTTCATTGCTTGTATACATATTTCCATCAAAGACATTAATTATTCTAAAATATCAATTTGAAACTCATGATAACTTTACACCAACAACAACAACAAAACAAAAAATACAAAACAAAAAATTAATAATGTAAAAAGGGAAAATTAACAATGGCAACTGCTTTTCCGTTTTTCATCACCAAAGGCAATTTTCATATATAAATTTTGTTTTCTCTTATTTTTTGCGATGACATTAAATTAAATTCTTAATTTTCAATTTTTTTTTTCTATTTTATTGTTTTATTAAAAAATCGTTTATCATTTTCCATTTTAATTTTTATCAAGAAAAGAAAAATACAAAAAATGAGAAACGGAAAATTTTCTTCCTTAAATTTAAATTTTTTTTTTTTTTTTTAACCATCATCATCACATCCGTTTGTTATAAATATTAAAAAATCTTTTGTTGTATGTTTTGGGGAAACAAGAAAATTTTGTTAACTTTTCATTCAAATCATTCATCCTTTTATTTTTATTTTCTGAAAATGTTCGTATCTCTGCGTATATAATATCAACGTTTTGTTTGCTTGGGTGTGTGTGTGTGCGAGCGTCCGTCCTGTGTGTGCCTCTCTGCGTCATATTACATTTAATTTTGTTTTATTCCACTTTTTTTTTTTAATTGTGTGGGTGTCCGTCCAACAAGGTGATGTGAAAAGAGGGAAATGGTGAATAAAAAATAAAATTTGAAGACGATCAAAGAAAAAAAAAATTCTATTATTTGATAGAAAACAAAATAAGTCCAAAACATTAGGCAAAGAATTTTATTTTTGTTGTATTTTTTGCGGGAAACTGTGTGTATATAGTATATATATATATATATATACACAATGAAAAGGAGCTTTTCGCACACAGCACACAGTAGAAAATAAATAACAACAAGCAACTGCAAAAAATAAATAAACAAAAGCTCATTTTCTTATATATTTTTTGTTGTGTGTATACTGATTCTATTGTTTTATTGCCTTTGAGCTTTATTTATATTGTCCTCTGTATTTGAAGAACTTCAGAATAAAAAATTGTGCTATAAATTGTTGGTGTCTCTTTACATTTTATTTTTCTTGTTTTTCATCTGAATATATATTTGTACTGTGTTAAGAAAGTAAAAAAAAATGATCACATGTTAATTTTTTAGCGGAAATATTATATACTTATGACCGGCTCTGCCACTCGCTCTTTTTATCATTTTCTCTAACAAAAACTTTTAACACTCTTCCAATCTTTTAATTCTATTTTTTTAACAAGTTGGCAATGCTGAAACGAATTTTACCCGCATACTTTTTTATGTTTTAACTCACGATTACAGGTTCGCTTTAAATATCCATTCTCAGATTATCATCCTGTATACTGGCGAATGGCCAATGGTTTGGTCCATGGGTTTTGCACTCCAACATATGAAGGGTTATTTTTGTGTTTTGTATTCATCGAAATCACCGATTGCAATCAAATAATAAAATAAAACGGTTATTTCATTTAATTTTCGTGCAAAATAATTTTTTTTATATCTGTAATTCAATTTTAATACGTTTGAGTTTAGTTGCGGACTAATTATTATTATAACCAGATTACTTCGTGGTGATTTTAAAATTTAGGAACATTTAGAAACCGTCAGTGAACAAGTGGGCCTTTTAAGCTTTAAGCTTTAAGTCGAACTGTATTCATATTCGATTATAATCCATATAATCCATCCGTATTTAAAAGAATATTATTTAGACTTAAGGATCGAGCAGAACCAGGTAAAAATAGAGGCACTTATTTATGATATGTGTAACCTTTGGGCTTTATTTTAATTATCATGATTATAGTACATTGAAGAAGTAAACTGTGGAACCCCAAAATTGATGTTTTTTTTTTGGAGCCCTGGATAAATTTATTTACTTTATGGTTTAAGAGTTCGAAACAGTTTGCAAATAAAAGTCAAGCGAATGTTGAACTTAAACTGATGTGATACAGCGATTTCTTTAAGGAGTGAGTATTTGGTAGATCATGAAGTTCTTGTCGGCGACGAGGTCACCAGGGTAAAGACTGACATGCAGCTCTTTCTGGTTGTCTATAAAACTAATATATGGAGCCAGATAGTTGATATAGTTCGGACCAATAATGTCCTATTGAATCCAATTATTATGTTAATAGAAAATATGGGTTACGTCCATTAAAACGATTATGACAACGGTATTATTGCTGGAGTAGAAGTAGGTATAGCAAGAAAAATATAACTGGCAAAAAAAAACTCTATTTTACAGCTCACTTAAAATCAAGATTTGCTATAAGCACATTAAGCTATTGCTTAAAATGTATACATGAAACAGGGTGGCCAGACCTTGATGGATGGACTGATTTGAAATAATTATAACTTTTTTAATTTTAAAGTTTTTTTTTTTTTGTTTCTGATCTCTGCAATCTGTTCTGGGGCCGAAGCTCTCCCAAAACTTCCGCAGTTAATTTTTAACGTCCTACCTTACGCCGTCACCAGCCAAATTGAGGACGCACGAATACAGGTTCGATTTTAAATCCATCTGCACATTGCATTGCTCCAGCCAGCCTGCACTGACATGGACGATGGTTCGGCCCATGGATTTTGCACTCCAACAGGGGGTCATAGTTGTGTTCATCGTCATCACCGATCGAAATCAGGTGATGAAAAATCCCTTTTGCAACCCTCCCCCGTTGGGATTCGAACCCGGTACCTCCCGTCCCAAACACCGCAGCTTTAACCACTGCGTCAATTGCTCGGTATTTTAAAGTTTTTTATTTAATTTTTTTTTTTTGCAGATAATTGAATTTTATAAAATTTTTTGATGTCATCATACTCAGTGCAAGAACGTGTAAATATTGTTGGATTCTACTATGTTTTCGAATGATCAATTGCGATATTTACACCCTCTCAGATGCACTGTTTGGAGTGGAATTATGGCCATATTTTTTCGAAAATTAAATTTAGCGGCTAGAAACCGTCCCTAAATCGGTATACCTCACCATGTTGGAAAATTTTCTGTGTCCAGCAGTTCCCAATAATCGTGACATATAATTCTAGCAAGATGGAGCTACAGCTCAAACCACACGAATAATTTAAAAAAATACAGATTTCGTGTGAACCTCGTTCTCCTGAATTGATGGCCCCTAATTTTTTTTGTGGAATGTCTTCCATTCAGGAACTAAAACAGAATATTCGCATAAAAAAAGAAAAACTGGAGGCACAAACGTTGCGCAACGTAATGCCAAATGTGTTAAAAAGAGCCATCAACTGCCAGGAGCAAAATGACACTTAGCTTAAGCAATTTAACAATGTATACTTTCATTTAAAAAAAAATAAAAAAAGTTTAAAAATAAAAAGTTATAAGCATTTCAAATCAGTCTGTCCAAGTGGGCCCACCTTGTATATACTATACACATATGTACTGTACTTAAACAATTTTGGAAGCAATTCAATATAGAGAATGCAGTGGATATAGCCTTGTGGATTCACTATATGAATGCTGTAAGGACAAATTTAGGGCCAGAGTATACGGATAAATTTCAATCTCGGGCCTGGACGGAAACATATAGCAACATAAACTGAAATCGTTGCTATTGCGCATTTGTATTATAACTGTGTTAAAGCTTTAAACTTCAAACAACTAATATTTAAAAGCCATATTCATTATGCATTCACTTGCTATACATACAACTATGAATGTTAAACTCAAACACTTCAAAATATCCTTTTCTTGAAATAAAAATCATCGAGCTCATTATAAAACTACAAATTGAGCACAAACTCAAAAAGCACTCCACACAATTTTCTATATAAATAAAAACCCCGTTAAAGTGAGTGCAAATATTTATAAAACAAATTTTCGACAAACAGCTCCTTAATATATCCTTTTTTTTAAATATTGACGTACAATATACTCGAATAACGTATAGACGCATATATCCCTTTGTTGTCGTTATAACTGCGTTTATAGTTTTAACCCAAGCACACGAATCCGTCGTATTATTTTTTTTTGTTTAGAAATTAGTCCTCTTTTTAAAGAAATCCTATAAAAAATGAAAAAAAAAATTAGAGTTATTGGGTTAAATAACGGCACCCGGCGCGATATCCTATATATTCTTCCTTATATAATAAACGGTTGTTACCTGATCGCGTGTTATTATTGATTGAACGAGTATGTATGTGCTCGCATATGGAGGATTCCTGTTTTTTTTTTCAACGTATTCTTACTGTATTCGGCTATGTAATGTTACTCCGTTTATTCACCATCACCGTGTGTGCATATATCGTACGTATAGTGGTTGCAGGGTTGATTTGATGGTGTGCATTGTTGTTGTGTTGTTTCTATATAATCGTCTTATATTAGCAATGTGTGTGTGTGCGTGTAAGAATATAAGGGTTGGTTGATTATGGGGTTAAATACGATATCATTTTTATTATATATGTTTACAGTTATATACTTTGATGAATTTAATGTATATATATGTACTGAAAATTGGGGAATTTTAGTGTTGTATAAAAGGGTAACAATAGGATGTGTATATATATGTGTGTGTACATCAGAACGAGCGAATATTTGTTTGAATTCGCATCACATATGTTTTATATACATGGTACGTAGTTGGTTAAAAAGGGTAGTTTACAGTTGAACAACATATATATGTACGTAACAAGGGGAGGTTTTTTTTTAATGTTTAGCTTAGTATAAATGGTGAGTGTTTGATTATTTTTTGGGTGCTCATATATAGTAGCAACTTAGACCTTTATATTATATCGAAGTTAAGACTATGTCGTTAAGACGCAGATTAGCTGAATTATTTTTGTTAATGCAACACGTTTAATTGGTATTCTAGATTTCCAAACAGACTTTATTATGAGAACAGACTATATATGTGTGTATGATGATCTATTACCAAATTCAAAAACTTTCAGTATAATTGAATGACTTTATACACAAATGTGTAAAAGTATAATTTAAAACCAACTTCAGGTGTTAGCTTGATGGAAAATATCAACAGCCGCTAAGCAACTACCAGTAATAGAAATAAATGCTCACAATATAAATTAAGGAATTAATAGTATACCCCCAGGCGCAAGGATGTCTAGACGATCACGAAGGCTAATCAATAAGCTATAAATTAGCTATGTAGTATACATTGAGTAATACAAAGAAATTATTGCTCAAAATATAGCACAATCTATTTCAAGATTATCCACGGATTTCACACAAATGATAGATTCTACAAAAGAGAAATTGAGTTAATCATGGATAGACACGCCGTAAAAACTGCAAGAAATAATAAAATATATTTGGAGTACTTGTACCTGGAGATACTTGGTTTAGAACAAATGACCAAATCGATCATATTCTGGTTATAATAAGAAGTTTCAATATCCACTTTTTAAGATGTCAGAGCTGGTGATAGCAACATTCAATCACAAACCAGTAGTTGTAAAACATAAAAAAATAACCGGAGGAAGATTAACATCGATATAGATTAAGAAATACTGACACAAGAAACTGGTATTTTCATAAAAAAAACTAGGCAAGTTTAGTGTTGCCTTATTTGGTTCATGGTTGATAAAAAACAACTATATACGGGACGATTTTGGTTTCACCTATTTGTTGGTTAAGGTTTTATATTTATATTTGAGAGTTTTTTTTAATCTGTCCCGCCATATTCGTTCAGTAGAAAAAATAGAGTTGAACCATCTTTATGAACAATGATGAGAAGAAAAAATCATCATGTTCAATGAAAACAAGAGCAGGCAACACTAAACTTACTGTAAATCAATGTTTCGACCTTCCAAGCAATGAAACGGAAGCACTATCGATCAAAAATGGAAGCAATTAGTAGAATAAACCTGTGAAAGATACTTGGTGTAACATCAATCAAAAAATAATAATAATAATAATCGGTTTTTACAGTAGCGAATCGACAATCCGGCTTCAACGGTTTCGATCCCGTGTTTTACATCTATAGACAACCCGAAGAAAACAAGTCATTATTTACCCCCGAGGAGCCATTCTCGCCCCCAACTACTTTTGCAGTGGCCAATTGTAATAACAATTTTTGATACATGACATTAAAATGAAATTTAGGAGTGAAATCTAAAAGGAAAACAAGAAAGAGTGACCTGGTTAGTAGGCTCCCTTTGCTCCTAAAACCGGAGATTAAGAAGAAAAATGTATCAAAACGCAATGTTTTAAATTTAACGAATGGTTAATTTGTCTTCTTACGTCTATCTGCATGTAAACCAGTCACTATTTAATCCTATTCTATTGCAAAGTACACATTTTACTTAATTTATATCAATTGCTTATTTGTGCAATGTATTATTGTGTGATTGGAATGTATATAAATTTGATTTTCGTGTAATTCATTGTCGTATTTAGTCAGTTCAACGGTTGTTTCATTTGATTTTAGTGTTGGATACATTTTTTTATTCTTTCATTTTCTTCCCTAACATAAAAAATTAACTATCGATCGCTTAGGTGTCATTAACCGGGTCGGGTCTGTCGTAACTTACATTTTTATTCAATCCTTGGGTTTTTTTATATTTAATACTGTTTTGCGGATGGGTGCTATATCAGCGACTAAATTTTAAAATTTAGTATAATCTTAAAAATAATTTTAGACTTTCCCGAAATTTGTCAAATCTCATTTTATTTGGAATGACAGAGAACATTAATCAAAAACAAAAAATATTTATCCGCATGAACAATTGTGAGCATAACAGTTTGGCAATCAGCTGAAAAACAAAAATAATTCTTGAATACGCTTCTCGTGGTCCGCGTATATAAATATTACGTTAATTTATGTCAATTCCCCGAAAAACTAATAAAAAAAAATAATTTAATTATCAAAAATATTATCGTAAAACTGATATTTTTGAGAGAACGAACCAAGAAATGTAGAAAATGTATTTTCGGTTTTAATTGACGCCAAAAAAGTCATTAAAAACTTTTTATTACACAACAAGTATTTTTTTCGTTTTTGGATTTTGATTGATTGAGTTATGGATATTAATAATCATAAAAATTTATTTTAATGTCCTTCTTCGGATCATTTAAAGGCATATATACATAATATTATATGTTTCCAATTCAAATTGATCTCCTGGTGTTATTAATTGCATTTGAAAGCCATCAGTTTAATGCTTTTCAGTTTTTATTGATCAACATCCTACTGATTTAACGTAATTAAAATCTATAAAGTATAACATCATACGAAAATTAAGGATAATTGTTATGGTTGTAATTACATCCTATTAAAATATGTAAGTCGAATCGCTCGTTCACCCACTTAAAAAAAATATTTTGTGGCACGCGAGTAAAGTTGTACACCGATATGTGTTTTATATTAGTTAAAAATCTCGCGTCATCTTATACACATCCTTTCGCGTAAATTATCTTATTTATAAAATCTTTTCCCTTATTTATCTACATTTTATAATAGAAGACATATTTCTTAATTTATTTAGCTGTATGTTGTCTTATACATATACGAAATTACAAACACAAGAGGGTTAAAAAATAGAAATCCACGCGTCAAAGATGTAAACGCGTTCAACAAAAAATGGATTTCGGTTTTTTATATTTTTAATTTGTTACCGCATACAAAAAAACATTAGAAAGTTATTTTTAATCTTTTATCAAACCATCTGGATGATTTAAAGGAATTTATATTTTTTTAGTTCTTGTTATGCGAGTCCTTAAACTTTTTGTTTGTTACTATACTCTCTTCCGAACGAATTTTTAAAAAATTTATAATTAGATTTTAAAATTTGTTGTTTTTTTTTTTTTAGGTGAAGCGAAAGAAAATGGTTATAAGGACAAATGAGGATGACCACACAATATTTTCAAGAAGGGTAAATAAATAATGTATATGAACATAGTCGAAGGATTATTTATACAGGTAGCACTCGTGTAGCTCGATGGGCCTAGATAAACTAGATCCGTAAACTAGTTATCCCAAGTTTTTGGTACTAATAAAAATTTACCTGCCGACGTATCGTCAACCCCAGCATTTCATAAAAGCTGGAAAGTTTCTTTCGCAGGTTACAGCAAATATATCATAGTTTGTTTTGATTGGACGAATTTATATTTATGGTCGTTTTCTTCCATTTGCTGCCTTCTAGAGCAAGTATTTCGCATCATTATTTGCATGCAGTTAGATTACTAAAGAAATTCTCTATTGTGAGAATTTTTACTTCCTTAATGAGTGTCTTAAGTTTGTTAAATCATCCGTTTAGAAAATAGTTTTGTCTTGCGGGACAAGACTTCTTTACCAATTTTTTAATATTTTTTTTCCTGCACTATGTATCTCACTTTCATTGAGTATATTAGTGTTTTTTTCCTGATACTATTCTTGAATACTCCTCGCACTTCATCATATACTAGCGGTTTGGGGTTTCTGGTATAGGCGGGCTTGTTTCATTATTTTTTGTACCTGTTTGGCTACTTCACATTCTCGATAACTGTGCCGCCCGCATAAATGGTGAACCCCTTCCCAAGCACCTTTGACATTTGGCGTTTCTAGGCTATTCATAATTTATTTTTAAGCTCATCGGTTATGTTTTTACTTGGACAGATTGGATGAAGTCGTCTAGTCATAACTTTGATAGGGCAAACATTTTTATTCATATGAGTTGTGTGAAGTTTCAAAAAAATTCAAAAGATCTTGCTTCCCGAGAACTGATCAACCACAACTTGTTGTAGTAAAGACCACTCTTAGTTAGAACTTTCCGAATTGGCTAGTAGGAAAAACATTTATTGGCTGGATGTTTCACATATTTTAGTAACATTCACAATGTTGGCGTTTTTATAAATACAAAGGGAAAGAGCGGTTGGGATCCCCTCTACGACGACCCTTTCAAATAACTCTGCGAAGCTTCCCGTTTGTATAAGTATATATATTTATTCGCTAACTTCTTTGAATCAGTATATGAACTGTCTCAGTGTAATGTTAAGTCATTCTAAATATAACTCAGGAATTTACTCAACTATCATTTACTGTAGATGTAATCGACGATTGTCTATCCATAACTGAAATATCAATAAGGTATGAGCCCATATTACTTTTATCGTTACTGAAAGCCTTTTTACTCAAATTATTCTGATCCGATGGAAAATTTCCATCGTTTGTCCCATTTTCAAATTGGGGAAACAAAGCGACATAATATCTACCGCGGGATTGCAATACTTTTTACGATACCTAAACTCCTTTGAATCAGTGAATTAGTGAATTTTGTCTTTTTATGTAAAGAATTATGTGGCAAGTGTGCCAACATTTATGTCATACGTATTATGACAGAAAATTAGTTTAATGTTTGACATTTACGAAATAAGTCGGTTTACGCTTGAACAAATTTGGGAAATATTTAAAACTTTAATCCACTTTGTGGATCGATCTGTAAAGCTAGTTCGTGAAACTGAATTATTAAAACGTTGCTTAGAATATATGTCTGAGCATCCATCAACATTAACTCGCAATCGTACTCAAGAATTGAACATTTTGAATGAAGAATGTGAATTTTGCATAAAGACCTCGGTTTAAAGGAGCTTAAAGTACAATTAGTGCAGAAACTGAAGCAAAATGATCATCCGCAATATTTTTGGTTCGCTAATTGGGCCGTGGAACGCTTGGAAGAAAAATTATCGTTTTCGTTGAAGCTTATTTTCACCTCAGAGGCTAGGTCAACAAGCAAAATTGTTGCATTTAGGGAAAATCCACAGGTAACCACGCAGAAGTCGATTCATTCACAACAAGTGACTGTTTGGTGTGGATTTTGGACCGGTGGCATCATAGGTCCATTTTTTCGAAAATAAGCAAAAAGCCGTTCTTATAGTCAATGGGGATCATTCCCGAGTCATGATAAACAAAATTTATTACACAGAAGAGGAGGATAAATACCACAATTTGGTTTCAACAGTCGTAACAAGAGTTACGTTGGCCGCCACAGCAGCTGCGATTTGACTCTGTTGGACTCTTTTTTCGCATCAAAAGACTATCAAACAATTGAAAGATCAAATTAAGACAAAAAAATTCCAGACTAGAAAAATATAATCAGGGGTTTGGGAACAAAGGAATGAAAGCCCATAGATAAATAAAGTAACTCGTTAACGAGAAAAATGTAGCTGAATGCTGCAGGTGCAAGTTATACTATAGTATTTGTATTTTAACCATTTTTGAGCAAAACCGTGTTAAACGTAGGATATCTGTATCTGTATATACACTCGTAGATTATATTATAACGTCCTTGTTATGTTATTGGCTGTGTGGTAAATTTTAGGTCGCGTGGTTTTACATGAGCATACGGCATTAGTTTAAAAAATTTAATTAGTTTAGAAATTTTTTAAATGGGTTGGTAACTATGAGGGTATATACACTGCATATATATATCCAGAAATTAAGCATATGGAAGAAATGGTTAAAATCACACTTGATCATCGACACTCGAGTGTAAAGTGTGTTCGATGCACTGCTAACATTTAACAAAATTATCCAAAATATATATAAAGAAAACTTTCGTTTTTGAATATTTAAATTTTGAATAATGTTTAATAAAATATATAGTAATTCTTATAAATTTAAGTTAGTTTCTCACGCATATGCATATTCAGTTGTTCGTTCTCACATAAAATATAAATAAAATCTTCCAATTACTTATATAGCTGACCATCATAATATCTATATACTCGTATATATATTCCGTAACTACCCCATTAAAAATAGTGGAATAATTTCACCCTATCATTATTAAAAATTTCCTAAACTACGTTATACAAAAGCTTAACAAAAACATTAACCAAATCCATAACGAATTTGAATCATTATCACAAAAAATTGTTTTTATTATTTCTAGGACCAATCATCGGAATATTTCACGAATCGAGTTTATTTTTTTGTGTTCATCTTTATACTGGAACAAATTATTAGTCCTGTCATTAAATAATTTATAGTCCATGTAATTTTTGATTTTTTCGCCATTATCGAAGGAGAATATATACAGTATGATGTGTAGTACAGTTAACAAACGGCCCAGACTATATAGATCGAACAGTTTTTTCAGCGTACAAATATTACTTAAAAACAAACAAGATTTTAGAAGGTGGCGCAAAATATGTGCAAGAATATCTATGATTTCAATCTTAAGCGGAAATAATGTGAATATTAGAAATCAAATGCATGATGATATGTCCTGATAATCGACTGTCCTGACAATAAAGACCCTACAATATAGAGTAATGTATGGATGCCTTGAATAAATAGACAACTTTTTAAAATCATCTTTGGAGGCCAGTTTGGAAGGTTTAAGGAAGCCGAGATATAAATAGCAAAAATTACTTTAATATTTATTCAATACCCTTTATCTCAAGGTTAACTTTTAACAAGTCAAAAAGACCAAATATAAACCATAAAAGGGTTGCAATGTCCCCATGTTACCTGTTGTTAAGTGTTTGTCGGTCCACACTGTATATATAGTCGTATCATTCTATTGATTCATCCATTTTTTATCGCACGCATATATCGACCAAAATTATATATATGAATATATATATATATATATATATATATATATATATATATATATATATATATATATATATATATATATATATATGTATATATATATATATATATATATATATATATATATATATATATACTACATATATATATATATGTAGTATTTAGTATATACTATATATATACTGAGCCATTGCGTTTATTATTAAATTTAATATAAATAGTAATTTTCAATCGAAATAATTGGAAAAAGGGATAAATGGGATAAACAAAAGAACAGATTCGTTTGAAAGGGGTTGGGAAATGCATACATATTTATGCGTATAAAGCAAAAATACGAAGGGATGCAATTTTCATTTCATTTATATATATAAAGGATATATACGTGTATTATTGATTGAAGGGTTTTTATTTATGTGTACGATCTAAAGATATATAAACAATACGTAAGCTACAGCACGTATATATACGACAAAATGGGGGTGGCTATATTTTGATTAATGTGGATTTTTATCCCTTTTCAATTTGGTTGCTAGCCAAATGTCATAGAGTCTTGGATACCCTGTAAAATGTTGGAAGATCAAATTTCACACATTTTGGAAACGATTTGTATTTAGGTACCAAAGTTCGGTGCGTATATATAAACGATGTTATTAGATCGCATCTACACAACAAATTCGTCTCATTTCAAACAAAAATAATAAAATTTCAATTAAATTAATTTATATATATATATATATATATATATATATATATATATATATATATATTTATATATATACATATATATATATATATATATATATATATATATATATATATATATATATATATATATATATATATATATTTAATTCAAGAAAAGCGGGGAAATACGTTGGCAATGGCAGCACCAAATGTCTCCACTACTCAAAAAGAAATTAAATAAAGCTATTACAGCTCTAAAACGAGATTTGGTAGAGGAAGCAGTACAAGGAATACAGAATTACCTGAGTGGACTTTTAGCAACGGAAAAAACGGATTACTCACTATGGAAGGCAACAAAAAAATTAGGAAGGCCAGCTCTATCGAATCCACCAATCAGACAACTAGATGGTCACTGGGCCAGAAGTGACATTGAAAAAACTAATGTTATATCCAACCACTTAAAAAAAGTATTTACTCCAAATGAGCAAAGCAGTGTATACTGCCGGACTATGCAAAGGTTGATCATATCGTAAATCCTATCAAATTTAAGTGAAAAAGTGTTAAAACTACTATAAAAAACAAATCTATTTAATTTGCCATTTGGCAATGGCACTCGGGTCAGAAATAAGACCACGTGAACTACCAATATATATAGTTATTTAATTGCCTTTAACTCACGAAGCCCATTTGTCAGCCCATTGAGTGCTTTTCTCGAGCATGTTTAGCTTTTGCTACAAACATCTTTTTAGTCTGACTTATTTTCAAATTTACAATGTTAAGAAATTTCTAGCTTTAGGTACCTATAACCTATTTATTTCTCAACCGTATATATTTTAGTAAGTTATCGGACACCCAAGGCGTAATTTAACTGCTTTCTGCCTTTTGCAATAGTTTTTGTGCAAACGTTGAGATATTCTTTCAGAATATTTAGAAAAGGATCAAAACGAGCGAAAGATTAGATTGGCAGTGCGAGCAAAACAACGAATTTTTAAGTTACATCAAAATAAAACTGGAGTGCAATCGGAAGCAGACTTTATTGATATAGAAACAAAAACACACCCGCAATTAGTGCTGTGGATGCACTTCCCATATGTAAATATACTATAAAGACACATCTTTAAAAATGCATACAAATGAAGAAAGAAAAATCTTAACTGCTTTGAACATAGTTAGATATATTTAAAGCAAAGTTTTATGCCAATTATGGACACAACCATATGGATTTAATGATGCAAAATATATAAGCAGTTATAGTTGTGAAAACTAAAATATAACACTTCTCAAAATATGTAACTTAGCACACCATTAAATATTGATGCAGCGGAAGCATACAGCAAAGATATTCTGGTAGAAACAGTACAAAAAGCGATGCCTGACATCAGTTTTTTTAAAAATGTGAATAAAGGCTTTTTGAAAACATCCAAGAAATGATTCAAGTAACACAAAAAATCCAAAGACAGTGGCCACAGCAAAGATAGTTAAAATTAAAATAAAAATTAAATCGAGTAATCAAAGAGGGAAACAGAAACTGAAGGTGACTAAAATACTGTTTAAGAGTTAAGAACACAAAGAAAACCTGCATATAAGTCCGAAAAGAGCACCATCTTATTACTAAATTAATAGCGTACACCTTCAATAAGATCATGTGAACTGAGTTCATTCCGCAAAAGTCATATATCATCCAATAAGCATGCTCTATAAAGCAAGTCCACAGGAATATCAATGCTAGTCAAAACACACCTTAAAGGAAAAGGAATACTGCTCTGCTGTTTCAGTTCCATATATAGCTCTCGAAAACTGTCTACAGATCATACTTGACAAGAGAAAATGAAGAGTATGTGTTCGATTTCAGAGCTAATTTTAGAGTAGACGTTTCGTGACAACTTATGAAGACACATCGCAATGTTTTGGCCCGGTCCCGCTGGATATTATAAAACAGCCAAAATATAAATATAGAATGTACGTATATCTTAAAATAATTTACTCTACTTCGAATATGTAGTTGGCTTTGCATACACGATGACGCCATTTACAATTACCCCTTTATCGACTCAACTCTTTTACACATAAACATTATTAATCCACCATTTTACAATATTTTGATTCCCCTTTCAATATCGTCGTTGTTATGAATCAACGACTCATCCAATCAAAACCACCATCCAATGAAAGAGTTAAAAAAATAAAATTTAAAAGGGTTATCCAATTGCATAACACTCGACATACCATCATTTATTAGTATAGAAACCGTTTCATTTATATATAAGTGCTAAGCCACTATATATGTATATTATATACATATAAAAACCAAATCTGATGGTTTTAAAATAGAATGTCAATCCCCCTTGAAACTGTTTTTTTTATTTCTATTTTCATCTTAAACAAATTTTTTTTTTTTAAATTTTAGATAAAAAAAGAATAAAAAACGAAATAAAAAATTATTAAGATCTTACCTTACCGTCGTCGTCTTCGTACATATATATATGTTGTGTTTTATTAATAAAACAAAATGTCGCGTGCCTTCCGTTTATAATTTTAATGTTGTTTTTTATATTCTTGTGTTTGTCACGTGACAATGAACATCTTTAAAAAAAAACATAATAATACATTTTTTAAAAGGTAAGATAGTTTTTTATGACCCTCGGAATTAAGGTTTTTTTTTGGTATACTAATGTTATGTAACATCTTCCCTTTATATTTTGTTGTTTATTATTACTTACTACTATTTTTAGGTTATGTTTTAGAGCTTAAAGATTTTTTTGTTGGTTTTTTGGTTTGCTTACAATTTTTTATTTTTTTTATATAAAAAATGATCATTAAAATGTAATATATATCTGTCTGTGTACCGATTAAATATAAAAAATTTAAATTATTGTTGGTTAAAAGTAAATTTATGTATAAACAGTTATGTTGATCTCGAGTTTCTAAGAATAGATCGTGTTTCATATTAGAATCTTATATGATTGTCGTTTTTTTGTTTTGTTTTTGGGGAGATCTTTAAATTTTGAGAAGTGTAAATGTGCATATTATATGATTATTGGTATTATGAGTAACGCGTGCATCTTTCTGGCATGCCGTATATATATATTTATTGATTGAAGTTAGGGTTATTGACATATACTATAGATATAGTTCGGGGAATTAACGGTAGTTGCGTTGTCACTATACTATGGTTATACCCCATTGGTTAAAACAAAAATGTTGAAACGATCATTAATGTTTCGATTAAATTTAATTAAATCTAAATGATTGTTGAAGTTTTGTCGACATTTCTTTCGAGTGTTTTTATTTTTAATGGACCCTGATGAGATGATAATTTATTGATTGATTGAATTCAATGTCATGTGGGTCGATTATGATTAGAGCGAGTTATGAATAAAATTTTTTTTTTTTAATGGTTCTAATTTAAATTTATATATATATATTTTATTATAGTTTATAGTTTTTTTGTATACACAAGGCAATTCCTGATTAGACCACAATTTATTGATATATTTATGTAACCAGTTTAATATTTATAATACGCGACGCTATATACATGCATGATTAATATAACGTTTGGAAATCAAAATCCATAAATCATGCAACCGAATTCAACTCTAAAATGGCGGGCAAACATATATCCTTTTATGTATATAATTCTTATAACAATTTCTTTAATGTATTCATGTCCATCCTAACAATAACATTAACAGACTTAGGTTTTATAGAAAGGGTCGACTTATATAGTAGAAATATATCAAGGGAAAATATGAATTATTATTATACAATATATAACAATCCCTTTTTTTAAATATATAAATATACAACAAATAAAATAAAGGATAATAACGGACTGTGCAGGATAAAATAAAATTTTGTTCGTTCAGGATAACATGAATATATATAGGGAAATGCAAATTATTGATTGGATATTCATTTTAAAATTAAAATAAAAAATCTATATATATATACTGGACCCTTGTCGATTATTGTATCCTTAATTTTCTAAAAAAAAGGATCGATTGTATATTTTTTTATTTGTTACAATTCGGATACATGAAATAATAATAAAAGTTATGCAAAAAAGACCAAACCTGATTATTAATATTAGGTGCAAGCTGCATTTAAAATTGAAAACGTCATTTCGACAGAAAAAAAGGATATCCATAGGCACAATGACAACATTTTCCCTATATATATAAAATTGCTTTTTGTTAATATTTTTTATGTTAATTTTTATATGTTTTTTAAGGATATATACAATATAAAATCAAAGAAACTAACGATGTCGTACGTCACGCCAAATTACTAATTTACAATTATGTTTACTTGGCATGCGATCATTACTTTTCGTTGAATGTTTGAGACTTTGAGGTATATATATGTGTATATATGTGTATATGTATATATATATATATATATATATATATATATATATATATATATATATATATATATATATATATATATATATATATATATATATATATATATATATAGACGACTTGATCGAATTCGCGAGCTTATCAAATACCCTGGTGCACTCACAAAATCCGTTAAATATCTTATTGACAGTTGCTCCTTGGATTTTTGGCATGCGTTCATTTTTATTATATACATCCATTATAATCCTCGCAACCATCTCGTCAAGCTATAACTACAGTATAAAAACTTAAAGGAGGAAAAAAACGGATGTAAAACATTTTTTTTTTAATTCCTATTGTTATCGATGGACAATGTCCAAATGTTGTGTTAAGTTTTTATTAAGATGGAGAGCAAAACATATTTATGTGTATATATAGAAAGATTTATATATATATATGATTTGTATACAAATTTATTTTTTTGATCTTTACGAATAAGAAATCCGTTGAAAAAAAAAACTAAGACGTTATACATTTAAGGATAAACGTTCGAAAAAAATCCTCCTGTCATTCTCTTGTGCAACATTTATAACCAGATGGAAATTGTATAATTTTTTTTTTTTTTAAAAAGGATTTTGAGAAATTTTAAGATTAGGCGATATAATGGTTCTTGAGGTAATTTACATCATATGTTGGTTGGGATCTATTGAAATTGCCGAAATTTTAATTAAATTTTGTAGTAATTTTAGTATTATGTACATATAGAAATGTGGAAGGTTGTAAATTTTTGGGGTGGCCTAAAAGTAATGTTAAGTCATATTTTACGAAGCTTAATTTTATGTAACCATCACAACATTGTAAATTGACTTAGTTAAATTTTTGGCCATTTCTTTAAGAACGTCGCACTGTGTTGTTTTCATTTCGTTGTTTTAACTGTTTTTCTTATTGTTCAGTACAATTTGCGATGAAATTCAATTAATTTTCATTTAAATCAAAATTATATTGTGAAATTGACCTCTTTGGAGTGATTTGTTCGACTGGATTGAAATAAGCTATTTTTCAGTGCAATCGATCTGATTTAGTTCATAAAAATAATGACTCACAGAAGATCAAACTTAGTTCGTCGTACTCCCGGATCGGAAGAATGAACGCAACAGGCTGAGAGTGACTTAAAAACTTCAACGAGAAACAGAAGAAAAATTAAACAGACTCAACTTGGAGAACCGCCAAAGCCATTAAAAACTTTGCTTGCCAGATATACCACCGAAACAATGCATTTCCTGTCTAACATCAGAAAAATGACTAATAAATTACGGTATTACAACAGGCAGTTTACGACTTATGCATGAGTATATATGCTCAAGTTGCAATTGCGTATATGTTCGTCACTACATCCAATCCAGCTTGGAATACAACAGCTCCATATACAGCAACTCTTCCTGGGCAACTGCCGGTGAATAGGCATGACATAACAGCACGTGTTTTCAGACATAGAAGCGCAAATCGCTGATGGATTTCATGGTAAAATATTAAGTGTTTGGGGCTATGCGCTGCTGGATGTTCTCAATGGAATAGCAAAAGAGAGGGTTGCCACACGCACATATTGTAATCTGGCCCTAAAATCATTTCAAACAATTTCAACGATGTAAAATTAGCGCTAAAATACCCGATGCTTACGTCGATAAGTGTATCCAGTTGTATGCTTGCCTGAAAATTTCTATATGGATTGCATTGCCTCATAATTTCTGCAATTTAGTGACGTCAAAAAAAGAATTGGTTGAAAAAATATTTCCCAATATTCAAACCAATTATAAGAATCACGATTGGCTGAGTGAACAAGCTATTCTTGCCGCCAAGAACAAAGACGTTTACTAACTTAACAATACATTATTAAGTCCAACATTCAAAGCGAAGCAGTCACATACAAAATCGCCAACACTGTTGTGGAAGCAGATAAAGCGTTTTAATTAGCCAATAGAATTTTTGATTTTGGTCTGGGCCATAGGGATGCCACGGCACGTACTTTAATTGAAAATCGGTGTGCCAATTATTGTGTTGCAAAACACCAACCACAGCAAAAGTATTGCAACGGCACGAGGCATGCAGTAAAAAAATTAATGAGTAACATCGTAGAAGCAACAATCTTGACAGGGCCATTCAGAGGGGACAATATCTCCATTCTTCGCACTCCTATATGATTCCAACGGATATGATATTTCAATTTAAGAGATTGCAATTCTTAATTCGATTGGTGTTTGCATAATCACCATCATTAAACCTCAGGGTCAATCTTTAGAACTGTGCAGTTTAGATATAGACATGGCTACCTCTTGGCTGTTGATCTTCACAAAAGACAGACACTTATCGTCATCACGGAACATATCGGGAATGACATTTTGGCCATCGATCGCTAAGTCTAATGCTTCAGCTAAATCTAAATTTTCATTTTGTAAAAAACGACTTAAAACTGTAAACTTTTTAGCAATGGTGTGAATAATACCATATACCACCAATCAACAAGACCAGTTGCCGCTTAGGTGTATTAAACAAATTGTGCAGCGCTCGAAGTGAACCCGGTACGACACAGTGTTGGCGCTTGACTATTTTTCACATGGTGTATTTTTCAAAAGTGGTGCCCCAAACCAAAATCCGTTCCCATCGGAGAACGTAATCTGACCTCCATTTTTCTTTTGACATCAAAGTTCTATTATTATTTTTATGATTTATATAGTTTTATGATTTTAGTTTCGAAAAGCTTCTTCTTCCGGAAGTTACAGTTGCAGGTATATCGTCATTAAAATTTGTTGAGCTTTTATTTACTATAATAGGTAAATATCGATTTTAAATTTTATATATGTGATATTTAAAATGTTGATTAGTAGCAATTTTGAAAAATTATTTTAATCCATTTATGCCAGACATTATAAATAATTAAAGTGTTTTCCGACTTTAATCTATTATTGCGTAAACAGTTGAAAGAACCAACGAAATTTAATGCAAACATTTAAATAGATCGTTGTGTTCTGAAATTCACAATGTGCACATGATTAAGAATTTCAAGTTCTTAGCACGGAAAACCAAACTTTGAAAGCCTTAATCACTGCATAAATTATTAAAAATATTTTAGTCAAGTGTAGCAGATGCAGTTATGCAAATTAAAGTGTTTTTGCAAATATCGAAATTCAGTATTATATTGCCTAAACTTCGGGGATGAGTGTCGCGTCAATGAGCCCTTTTCGTTTCCACTAAAGCTTCACATATATTAAATAAATGCAAACTTAACGGTTGCAACGCATCTGTATAGGTATATAATGCAACAAACTTAACAAAAATTATCAATTTAATCCATACTTAGACTGTGTCCGAAACCCATGATAAATATTTGTGAATACAAATTTTTGACGTTTATTTGATGAAAACGAAGACAACAAAATTATCACGGTTGAAAGCCAAACTCATCGAGTAGCCCACTTAGATATATACAATAAAACATATATAGTTTACTACTTGGTTTTGTAATAGTACCATTCAAAAACCATATAAGAAAAATAATTTTTCGTTGCTATGACAATTTCAATAAACTATGCACAAAACGTTGAACATATAAGGCGCGGAAATATTTCAATCAACTTTTATAATTTTAAGACAGCGTAATAAAAAATTGGGAATGTAGGGGAATATTTTTCAAATAAATGTCAAAAAATATATTCACAACTTTTTTCATGGGTTTCGGACACAGCCTTAATTAAACAATTATTAGCGTTTTACAAATTCTATTATGTTTTTCTTTTTGTTTAAACGCGTTTCCATTAAGTTTCTGTTAAATTAACTTAACGAAACTTTTTCAGTTTAACGACCCATCGAAATAATTTTCTATTTTGACTATACAACGTTTTTCAATATTTTTTTAAACAAATTAACGAGTATTTAACGAAATATTAAAAGTTTTTAAAATTAAAATTAAAATTATTAATCGAAACCATTTTAAATTTCAAAGTAATTTAGTTCAAAGCGTGATAGATTTTCATCTCAAACTTCTATTACTTGGTGAGGCCTAATTTAAAATGAATTAACAATTGTAGAGTTTTAACTGATATCAGCGTGATATTAATAACCTTAAACTTTTTTCTGTTTGGACCAAAAAATCAAGAACCATTCAAAAACGGACTTAACGAAAACCACTTATCAAAAAAACAACTTAAAGAATTTGCAATTTAAACCATAGATAAATCAAAGATTATTTATATCATTTGTAAATTATTTAAACCATCAAAATTGGTTTCGTTAAGTTAACTTGACGAAACTTTTTAAGTTTAACGAACCAACGAATATTTTCATTATTTAGATTAAAACATTATTGAAAAACTAACCCATAAAAAGTAATTAAATTGTACTTAAATAACTAAACGAGTATTTAACGAAACCTAAATGTATCTTACAAGTTGTTGAATGTAAATTAACGAATTAAGAATCCGAATCACTTTATACATTTGAAGTATACTATGTTATAATTATGTGGAAAATTGCCGTTTAGTAATTTAACACTTTTAATTAAACATTCAAAAACTTAACGAAGCAATTTTTATATTTAATTTTAGCGTGATTCAATAATTCAAGTAACTTAACTAAAAATTTAAGAATTTTAAACTAAAATGGTTTATTTTTCATTTTTATCGTCTTACAGATTCTCTGGGCAATTTGTCATAATTTCCGTAACAAAATAGATTCGTTAAATTCTGTAAGGTTTCATTACGCTGGTTAAGCTGGTTAATGCTGATAAATGCATTAAATTTAAAATTGATTAAAATTATTAGAACAATTATGTTATTTAGTGAAATTTTTGTTGCACCCAGTTATACTGCACCATTTGCACCTATGTAAGCGCCGGCCCTGGGTACGGAATATGCCTAGTAAGGGCCTGAAAAATGGCCCGTTTTATTATTATTGTTATATTATAAACAGTTGAAGAAGCTTTAAGGAATTCTGAAAAATTTACCAAGAATTCAGTATATTATAACTTCTTATGGTATCCAGGATTGGCGTTATATGTATTTAGTGTAAAGTGTTCAATGCGGTAAGCATAAAGTAAGGTTCCCCCAATTTAAAAATTAAAACACATATATGTATTTTGCTAAGACCATCTTACCTTAAACCAGGATTGCGATTAAACAACAAGATTTATTTAGAAATATCTGACTAACACACCTGCCACACTATCAATACGCACTGTTATACAACATCATTTTGCCTATGTATAGTATTGTTGCGGTTTGTAAAGGTGCATTTTGTGCGACGAAATCTTCTCGGAAAGATTATTATCAGCTGATTGTTTAATTACTCGACATCGAGTCTACTTTTTGTTATTGGTATATACGGTATAATATTTACTATAATATTATATACACGTCTGCAGGACTGTCGGTAATAATTACTATAAATAAGACAAGAAAATTATAACAAAAGCTGTGTAAATGTTGCTTCTTCGTTAATTTCTTATCGTGTATCTGATGATTTCTTTTTTTTTTTTTGTGTTAACGGAAATTTATGATGATAAAAATAATTCAAAGTGACGTGAAGCGGTTTATTGCTGTGGTTGATTTAATCAATTAAAAAAAATTTGAATTCGACAAATTGGAAAATTTATGTGAAAATTACATTATTTTACGTGTGTGCAATAAATTTGTTCGCACCCATTTATGCGCACATTTTCTCCACCCCCACAACAATAAATTTGGTATATAGATCAAAACAAAATACTGAAAGGAGCTCGGCAACAATATTGTGACAATGATATTATCATTTGGGGATATTTTTTTATTCTATAACATATTCTTTTTGTTTCCTA
This sequence comes from Tipula confusa, assembly GCA_963556175.1. Classification (NCBI taxonomy): domain Eukaryota; kingdom Metazoa; phylum Arthropoda; class Insecta; order Diptera; family Tipulidae; genus Tipula; species Tipula confusa. The sequence goes on from OY744476.1 coordinate 8,573,432, forward strand.
AGATGTTTGATGATGATGATGAAGATTGTCATGTGTGTATATAGGATATATTGTATATGGTGTGAGAGACGATGGTATATACTATATATCATATATATATACATGGTGTATAATGGACGTTGAAATGGGCGCATATTTAATATACAAGTGTGTTATATTATTTTATTATGTTAACTCGATCTCACCAACCATTTTTTGACAACCCAATTGGATGGACATAATATTCCGTTGAATTATGATTTTATTATTCAAGAACCAAAAAAAAAAAATTTCCTTATTTGTTAAAGAACATTTTTTTGTGTATATGTTATGTTATATTTGATTATGATGAGGATTCTTGATTATATATACGATACCGATGTGTTCGATGATAATTCATATGGGAATGATGTGATGATGATGATGAAGATGATTTATTTTTAACATATTGTTTGTTGGAGATTTCGATATTACAAAGTTTTAGCTTATATAGACGCAAAAATCTCTGCTGTATATATTGTTGCCAGTGTGGAATTTTTTTGGGGTAAAAGCTGCGGCATAACACAATCTATCAATGTTTTGTTGTTTCTCTTCAAAGTTTTCTCAATTTTGTATTTTTTTTTTTTTTACTTTTCCCTTACACTTTTGATGGATTGTAAATGAGATAAAACTTTAGTCCTGTTGTATATATATATTATAAAAGCGAAGAGATTTCTTTTTATTTTGTGATTCGTCATTATCATTTTTCCAAGACTAAAAAAAAAATTGATCACATTAAGGTAAGATTTTCAATCATTACTGACAATTTTCTTCTTAAAATATCATTAAAAAGTGAAAAGACAGATAAAAGGAAATCCACCTTTTCAAGATTTCTGTTGTTTTCGTTTTTCTTTTTTCGTTTTTTTTTTGTTGGCAAATTATCTGTGATTTTGAGCTGTCATTATAAAAAATGATGTTTTGATGTGCATATATGCGGCGAGAGGCTTTTTTAACTTTAACATTATTTCAACGTTTCAATCCCACACCGAATAACCACTTGCCCAACCAATCAAAATCAAGTGAAGATTATAATATTCCATTTTTATATGTATATACCTATATATACAGTTATATTTGGTCTCAATATCCCTTATGATAAACACATCTTTATAAGGACATTTGTGTGACCGTTCAGTTTTCCTTTTTTTCGTGTTGTCTTAAGAAAAACCTCAATCATTCTTAAGTTTTTTATATTTTTTTTTTTTTTTTTTTGATTTTTGTTTTTCCAAGTTTTGTCCAGTTTCTTTTTTTTATACTTTCTGGAAAATTTTTAAGATAAAAAAAAAACGAACACAACTGGAAGGGTGTTATTTGGCTTGAGTACATATATATGGTACATATATTGTTGAAAGAGGGTGAATTGATAAAAAATAAAATGAACAAAAAATTTATACGACACAAGCACAAAACTATAGAAAATGGACCCATCGAAAATAAATAAATAAACGAAAAAACCAGCAGAAGAGAAAAATGTTCATGATTTATTGTAGTTTTGGTAGTAATGACATCATCAAAACCATTGAAATCAAGTGAAGACCAAAAAATAAATAAATAAAAAATAAACCAAAAAATTTGTCTTGGCAATATATAATATTATAAGATGTTTGAATTTATTTAAGACAAATAGATGTATATACGCACCTATATATAGTATAAGCAAAAAAAAAGGATACTTTTCTCTCCTCTATATTCGGTATTATGTGATTTAATGATTATTATCATCATCATCATCAAAAATCAGGAAAGATCAGTATGATTGGTTATCAATTTTGATGTTTAAATTTCAAATCATTATTTTTGCGTTTTGAGGTTGATTTGTGGTCTCGTTTGGCTAAATGGTGAAAACATGAAAAAGGCATTATAGAAAAAATTATCGTATTGATGATTTTCTAATGTTTCAATTCTTTTTTTGGATTAAAGATTTTAGTAACTACTGTCATTAATATAATATGAAAACCTTTAATACACAAAAATTGTCCTTAGATCCATTTCTTAATAAAACACAGATGTAATAACCTAAGTGGCAAAATACGTCATTACGATTACAAGAAAACTGAATTACAAAATCACAAAACTCTAAAATTTTTAATTATTCCAGATTCAAAAAAATATTTAGCACTAAAACTAAATGAAATATTCGTTAAACTGACAAAATACGTCCACAAGAGTTTCTCTAAACTGTTGATGAAAGCAAATTTGGCAAACTAAAAGGACGTGACTTGCTACTATAGCTAACAAAGTAATTCTCAGAATTTAAAATTTTAAAATTTGTCTAAGTCACACAAGACAGATTTTAAAAATTTTATTACGGAATAACGCAGCCTTTACACTAAATAAATACATAGTAAATATGTTTGCTAAGCTTTAGATTTTTTGTGATTTACGTGCCACCTAGATATTATTGGGAAAATTAGAGTTGTTAGGAGATACGAAATTTAAAGAAAAAATTAAGGTTACTGTGTGAATTATAAAATATATTCAAATCGTCAAATATAGAATTACCCGATGTAGATAATTTTAGTTCTACCGTACACCGCGATGTTTTTGTTGCCTTGGCGCTTCTTTAATAAACTTTTATAATGTTCGGTAACTCAATTCTTTATCAAACTTTTTGGAAAATATTAAATTCTAAAATTAGCTTTCAAATCGAATTGCTTTTAATTTTTAGTTATATTTCATAATTTAGTTAAGATAAAATTTCTAAAAAATTATCTTTATGAATAATAACGCATTTTTTACTCCAAACAAACTTTTTGTTCGATACAATTTTTTGTTGTCCAAAACTCATATTTTAAGCTCTTTTTATTGTACATTAATATATTATAAAATAAAACTAAAAATTGAAATAAATTCGATTTGAGGGCTAATTTTAGAATTTAATCTTTGATAAAATTCGATAAAGAATTGAGTAACCGAAAATAAAAGTTTTTTAAAGAAGCGCCAAGTCGACAAAAAGATCGCGGTGTACGGTAAAACTAAAGTATCTACGCATCGGGTAGTTCTACAATTTGTTGTGAATATTTTTTATAATTCACACAGTAACCTTAATTTTTTCTTTCAATTGTGGCATTTTGAGACATTTATTATGACAATTTTTTTGTTTAAATTTCGTTGCTCTTAGCAACTTTACTTTTCCAATAACATCTAGGTGGCACGTAAATCATACAAAATCTAAAGTTTATCAAACATATTTATGGACGTGTTCAACCGGAAAAAAATGGTAAAAATTACCATGGTATTTTATCCTATCCTAACTTCATTCAAAATTGATAAAAGTGGTTACAAATGTCATTCAGTATTGTTTTTATGCGCTTTATATAAATAATAATATCATTTTGAAAATTATATCTTAATTACTTTACATTATTACTAAAATAAGTTTTTTTCTTACATTCAATTAGATATTTTTCTGTTGTTTTGTTGTTTAGTTTGTTTTAGTGTTTAGTTTTCAATTTTTTTAAGGTTAATACGAGTATTTAAATATGTTAGTTAATTTAATTTGTTAATTATGTTCGGGGGAAGCGAAAGTGAAAGTGAAATGGACGATGAAATGCTTTTAATGTTTATGACGAAGAACATAAAAACATAGAAAATTTTGAAGAAGTAATTGAAGCTTACACAGAAATACAATTTCGAAGACATTTCAGGCTGTCTAGAACCATTCTTAAATTGGTTGTAGATACCTATACAAACCATTGTGTAGAAAATAGTAAACATTTTCTACATCTGACACCCAAAATGCAGATTTACATGTTTGTTTGGTATTTGGCAAATACCGAAACTTTCTGTCAGCTATAGGTGATCGTTTTGGAGTAAGCCGTAGTTACGCTTTTTATGTGGTATCCCAACTTGCTGTGTTTATGGCCAACTATGCTAAAACCCTTGTCAAGTGGCCATCTCTAATTGAGCAAAAATGTATCGCTCAAGGATTCAAATCATAATAGCAAACATCAACAATGTCATCGGAGCAATAGATTGCACTCACATAGAGATACCGAAACCTCAAGAAAATCAAGAAGACTACTACAATAGAAAAAAATATCACAGCATACAAATGCAAGCAACGGTCGACCACCGATTAAAGTTTACAAGTGTATTTGTGGAAGAGTCTGGTTCTATGCACGATGCCCATATTCTAAGGCGATCACACATATTTAAAAATTTATGTGAGAGGCAAGATGCATTTATATTACCAAAAACATTTTTAATAGGAGATTTAGCATATCCAAAATTGCCACATTATCCAGCCGCTCCATATACTTCTCGTGGTGTAGTTGCCTGATCCCTCTATCAGCCAACCTAAACTCTAATAGGCGGTCAACATTACTTCGTGAGCGTCTGCTCCGATGCCGCGATGGTATAAACCCTTCCTTTTGGTTCCTAGATTCCACAATTCCAACTTCTACTAGCATTTTTAAATTTGGGCTAGGTTCTCTAGGGCTAGGTTCCCGAGGAGTAGGTTCCCGAGGTGTATCCGAATATAGCCACTCCTCCGTAAACTCGGGTTCCTCGAAATCTAAATTAACAGCATCAGAGCTGGCTTCGGCTGGTCTATCCCCAAATAGGTTGTCCATCTCTTCAAAAAATTCAAATGTTAAATGGGATTGCCCACTTGTCTGCATTCTGTCTTTCGCCAATTTATACATTTTATTTAAATTTCGCCATTTATCTTTTATTTGGGGCAACGAATAGTTCTAATTAAAATAATTGTATGTATAAAATCTTAATTTTTAATTGCTAATAATTAAGTACTTACAGCATCTTTAGTGTTTAAATAATTTTTTATGTTTATCCACATATCTCGAATCCCACGAGGAACACATCGCATATCTTTGTATTCCTCGTAGGCTTCGATAAGCATCTTTGTAGAGTATCTATTCCACATTTTATTTAAAACACAACAAATTAAAAGGCAAATAAATTTTAAATTTTATTATTTTTAAATTAATAATATTATAACAATTTTATTATAATATTTTTAATTATATAAAAAAAAATTGTATTACTCAAAAAATCGGAAAATAGTTTGTTTTTTTTTGGGAAATGAGTGCGTTTTATGCCAAAATGTGGTAAAATTTACCAAGTTATTTTTACCATTTTTCCCCAATTGAACACCAGGCTATGTATTTATTTGGTGTAAAAGCTGGGTAAAAAGACCTTAAAATATGATTTTTGGATATCAAAAGTGTTTATCGAACAAAAAGTTTGTTTAAAGTGAAAGCTACGTATTCTTTTGTTTCGAAATTAAAAAAACGTATACCAATATTTATGTACAAAAACTGAAGTTCTATTTTACAGAATTTTTAATTTATTAACAGAACTTATATTTTATAGTTCTGTAAATCTTAATTCTTTTCGTTGGACTGGATTAATTTTTGTTTCAATCCTGAAAGTAAATGATATTCTTGGAGGATTTAAATATAATATCAAACAATTTTACCACTTATGTTTCTCGTAATATAATCATTAAGAAATGTCTGACCGCCCCGTGGTTAAATAAGCATATTTTGAATTACCTAGAGAAAAGAGGTTTGACTTGCAAAAATATAAAAAATTTAAATTAGAACCAAATTTGAAGTCATTTAAATATCTTAAAAATTTAACCAAGAAATGCACCAATCAAGCTAAAAAAATATTTTATTTTAGGAGTATGCCCAATTCCTTAATAATTTGGAATAATATTAAAAAAACTTTGCGTTTTATGTACGTCAACTGATGCATCATTAATTGTTTTGCTGGTGACATTTTATCTGACATCAGTAAACTTACCCAAAATGCAATTCGTGCAGTTAAGTAAGATTCGATGGCTCATGACATGGTAAACTTTAAATTACTAAAATTATTTTAGGAACTGTTTCAGTCACTCATACATCAATAACAAGTGTTTGAGGAAATCAGCCTTTCTTAACATGAGGAAATTGGTTTTGGTTATTCCCCTATAACTAAAAAGGAAGTATTTATTGAAATATGCATATATTTTCATAAATTATTTTGGAGCCTAAAAATATTGCCCAAAAAATTACGAAAATCAATAAATTATGCAATAAAAGGCTCAATTAGTGGTTCGATTTTTATAAGTGATACTGTAATTTAAAGCTCTCAATGTCATCATGTCAAAACTGAACCTAATAATATACGAAGGCTTCATTATAAAAATACAACAGGTGTAATTTAGGTGTAATTTTTGTAAGCTATCCTATAAGTATTACCGATTTTTTTTATTACTAGATCAGTCGTTTTGCGATGTAAAATAACAGCAAGTATACGTATAGGCTCAATTACTTTATGCGAGCCGGCTCTTAACTGATGGTGCTTTGAACCTGACCAGAAAACCTCTATTTAGTAGGCGATTATTCCTCGGAATATATAACTCTTTGGCTTCTTCTGGTTATCTAGAACCATATGGCGACGAGATAGCTTAGGTTTGAATCCAATGGCATTTTAAAAATATTTGTTATTATTATAAAGTTCCAAGGTACCCATAATTTTTGACATTACATTTACGTTGCAATATATTAATAGCATATCAAGTAGACTACGGTTTCTAGACGCGTTGGCATGAGTTTGAGAAAGAAAATCTCAAATTTAAATAACCGTATGTGCTGCCATAGCAATAACATCGTCACAACGTTTACATATAAATACATATGTCTAACTCCAATTATATGATTTAAAAAAATGAATTGGTACAAAAATGTCTTGTGCCACACATCCTTATTTTTTTTTTATAATTTTATCCTCCTATACAAAAAATCTATAATAAAAAATAAAGTGGCGATACCGAATTTGAATATTTTCCGTTAGTAACCAATCTTATATACGAGATAATAATGTGATTATATTTATAGAATAGAATATGTATCTATACACTACACACACATGACATTTTTTTTATGTTACATTTCCATGAACATTTTTGTGTGTTTTTTTTTATATGGATTTATCGCACCATCATCAGAGTCTGGAGAAAAAAATCGTTTCGAACAGATATTTCAATGATCAATTCGAACGCTCAAATATCGTAGACATTATATATGTTAAGCATGTGGATCTATAACACCCGGTTGATTTTTTTATATGCTCATCATCTTTAGATTTTATTTTTTTTAAACTAAATTTTCCATATTTCAAGGGAAATAGAAAAAATGTATTTCCAATCAACACAAAAAAAATTATTTAAATTTTTTTTATTTTGTTTTTGTTAATAACAAGTTGAGGGATCTTATTTTGAAATTGGTGTAATCAAAACGCGGGCGAAACTAACGAATCGGAATTTTAAAATTTAAACTACTCGTTATATTATATATCCGTATGTCTCTAGTGGGATTAATTTTACAATTATATTATGACACTTTGGTTTTTATATTCATAAACAGCGCGTCATATAATACATACGAGTATATATACGTATGGCTTATGTCTTTCGGTATATGGGATTCGTACACATATTTTTATAGCCCACTTCACTATAAAATTGTTAACAAAAAAATAAATAAAATGCGAAGAGCTACTTTTCTTTATTTTACTGTTATATCCTTCGTCCTTTAGATCCTATCTATCTTATTTTCTTAAATATCTCTTGATATGTAAATTTACCTCCTTATGTTTTTTGTACACATATCTCTAACATGACTTTGTTTTCTCTTTATTTTTTTTTGTGGTTGTGTGTGTGGTACTTTTTAAGGAAAAGAGGAAATTTTTTTCATCTTTTGTTTTTCTTCTCGAATGGAAATACAAGGGTAATTTAAGGATATCGTACATACATATATGTATATAGATATGATATAAAAGATCCCACCCATATGTGATGTATACTGAATTTTTTAACTTTTTCAGTCAGGGTTTGTATTTTTAACCAATAAAAAAATTTTAACGCGTTTTTTATACGAATTTTATGGATTATTTTTTGGGTTATACGTTAACGTTATTTTATATTAGCATTTTGTTACCGTTTCTTCTGTCTTACGACGACGAAACCAACCAACAAAGGCTCACACACACACACAAGAAATAAAAAATCGTATGAAGGAAGTCAATTTAAGATAATATTTGTTTTTGGGGTTAGAATCGTTAGATATACGAGTATCATAATCGCAGTAGATTTTTTATTTTTTTAAATTCGTCAGCCTATATAAAATTCACTTGTAAATAAAATATTATGTATTAAAATGTATTGGGAGTGTTGGTTTTAAAAATAAAATACTGTTAAATTTAGGTTTTACCGCATATAGTGCTAATGTATAGTTTAAAACTCTTATTAGCTTTTATCGGTCGTATTTCATCGGAACTGATTTACAGGCAGATATAAAAGCCCGCATTGCTGCCGCGGTTACAAAACTTTCTATACGTGCAGCTAAAACTTCTGCAATTAAAATATCTATCGCAGTCGTGCAAAACGGCACTTTACAAATTACGACTGGTGCTCCATCATCTGCAGAATTCGCTCTACATTCCAGAGGTCATATGATCGATCTATGGTCACAGAAAAGACGCTGAGAACCAGTATCAAATTTCGAGGCTAGACAGCTACTAAAATATGATAAAATAAGATACTAAATTATGATATCTTGGATTTAAGTAAATAGTATGCCATTATTGCAGCTGTCAAAATGAAATTAATTATTGGATTCTGGCAAACGTAATTTTTAGATTTACTTAAAATTAATGTAGAACTAATAATTTGATATTATAATTTAAGGTTGCTGCAGCATTTTATAAGTTCATAAGTTAATCCGAACATGATATTGCACATATCGTTCCAACGTGCCCACATATATCTAATTTATTTCTTAAGCCCTTTAGATTTAGTGATAGTTTACATTTTAGAAGTCCCTAATTTTATTGCGACAGATAACAATTTCTCAGATAGCTCTTTCTCGTTTTTTATTGATAATTGAAGTGGATAAGCATATCGGCATGAGTTTGGCATCTGAATATTCATCTTCATTATATAGTATTGGGCTTTTCCTAACATAATTTACTGAATCTAACATATTTTTATTTTTATGTAAAGTTTTGAGCTAGTTTTGTGTTATAATTGGCCAACATTTTTATTACTTTAAAGGATATATTATATTCTGAATAGTTTTGCTCGACTTAAACTTCTCTCCTTACGGCGGTACGGTACATGAAACGTTTCCACCGCTGCCTTTTTCTGTAACCTTAATAACGACCAATGGTTCCTTTGGTTGGGGAACACTCACATGCCTCGTAAAATTCTTCTAAACGAGCATGCTATTCTTAGAATCCCACCACAGCATCCTTGGGTAGTCAAGAGGCGAATATAAACAAAGGTTGGATCGCTGGACTAACCACCCGCATCCAAGAAAACCAGGCGCATTTGATGGCACAATATATAGCAGCCATGAAAGAGTATTGTTTAGAACTCGTTGCTCTCCAGAAAACTCAATGACCAAAAAGTGAAGAGCATGTCCCAAGACTATACATTGATTTACAGTGGAGATGACCTCGGCAATCTTGGTGTTTTTGTTTTTCATTGGGGTCAGGTGAAAAAGGCTGTTTTAGACTTCAAACAGTTGATAATAGTATGAATAAGCTACGTTTACACACGCGACCAACCAACCTGTCAATAATTTGTGTTCATTCCCACACTGATGTAAGCCAACCCAAACACAAAGACTCATTTTACAACAATTTGGATTATCTGATGGGATCCATACCGGAGCACGACGTCAGAATAATAAAAGTCATCCTTTAATGCTAGAGCTGCATGCGCATGACCCCATTGCGGCTACCACATACCTTCCTCATAAAAATATCCCCTTCGAAACAAGTGTACATCCTCGTAAGACGTTCAGAATTCAAATTTATCATGTGTTAATTTCTAAGGGAAGGTCTCGTGTCCAAATTTGTAGGCAGGGATCAATCGGTCACTGTAAATCTAAGATGGCAGTTTTCATACAAGTCAGGGATCAATGGAAAACGAAGCTTTCGTTTTCACTGTGAAAGTCTGATAAACTAAGAGAAAAACCTTGTCAGCAGTAGCATTTAGGAAACGATCTCCCGTTCTGATGATGTGAACGCTCTATGAGAGGTATTAAAATCTTTGGATGTCGGTGCTGCCTGCAGGCGACTCTAGGCATGGTAAAAATTAAACCCAAAAGTTATTGGTTTGATGAGCAGTGTCTTCTTGCTCTTGAGCAAGAGAATATATCTAAAAAAATATATAAAATATATAAAAAAGCGCGAAACAACAAACGGTCGTATTGCTATAGGAGAACCACCAAGTAAATTTGTAAAAACGAAAAATGGGGAAAGGCTGAAGTCTTAAGAGTACAACAACTCCGCAATGATCGCATTATTCGTAGCTTCTTTAAAAGAGTTACCGGACTGAACCATACCTTCAGACCTAGGTCTATCGCCATTCGAGACCAGGGTGGAAACCTCCCTGTTAACAGCGATGCTGTGCTCGTCACTTGGAAGAAGCATTTTTCTGATTTATTAAACGTTCAACAAGTGTCAAATGCTGTATTTGAAAGTTTTAAAATACAGGCTGCAGAGATGTGCATAGAAGACCCTTCCTACAAGGAATCCACACTAGCCTTGCAGAGACTAAAAATAAACATTTCGCTGGGGTTAATTGCATTAATTTCGAGCTCTTGATATTCGGAGGAAACACTTTGTGGAACTATCTGTTCACCCTTATTCGAATAATATGGTAATGTGAAGTTAAGGCTGATAAGGGGAAAGTGGCCACGTAGTGTCCTATCTTTAAAAAATAAGATCACCCAAAATGCACAGCATACAAATTACTGTCTTATAAACATATTATATTGGAGAGAATATTGCGCTCCTGGCGGAGGAAATTTTAGTTGACTATCAATGAGGATTTCGTCTGAATTTTTTCACTGAGGATGATTCTTTCTAAATATTACGAAACATCTCGTGACGTACATCAGGTGTTCTTGGATTTCCAACAAGCCTATATGGCTTTGCGATGTCTGGGAATACCTGACAAATATGTGCGTGTATGTAAAAATACAGTAATGCAGTCGCAATGTTGTATTAAAATTGAGAAAAAACTTTCAGGTTAATTAGCTCTGGGATGCTCAGGGTACGGCAATGGGATGCTCTGTCTTCGATACTATAATCTCATGTTAGAATTTATCTTTCGCAAAAGTGAAACACCTCAGGACAACAGCTTGTACCGTTAGTCCAACTATTGACCGTTAGTCTATCTATGTAATTGGACTAATTGGCAACGATGTCAAAGCACTCCTGGATCCATTTGTACGTTTCTTAGCTTCCGTTGGTCTCAAAATTAATGAGTCCAAAACAAAATATATGATCACTGGTTTTGGAGACCGCAAGACGCAATGAATTTTAGTAGTATAGTGACCACACATTTGAAGGAGTGACAAGTTTCCGATATCTTGGGTCCTTTATCACTCATGATAACTGTGTGGAAAGAGATATTAAAATACGTCTTGTCGCTGGTGATTTGTTCACTTTACGTCTACTGCTAAAGTCATAATACCTTGCAAATATCGATAAGCGGAAATTGTACAAGGTGTTGATCAGACAAGTCATGCGTATGGGTGTGAGAATTGGAACCTGATAGAGAGATGGTTATTGACCTTCGAGAGAAGAATCATGAGCAAGATATATGGCTTAAAACGCGATGATGACGACACCTACCGAGTTTTAATCAACCACGAGATCTGGATGAAAATTAAATTCCAGCGAGTACACTGGCTCGGTTCCGTTCTGCAATATTATTCTAAATGAATAATGCATATCGATCTCAGAGAGAAGAGCCGTCATTTGGCAGATGAAAAGGTCAGTTTTGGCGACGATGGCTCCTCGGAATAGAGAACGACTTATCTTCTTCGGGTTGTCTAGAGCAATACGAAGAATAAGCTTGGAATGGAATCTGATGGAGCCAGAACGTTGATCTGGTAAGGGCCGGCAATTGCCTGTATAAATCGCTTTATTTTAGTATTATTATAAAAAATCCAGTGGGTTTAGCGCCGATTCCCGCAATTAAACATTAATGTCTAGCTGGAAGCAGATGTATTCCAAATCGTGATTACTTTTTGGAATTAAAAGGCTTTATAGCCCTGAGTTTCCAAGCAACTATATTCACCATTATCCTTGTTTTTTAGATGAAAATATCATCTTCTTGAGCTTTATAGGGTCGAATCTGGATAAAAGTAACCAAAATTTTAAAGCAACAGTTGTTTTAATACCAAAATTATCAGAAACTTTGGTACCACAAATTGGTTTCAGTCGTCTAATATGTTAAAAATTCATGGCATCGCAGAATGGCCGAAATTGCAAGCATATCACAAGTCCGAAGTAGCACACAGTGGCCACAATTACACATATCCCATGTTGATGATCAAATGATTGTGTCTTAAATTATTTCTTACAAATTAACTCCTTTTAAATTAGTTATTTCGAATGAAATTAAAATTAAAATAATTAAACCGCACAAACGAGGTAAATTTTTATTTTAAAACTAACAAATTGGATTTTTATAACTTAAATCAAATATACATAAAAAGCATGTTGTTGCAATACCCTTAATAACACGAGTATACATAAGGACTACAAACACACAACAACAGTTGGTCAGTCGAATAAACGTAAAAAAAAAATATTTTCTAACTGACCATAAAATAGAATAACTCTGTCGTTTACAAGACGTATCCCTATATGCTGAAAACAATAAAGCATAAACTCTTCAATTTCATTAACTTTCTTTTTCTTGAAAAAATTGTTAAAATTTAATTTTTAATGTTGTTCAGTGGAAAGAAAACAAAACACAAATGGTCAGTTTCGAATTTTCTAAATAGGTTTCATATCTGATTAGATATACGAATTAAGGTATAGAACACAACTGTGCATTGACGTGACATCGTTAAAATATGAAACATAAATCTCATAATATCGACGTTACTGTACTAAGCATAAATGTATTTGCAAAAATGACCTCGACCATTTATTTTGCAAAAAAATTGTAAAGGCACGACCCTTTCTTCCGTTCATTATTCTAATTATGTAAATGTTTTTCAATCGTGGTTAAAAATGTACTCGTATCTATATATACCAAGCCTTTAATATCATATTTATGTAAAACACAATTAATTTTATGTATATATACGCGCATAAAAAACCAAATATAGATTAGATAACAAAAAACTACATAATCATGCAATAATTTTTGTTTGTTTATGATTTAACACGACCCGTCCCAATAAATTTGAGTAACCAGTAGTTTTTTACTATGCTCGTGTATATATACAAATTTTACGCCTTTAATTTAATTTTAATTTCACTTAAGACGAAAAGCAACAGCAACAAAAATCGGTTACATTTCCTAATTACAACCGCGTGACTTATGATTATGTTTATTATAGTTGCTACTATACTAGTGATTGCTGTTATATAATGTTACATAGTTTTTAAAAAAAAAATTTTATTATCCAATGCGGAGGTGGAGTGTATACACGCTTTACAACAACAAATCATATATATAGGAATCCCTTATTAATTTTTTAACTAAAAACAAAAAAAAAATTTCTATTATAAATGGTGGATAAATGTATGTTTATTGTAAGGGGTCGTCATACCGTCAACTACTTAACATCAATTACATTTAATAAGTTTTTTTTTAACAAGACACAAGATGGAATGTGACAATACGTCTATTTGATTAAAAAAAAAAACAAAGGAAATTCATATCCGGTACATAAACATAAATTGATAAGATGCATAAACGATATATAGTAGACCAAATGACCAAACCAGAACCTAAATACCTCATACAAAATGTCAATAAAACAATTAAATGTTTAACAGATAATGACATTCTATTGTCTTACTCGTATATGTCATGTGTATATACGAGTATAGATAGACAGGTTCCATTTTTTTTTTGTTTTATCATTTTTTGTTATCTCTGGTTTTTTATTTTATTTTACCCTTTAAGTGAAAATGGATGTTTGGTCGAAAGGATAATATTATTCTTTTCGTGTATATATATAGACATGTACGTGTATAACCCACAAAATTCAAGGATATGGTTTTATGGTATTTTGAAGAAATTGATCGAAACGATGCGAAGACAGGCAAAAGTAGTCATATACCAAAAAAAAAAGGGTAAACATTCCTCTAACGTCAACCTCATAATGTACATGGGTGTGTGAGTGTGCCTGTATACTGATAGATATACGCACACATTAATAAACGATAAGGAATGATAAAAAGGAGTAAGAAAAGCTGGTGTGTGTGTGTGTTTTATTTCCGTATATTTTTTGTAGCTTCTGTATATGCGTGCGTATACCAAAAAAGGATAATATTTATTTTGGATTAGATATATGGACTTGTGGATATATATCGATGGATGTTGGTATTTGATTGAGGTTGAGGTATTATATTTGTTGTTGTTTATTCATCTCGTAAAGATAGGTTTTCATCTCTATATAAATAAAATGGAAAATCAATCAATAAAAAATGGGTGAAGTTAATAAATCGTCAATAAAAAAAAAAAAAAAATATATATATATATATATATATATATATATATATATATATATATATAAGGGAACCGCTCAGAACTGGACATTTTAAAACTGGATATTTCAAAATAGGATTTGACAAAACCAGATAAGGTTTTACTGGATATTTCACAAAACTGGATATTTCAATACGAGATAATGTACAAAACGAGATGTGTAACAAAACTCGATATTTCAAAACAAGATATTTCGACATGTTATTTAAACTTAAAATGATTTTTTAGGAAAGTTCTGGAATATGGCCAATTAGGGAAGAACTCGGCGAGTTCTTTACCGATTTTGATGAAATTCGATACGTAGGAAGAAAATGGGATTTTAAAATGATTTTTTCAAGTCAATGATTATTTTAATAAGATGAGAAAAGCAGCAATTAAAAAAACCATTAAGTGAAGGAATCGTTACGCTTTTCAAATTCTTCTTCCTAAACGAAAAGCAAACATTTCTTTATTCGTTTGATTTCGTTACAAACTTCATATATATTCTATAAGTCCTCACTGCCTTGGAAATCTAGTGTCTAAATGCGATAAGCATAAAACACATATATACCAAATTATAACAAACTAGCACCCTGCAGCAGAACCGCGTGTCGAATCTACAGTGAATTAGCAACCGCTTGTTTGTCTGTGATTTATTTGTTGATTGTGATTGCGATAGAAAGTTTGACTGGAAACCTTTTAAACCCTTTATCTGGTTTTAAGGTATTCTGGTTAAGGTATTCTGGTTAATGTCACTACATATTTCGTAATTATGATGGTATCGATAAATTTGTATTCTCGAGTTTCTCCGTCGAATTTTTCTAAAATGATATGGTTTATTTCCTCTGCAAATGAGGTATGTGGCGAAACAATTGCTCTAAACTACCAAAATTAACGCTGTTACGGCTGTAACGACAATCTCTATATATCTTTGAAGTGCTTATCTATCGAGATTATTCGGCGCTACTTCCACCAAGTTGTACTCTCATATTTGTTCTTAAACTCAACTTCTCTAAACGAAATTCCAGAAGAAAGATAACTTCAAACATGCTTTTCAAAATTGCCCAAATTTCTTTTGGGATAACTGCAGGCTATAGAATTTGGTGAAAATGTCACGCCGCTTCATCAATGGATTCAGTGTGTGCTCGATGACTCTTCGTACACTCAGAGAATATTTTTCTGAGATGACCGTTTTTCTGATGTATATCGGATTCTTGTGGAAGAGAGACCTTTTGAGGTAGTTTAAACGTGAAATGTGCTGTTTTGCCAAAGCTGATGAGTGTGGCCGCAAAACCTGATGATGAAACAGCTATCTAACGTTAGCCAGTACAATAGTACTAAGAAATGTTTTCCCCGTTCAACCAGGAGCATTCATTTTTACCACAGTTTTGATAAACGCTTTCGATGATTTTATCAAAAGCTCGTCGTTGATCAGATACAAACTTAGCAAAATTTTCTTGCTCGTAGTTTCGCATAATACATATAATTGACAAAAACGAAGATTATTGCATATAATTATCTTAACTTGTATGACGACTGAAAGACGGTGCGGCCAGTTCTCGGTAAGCTACCTGGAAAGTTGTATAAACTATACAATTCACAGTTCTTAATCTTTTAAAAGAATTTCAAACAGAATCACCAAACAGCATCTGAAATGTTTAAGTAACGACCGTTTACATATACTTCTGAATTCACAAGCTACTATTTCTGACCCTTTCGCCTGTATGTGGAATTGTCATCGTCGCCAGTTTATGTTTCGGGAATAAATTGTCGGAAATATCTCTTCGAAATCTTGCCGTTTATCATTCATAATGATATGGGGTTTAATTCTGCTCGCCGCAAGGTCAATGTAAAATGCAAAGGTCTGAGCAATATAGCTCAAAGATATGTTTTAACTATTCGCCTCGCCAATGTAGGATGATATCTTTTAGTTTTATCCTCGTCTACCAGAAGTACAGCCACATCGTTTATATTAAGAACATTAAATCTATCGCTGTGGTGGTAGATCTGTCCCTTCTCTGGAGCTATTTTCAAGATTATATTTCAGATTTTGGATGTAGCAATTATTTTCTTGCAAACATTCTTAAAGCAATGCCATCAAATTGGCTGACCATAACATATATAAATGTCTCATATGGCTAAACTGCAACAACAACTATATGGAACGTATCCGTCTCTTCGAGCGAAAATATATCCGCCAATGCACAGGTCGACATCAAAAAGCTGAAACAGAACAAAAATCCACCTAAACCGAACATCCTTGAACTCCAAAAATCCACTAACTAATGGCAAGTATTACACACAAATGACAGCATAATAGAGAAAAGTATAAAACCTTACAACATGCCTGGACCAGAAGCTTTTTTAATTTGGATTAAAACTGACAAATATACAAGATAATCACGATAGATACCACCAATATATCACGTAAGAAAACGGCCAACTTAGTAAGAATTTGATTCAGTGAAATTCCGGGATTTCAGGTAATGCACTTAACCTGAGTAAAAGCTGAGACTTTTGGTAAAAGCTAAGGTCATTTTGGTTTCCCAACCGTTTTGTTCAAGAACTGTGCAATGAGTTTGGCTTCCGGACCCCTAGAAGATTTCTGTTATTTATCCGGTTTTAAGTTAGGCAAGAAGAACGAGGTATCTAACTATCGAGGTATAGCCATTTTATTCTTTAAACCTAAACTTTTTGAATCTATGGTGCATAAGTACATGTCCTTTCACCTTAAACCTTATATATATCCCATGAGCATTACGGTTTCTTTACTGGTAGGTCAACAGTTAAAAATTTAGTCCCATTCTGTGGTGATCTTTTCAACAGCACTAACTTCAAACTATATATGATCGATAATAACGGAAATGATTGATGTTGTGTTCGATTATTCTTCCCATTGCTTTCGTGCAATATCTGGTGTTCTACAGGGAAGTCACATCGGTCCCCAGTTATTCATCATATTCGTAAATGATGTGGTTTGATACTGTCTCCTGTTTACTGACGATATAAAAATTTCCTCTCCAATCGCTAACATAACCGATTGCTCGATGTTACAAAGAGGCCTAGTTTGCTTTTGTAGCTGGTTAACAGTAGTTTTATGTTCTTTTGTTAAAATTATAGCCACAATAATCAGTTAGACTCAGGCTCAATCTGCATGACAGCCAATCTAGGTCTTCAATTATTTTGTCTTTGCTTATACTTTAATAATGTATTGATTTATGTATGGCTAGGTTAACAAGGAAATTTGGCCATTTTAATTTCAGCTTAAGAAATATTCCCACCAAAAACAAAATAACCGCGAACCATAAACGAACCATCGATCTTTCAATCGATACGAAAATGATTGCAGACAAATATAACATTCAATGTACATCGGCTACTTAGTTAGAGTTTGGAAGAAGGAATTAACGTAAAATTGCTGCTAACCTAGATTTCGGCGTATACTAAACTTTAGTTATATTCGAGATCCTGTTATAAAGGATTCTACAAAATTAAAAAATATAGTGTTTTAAAATTCCCCCCGGAGTTTCATTTCTTAATATTGGACAATGAAGGATTTTATTTTTATATGGTGTTTTTTGGTGTATCCTTAAAGAAATATCGTAACCTTCATTCATTACTGAGTTGGTCTGCGGAGTAATGTCCTTTAGCAGTAATAAGCCGATCTCCATAGTAAACTTATTTATACTTATGGATATACTTATACAAAATGTCAAATAAATAAACTAAAACAGAACTGTCTCCCTAGTTGCATAAACGATCCAACAAACACATCAGATACGGACATTGAAGGTCACTTTTGGCAACAATATCCCAAAAAAAAATATAGCATCTCGCATTTAAAAACAAATAATTAATTTAATCCCTACAATTTTTCTGGGGCCGAAGCTCACCCAACTCTTTCGCGGTTATTTTAACGTCCTTACTTTACGCCAACTAGGGCCAAATCGAGGACGCACGAATACAGGTTCGCGATTGTTGAATATCCCATCTGCGCAATGCATTGCTCCATGCCAGCCTGTACTGACATGGACGATGGTTCGGCCCATAGACTCTGCACTCCAACAGGGGGTCATAGTTGTGTTCATCGTCATCACCGATCGAAATCAGGTGATGAAAAATCCCTTTTGCAACCCTCCCCTGTTGGGATTCGAACCCGGTACCTCCCGCCCCAAACACCGCAGCTTTAACCACTGCGCCAATTGCTCGGTAAAAACAAATAAAAAACTGTCAAATTTCAAATGGACTTCAATGTAGACATTGATCCCAATTTAGTGTGTGAAATTGTTTGTAGATGTATTTGAAGTTTTGTTCTATAATTGAAAATAGAAAAAAAGTGAAAAAAAATTTCTTGGAATTTTATATTTTGTATCATCTCATCATCTCACAAAAAATCTACATACATACAAAAACATTTTTGAAAATTAACAAGTGTCATGTCAAATTTCATACGAATTTTTCTATTTTTCTATCGCTCTCTATAAATATTCAAATTATATGTATATCTGTATGATGATTGTGATATGATATGGCCAGGGAAATATATTTTTGTTTGTTTGAAAATTTCTTAATGCCTGACTGGTGTTATCAATTTATATTTTAATTTAATAACAATTTGACTGATAAGAGTAATGATATCAATTTACTGAAGTGTTTTGTACCATAAATAATTGTGTATTGTTAAAACGAATCTTTGATTTTGATTTTTACCTAGATATAGGTTCATCGAAGGTGTGTTTTACGAATATACGAAATTTAATTTGCATTTTGAAGTACTGCGCGTGTTAGCTAGTTGGTAGTCTCAACGCGCACATAAATATTTACTTGACAAAATTCTATATTTATATTCTATAATTTAACCCAAGTTACATATACTCAAGGGGCATATGACTCGTAAGGTTCATCTGAACACGCAAGATAATCATAGAATTCGAGCAGATGTGTTTTTTGTGATTGAACTGAATTGCAGGTTCAGGCGCAATGAGCTCAAAATAAAATATTTAATCTTTGGATCACCAACAAATTTAAAAGTGAGATGATTCCGAAAAATCCCAGGGCTGCCAAAAATTTCTCGAAGGCTGACGAATGTTAAAATGTATTCATGTTCCTTAAAAAATAAATTGGCACTTCAGAATTTACTTTCTAGTTTCGAATGTCACTTAAGTTCATCTAGAAAACTAAACTTTATATGCTTCCTGGCATTAAGATCTATAACGCGAGACATCAACTGAGAACAATCGCCCATACATCACAGGATCATTACGTCGAACTATCTGCGAAACATTACACAACATTTCACATCCTGGTGTCCGTGCCTCTCGAAAATTGATTACAATTCGCTATTTTTAGCCAAGCATAAACAAAGAAGTTTATCGACGATCCAAAGGCATACAAATCATTTATTGGGCAATTTGATATTCTATTTTACCGATTTGAGCATATCCATTTAGGGTTAACATTGTACATATATCATTCATAGGCGAACGGCATGGTTAAACGCTTCTATAGGCAGGTCAAAGCTGGGCTCTTAAAGGCAGGGGAATCATCGTTCATTGGAACTCAGAGGTACCAAAATAGTGTTACTTATGGAATCCGAGCCACTGAAGTGCTCACCTGTGGAAATGGCTAACAGTCAAACCATCAAACTACCAAGTTATTCACCAATTTGGCAACACCATTCAAAACTTTATCCTAACAACCACACGTCGATCCGATCAAAGTGACATCTTTGTCCCCAAATCACTGGACAAATGTGACTATATTCGGGTATAGATAAGGCTCGCACAGGATTACAACCTCCGCATATGAAAGCCATATGATTACAAGGATATACGACAACTGCGGAAACATCACATTATCTCAATCAAAGAAAACCCGCAGTCGATTTCAACTGGCAGATTGACAAACTGAACACTAAAATCTGTCCGTATCATCACATAAACTTTCAATGGCTTCATTACTAAAGAGGGAGTACTGTAGTGGTTCAAAAACGTATAAAAACCATATCTTGAATCACTCAAATTTACACTGAACAATCGCGGCATTAAGTGTACTCATATTTCTATGTGTTTTGAGTTCGTAGAGATCAGTTGCGTTTGCAGTCTTCAAGTATGGTAAAAAAAAAAACAAAAAAAAAGTAGAATGTGAATAAAAACCTAACCAAAAAAATGTTCTTTAAAAAAATTTGTTAGTCCATCAAGCCAACGATACAATTGCACTGATCGATTTGACTAGCAACAATGAAAGAAAGACGTTAAATTAACTTCGAGTTGGGAGAGCTTTGGCAACAGAAAAAACAGATAAATAGTCGTCTGTCTATTTATAATAAGCCCGAACAGTTCAACAACGGATATTCATTATTTTTCTTCTTCTATAATGAAAGACATACCGTAAACGAAACGATAAGGTGTCATCCATTACAAACATAAGATTAGGACACTTTACTCTTCCAAATAAACAAAAAAAATTGTTCCCATAATTCGAATACACATTATGATATAGATATCATATATGCAAAATCCCATAAAATACATCCTTTCACTTTCCTTTTCCTCTTAAATCAACAAACATATATCGATCGAACTCCTTATTTTCTACGAGTATGCAAAAATAATATTTTTTATATCCTTAATGAGAAAAAAATTATATATAGTATTCGTTTTTTTTTTCCTTCCAACCATACATATATTTAAGTATCCTTAATATGCAACAGATGACAGGAAACATCTTTATATTTATACTGGCAAAGACGACACACACGAGAAAAAAAAACGGAATACGGAAAACAAGTAAATACAAAAAAAAATTTACATATGTGTCATTTTATCCTTTTATGAGTCTATTTCGATCCTCAAGTGTATTTTTATCCTTCTTATTATGTTTTTACCGTTAATTAATAGTAATCCTGATTGAAATGACTTAAGGATAATTTATCTTAGTTTTATGACACATATTTTTGTGAAACAACAAAATGAAAAGATAATCATGCCAAGGCGATGGATGGTGTAGTAATCAACACAAAAGATTGAGAGACGAAAAACAAAAAAAGGAAAAACGACTGCTATACAAGGATTAAAAGAAAATATTATGTCACCGATATATGTATGTATACAGATGTGTTGTGTTATGAGAATATTAATTTCGATGTACTTGACCATATTATATTAAAATGCGATGAGACAGTGCCAGGAAGTTGTTAAGATATATGCAACATACGTTTTAATTCGCTGTCGCCTCCCAAACCAAAATGTAACCTCAATTTTTATTATTTGCCGCTAAATTCTCTAACACTTTTTTATCGAAACTAAATCGTCTAATTCGATGACAAAACATAAAAATTCATTTCCATTTCACTGATCAACAGTTTAGACTGTGTTCCAATTCAATTCAATCCCATTTAGTTTTATTATTCGCCTCGAAAAAAAAAAAATAAACGAAATTTCTATAAAAATTATATCAACCGAATAAAAAGGATTGGAAAAAGGATTTCTATTTACTCGTCTAATGTTTTCGTTCTCTTTGTGTCGTTATGATTATTGTATTTTGATGGTTTTGGTGTTAATATGTTTATGTTTATTGTTAAATTATATTATGATTATTTCATAAGTAGTAGGATGGAAATGTCCTTATTTTATTATTCTTGTGTATATGCACGGTACGTTCTTAGATATAACGATACAGTACGGCCATATAACTATACCAGATCTAACTCTAGTTCTGTCACGTTATTTCGGAAGTATCGACATTACAATCGTTCAACTGTTATATGTTTTGATACATCCTTTTTTTATATGTTACACTCTTGATGATTATGTTCATGACGATAATAATACTTTGATGATGATAATATTGATGATTGTTGCTTTATGTTAAGAGTTAAGAGTATTAAGAGTGAAAATATTTTTGCGATTTTTATTTTTGTGTCAACACACAAATGGATATACAGTTATATTTTTAGTTCCTTTTTACTTTTACTTTCATTTGTATTCTTTTTTTTTTGTGGTTTTATGGATTTTTATTTTTAAAAAGGAGTAAAATGTCCTATTATGTATGCGACTATTCTTTTGTTTTTTTTGTTCTATTTTCTTCTCATGTACCTAAGAAATTTTTGTGTTAACGATGAGAACCGAAATAAATACAACAATTCTAATCCAAGATCACAATCAGAAGTGAAGTCACTTTAATCCCGAATAAATATCCTTTATTCTTTAGGTTTTCTTTAACATTTAGGATTTTAATAGGGTTAAACGAGAGCGCAAAACACTATTTTGTCAAAGGCGACAATGCTATTTTTACCTATGTATGTTAACAAGTAAAATAAAAACACTTTGATAAAGGATTATTAAAGGATATATATGTTTCGGATCAATTCAACTTTATAATGTTTTATTTACTCTGTCAATGAGTTAGTTCTATTTCTTGCAATAGTTAATTACCAACTCAAACCACGATAGTCCTAATTTCAAAGACAAAAGGTTTTGTTTTGCGTTACACATGTTCCCGTAAGCACTATATGTTACTTCACATAAATTTAGCGGAAACAGATTATACTATTGGAAGGGGACTATTACCATGTTTAGAACCAAAAACGCAAAACTTAATCTTACCAACCACTCGAATTACAGTGCTGGATGTTTTTGGAAAACCACTAGTTTGTCGGGCTATGTTAAATTCTGGCTTTCAATCTAGTTTTATACTAGAGGTGGAGTTTCAATCATTGGTTTTTCTCCAAACATTTTAAATTCAGTGCAGCTAGATGATCAGGGATGTCACTAACCAGGACCTATTGATCTGCTCATTAGAGCAGATACATTTTTCAATTTAGCTCGATGTAAGATTTCCGATTAATCAAGTCGGACTCAACCTTCAAAATACAATATTCGGTTGTGTTCTATCTGAAAGATGCATTTTTTCGAAGGCAGTCCGACTCTTTGACCCGCTTGGTTAGCTAACACCTGTCGTTGTACAAGTTAAAATGTAGACGTTTTGAATCTAACATTTAAACTGGGATTCCTCAGTTCAAAGTTGAGATCAATGAGGATTTTATGATGCCAGTGAGAAAACTTATGCGGCAATAGTCTATACTTTAAAGTTACTATATCGCTGAACAAGTCGTCTACATTGAAGTATAGTTTCTGCTAAAATTAACTACCACCTATAAGGCCGATATCTTAACCGAGATTGGAGCTGTGTTGGAGTCGTGCTGTAAGTTGTTGGCCAGTGAACCTCGGCGATGGACGTCATTCATAGCCGACTGAACTACGATAGTATTAACATGTTTGCCAACGAATTACAAAAATTCCAATTATGGTGGAAGGCGCCTTATTGGCAAAATTTATCCTAAAGATCATGGCCTGTATAGCCATTTATAATATAAGGCCAGATATATAAATAGTTATATTTATGTAACCCCATTGCTGGGGTCTAAGCGCTGACTGCAGATAGGTGTAGATCGTTGTTGCGAAGAGTGAATCCCGATGCTAGTATAGTAAAATGCCGAAGTGTGCTAGAGTATCCTGCGCATATACTCTCGAATTGCACATAAAGTTGACGGTTAGTTTCTTGTCAACATCAAATGCCCATTGATTTGATGCGTGGAACTTAATGAAGTAATTCCGCTGTGATGCTTCAGTTACTTAAAAGCGCTCATGTTGAGCCGAGAGGTTTAAGAGGCGCTAGCTCCCCTTTGAACTCTTATTGGGCTTCCATCATTAATTGCTGTAAATACTGGGTTGTTAGATGTTGTTACTATGCTTCAATTTCAGCGTGTTGTTGAGAACAGAGGTTTGATTCTGCAACAGCCATAAGGTAAATTCCTCATTTTATTGTATTTGCTCGAACTTGTTTTCGTATTGTTCGATTTTTCCTTGTGATAATATTCCGAACGTATCTCCTAATATGTGACCGATTGAGTCAACTATATTCTTCGTCTCAACAGCCGATGGTTAAAGTTCTCCTGCATTAGGAATTTATTATCTTGTTTGATGTTCGTAAACTACCAGTGTATAGTTCTTGCATTATGAGATCTCATATGATGGGTGCTATATATTACTGTGGGAGTACCTCAAGTCGTTTTTCTACGATCTTCAACGCCAATATAGCTGGACAAGTTGTACCGAATTATCACCTTCTATTTATTGGCTATAGTATAGTTCTACGTTGGTGACTTCGTCGAAATACCTGCTTGAGTTTTCCATGTATGTACCGCGGTTACCGGCGTGAAAACTATATATTCCTGGACATTGGCTTGCTCGATGGAATGGATTTAATCTCATCTATGTCGATATATTGACACAGTATACTGGGTTTTTGTAGAAAAGACATTTGGTGATGGGCCTCATGACATTAGGATTATCGACGGTTTTCATGGTTACCACACGAGTCAACCCATCGTTTTGTCGCTTATGGCCGTTTGTATTTAATCCCGAAGTAGAACAATATGTTCAGATGTTAAGCTTGCTGTCTCTTGATGCCATTTTGCACGATGTTGTATAGATGATGTAAATCTGACATCCATTTTTGCCAAAACTGTATTCGAATGTTTTACGCACCTCCATCGAGACATGAGGAGTATTTTCAGTCCAAGAGGTTCCTTATCTGGTAGAGATTACTGCAACTTCAATTAAAAAGTAACCCGGAGTCGACTCTTCTAATGATTCGAGATCCCCCGATAGTGGGCAGAGTGTCCTAGAGAGGAGGCAAGTCTCAATCTGGGTATGTAGAGTTGTCATCTCCTCGATGACAAATTCTCGAAACCCTTAGTTTGGAGTCACCTGAGCATTTGCTTATCTGAGTTTTAATGGATTTTATGCCTCCTTTCCATAATCCACCAAAGTGTGGAGCAGATGGTGGGATGAATGCCCCTACAAAATTAGTGCCATTATTGTTGCACGTATGAGCTGCACATATGGGTAAAAGGCCTTGATATAGTAATTCGAGGGCTCGAAAGGTCTCCCATCAGTTGTTCTGACCTTCTAGCCTTAAAGCTATGACATCGTATACATTATAGAAATTGTGCTGCTTTACTGCTTGTACCTCTTTGATTATTCAAAAATGTTTGCGGATGAATGCCAATATTAATGCAATGCCGTCGTGTAACAATCCTCAATGACCCCAAACCAATACCATTTTCGAGAGCTGACTCGTGTAACTAAGAATTATTTGGCCGACCTCCTACTCGAATGATGTTACGATGATCTATAAGAAAGGATGTACTGCAATATCCCTCCGAACGGCCTTTGTTTCGGCCAGTATGGTTTGTTCTTCTTTGAATTCTGAATGTTGTACTGTTCGGACTAAGGCTAATAGCACTTGGCTCCATTCTTCTGACTATACGACTTGACTATGCCTTATATTACCTTCGTAAGAGATGAATCATTATTCGGATAAGACGTTTGAAAGATGACTGTTTGTTGAAAAAAGTTAGGATGGATGAATCTGGATCTGCCGTCTGAAGGTGGCTTAAAACAATTATTCCTCCATCTCTTCAAACTGCATATTTCTTCAAAATTATGTAACCAACGGTCCACTAGTCTTCATTGTTAGCAATTTTTTTTTAAATTGGTTAAATTGGACCATTGATGGCTTCGCTTATGTTAACCTTAAATGCCTTAATAATTTGTTGGATTAGTCGGATTAGGAATAAGACGCCACATAATTCTAACCTCGGGATTTTCAGCTTCGTCTTGGAGAGTTCAACCTTTAATTTTGCTGTCACGAGCCAAACTACCACTTTTCCGTGAGTGATATAGAATTGCTATACACTTTAGCGCGGCGTAAGCATGCTCGGAGGCCTCGCAGGACCCCCATGAAGCTCGAATGTGCTATCGAATTTGGTATATTTGACGTATTGTGGAATTTGCATAAGCTGAGTGGCTCTCAGTTCTGTTTTGTGTCGATCTCAACTGTCCGAAAACTCTGTTGGTTAAATATCATCCCAGACTAAGTTCAGGCACCATAAACTCGCTGATACATGATCTTTCAGCTAACTGTGAGTTATGTTAGTGGGTCAAAAATTATTGATATTTCGGACAGGAATTGCTGATTAGTAAGTTGGTTTGTGTTTGGTGGCATGTTAACATGAAATAAGAAATTATCTACAGCTGGATTGTAATGAATCCCCAGCATTTTTATTAACACTTCAGTCATTAAATTCAGAAAGTCGATTAATCTCTTGGGCTCTGGAATACATTTTAGGGAATGTTGATGATTATTATGGCCCACTTCCTTAGCTCCATTCCGACGTCTTTGTGAAGTAAACAGATTAGTTATGTCTATGTATAGATGTTGACTTTTTTCTACTGTGTTGGCACCAGTTAGTACAATTTCTAAACGTAGAAGTCGTTTTTTATGATGTGGCGGCTGTCATCGGTCTTTTTCGTGCATATCATAATTACGCTCTATGAATTCTATTTGATGAAAACTTCCTCCTCTAATTAGATTCTAATGAGCTCGATGCCTATACTGACACAATTAACTCCGCATCAATTTCTCTGATTTTTGTTGTTGCTTTAAATATACGTTGGCCTGTTTTTATTCTAAATAGCTATAAAATCTTGTGCAATATTGATGTCCGAAGGATTTACATATACTTATAAATTGTTTTTTTTTTTTTTTTAATAATTTCTGCTTTGAATCCTGCCGTTGGTGATTGAAAACGTCGGAATTATTTGTTTCGATATATGGTTGATGATAATGCATATTCGATATTTTTGGGTTCATTCTTGACTATCCTTTTATTATTAAGTTCGATATTAATAGTTCTTGGCTATGGGTATGCCAAAGTCAGCATCCCATATGTAGAAACTATACTTATATCGGTATTTGAAAATAGAATAGCTATACACACGTCCCTCATTATAACGTGTGATAGATTTGGTTTGATTCGGTATTCTGGGCGAACAAATTTATTTCTATATAAAAATTGACACTTTTGGTAGAGACGCCTCCAATATTTAAAGCCAGTTTCACCCTTATATGATAAGATATCGAACGTATTTGTCCTGAATTCATCAACGTGAAAAAAATGTTAACGCATCTCATTTTCAAACGGATGCCGAAACTGTGGTATCTTAAATCCGTCATACGAAAAGTGTAATCAAACGCTTGAAGTAATTTTTACGGTTAAAAAAATAAATGAAAACTCAAAGTGTTACTCAAAGAATCAACATTTTTTATTTATTTTTCGGTTACATTTTTTGTCAGGAAAGGATTTTTTTTTTCAAAATTTTTCCCTTTTTTGATTTAATGTCTTTTCTTTTAATTTAAATATGTGTACGCCAGCACACATAGGGATGGATAAGACAACGAACAAATGTGCTAAAATAGAAAAAAATGTTGGAATTTCCTGTTTCCGTGGAATATGTCGTTTAATTATGTAAGGAAACTGTTTACGATACAGTCGGTGCAGTAAATCGGAATTTTTGGTCCCGAATATTGAACAAAACTAAAATGATTGATTACTATTTTGGACCGTTTACACCGTGTGTTTGTTTCTATATACACTACATGCGTGCGAAGGCACTTTATAAATTTCGAGATTTATTGAATTTTAAATGTGACAAAAAATTTTAAGTATGTAGTAAGAAATTAGGCCAGGTGGATTTAAAAAAATTTAAAAAGATTTTGTTGGTTTTTAATTAGTCTTCGAAAATAATGAAAACAAAAACATAATTATAAAATAAGATGATATTTAACGGTTTGCGACGAAAGATGCCATTCGATTACCATTCTATATAATATACAACAAAAATAAAATAACACAAAAGCCGTTAAATTTATATACTCGTATCAAAAAAGACGACATACACAATTAAATTTCACGCTGGGGACTCATCCAAAATACTTCGAATATTTTAAAAGTAAAAATGCAATAAATTCAAAAATTTGTAACAACAAAAAAATTTAATTCGCCGACTAAAAATATAAAAGATTTCATTGGTCGATGGTGACGTTAATCGTTTTAAAGATTTGATTTGAAGAGTTAAGAAAATTTAAAAATTTTATACCGCGCAGATTGGTTTTTATGGCTTTTTGAACGAATTCCACGAGGTGAACAACTATTTGGTTTTTTGTTAATCTCTTTAATAGTATACACGGATTACAGGCCATTGCTGTCCTATAACGTGTTAACAATCAAGTTGTTTAACCCGATATAAGTCACGTCTTTGTAATATTCTAGACAAAAGAAAGAAGCCAAATTTGTATGCCGTGCAATCAAGATTCTTGCGTAAACCGGACAAAACACAGCCACTTTCCATTTATCGAGCATAACTTTGCTATACGCCATTCTTCTAACTGAATAATAATTTCAAACTCTTGTTAAGTTTTAGCACTTTGGCCGCAGAGCTGTAGCAGTCTGCTTAGGGAGAATGAAGGTTTTGTGGAAATTTATAGAACTAGTCGAACTAAGAATGATCATTTAAAATTAACACATGTCCAGTTTATAATTTCATTTGAATTTAAAAAAATTTTGCGTGGGTAGTTCACAGATGTGAAATCACATGATCTTGGAGACCATTACGCGCGAAAATATACACTCAAATACACTCTTCAAAAAATCGATCTGTCATATTAATATAAAGATTAATCATGGCTCAGCGCATAAAGCACAGCAAACAGTTACTTTTTGTGGATGTCACAGTACCTCAACAATGGCCTTTACCACTTTAAATGCATGATTTTAAATTTCGCTTATTGACGTAGCCGTACAAACAAAAGTGAGCCAAATTGCTTATTAAAATTTTGTGGTGAAAATGAGAATAAAAAACAAACCGTTTTCGGCCCATTTACTGAACGCATAGGACGCACAAGATGATCATGTGCCCATAGTGATTCAACCATTTAGTCGCCTTTTGCTAAAATCAAAACGTAATGTATATAGTAGAACTTTAGAATACCCATCGACGACTGGGGCTGTAATATAAATAACACACAGTATGATTTAGTGTTATAAGTGAATTGTTATGAAGGCTAAATGTCAAAACGAAAATAAAACACTGATGGTCACTGAATCTAAATGATGATACATTATTATGTATATGCACCTAAGCAACAAAAAACCAGGAGTACCCCAGTTATTTCACAATAAATTTGTATTTTACTGTCTTGAAATTGCGTGCAATTAATCCCAAAAATATTAACTTCAATCATTTTCCTAATTACGTAGATAATCCGAAAACAAGGACACTAACTTGGTTCCTTTTTTCAAAGTCACTTAACTTCTGTCTCTATATCTACCATACAAGCAGAAATATATAATTCTGGGATTGTAAAAAACCTACAATAATAATAAAAAAAAACCAATAGACTCGTGTAACCTAATAATATACCGTCAATAAAAAAGGACATTTTTTTAGGGACTCCGGTAAAAAATTCAATAAAAAAACATCAATATTTTGTTCTAGTTTGGTGGCAAAATTGTGGTCCTCAAAAAAACTATTGACGGAGGGTCGATCGGTCGGTCGACATTTTTTTTACAATTTTACTTTAATTAACGATCGTAAAACAAAAATTAGGACGACAATATAATTGAATCCTTGTACGATGTACAAAGATAAAAAAAATGGTCAAAATTTATCTTCTGGATATACAGACGCGATGGACTGTAACACTTATATGATTTGGTGATTGCGTTTGACTCTTTTTTTTCTTAGAACCGAGATAATAGTATATACATACGACCGATGTTATAAACGGATTTGGTTTTTTAATTTTATTGATGCAAGTCATTAGAGCATTAGGAACAAGATGTCGATGGATAGTTGCAGGAGGCGGACATTATTTTTTTTTGGCGAATTACCCAACAATAAATAAATAAATACGAAAGCCGATTATTTTATTTTTTTGACTTTTTAAAATTGATATTATGTGAAAACCTTGAAAATCACACAGAGACATGACACTTTATGGGCAAAGGTATTACATGTTCTACTATATGGTTTCATTATAGTTTTTTTTTTAGAAATTGGACGAAACCATTCAACGGTTGTGTATCACCAAATACTTTTTAATACTTTATAGTTTGGTGTACATGGATGTGATGGATTTTTTTGCGGGGTTATTTTTATAGGGTTTTATATCGATTGAACGTGGTTAATTGGAATGAAATGTTTAACTGGATTGAGGTATTAAGAAATTGTTCGATAAATTAACATACACGTGAATATCATCGATTCGATTTGTGAATTTTTATATTAGTGGATTTAAATTATGTTTGTTAAAATAAATTTACTTTTTGCAATACATTTGCATTCCATCACCAAGTTCATTGTGAATCTGATAAAAATACAAGTACAATCAACATCAAAAATAAATGCTGGAATACAAATCAATAAACAAATTTACACATTTACTACCAGCAGCAATTCTAAGCAATGCATAATGTTGAAAAAATCTGGAAATTGGTTGCTCTCGGGACAAATTAAATGAAAAGGTTCCATCATTTCCCATTGTTTCATTGATAAATTTGAGCAGTAATTTTTGTCAGTGGTAAACTTAACCAAAACCATATCAAATTTCGGTTTTTGGCTTCTGGAAACCGTTCGTGCTTTCCAGAAAATGTTTTTGATCAAATACATCAATCCCGGAAAGTCCGCTGAATTAGCCAACAGACAAATCCACAGATATCTTCATTAACAATCTTGAGTCAAGGTATCTGTCAAATTCTTTAGGCGCCCTTTATAGGTACTTCTCTAAGAGTGTTTATCCATCTTTAACTGATTTAAAGCGATTCCTTAAGAATATTACGTGCTACGCTTTGTGAAAGTCATTGGGGTCTTATAAAGCCCATAGATAAGGAAGACCTGGAAATGGCTTTATTACGATGGGACGATAACCCATCACGATAGTTAAAAGTTAAGCAGGAAGAATTGTAAAATACGAAAAAATTGTAATGGCTTTGTTCAAATTACCAAACTGTATCGATATACCAAAATAAAAATTAAATCCAAACTGTCCTACTGCTCGTTGTTTGTTTGCATCATATCACGTATGTATATATGTGTACGAGCGAGTATTATGCATTGGGACAATGGTCCCCAAAAGCAAATATTGACTTAACTATAAAAAAAAAATTTAACCATATAGTACAAATCTACCCTTCTAGCAAAATAATAAACCTTCCACATTCTTTATGTTTTTATTTTATACATTTCGAGAAAATTTAATTTTTTTTTACAGTTTCCGAAGAAAATCAAAATACAATAACAAATGCGAAAACTAAAATGAAAAAAACAAATAAAAATTTCTTGTTTTATTTTCCCGGCTGCTAGGGTTACTATCTAGAATTTAACGTAAGAAGTTATTGTTTTTCTTAGCAAGAGACAAAAAAAAATTATGTTTTGTTTTTATATCAAATCAAGTAATCATTGAAGTGAGAAAAACATTTTTGTCGTGTGATGTGCTTGAAAAAATAATATATACATATATATATGGTCAGATCGTGTTACGAATATTGCCCATGGCTGATTATGAATATTTGGATTTTAATTCGAAACACAACGCATCTTTTTTGCAGATTTAAAATTATAACAAATATAGGTACTAGTGATTTTAAAAGCATAAATCAAAGAGTATGGAAGATGTAGGATTGTTTGGAGAGATAAGCCAGATAAATAAAATTATCAAAATTTATTTATTTCAATATCATACTAGGAGTAAGGGATTATTTAACCGGTTGTTCACATTAACTAATATCAGCGACTGGTACCGTAACATAAACGGGATGCTACGAAAATGAAGCTACGAACTCATGTTTCAGATCCAGATCTAATGGCAGCGATCTAATGATCTGTTTTCCGTTTTCTTTTTAAAAAGTTTAGTATTTTATTTTTTTAATTTTATAGTAACAAGTGTTACTATAAAAACACTTCAATGAGCTTGTTAAATTATGGAAGAGCGATTTTGAAAAGGATGAAAAACACAGCATGCCGAAGAAAAAAATGTATGTTTATCATACGTCAACTTTGGTTCCCCAACAAGTTCAAATGATTTTATCACCGTTTGAAAATGATGTACCACTAATTACACTTGCTACTAGAGCGGTAACTTACTCGAGACAATGACACAAATGAATTTGGGTACAATAAATAGCATGGCAGCATCGACTAGTAAGACGGATTCGCCTTCAAATTCAGAGACTGTACGTAAAATTGATCAGCTAACTTATACCATCTCCGAGTTAATTCGTACTTTCAAAAATGTTCGTCCATCTCGACGTGAAGCTAGGTTTCCTTTCGCGTACTATTAGGTCGAGTAAATGCACTTCAAGGAAGAGAATGAATCAAAAATATGATTTGGCATAAAAGCATAAAAATGTATACAAGGTTGCAATTTTTTCGATAAATGTAACAGCGATAAATCAAATTTTTAGATAGTCATCAAAATTTAGCGACTTGTTTTGATGGCTTGAAGTCTTTCATAAATTTTTGGATTGTAAATTTAATTTTTTAATTAAAACGGGACATTCCAGTCGAATTATCACAAATTGCAAAACCTATTTCGACTTATAAATTATTCGCTGCAAACGGCACTCCGGTTAACAAAATTAAAAAATATTAAGTTAAATTTTAAATTTTAAATTAAATTTTATAATTGAATATATAGGACTACAAAGGGAAAAGGCGTCGTTTCGATACTGATAAATGAAGCATTGCAAAGGAGGAGTTTGAGAACATGATGTTAATCTGGATTTGCAGACCTAGTAACGGTGCCTGGCCCAGTCCACTTCGTTTGGTAATGAAGAAAAATGGTACATGAAGAACTTGCGGTGACTGCAGATCGTTAAATCGAGTTTATCATTAATATTGACAAATACATATTCACAACTCCCAAAATTTAAATTTTTTTCGTTTTTTGAACACTCGGTCAATACTTCTAAATCCGGATAGAATACGAATTATCAAGGATTTTAAACAAATAGAGACAGTAGATGGAATTAAACGAGTTTTATTAAGAATAAATTTGTATGGATGATTCATTCCGGGCGCAGCACCTGACCAAATTATTCTTAACGAGTTTTTTGAAAGGACAAAAAGAACAGCAAAAGACGTATTGACTAGACGTCAGAATCAACAAAAACTGAAAACAGAAACTTTGCGACGGGACAATACTAACACACCCTTCATTAGCAGCACGTTTGGCAATCATGCTTAAGACACGGCTATTGGGGTAAATATGTAAATATGTACAATTGTAGCATTTGTCAAATGGAACATTTTTCTGTGTATATTTTATACTCCGTTCATTTCTGTGCGCTACTGCTCACATTTTGATTATTATCAATATCCTTTGACGCTTCCTGATAATTGTTTATATTTTAATAATTTTTGTATAATATCTGAGAGGTTATAAAAGACCGTATCGGTTTACTCTACAGTAGTTGACCTAATAATCATTTCTTTATGAAATGATAATCCCACTACATTACATTCTTTACCCACTACATTGTTAATATCCAGAACAGCTCAACCAATGTTTCTCACATAATTGTTGCTGAGTCCGGTAGTCGCTTCTGTCAATGATTCGACATTATGACTCTTTTGTGGCCAAACAGAAGTTTTGTAAAATTTAAATAAGTTCCATTAAATATTGGAAACCAAAAACTTTATTACTTGAATTCTGGAATGTTCTATAGATCTGGAACTAGTTTAACACTTTTTTGTATTTGTATTTGTATTTGAAATACATCTGTTGATCCAAACATGCGATTTTAGTTAATCAACAACCACTAAGACAGCAACATCACTTTCAATTTTTCTAAAATACACTGTATCTCGGAAATTGTTACCCTCGCATTTTAAAACCACATTCAAAAATTATCCTATCGTACCTGATGGTCAAAATTATACACACAACACTTAATAGAATATATCCTTTTTATATTTTGCTTGTACATGCCAACATGTAACTCAGATGAGTCAGATCATATATATAAAACAACAGAAATATAATATATCATATAGAGAAAATCGTTGAATCATAATGATTAATATATCCCGAAGATAAAAAGGATAATTTATATCCAATAAAGGACTAAAACCAAAAAAAAAACAGAAAATGGTCAGATAAATTATGTGAAGCGTACATACAAAACGAATTGATTATACGTTTTAAAAAAAAAATTAATTTAAAATTTATAATTTGCAATAATTTTATATATATATATATTTTCCAACATTTGGTGGATTGATTGGAAAATTTTTTGCGTACTGCAAATGTTCAAAGTATCGATAATATCCCGCCCGCTGTGTATACAACTTTTATATAAGTTGTGTATAAAAATAAATTCCATTTTAATGGAGAGCTGATTTGTTCTCGTACAACAACAAAATATTCAATGTTATTGATAACATTCTTATTTCATCAAAATCAATTTTCTCTATAAAATCGATCAATCACTTTATAAGACTAATCTATGGACACGCAATATAACCTAACTACACTACTGAACTGTATTTTCTCTAAATACAAATATTACACAAACAAAAAAAATGTGCAACTTTACCAATTCTATTGTCCAACGCAATAAATGCCCTGGTACACATATTTACAGAAAGGGATAAAATATTATTCTCATTCATTATACACAGCAGGACATTACATTTTTCGTCCGTGTAACACTGTAACGTAAAATATATACAGTTGAATCAAAAGATATATAAACCAACTGGACAATCAATGCCCAATATACGTAAAGTTCGTACAAAAAAAGGGGTTGTACAGGGTTATATATGGTTTTGTCATATACGACTGAAAAGGATATTTTTAAGGGTTGAAAAAAAAAATGTTTATGTATGCGTATATAAACCGAAGAAATAATTTAAGAATAGAAGACGGATCGTTTCTTTAGGAGTTTAAATGGACACAAATAAAAAAAGAAATAAATTTAAATTTTGTATAATAAGGATAATAATAGTTTTTTAAATCAAAAAAATTGAAAGAGGAAGCAAATAAATCAAATACGAAATCCTTTCATTCCAAATTTATATACATATGTACAGAAAAGGTAAACTCTGCAAGAAAACTGTTAAAATTTTATTTTGATTGCGAATCATATAATATGGTTTTGACAACTGATGTATTGATTGAAAATTTGTTAAATGTAAGAATATTAAATGTCTTGTCAAAATAGTCGTAGGCATACACGAAGTGGTTTTTAAAGACGGTTTATTTAATTTATTTATAATACAAATACACCAATGTGGCCTCATTCACGACAGAATACACAAGATGAAGTAAAATATTAGTCCTTGCTAAGGAACCGTTAAGCACATTATGCTGCTTTATCGATCCATGGAAATTTGTCTTGTCTCATTGTGTGTTTTGACTTTGAAGTAATCACAGTGTGACCTCGTAGTTTCTATTCAAAAAAACCTGGAAAGATGACTTGCAGGTTGAGCTCTAAGCTTGTTTATCTTCTAAGATTTTTAACAGCCAGGTTCGCTGATTCTGGAATTTTATAAGAAAATTCGCCAGGTAATCTTAATCACATCTTATATTATACCAATCCTGATAGAGTCACCTTAATGTATTTTTAAAGGTAAAGCCCAGAAAGATTGTCAATCTATTTCATAGCTTTTGATCGCAGCTTGCGAGGATAGTATGGCGTCGCCTTAAGATGGTTAATATTCAAACGTTTTGTTAAATTTTAAAAGATTTCTGATTCGAGCTGTCGGCTTAAATGTGCGTGGTGATATTTAAGCCGACAGCTCGAATGTGATGATTCATGATGGAGTTCCAAAATGTGAAACACAATTTTACACAAACTTACGAGCCACTGCATCAGCTGATATATTAGCGATCGGATTCACCTCTAGCTACATTGCGTAAATCGGTCGATGCAAATCTTCACTGTTTCCAAATGACCTTATTAACTGATAGGTTGATTCAGAAAAGAGTGTTTCTTTTGACTCTACAATTCATAGATAAATTGCTTAAAATCTTGAATAAATTTCAAAGAATAGTTATTTCGTATCGTTCTTGAGTTTAACGCCCTATATTCTTCGCAAGTCCTGAATTCGCCATTATTGTTAGTACCATTTGAAATTGAAATTCTTCTTGAGCAGCCATAAGTTTTTCGGATGGTATCTGATTTGTATTAAAGTTTCTACCTGACTTGTAGTTTTAGGGTTTGGCGCGTCAAAGAGTAAATCGTCTGTAGACAACCCAATTAGTAAAAGAAAACAGCCTATGTCGTAATTGTTAGAAAGGCGGTCTTATCATTGAGAAATGTTTTTCGAAATCAACTTGCTTCTTATGCAATAAGCGAAACCATTATCTGTTTCATCCAATACAACCTGAATTACAACCAGTACTTAATCTAGCATTGACAAGTCATCACATATCGTAAGATGATTCATCACAGTTTCTATACGAAAGAAAGTTGTCAAGCAGAGTCTATATCTGATTCGAAGCACACTATTCAAAAAACTCAAACTGCGCAAATATTCAAAACAACAATCAAGTTATATTACACCCACTACATGCTTCAACCACGGTAATACCAACAGCAAGAAAATACATTAAATCACTTATTGGTCAACTCTTACCGGTACTCGGCCTAGCATCAACACCAGCTGGAAAACGAGAGGCACTATCGATATGACCATATACAATCACGAACAGACAAAACTTGCCAGTTATTCGTCAAAGCTCATATCATCAGCAAAATTACCACATTATTTCCAAATGAATTATTTTATGAACAAACCACCACAAGAACTAAGAGTAGCCAATTTGTAGTCATATTAGCGTTCATAAAGTTAACACCTCTATAAGGCGGTTACCTTGTACAACCTGCAGCCAGCCATAACCGATTATTTGCCATAGAACGAAAGTTTTTGAAGTCGCCGAAATTTTATGAATCATAGAAAGCCTTTATATATACCAGAATATATTGCATTGTGACATATAAGCATTATATCATCAGCCAACATTCCACAGCAATCTGATAAAAAATTGTATTTACCACACCATGCCAAACCCAGTAGTACCGGCAAAACATTACGAGTCGTCTTCGGCGCATCATGCAAAACGAGCTCAGGATTATCTCTTAATGATATCTTACAAACTGGTCCAAATCTGCGGAGGTACTCATCTTCAATAATTCTAAGTTTCCGTAAACACGCAGTTGCAGTTGTTGCCGATACAAAAAATTCAATCCAAGAGCATGAGATGCTGCTGTAATGCGTTGACATTAACCATCTTACGAAGCAAATACTATTTGATAGAAGCTCGATATATAATTAAACGGTGTATAAAATCCTGCACGATATGTATTCGGCACCGCATCCACCAGTTTGAATAAAAAACGACAGACCTGCCTTCAGAACGGAGTAATCAAACTCAGCTTTTCCTGTATGCAGGAGTCGATTATGCAGAGGTATTCTATATTAAGAGAAGCAATCACGCAATTCGACTATATTATATAATTGAAAGTTCTATTAGTTATTCTTATAATCTTAATCCTCAGTAGCCCTTTATACTCTTGCATTTATTTAATCTTTTTACTTAAAATCTATTGAAAGATCAATGGATATCGAGAATATTTACTTGAAATTGTATGAAATCGATCATAATCACTGAACCGAAAATAAATATCCCACTATATACACTTCTTGTTATAACCCTCGATATAATCATCCATAATCGCGCACACATGTTCTCAAAATTATTGACCTACAATGTCTGTTGTCCCGCCAAAATTTAAAAAGAAATCTTTAAAATTTCTTAAAGATCAATTGTATTCATTTGTTACATATATACATATATGCGCATGTACCTGAAATAATGGACGATCCATTATTGTATCATTCTATTGAACAAAACACAGAAAAAAATTGGACAAAACCATCCAAATGTTTATTTTATATATAAATAACAATTGGATCTCTAAGACTACATATATCATGATCACATTTGTATATAATGTAATGCACATATAGGTCCTAAGGAATGATGACCCTTTCCCAAAACTACTGTGTCCTAAACGAAAACAAGAAATTGTGCAAATGTTTAATACAAAATAAAAGTGTTAGAATGAAATATAGGCAAAAGGTGATCGTTAAAACTAAATTTCGATCGTAGGTATTTTAATATACGCAACACCACAGGATCTTTAAGATTATGATCGAAAAATGTGTTTTTTTGAATCAATAAATTTTATATTTTGCGATCGGTCAGCGTATACGATCGATTCGAAGTGCGTTCAAAATGAAGATCAAAAAATGAAAAAAGGAAAAGATACAAAAAACATCTTTGAATGACGCAAAAAAGGCATTGCATAAAGAGAAACTAGACTCCATCGAAAATTGTATAGTATACACAGATACAGAAATCCTTTTTTAAGTTTTGGCAATTTGATGCTCAAGACATAACAAAACAAAAATTTTTTTTTGTGTCTTCTTAGAATCGATCATCATGTGTTTTCGATTTCTAATAGATTTCTTTTATGTTTTTGTTCTTGTATTTTAAAAAAAGGGATAAGACGACGCAATTTTTATGTTTCTATTTTTTTCCAATTTTGTATATTTGTATGTTGATGACGTCCAGTTCAATCTTTTTTCACAGCAGTTGGTCATGTTCCAATCTAATATATATTTAGTTTTTGTTCTGTTATTTTCAGATTTTCAATTTTTCATCTCGACGAGTATATACTTATATGAAATAGGTGGCGCTATTAACATTTTTTTGCACTATCATCTTTAGACAATTATGTCCGACGAATCGAAATTGATTTTTGAATAATATATGATACAAAATTATGTTGTTGAATATGTTGTTATGATGAAAGAAAGGTGGAAGAAAAAACATTTATGGCCTAATTGTATGGTTGGTGTATTTTTGTAGGTACATACTATACATTAGTTCGATTATATACCTTTATAGCCGGGTAACGTCAATTGGATGCCTACCCAAGAATTGAGGGTGTCTTTGGAGATAAGTATATAAATAGTGTTGCGATTTGTTTCGTTCTGATTTTGCTGAGGAGCTTAAACCTATCTTAAGAAGTGATTTTTGCATTGTCCGTAGGTTAATCAGTTGGTTGTCGTATACTCCTAGTATCATAATTAGGTCTATGCGAGGGGGGAATAAATGTAACTTTAATATATAGTTATTTCGTAAAATTTCGGTGGCCTTTATTAAAAATTAATGTATTATAACCAAATAAAGGAGGAAAGCCAAAAGTCCCATCCCACAAAAAATATAATCAATTCGTCTAAATAACTATGTCTATTTCGTCTTTAGTTTCGTTTTCATTTCAGTTGGTT
The DNA here is from genome assembly GCA_963556175.1 of Tipula confusa. Classification (NCBI taxonomy): domain Eukaryota; kingdom Metazoa; phylum Arthropoda; class Insecta; order Diptera; family Tipulidae; genus Tipula; species Tipula confusa. The sequence goes on from OY744476.1 coordinate 8,613,236, forward strand.
TCGTTTTCGTCTACATAACCAGCCCATAAAGCCTCAAATAAATTGGTAATAGCCAAAAGTATGACCTTTTCACACATTAAAAGATCAGTTAAACGAAAAAGATTTACCGTGTATACGGAAAGAATCCTTTCATCTTACTTTTTGACGAAATTAAGTACGAAATCTGTACCAGCGTTGTAGATAAAAAAATAGTGAGTATTATACTTAAAACACTCTTCGAGCCGCGCTGAAGCCCGAGTAGAACAATCCTAGTGCTTGTTGCAACAATTTTCTAGAATGACTAGATCAGTATTATACCACAGATTCAGTTAGAGAACGATATCATTTATTTAGTTACTTAATAAAATAGCACTTAATAAAATAACTTCTCTCTTTAAACAGTTATTTCTTTATCTAACCATTTACACAATTCATAGCATCAGTCACCCTATACAGCCATAAATAGTTCTGACTTCTGCCTATGGTATTAGCGGATTTAATTAAAACTGTACTATAACGGTAACCGTTAAAAAGAAATACAGCAATACATCTACAATCATTTAATCGACACGAGCGCCGAATTAAATAAGAGAACTATCCAAATGTCAAATAATATCTGACATTTCGCAAAATATTATTGAAAATTTGACATGCTGTGTAAAGTCGTATATTTCTAGTATTTATTACCAAGCAAAATGCCTAATTTCGAAAAATTAAAACAAACAAACGATATCCCTGACATCAAAATGTCAACGGGGCATAATTCTCTAGATCATGTGTTAGGTGGTGGCATTCCATTAGGTTCTATTGTGCTAATAGGTAAGTTAGAATTTATAACCTAACAAATGCATTACATGGTTACAACCATTCTTTGGTTTTAATTTTAGAGGAGGATAAGTTTAAATCACATTCCCAAATTATATCCAAAATATACTTGGCACAAGGGATCAAAGAACAAAATAGTATTTATATGGCCACACTAGATCGGAGTCCACAGAATTTTGTAAGTAGATGATAAGTGAAATCCCGTGTAACCATGACTCATTAATTGTGTTGATTGCAGATAAAGTCATTACCCCAATCAAGTGCGGAATCTATACAAAAAGATGAATCGAAAGACGGACTGAATGATGACATGAAAATCGCTTGGCGCTATAATCAACTCCCTTTGATCGATTCGACTTTTCAAATTCATAATAATAAAGGGAATTTCGATTTGTCGAAGAAAATACCTGACACCACTATTAAATCGGCTTCAATAAATTACTGGCAATATGGATCGGGATCAAAATGTACGTCCCTATTACAGTCGATAAACGATCTGCTTAAATCCAACGATAAATTCTCCAAAGATAATACCAATTTTACAAACGACAATTGCCTTCGAATATTGATAAACTCGTTCGGTTCACCATATTGGTATTCCGAGACGGGTAACTTTAAAACGGAAATTATTAAATTTCTAACGATTCTAAAGTGCCTTATCAAAAATACCACGGCAATATGCCTTATCACGATGCCCCGTTACTTATTAGAATCAATATTCTCATCTGTAGATTTTATGCGGATCGAAAACTTAATGGATTTCGTCATTGAGCTAAAATCAATCTCAAAATCGGATGAAATCAGTCAGCTGTTTAAAGATTACTCAGGATTTTTAAAAATTAAAAAACTTTCGGCTGTAAATTCGCTTACGAATAGCTACAATGGTAATTATGATTTAGGATATAAAATTGGATCTAGGAAATTTGTCATCGAAACTATTCATTTACCGCCCGATATTGAAGAATCGGCCGAATCAATTAATTCGATGGAGATTACACCAAGCCTAAGTTGTGCTAGTACAAAAAAACAACTATTCGAATTTTAATTGAAAATATGTCGCTAGTGTTTATAAGAATGATTGCTTAATACATATGTCAAAAAAATATTGTTTTGGTTTTGATGGTGTTGAAGAGAAAATTAAGTCCCTGGCGGTGAAAATATGTAGTTTTGTGTTGAGCCAACTTCGCTGACAGTAGTAAAATTATTTACGAACGAATATTTTAATTAAATGAGTTTTGCCGGTCACACAAGGCTCATCTAAGTATTTTGTGTTTGTTAAGTGTTGAAAAGTTTTAATAAAAAAACAAAAAATAGTCGATATGGATGAAAGTAAAAGTGTTCAAATTAAAGTTGATGAAATTGATGTTCTGTTTCAAAGGGACCCCTATTTAAAAATATTCGAAAAAGAAGTTCGAAGACGGTGAGATATTAATTTTTAATTTTGGTGAAATTATGGATGCATTAATAACATATCGGTACCACGTGCACTGGATCACTGTAAGGTCAATGTCATTGGAAGGTTGACTCCAAAATATTTTCATATAAAGTAAACAGTTAAACTTCCAATTATGTAGCTATGATTTTAATCAGTATTATTGATATGAATGTCAACGAAGGTCATCTTTTTAATTATGTAACGAATTTGTTTACTGTTTTTGTCTGTTTCTAATCACAAAATTGTTCGTTTATTTATTTTTATTTTAGTCATGGATGTCTCCGCGACTGGATTGTAAAAATTGACCGCAACGGCGGTTTCGATACATTCTCTCAAGCATATAAATTCTATGGTCTTCACATTCAATCAGATAATAGTGTAATTGCACGAGAGTGGGCACCTGGTGCAGAACAATTATACTTGACCGGTGATTTTAGTAAGTAGAAATCAGCTGTTTTGCATACAATATTATTAGTGTAGGTAAGTTTTATTGTGTGTGATCATGACCTCGACATAAAATTTGCGTAGACACGAGCATCAAAGTTATTTTCGATGATCGTGCTTAGAACGTGAAAACAATTTATAAATAGTACAGTTGCTGTATACGCGTATGCTAAATATATTCAGAGCATCTGATCGATGTGTGATAAGCACGACTAGAATTCTTAAATATTTTGACAATGAATTTTATTGGCACAGACTTTATAGCCATGCACTTGTGATTAGCTGCTTATTAAGCAACGAACGTTTGGGGCACATTTATTTGAAACATTGCCAATAATAAATGTATTTATATATGATTGGCCTAAGGTTGCCCACGCATATCGCACTAATTTTTAATCGGTCGACGTGCACATTGCTAATGTGAAGGCCACCACACCAATCTTATGCAACCGGACTCATAATAAAAATAAGTTACGTACAAAATATTTTCTCTGGCTCGTAACCAAACCATACGACGTTATCAAATGACTTTCTTATCGCGCGCAGCTTTATCATTTATGTATATGGTTGGTCAAACGCATAATCATCATAATAAATTATGTTATAATCAAAATAATGCTTTAATTACCATATTCTGTGTGTTTATAGATAACTGGCATTGGGAAGCACATCCGTTCACAAAATTAGAATACGGTAAATGGGAATTAAAATTACCGGCCGCACAGGATGGAGCATGTCTTATAAAGCATTTGTCTGAAGTTAAAATAATTGTGCGCACAAAGTCCGGACAATTAGTCGATCGTCTTTCACCATGGGCCACCTACGTAAAACAACCGGCCAAGGAAGCAAATCAAGGTGTCAACTATAAACAATATGTTTGGCATCCACCACCACACGAGAAATATATGTTTCGTCACCGCAAACCGAATCGTCCGGCATCATTACGCATCTACGAATGTCATGTTGGTATCGCGACCGAGAAATATGAAGTTGGAAGTTATAAAAATTTCAGTGAAAATGTTTTACCTCGTATCGTAAAACAGGGATATAATACAATTCAAGTTATGGCTGTTATGGAACATGCATATTACGCCAGTTTTGGATATCAGGTAACCAGTTTTTATGCTGCAACGAGTCGTTGCGGTACCCCAGATGAATTAAAACAAATGGTCGACGAAGCCCATCGTCTTGGCCTATTCGTATTATTAGATGTGGTACATTCGCACGCGAGTAAAAATGTTCAAGATGGCCTAAACCAATTTGATGGTACAAATTCGTGTTTCTTCCATGATGGATCGCGTGGCGAGCACACGTTATGGGACAGTCGATTATTCAATTATTCGGAATATGAAGTTTTACGTTTTTTGATGTCGAATCTAAGGTGGTGGCATGATGAGTACAATTTTGATGGTTATCGTTTTGATGGTGTTACGTCAATGTTGTACCACTCCCGTGGTATTGGACAAGGATTTAGCGGAGATTATAATGAATATTTTGGCCTGAACGTTGATACAGAAGCGTTAATATATTTGGCGCTATCAAATTATTATCTTCATGAAATGAATAAGGATATTGTAACAATTGCCGAAGATGTTTCGGGTATGCCGGCACTATGTCGACCAATTCGAGAAGGTGGTTACGGATTTGATTATCGTTTGGGTATGGCCATACCAGATAAATGGATAGAATTGCTAAAAGAAACACGAGATGAAGATTGGAATATGGGTAATATTGTGCATACGCTAACAAATCGACGTTATCAGGAGAAGACTGTTGCCTATGCTGAATCGCACGATCAAGCATTGGTGGGCGATAAAACATTAGCGTTTTGGTTAATGGATAAAGAAATGTATTCGCACATGTCTATGATTTCTGAACCATCTCTAATTGTCGACCGCGGTATAGCACTCCACAAAATTATCCGATTAATTACGCACGCACTCGGCGGAGAAGCATATCTTAACTTTATCGGAAATGAATTCGGTCATCCGGAGTGGTTAGATTTTCCTCGTGTTGGTAATAATAACAGCTATCATTATGCCCGTCGTCAATGGAATCTTGTTGATGATCAATTACTAAAATACAAATTTCTGAATGAATTTGATCGTGAAATGAATTTCACCGAACAGAAATACGGTTGGTTAAATAGCGAACCAGCTTATGTAAGTTGGAAGCATGAAGATGACAAAACAATTGCATTCGAACGAGGTGGACTATTATTCGTATTTAATTTCCATTCGACCAAAAGTTTTACCGACTACCGTGTTGGTGTCGAAATGGCTGGTCAATATAAAATTGTGATTAATTCAGATGAACCCAAATTTGGAGGGCACAACCGTATCGATATGGATACAGTATATTTTACACATCCCGAGGGTTATGCAGGACGACGGAATTATATTCAGGCATATGTCCCATCTCGAACTGCACTAGTCTTTGCCAAAGTAGATTGATTTGAAGCATCACACACACAGACACTATTATTTTTAGGATTTTTTGTAGACAAATAAATCATTAAAAAAAAAAACTATTAGTTTTCAATAATAGAGGAGGTCACGATCCCTCCATAATAATATTCGTGTACGCAGCTGAAATTGATAAAACCTTTTTTATATTTGTAAAGCTACAATAATATTAAAATTAAATTTGTTTTGAAATTCGATTAAGTGTTTCAAAGGCAAAATTTATGTCGTCATCGTTAAAAGTCCGACATACGGCTAAACGTATACTTGGCCGTGGGCCCTTCATCTCTTTTTCTTCTAAATACGTGGTCACGGTAACTCCCAATTTATTTTCGATGCATGTATCAACAATTTCGGATAAGATCTTATAATCCTGTTGGCCGGTTAAATACAGATGTTTGATTGGCGATAATTCATGGCCACGTAATGTGAACCTTGACAAGTTCAACATTTTTCTGAAAATAAAAAATGTTGAGTGTGTTGCATGCAACATTTCAGTGATAAATTATCAGCCAAATCACAAAATACTTCCGTTCTACATAAATTTGCAAATAATCTAGAAATACATTCGGCACAACGACATTCAAGTATAATGGGTACTCACTCGTGTATTTTTGCCGACATATTTTGTAATTCTGTAAATATTTCGGGCGAATTTTGAAATTTATCAAGTACAGATATAGCTGCCTGTGTTAGTAGCGGAGGTAGTGATGCCGAGAAGCAATATCCTAATCCCGAAAGGCGTTGATGTTCAATCACGAATGTTGTTCCAACACAGAAACCACCGATTGACCCAATTGCATGTTCCAAACTCGACGAGATTAGATCTAGATTTTTACAAATAGCGTGTGTTAATTATTTGTGAGATTGTAAAACGATCCAGTAATATCAACAATGAGTTCTACAACCGGCATTATAAAGAGTGCCCCGTTCACACGATATCGCAAAATCGTGGGGGAGAACTTCCGCTTCGATAACCCCCATAATGGCCTTCGTACGAAACGATAAATTTCAATGATTTATGACCAAATATACCATTGAAGAACGATAGCATTCGAAGGGAACCGCCACTATCCGAACCTAACCCCATTGGTGACGCGGCCGCAGCTTGTGAACATCCGTCACCACCACTTGCGATTCGTGATCGGCCATGTAATTTATTATGGCTTTACCACCACATACAGCATTCTGAAACGCTGGTCTAGGCGAATGGAATAGCACCAGCTTCACGCATTAAATCGATTGTATCGGAATCAGAATCACCCCGAATAGTTTTTAATATAATTCAAGTTATGGCTGTTATGGAACATGCATATTACGCCAGTTTTTGATATCAGGTAACCAGTTTTTTTGCTGCGTCCATACGTTACGGTACCCCAGATGATTTAAAGCAAATAGTCGACAAGGCCCATCGTCTTGGCCTATTCGTATTATTAGATGTTGTACATTCGCAAGCAAGTAAAAATGTTCAAGATGGCTTAAACCAATTTCCATGCAATCTGTTCTGGGGCCGAAGCTCTCCCAGCTCTTTCCCGGCTAACTTAACGTCCTACTTTACGCAATTACTAGCCAAAACGAGGACCCACGAATACAGGTTCGCGTTTTAAATATCCATCTGCACATTGCATTGCTCCAGCCAGCCTGTACTGGCATGGACGATGCCAAATCGATAACGCGCGAATACAGGTTGTATTGGACAAGGATTTCTCAAGGGTTATTCAGAACGACGATATTATATTCAGGCATATGTCCCATCTCAAACTGTTCTAGTCTTTGCCTGCTAAAGTAGATTGATTCGAAGCATCACACACACTATTATTTTTAGGATTTTTTGTAGACAAATAAATAATTAATTTAAAAAAAAACTTAGTTTTCAATAATAGAGGTCACGATCCCTCCATAATAATATTCGTGTACGCAGCTGGAATTGTTAAAATTTTTTTTTTTATTTGTGAAGCTACAATAATATTAAAATTAAAATTGTTTTGAAATTCGATTAAGTGTTTCAAAGGCAAAATTTATGTCGTCATCGTTAAAAGTTCGACACACAGCTAAACGTATACTTGGCCGTGGGCATTTTTTCTCTTTCTCTTCTAAATACGTGGTCACGGTAACTCCCAATTTATTTTCGATGCATTTATCAACAATTTCGGATAAGATCTTATATTCCGTATTATAATCCTGTTGGCCGGTTAAATACAGATGTTTGATTGGTGATAATTCATGGCCACGTAATGTGAACCTTGACAAGTTCAACATTTTTCTGAAATAAAAACCAAATGCTGAGTGTGTTGCATGCAACATTTCAGTGATAAATTATCATCCAAATCACAAACTACTTCCGTTCTACATAAATTTGCATATAATCTAGAAATGAATTCGGCACAATGACCATTTAAGTATAATGGGTACTCACTCGTGTATTTTCACCGACATATTTTGTAATTCTGTAAATATTTCGGGTGAATTTTGAAATTTATCAAGTACAGATATAGCCGCCTGTGTTAGTAGCGGAGGTAGTGATGCCGAGAAGCAATATCCTAATCCCGAAAGGCGTTGATGTTCAATCACGAATGTTGTTCCAACACAGAAACCGCCGATTGACCCAATTGCATGTTCCAAACTCGATGAGATTAGATCGACTTCGGTTTTGTCAATGTTAAAATGTTCTGTTACGCCACGACCGTGTTTACCCAGTGTTCCAAATGATACTGTCTCGTCCAGGATCATTCGAAGTTTGTACTTTTTACGAAGCTCGACCAACTTTGGAAGGGGACACATTTCTCCAGTATTAAGGTAAATACCTTCGGCAATTAAGAATTTTTTAACCAATTTTTTAGGATTCTTTTTTTCGATTTCTTCCTGTTGTCGCAGTAAATCCTCTAAATCTTTCGTATCATTGTGTTTAAAGTAGTAAATTTTTGATCGAGACGCATCCAGACCTTTTTGGATTGCAAAATGTACAGCTTCATCGACAAACAGAACATCACCACGTTTACAGTATGCTGGAATAGCACTTGCAATTGTTGAAAATGCATACGAATAGACTACAGCCTCTTCACAATCCATGTAACTGGCTAAACGTTCCTCAAGCTCTAAATGCACATCGACTGTGCCATAGAATCCTCTAGGGCCACACGAACCCACACCATATTTACGGAGGCTAGTTATCGCCTGTTGTTGAATCTCTTCGTCGCCCAGTAGCCCCAAATAATTATGTGATCCAAAATTTAAACAATCAACCCCATCGATTATGAGCCGTTTACCAACTTTTCCACTAATTATTTTCTCTTTAAGTGCAGGATGATTTGCGGGCACATTACTTACGAGTGGATCAGGATTAAATTTAGCCAGTAACGCTGCTTTTTCCTAGATAAATAAAATAATCTTGCATTTACCAAATATTCAAGGGTGGGGCGGTGCGCACAAACCAAAGACTTACCTCACGCGATAAATGTTTATTTCGTGCATTTTTAACATACACGACTAACCACACAACAAGTGTACATACAGCAACTTCCAAGCACAAGGTAAAATATGGGGCCTAAAATTTGTTTATCAGTTTTTAATTCCACAACCACACAACTCATTTCTGAATCCACTAATCACTCACCTTCCAAAATACGCTTGTTCCCTCGCCAAAGAAAAATGGTGTGACTAACATTTTTAATTCGAATACTAATCAATCTACACGTTTTTAATTGTATATAGAGATTGATATCTTTTTGGTTAAGCTCAATTAAAACAAAAAAAAAATTGATATTATTAAAACACACCGACCGAGCACAACAACATCCGAAGTGTAAATGACAGGCAGCTACTTTAATATGCAATTGTTATCTAATTGGAATGGTAATGCAGATCTGGACATTTAACTATGTAGATTGTATAAAAATGTTTCAGTTTATAAACGAAAATTGTACTATTTTAGACGCATTTATACTTAAGTTCTTTATTGTTTTAATTAATTTACCAAATCAGTAATTTTTATTTGCAATATTTTATTTTAAATGGTTTATTTTGATTACTATCTACTTAAAAAGGTTTCGAATTCGAAAAACCTTATGATAGCTGTCAAAAATAAGTAATACGCACACTATCAGATAAGTTTGGTATGATTCATCAATACTCATGGACTATGATTTTGATTCTAACAAATTATCTTTTAATCGATATTCAAATTTATACATTGCGTTGATCTAAATTTAATAAAAAATAAATCTTGTGGGTTTCAGTATAATTCTAATTCGTATTATTCCATTTGTTGATATGTTACGAAAATTTTGTTAATATTGACAATAAAAATGTGGTCCATCAATATTCGAAATTAAATCCATTCATCATTCAATTGTATTTGCCGGTGTGTGTCGTGCTTACTGTGTTTTTTACATTTTTATATTTATTACTGCTAAATTGTGTTAAAATTGTGATATAATTAATAATTTGATAAGGTAAGTTTGTATTTGATCTATGATTAAAATGTTGTGTTACAATAGCCTAAATCAAATTATTTAATTATCGTTCTTAAACATTTCCATTCCTGCGATATCTAATCCACTGTATAAACAGCATTGAAATGTCAAAGTCGAGAATCCGCACGCAAAAAATGAAAATATCGTAGTTTATTTTAAACGACGTTACACAAACATATTTCTTATATTTTGTTGCCTAGAATTTAATTTTTTTTTTGTTAATCTTGTAATTTTATAAATCCGTCCCTTCGTCCGCCTACTGAACGAAAATAATGTCTTCGTCGCAAAATGTTAGTGATCCGATAGTGCTAAGTTTTCATGAAACATTGCTGAGATTGTCCGATGTAACGCTGTTGCGGGGCCCATATTGGCTTAACGATCAGATTATATCATTTTATTTTGAGTACCTTGAAAAGGTCGCATACAAAGATGAACCACAGTTTTTATTTATATCACCGCAAGTGACCCAATGTATTAAAATTGTTGCCGAAACTGAACTGGATGTATTTCTTACGCCACTCGAAGCAAATCAGCGACTTTTTATATTCTTCCCGCTAAACGATAATGACATGGACGAAGCAGGTGGGTCGCATTGGAGTCTGCTCGTGTTTTCACGTATTGAAAATGCATTTTTTCATTACGACTCGTCGAAAGGATCAAATTCATCACAATTCTTTGGCTTTGTAAACGGAATCAAACGTTTTTTAAATGCAACACGGGCTCGACTTGAAAATGTGCCGACACTGCAACAATCGAATGGCTACGATTGTGGAATCCATGTGCTATGCCAAGTGGATCAATTGACAACACAAATTGCTAAAACAGGCCGTGTTGTTGGGGCACCACTTCTTAATTACAGTACGATCCAGGCAAAGCGAAACGCTATCCTTAACATAATCCAACAACTTGGCGGAAATTTTTAAAATCACAACCATGGTTTTATTTGGTATTCTATTATTTATTAATTTTCCCATAAAAATTAGATGTATACACAAGATAATTTAAATATAGAGACTTTATTTTTTAACAAAAATATTTTAGAAATTTAACGAACTCAAAAAAAAATGTATCACCGTTAACACATGTTTGATTTGTTACTTAATTGGCTAATAATAGTTGGTTTTAACTATATAATACTGCTCGCTAATGATTTAATTTACATTTGCAATGAAACAATAATAAAAAGTTAACAGTTTGAATGAAAATTTGTATTTTAATCGAATACTGCGGCGCAAATCACCATATTTGTTGCATGATACAACTCAACAATTAATGTAAAATATCATTACATAATTCTATAAAATGTTATTACAAATTTTAATTACCAATCTATATTTGCATGTGCTATGCTTGAATTTCTGGAGGCACCCATCCGCCAAATGCTCGCTCCAATTCGACGGCCACCGCCAAACACAATCGATCTTCATTGATTCCAGCAACAGCTTGAATTCCTAACGGTAAACCTTGTACACCTAATCCTAGTGGTATTGATGTTGCCGGCAGTCCTAGTATATTAAAAACTCCTGTATAACTAAAATTAAAGGCGCGTACTATTGGTTCGGAATGATAGGGGGCGACTGTTGGATGGACGGGATACAAAAATACACCATCAGTACCGACCATATCCTTAAATTCTTGATATAGTATTTTCTTTTCCTCAACATAATGATAATATTGTGGCGTGCCATATTTGATTCCAAATTTTTCAGTGATACACGTCAATAGGGCTACAAATGTATGATTTGATTTACCCACCAGCGTTTTTAACAATTCCAACCATACATTAATTTTACCATCTAAATTGGCTAACTGTGAATCGAAATCAACCTGATTTTCACTTTTCATATTTGCAAACCATATCGGTGCTGATTTTTTAAAACGTGACATTGATACACGATTAACTTCCGCTTTGACGGTGTGTTTTAAATGTTTTACCACTTTATCGAGTGCTTGCTTTATATCCTGATCGACCGGTGTAACTAAATCGCTTCCACCATCGTCGTATTGATAATAGAATTTAACGGTTTTTAAATCGACCGGTTCGTCTAGGTACAAAATATCAGCATTTTTATCGGCTAACACTTGTAAAATTGGTTTTAAATCGCATGCATATCGGCACATTGGACCAATTCCTAAGAATGAGTTTTGTACTTGGGACGCCGGTTTCGGATATTGGCCTTCGTTCGAAACGATAAATTTCGATGGTTTATGACCAAATATACCATTGAAGAACGATGGCATTCGAATGGAACCGCCAATATCCGAACCTAATCCCATTGGTGATCCGGCCGCAGCTTGTAAACATCCTTCACCACCACTTGAACCTCCGACAATGCGATTCGTGTCGTATGGATTTCTTGATCGGCCATGTACTTTATTATAGCTTTCCCACCACATACAGCATTCCGAAACGTTGGTCAAAGCAAATGGAATAGCACCAGCTTTACGCATTAAGTCGATTGTATCGGAATCAGAATCACCCCGAATAGCTTTTCGTCGCACCAATCCCGATGTTTGTAATAATCCTTTTACTCGAATACAATCTTTGGTCGATATTGGAACACCTAAAAATGGTTTATCACGTGCCAATTGTTCGACCGTAAATTCACCCGATTCAATTAACTTATCAACGTTTTGCGCATCTTTAAGTGCATCCTCGAAACAATTGTCGACCACACAATTTAATAACGGATTAACTTCGTGGGCACGATCAATAAACGATTGTACTACTTGAACACTTTTTAATTTTTTAGTTCGAATTTTTAGCGCTAGACTCGAAGCTGATTCGGTTAATATTAAATTTTTGATAGGTGGCATCGATTGGCCATGTCGACCATGTATAAATATAAATATGGCACGAAATATAACGACTAAAAATTTATGAAATATATTTAATATTTGTAATTTAAATGATTTTTGTTTGTTGTTGGTTCGTTCATCTTCCGTCATGTTTGCCAACGCTTTCAGTTTTTCTTTCGTTTTCGCTTGTTCCTTTTTCTTCGTGTAATCGGCTAGATTTTTTTGTAGAAATTTTTTTATTTTGGTTTTTATTTGCATTAAAACGATAGAATTGGTCCTGCAACGAGAAAAAAAATTTCAATTAGTTCAAATTCACAAAAACCAAAAAAATAATAATTAGAGACGTGCAAAACTTCGGAACATTAAAAATATTATGCGTCTGGAAATTAAATTTTCGCCATTGGAAATTTGAAACTAAGATAATTTGGATGCCAACTTTAGGAAAACGATTAGACTTCTTTAGAAATTTCTGATGCACTTGTCTTTTTGCAATAGAAAATAAACATCTATGAAAATGTGCTGCATAAATGCAATACATAAACAAACTATTTGCTTCGACAGGCAGATAAGACGTGGCATACTAAGTAAACCGTTGTGGTTTTTTACTTAGAAAATACTTGCTGACACTTTCAAAGTAATGAACGTTTTTCAACGTCCTATTAATATTTAAATTTCAAGCAAAATTTTTATTGGCAGTTTACCAAACTTATCCGATATTGTCCGGCCACAGATTTAAGTACTTTTCATATCGACCACTTTGACTTTGGACGTAAATGAAATTTTTTTAAAAAGCATTTAAACTATAAAACTTAGGTTGATTCGATTAACAATGTCAAGTTTTATTGAAATAAATCAAAATAGTTATAAAACTAATTAGTTTTATGTGATAAATCTAAGAAAATAAAAATACAGTGCAATGAAGTTAGCTGCAAAGCAAGTGCGATACGTTCCACTTCTCGACTTTGCCAATTTGAAGTTGTACAAAGCAACTTCATTCATTTTGAAATGTCAATGGATAAACAAAACATCAAAATGGCAGCCGATGATATGTTTAACTATTCTTTGGAATATTATTATGAGAATGAAAATAATTAAAATATAAATAATAATCAAATAAATATTAGGGAAAGTGAAGAAAACTTTATTAGTGACAATAATTTTGAGGATTGTCTCATCCTTGAGGTGCAATCAAACTTGATTTTATATGATATGTCAGATACTGACTATACAACTCACAATTCACCAAAGACATTAAAACTATTATAAGTCTATGCAAGTTTTGTATTTGTGGAATTTAAATTTTTTGCAAAGTCGAAAGTCGAAGTCGTCTGTATGAAAAGTACTTTAATGTAATAATATGTTTCTTTTACTAAAATATATAAACCTTTACCAGTACGCCATATAACTTCAATGTGCATACATTTATTATTTATTACCAGATGTTTCATCTGGTTTTGTAAAAGTGATTCTTTCATTTTTTTTTTGTTAAATTTGATCTCGATATGTTAAATTTGTGGTCCGATTAACACATTGTAGCGACCATCGCTACACACACAATTAAAATTATTCAGATATTTCGTGCAATTTCATATAATTCGCTAACGCTACATGTACACTGTACATAAATATATATAGAGCGTAAAGTAGCTATTACACATAGCACTCGGTCGCCATGGCCTGATGAGATGACAAATAATTTTTAACAAAATTATTACGATTTCTCGTCAGATCGAAACTGAGCTTTGCGTTGCACAACATCTACGAATGAATAATTAAAAAAATGACGTCAACCGCCGTCATTATAATGGTGAGCCCAACAGTATATACAACATGCAACACTACTTCTTCTGATTCATTCTTCTTCTCTCTTAACTCGACATGGGTTCGTCACATACCGCAACCAGATGATGTTATACCGTCGTTATAACATCATCTGGCAACAAAGTAAAATTTTCAGTTAATATTATCATTGGTTCTAACTGTTGTACAAGTTATCTCATTTTAAAGACACGATTGATTTTGAAATGCCAGAAAAAATATTTTCATTATGACTTATTACAACTTATAGTTAGTTCTTAAGTCAGTTTTACTGTTAAACGTGCAAATCTAGATTACTTAAATACAGAATAAACCGACAAAACTATATAGACGTTGGACTTAAGAGTTCCCAAAATCATTAAATCTTTATTTCACTGAATGCTGATTATTTAGGCCAAAAAGTGGAGATGGTGCATCCCACGGCTACACATTGCTTTACAGTGAAGATAATCTCGGCAATCTTTGTGTTTGACTTCTTTTTGGGCCCAGGTAAAAAATCCAGTTTTAGGTTTCAAAGCAATTCATTAACATGTGTGAACGCGACTGGTAAACCGCACCGAATGATAATCCATACTGGAGCACGATGTCAACGGAGTGATTGGTGACTTTAATGCTGTAACTGGTAAAAAATCAAACCGACTTGTGTGGAAACTCGTACGCAAGGTCAGATATTTTGGTACATGTCAGGGATTACAAAAAAACGTACCACACGTTTCAACTGTAAATGCTGAAAAAATTCTAACGCATGGAAATCGATTTTATAGTTTATAAGAATCCTAGGAGGTTCCTGAAGAAAATATTCCAGAAAAGTTTTGATACTGTGGTAACCAAATATTTGACAGATAACATTTAAAAAAGATTCATGCGCGAATGATGCATGAAACTAAACGTGACAATGGCGGCAATAATCGAGTTTCCTGCATTCACAAGTTCCGAAGTCTGACGAAAATTTCTGATGCTGACAACAAAGTAGACCAACTGTGAGCATCATGATCGCGTTAGCCGTGTCGATCATAAACCGACAGTGCAACGATCTCTGAAAGAAAAGCCATTGATAGAAGGAAAGCTTGATTGTTAAGACGGTACGGGCCAGCAATGGCCTGTAAATCTAGATTCTGGCCTAAGCTAACAACAATTGTGACCATAAAATTTAATCGGTAAACAACATTAATATATTTAACACTGAGCCTCCACGATAAAACCACTAAATTATTCGTTTACCCCAATCTTTCCGTTATCAATCATATTGAGTTCTAATCTTATCTGTTTATACGTAGGCGCAGGTGATTGTAAAAAAAAAAAAACTATTTTTAAATTTTACGTTACTACTCACATTTGATGTGTTAGTTATATCATAGTAAATTTGTTTGTTCGCGTAACACTATACTCACACATGTCTGAAAGTGGCAAAATACAACTGATACAAATTTCGCGGTTGGGTACTATTAACATTTTCGTCACGATCTGAATATAATTAGTAAATACATACGACTATTAATAACACATGACACATATTCTAGACCACGTTAGACCACAAACGATAACTGAGTGAATAAACTACTTTGACGAATATGTCAATGTTGGATAATCTTAACAATTTTGGACTATATGCACAGAAAAAATATGTACAGTTAAAATTCGATCATTCGATTTAATACAAAATATTTTTGGAAATTTGCAAAATTTGCAATCAAAATATTCTGTTTGTGTTCACATTAACATTCCACAAATTTTATTTGTTTACACCTTGCTCCAATGAAAATTTAAATGTTTAAATTTCCCAGCAAATTGTTTATTGATTCAAAAAAAAATATTAAAAAGTTTTCAATTAAATACTGCAAACCGATTAATTATATTTGATTGAACGACAGACAGCAAACGTTTTTATTTTTCTGTTACAATTCTGTTGAAAATATTAATTGTTAACGCAATATGTTCGTGATGCGATATTATTGGCCATTTTATATTTGTGTGTATTATTTAGCCTATAAACTGAAAATATTTGATTGTGTGCCTGCCTGATAGCAATTATTCTGGTTATAATTACTCGCTGTTTTAAATCTTGATAAGTTTATTCATTTTATTTGTCCGTATGTCAAACGAACTGTTATCTTGACTTTTTTTATTATGTAAGTGCGGTGAAATTACTGTTGTTAGGGTCATAATCTCAAATATGTAATAATATCAATAATAGAGCAGAAATTTATTTACTATCCATTAATGACCTGTCAAATAAAATACAACTGTTTTCTTACACTCTATGTTATTGAGAATAAGAACGGTTCCTTATTTTTCGTGTTCGCCTGAATAGCTCAATATATGTTAAGGTGTTTGGCTAGATGCGTTTTGCTTCTGTTTTGTGAGTGATTTGACACATTAGTTGAAAATTTGTATAGCTTGGCGTTAAGTGATAAGATGAGAATAATGCATGCCAGACTCAATGAAGTCACCTACTTCGTTAGCTAAACCTTCCAAGTTTTATACTTTTTGTTGCATATCGGTGGGTTTGTGATTTAGCAGGCATATATATCTTCAGCTTAATTTATAACATTAAGTTTGCTTGGCAGCTCTCACTGAGTGCCTTTGTTAGATTAACGCAAGAAATAGTCTACTACTACTATAGGAACAGTAGTGCCGTAAGTACACATTTTTATCTTACTCCTGGGGTGTTGTGGTGTAATTTACTTGCTTTGCCTTTGCATTGGATTTTTTCCATGTTGGAGGTATTTTACTACGGCTTCAAATTATGTCTATTCTTAGTGTTATAGCTTTTGAAGTTCTAGATGTGTCATTTTTAACTATTAGCTAGTACGTTATCAGGTCCAACAGCGTTGTTATTCTTCTGTTTTTGTAGGACAATTTTACTCTTCCGCTTCGTTGGTGGGTGGTTGTTGTTTTGAAAGTTTAAGATTTTGCAGGTTTCTGTTTGCTGTTACCCTTTCAGTAAAGTCCTGAGAATCTGTGTACTATTTGTCTTCTGTATATTTTCTTAGATCACATCTTCTTGACATTGACATCTTCACCGTAATCTTGGTAGTGTTTCAGTAAGTCTTAGTTTTAGCATTTTCTAATTGGAAAATTGAGCTCCTTTATAGTGAAACTGTGTGTTTGTAAAAGGATTAATTGCTATAATAAGATTAAAATTAACGAAATCAATGTAAATTACACCAGGCCGCTAAGTTCTCTAGTTTATATTTATTTAAAATTATCTATCAGTTCGCATTCGTGTGGCTAATATGGTGTCACTACTCGGTTTAACTAGTGGTTATAGTTTTTGTATACAATTTGATATCTGCGCGTTTTTGTTGTGGTTTTCAGAAATAAATGTGGCCTCATAAAACATTAGAATAGCATTTATTGAGTTATTAAAAGTATCCTCTCCCAATATCGAGAGCTCAGTATTAATGCAATCAATCCCACGAGAACGGTTTCTTTGAAGTCTTTGTATGGCCAATGTGAGTTCCTCGGAGAATTGGTCCTCTATGACAACTTTCAAATATAGCATTTGACACTTTTTAAACATTGAGTAAATCTTTAAAATGTCCCTTCCAAGTGTCGAGCACTGCTTGGATGTTAACACCGAGGTTTCCATCCTGGTCCCGAATGGCGATAGACCTAGATCTGAAGTAATGGTGGTGACTTATTAAAGAAGTTACATGAACTGTGCTGAGTTGTCGTACTCTTAAGACTTCAGCCTTCCATCATTCACGCTTTTTTGCTCTCCAAATTCGCTTGCCGGTTCTCCTAGCAAGGACCACTTTGTTCTTCCGTGCTACTGTAAAACGTAATTCCGCTTCTTTTTAGCTGTTGCTCATCACCAAGACGACACTCTTCATCAAACCAATCGTTTTGGATTTAATATTTACCATACCTATAGGGTCACCTGGGCAGCACAGACAACCGAGGTTTTCAATAACCCCCATAGAGCGTTGGGACACATGATCTGTACTTTTTGATCATCGATTTTCTTCGAGAGTAACGAGTTCCAAGCGGTACACTTTTATGGCTGATAAAGCTATTAAACGCGCTTGGTTTAGCGTGTCCATTTAGCAAGATTCGGGTTAAATTTTGGCGGTATCAATATTTTGATGTGAAATTCTAAGAATTTCATGCTCGTTATCTTAGCATGGTCTTTGCAGACGATGGTCTCAGCAGAAGTCTTTTACGAGGAATGGGAGGGCTAGCCAACCACAGCAATCTAGATTTATTATTGTCTTTATTATACCAAAACGGAAAGTTGGTTGATGTCTCTATTTGGTAGGGAAAAGATGACTATCGGTGACGAAGGTACCTAAAGAACTTTTAGGTTTCGAAACCAATGTAGCCGGTTTGTTAATACCGTACGGGCCAGTATTATATCCGAAAGTTATGAATAATGCATGAAATTATTAAGTTAATTCCCCTACAATTATAGTAACAAGCAAAGTAATGTGTACCAAATCTGTTCAACTAAAAATAACTAATGTACAAATTAATTATTGTTCCAATAAATTAAATTCTGTATAAAAATAAAAATAATAATTCCCAATTCAATGATATCATCCCCAACAACATCTTCTACAAATGCAAATCCACTTCTTTACTCTAATCTTTATTTTACTCATCGTATTTTGTTTACTTTAAAAAAATTTTGTGCAAAATTGCGAATGTTGAATGTTTTTTAGTATTCATCATTTAATAAATAAATAAATAAATAATCGAGAAAAGCGAACAAATTCGTGAATTATAAATTTTATAATTTGCTTATATAAAACAATAAAAATCTAAATTTAGTTGTCGCATATGTAAATTACATACGACCGTTGTTTGTTAAGAAGAGCGATTGTTAAGATGCTTGCTTATCACACCACGATTTTAAGTTCGATTGTGCGTTCGTTGAACTTTATATGACACAATTCGCACAAGTGGTTCAAAAATATTCCAAGAGGCACGGGACCTTTATTATACCATACACATTACTGTTATGTAAGCTATAAGGAATGTCATGTAACCACAAGACATTATTAATTGACTTATACAGTATGTACTGTTAATTACGAAATACCTAGTTCAAAGTACAAAAAATGTAATAAGCGGTTGTGTTTACCGTTTGTTTGGATAAATTCGTACATGTCGTTTAACTAAATGCTATGCAATCAACTGAAGAAAAATACCAAAATACATATTTTACTTTCTTATCGAGATCATAAACTTATTACATCACAGAATATACATAATGTAATAATTTAACAAAATCTTTATCGATTTTCGTAATCGTACATAAATACGTTTTCTACACTCTTATGGTTGTTACCAAACACAAAATATGATAACTCTCACTTTTCATTTATTTGGGACGGTCGATACGAAATGCAACAAGTTTATTTCTTATCTGTAATATGTTATTCTTAAATTTAATTTAAAAAACAAAATTAATAAATAAATTAAAATGAGAACACGTACTAACAACACAAAAATATAATTGAAACAATTTTAATTTTTTAATTACTTAAAAACATTTTGCCACACACAAAACAATAGGCGACACTCGACACACTCAATAAATTAATTTAATTTATATTTTATTTAAATAAATTAAATAATTCAATTTTGTTTTATTTTTATATCGAATTTTACAAAATGGCTTTTTTCTAGGTTATATTATTTCCACTCATATATTTATATATCCTTTAGTTATTCAAAAAAGCGCACAAAAATTAATATAAAATTGTGGTTTATGTAAATTAAGTGACTTTAATTATTTACTTAAAGAAAAAACAAATAAATTAACCAAGATAATCACTTTGCTTTTAATCAAAATGTAGGTATGTCTATTGTGAAAGAATAGTAAGAAGACTGTGGATTGATTAAAAAAATTTTGTTTTTTCGTTTTCTTTAAAGAATTTTTTGTTTTGGTTTTTTTTTTCATAAGTTGGTTCGGAATTATTCGTTGGGTATAGGATGTTTCATAAAAATATTCTGTTAAGCGCACATAGTGGAATGCGCGACAGGTATTATCCGGTGATGTTTTGAACCATTTGATTTCCAGTTTTTACATTTCTAGTAAATTTCTTATGCGTATCACGGAGGACGTCTGTATCATTTTGGCGATTATTTGCTTATTTCCAAATTTGGTTACCGCAGGTTCATATCGGCTTCAAAAATTTGCCTTATTTTAAGCAGCGTATTGTGGAATGTAAGCTCAGACCCTTTACCTATGAGCCAATACATTATATGTTAAGTTTAAAATAAGTGTCTTCGGTCGAATAGTGATGGTTGTTGGCTTAAGGATTCAAGCACACCGCTATCCTAAGTTAGATCTCTGCCGCTAGCCACAACGTCGTGACCCCAATTGTGTGTAAAATCGATCGTTGGGCTACGATTACCAATTGTACTTATATGGTCTAAAAGATCTTGTAAAATATCTTTAAATAGGTTAACTTTGGCCTGTATTGCTGTTGATTTTGACTTACTCTCTCCACGAATTTCAAGAGTGTCAAGGAACTAGCTGTGTTTGCATATAATACTTGCCTTGAGTTGATAAAAAACTAATATGACTGGAATGGCCTCATTAAGCTTGATTTTCTAACGCTTTGTCCAGTTACAAATCGCATTGGTCATCTACAAAGGTGGGTATATTTGCTTCATTTGGTATGTTACATATTTATAGTAATTATACGATTCGTTCCAAGATCAATGTGGTCTCTGCATTTGTGGATTGGTCCTTGTGGCACACCGGCAGTAATTTCCTTTAGTTCAAAATATCATGCAAGTAATAATGTTTCTTGAATGCTTGAGTGACTTCCAGGAAGATACTTGAGCATACAAATCAACAATCTCTTTGAGACTTGTTGCCAAGGCTCCTTCATCCTTTTTAAGTGGCAGCCCTTGAATTTTCGATCTTTTGAATCCTTTTGTCGCCTTCCACAGTGAGTAATCAGAATTTGTCTTTAACAAAAGATTTGAGCCTACATAAATTGATAAGAATTGTTAAGAATTGTTTTGGGTAGGTTATGTTAAATACCTCCTTATCTTGTATCCTAAGGGTACTTGCAATTTCAGCATATGTATTATTTCAATAAAATGTTCCAATTTATTTTCCAACTGCAAAGAATTTCTTATTGGTAACTGATTGTCGATTTTTCTTTCATTAATTTGCAAAAGAGATCTCAGTTTGTTTTTGAATTTTTAATATTGGGGTACTATTTTAATAAAAATCAAATTAAGTCGTATAGGAGATAATATATAGCAGTAACTTTAAGCTGACTTTGTTTAATGTGCCAAACCACCTCTTGCTCTTTCCGCTGGATGAGTGGAATGATAGAGGTTTTAACCCCTGATGTTAAAAAACGAACATTTAACTAAATGACTTTCAGATATTAGATTACTGTCGACTTCTTCTATATTTAAAAATATTTATATTTCTCATAAGCCCAATCGCAATCCAGATTGATAGTTTAACAGCACTTAATTCATCTTACTTAAAAATATTTTCCGGATAGTGGTGACTGCATTTTCTTCAAATGTTCGTGATTTTGCGGGTTATTTCATATAACTTTGAGTTAATCGTATTTATTTCCCAGGCGTCCTTGTTTAGCAATGTGATCTTGTAGTCTTTGTCAGTAACCGATTTAATCAGTGACTGAATTTCTGAGTAACTAGTTACACTGATAATATTTAATTGTGTTAACCTGATAGTTATGTATAACCGTTTGTTTACTTTATTAGTTTTAATGTTACGTATATTCTAGGCTATATTTTAGATAAGTTTATTTTAACTCTGATTTTAGGAGAAAACTGCGTCTTCTGAACTTTTCCATCAAACCGTTCGAAGTCCATAAATAGTAGATTTAGTGGTGAGTTAAACTCGTTGGATTGTTTAAAGATGATAAAGTTTGCACTAATCGAGTCGGAACACTTACAGCTTTTTCGTAGTTCGTCGATAAAATTCGTTCAAGAATGATCTTATTTGGCTATAAGTAGATGTATTGTACATTATATTTTCTAATTAAAGTAGGTACATATTGACATTGTCGCTTCATAGCATCTATTTGATGTTAAAATATATCAACTCTAATTAGATAGACGCTAATTATAACAGCAAATTTTAATATATAGTTCTTATTTTCCGTTTTAAGGTTAATGGCTTAAAATATTTTTTTTGTGTACTCACAATTTGAGATCTGCCAATATTAAAGGTGTGCACTTTTTAATATACATTTTTTTTGACACACCCGTTATGATAGATATATTTCAAATGTGACACGTAATATCTTAATAAAATAATTTAAAAAGAGTCAAGCATATAAAAGCGAGAATCTTAAATGATAGTACCACACATGATGACATGTTGTCTCGTTTTCTAGATATTATCTGTGATATTATGTTTTTGAAAACAAAATAATATTAGTACATTTATGAATGTATTTTCGATAAAGAGTACATATCGCACACGTACTCGAAAAGTGACATAACTATTTTTGATACGTGCGCTTTTCCACAATTCCTGAGTAATTAATTTTTTCTCCGTTTTCTTTGTCTTTTTTCCCTTAGTCTTCGACATTCGTAATTGGCACTACAGCAAGAATATTTTGTTGTTCTTACCTAGGATTAGTTGTTCTGGATAAATTATTATTAAAATTTAAATCTGGATCTGAATCGCCGATGTCGCTTTCACTGCTGAATAAGAGTGACATGTAGTACTTTCTCACTCTTAGTCAAACGTATAAAGAGCGTTGTATAGCACTGTGTCGAAGTCGTTTTCAGGTATCATTATAGTTAAATCAGATTACTGTCTGCATTGAAGAAGGCCAGGCCAATTCCTACTGACGCTCGAACATGCACATATACACACATAACTTATACTATGTTAGTATAGGGATAGACAAAATTTTAAAATCTATATAAATTATCCAAAAAAATTATATGACATTAAAATCAAATGAAACAACCGTTAAACCGATAAAACACGTCCGGTATGAAGTCCATACTTAATGTCAAATTATTTTCATGTGCCATTTTCCATTTGTATCATAATGCTTGCGCGATTCGAAAAATCCATTATTTTGCTGTGGTTAATACTAAAACCTGATACTAACACACTTGGCGCTACTCAGTCGTTGTTAAATGTTAAAAACATTAAAAGTAATCTTTTTCATGTTACTTCAGAGTCGCGTCAAATATAATCGCTTTACTGTAATTTCGCATACTTTTATTTTGTCTCCCTTAGTCACGTTGATCGCGTCGAGTATGTTTGAGTGGTAAAGATAAATTTTTTGATTTATTTGACCAGGAGATACTTTTATCATTCGCTCCTACAGTCATTGCGTGTCTGGTAATTTATTATCGTCAATTATCACGATGTCATCTAGCTGCAAATTGGTTTGATGCAACTTTTGGTTCTCTGCTGATGCGTAGTTAAATACTCTAATTGTCAGCGTTTCCAAAAATGCTGATAAATTTGTTTTACTCTAAGTGAACTGAATTACTCTAAGTGATTGGTTCTAAGTGATCTGAAAATATTTTAAAAATTTTTTGCTCTAGGTTATTTAAGAGATTTCGCATTTGGGGATGTAACTATTTTGTAAATATTTTCCTTAAATAGAAGCCGTCGCTCCTTAACATATTTACTATTCACTCTTTTCACTGTATCAAATCAGCTAACGTTGACGATCCAGTCATTAGCTAAGCTACGTCTGCTTTAAATTTCCTCTTCACCTAGATATTGCTAACGTGACCCTATGGATTTCAGTGGTTCCTTAAATAGCAATTATGTATAATGAATCGTTCATCTTTCGCACGTTGTGTGGCAATTACAGTGACAGAATGGTATTCTCACGCAACAATATGAACCCTATAAATGTAGAACAATGGATTATTCTGTGCTGTTGCTTTTTACAAGCTATACAGTTATTATTAATGGTGGGGGTGACTTTATAAATTTGCTCAGATTGCTAGATCTCGCTGTTCGCATCGAATGTATTTTTACTGATTCAAAGGCATCAGTTCTGATCAGATCAGTGCTGGTATTTTCTTTGGCACATAAACCGCGTGTCCCATTATCTTCAAACCTCGTAACACTTCGTGGGATGTTTCCAATATTTTTCGTATATTGGAGGCGCTAGCTACATCAATGATAGGTTGCTCAATAAAATTCAATGTATGTATTTTTAATTATATGCAAAGTGGCATAACTCGAATTATGAGTAAAAACCAAGCAAAAGTTGACAAAATTGCCATCAAAAACCGATGTTCACTTAAAGTGAAGTTTAGATTGATTCAATTCAAAATTTAAACATTTTAAAGTCACTGAAGCACAATATAGGAAAATTTATCGTTTGACATGAAAGGTGTTGCTCAAAACGCATTATAATATTGGAAATAATCGAAATATAATTCCGACAAAATAATTCAGTATTGTTCTCTAAATATATGACTTTTGTTGTCACTATAAAAATATATCACTATGACACGCATGGAAAAAATTGAGGAGATAAATTAATATTACTTTTTGAGTATAACGTTGCTTTGAGTGTTGCCACTTTACAAATACATGTTCGATATATAAAGGAAGAAAATATTTCAAAATTACTACTCTATTAAAGTCTATGATTATGTGAGTAGTTTTACTAAAACTTATTTATAGATCAAAATATTTAGAATTATTTGTAACAATTATATTGCTTTGCATGTCAATTTTTCAATTTTGTATGATTCATTGAATAAAATCGGCAATGACGTAATTTGATCGGAATATTTCTCTTGGAACGTAATATTTATTATTCTTGTCACAATTGTCACACTTTTAATCCGATTTATATGAATAATTAATTATCTTATATATTGTTATAATTCCTTGAATAATATATTATGTTTAAATATAAAATAATATTGTTAGGTAAACCTAATGTCTATTGGTATTGTGGTCTTAAAATTTATCACAATCAAACAAACACATCGGAAAGAGGGGAAATTTTTTTATACGCGGATGTTGGATTAAAGTGGAAAAAGTTATGTTGAATGGAGATATGTTGTTATAGTTTTTTTCGTATGTGTTCTCTCAATTTTAATTGAATTATCCAGCAAAGCAAGGACAACCGCTTTGCGGAGTTAGTTAATTAAAATTTTCAGCACCATGTGTGGGCATTTAATTCCAAAATATTACAAAATATCATCATTAACAATTGAACAATGTATAATAATAATAATAATTTTATCTTTAATAATACAAAAGAATAATTTTCTTTTACAATTTCAGCGCGCAACAATAAAACGGAAAATTGAAATTTCAAGAAAAGCGTAAACAGTGTGATTTTTTTTTGTATGGTTTAAAATTTCGTATATTTTACACGCATATTTTTATTATACTTACTGTTTTTTGTAAAATATAATTTCCCAATATTAAAATGGAAAATGAAAATGAAGTAAAAATAAATATTCCAAAAATAAGTGCAGATGAAGAAAATTGCGTTCGTAGTGAAAATGTAACTGAAAATAAAAGAAATTTGCAACAAAATTTAAGTGTATCCGGTGGTGGTGGTGGTGGTCGTGGTGTTATAAAACCATCTGGTGGCGGAGGATCAGCAACCGGTAAGTCATTTTAATTTATAATCGTTTCAATTTATTATACTTCCATAAATCTTTGATGGGATTTACTCATACCATTTGAAACAAATATTTGCGGGTTGTTTGTTTGTTTGTTTTTTTCATTATTCGAATAAGTATAACACCGGTGGTATAATGTCAGCATCAAAACAGAAATGAACAAACAACAACAGCGTGATATTCATATTTCCTTTCGTATATATTTATGTATAGCGGAATTAAATGGAATTGTGGCGCCCGAATAATATTATATTTTGTATTATGATATGATATTTTCTAATTGGATTTCGTAATGGAAATTTTACGTGAATGAGATATTTCGATGTTTTTTTTTCATCTTAATTCAACGATGAATTTCGGTTTAAATGGTAATAAATTTAGAGTAAAATGTATATCGTTATTTTTATTGAATGAGTATTGCACGTAATGTTGCGATACATTCGTAATGCAGTGGAATTTCTAGCTATGTAAATGTCAGTATACCTTTAACTGGGGTTTATAAGAGGTTGGGTAAATATTTGTTTATATCTAGCTAACTTCAGATGAAGAACATAAATGTATGTGTTTTATTTAAAATATTTCCTGTCGCTAAATTTGGTAAATTCTATTTTATTTGTATCGTAAAGGTATTATTACATATCATCTACTGTATTTTGATTATATAGATCGCTTATCTAATCGATTCCTAATATTAAAGGTCAAAATAATTAAAAAAAATATCAAATTTCATGAAATACGAGAACTACAATTTTTTACTATAATTTTTTTTTAAATCAACATTCTTTAAGCATTTTAATTACTAGTTTAAAATGCGTTATTTACATTTGGCGTATATAATTTTTAAAACTTAATAATTTTAGAAGAGATAAACATTATTAAATCACCTACACTAAATTTAAATACACTAAATTTAAAAGTTTGTACATTTGTACTTTGTAGTTTATCTATAACTTATCGATAAATCGAACTATTTATCAGCTAACGGTAGTCGTGCACTGATTAATTATAAAAAAATATTTATAATTATAATATTGAGATTACATTGGGCTTTAAGTTGGATTGAGTCCAACTTACGATTGATATATTGGTCCCGCTGGTTTGTTGGGCATATTACATTAATATCGTACCGTTCACAGTTTTATTAAACTAGAAGGTCCAAGTCTTTTTTGTAAATTTTATATATGGTTAGATTATATATGGTGTTTTTTTTTCTATGATCCTAGTCCTGGAAACTTTGACAACGACAACAAATATTATGTTAATCATTAATTTGATCATTAAACATGCCATCAAAAGCATACGATGACGATGATAATAAAAGTTAGTGAGTTCCAAAAATCAATTCCCATTATTGCAATTTCGACGTTTATTTGGCATTGCCTATTTTAAAAATACACAAAAAATCGATTATTAAAATGGCGACATCGAGCATATTTTTGTTCTAATCTGATAATAGTACAGATGCTTTGCTTCCTGAAGCGGCCTCACATGAAACATAGTAATTTTACATGATTTGTCGGTTTTTTACCAACGATGGCTGAAATTCTTTGTGTATAATAAATGCAAACTGAAATTTCTATTTCAAGCGCCATACCTTTTTAATTCGCTAATCTCATATCAGATTTCACATAGCTCAATGATGACGATAACCTTTAGCCCCTGCCGAAGTGTATAATCTTGAACCGGAATCTCTTACTCCAGTTAGATAGATCTATACATTATACTGATGATGAGTTAGTTGCTGTTTCGACGCTATAAAAAGTAGCAGAAAATACTGACAAAAATCTCATTTTAGCGTATAGTAATAATATCGATTAATTTGCTGAATAAGAAGCAATTCTGAAACAGTGAAAACTGACCTTGTGAAGACTATCTAAGACTTAAAACTATCACAATGATCTTTATCTGATCGTTATTCGATACCTCACATTAAAAACTTTAATGCTCTTACAAGGTTGAAAACTTTACCATTGAATTCCTGTAGCACCTGAGTTTGAAGAAAAAGAGGAATAAAAACGCCGATTTCGATATTAATACTTTGTCTTTATCGATGGTTTCATAATCTCAGCAAACTTCACCTGAATGACGTCGGAAGTACAAAATAACATATTACTAGAGATTTCTAAGCTGCAACAGTAATAAAAATTTTATGTCAATTATGACATGTTAAATTACCAGAGGTTTCATTTTGATATTGGAAAACGAGTGTTTTTTGGAGAAATCAATGAATGTTTATTTCATTGTAAAGAGGTATGCCATTGAAGTTGAAAGCGATGTCAGCCAAATGGCCGGCACACCTACGCGTGCAGCACCATATCCTTTTTATGAAATTTTCCATGACAAATTCGTGCATTTGCGGCGGTGTCCTCGGTGTCTTCACGAATTTCATTTGTAAGGTCTTCAATTGAAGGTGGAGTATTCGCATAGACCTTATCTTTCACGTGGCTCCAAAGAGGAGTGTCTATAGGGGTTAAATTACAGGATCTCTAGGCAACGCTTCCTTCTATGGTTGGCAGTGGAGAGGGGGACCTGTGACTAGCGGATGATTTCTTCTATATAGGCGTCGTGCGCTCCAGGTTACTGCGATCAGTATGTCGCTCCAAAATATTATGTGAATCATGGTATAATGGTGAACGTGGTGAATGCTTTGATTCGGCGCAAGCACCTCATTCTGCTCTAGAGTTGTGATTTGTTTTTCTAATTCCCTTGTTGTTGGTGCCGTCATCAACTGGAGCTGCTGATGTCCTATAGTTTTGTTTATGATTTGCGCATTGAATTCCCTTAGATGATTTCCCCCGTGTAGCAGACCGCCGAATTATTGAATGCTATACTGATGTTGCTGTGAACTGTCGCCGTGGCTATGATTAGTGTCTCGGCATCCCTTAGAATGCACCCTGGGCCTATTTCTACTAGCCCGAATCCTTGGAACTTGCATGGCTGCAAGATTGGAGTGGATTCACAGATAACATCGACCGTAGCTTCGTTGGGTATGACGTATATCCATTGGTTCGGGGTGTGCAACTATGCAACTTGATCCAGTGGTTGGTTCCATTTATTGCTCTGCTGCTGCACACGGTATTGATTTCCTTCCTTCGCTGTAATAGGGCTATTTTGCATTTTCCTTGGTCGGCAATTGCAGTAACAATTGGCGATAGTTTGCATAGAAATTGTGTTGGTTAGAAAACTTGACACCGGCCTACGTCTTATTTTGTTAATGTTGCGAAATGCTCTCATCGTTTATCTACGGCTAGGTATTCGGTTGTTCTGATGATGTGCGACTGGGTAGTCCCTTGGTTGATGTCTGGAGCGGGAACCTCTGCTAGTAGTGTGTAGTCCCACTTGAAGGAAAGCGGTAGTGTGAGTTTAATAATTATACACTGTGGTGTTACCCTGCTTCGTGTTTTCATGCTTTGATGCACATGTGTAAGATCCCTGAGGTTGTGTCCCGAGATGGTAAATGATACTGGCACGTGCTGCTGAATTAACTGTAGCACCCTGCTTAACTGAGTTGGTGTTAGGATAGCTGGGTGTATAATTCGCCGATGAACATCGTAAGCCACGTCGAGCAGAGCCTGTTGTGTCTCCGCCAGGTTTCTCAGGATTAGACTCAAATCCGAGTATGCTTAGCATTATCGAATGAACTCTGTCCTCATAACTTTGGTATTCCTGGAGTTCCGACATTTCCCGCCGTAAATGGTTTTGCTCCATTATCAAGCTGTTTATTGACGTTAGGGTGAGATTTGTGTTATGTTTTACCAGCTTGACGGTATTATCGATCAGGGATGTTTGATTTTTCACTAGTGCTAGTAAAGGTGCTCATTGTTGTTAATTCTCTTGAACCGATCTTCATATTCGCTGGCCTCTCGTTGTGTGAGTACTCCGAACATGTCCCCTAATATGACATCCATTGTGACTCCTAAACCTCGCCTTACGCGTGATCGTCCCTTGTTACTAGCTAACAGAAGTTCATTATCTGCCATTAAATTTCTTAATTGCCATTTCAGTTGGTTTAGAATATTGCAATTCAATCTAGGCAGTTCCTTGCAAAGTGCCTGTAGTTCCTTGTCAGCTAATTCGATGTTCTCGATTTCGTTTTAGTAAGTGCTCATGTTTTACTGAATTACTAAAGTCCACTCCATCGCGACAACAAACTGATAACATTGTTATTGCAAAGGATTCATTTTTTCTGTTTTTTTTTCTATGTTTTTGGCACGTCGGCATGGTTGTTGTCTAGACGTAGTGCTATGGGTTCGACTGGTTCTCGGTATGCTATTCTTGGGTGTTACATCTGTCGCCAGATGACTTAGTTGTATTGGCTCTGTTTTATCGGTTCGATCGCTGATTGGTAGCTTGCATAGTTCCGCTATTGGCCGCTTGTAGATTGCGTCCTTACATTTAACTGTGACTGTTCGCACTAAACCATCAGTTCCGGCGTGAGTATGGAGAATCCGTCCTAACTTCCATCGTGTGGCAGGTAGTTGGTCATCTTTTAATAGAACTAGGTCATTGGTAATTAAATCAGGTTGAATACTTGTCCACTTATTCCGTTGATGTAGTTGGTGTAGATATTCTGATGACCATCGTTTCCAGAAATCTTGTACCATTTTTCATTTATGACGGTGTATAATTCTTCAAATGTGAGTGTTGTTTCTCCTATCACTTTTTTAAGGTGAAAATTCACCGATTTTATTCCAGCTTCTCATAAGCCTCCGAAGTGAGGGGTATGCGGTGGTATAAAATGCTAGGTTGTTCCTTCACTGGCGAGTATGGTTGATATAT
This sequence comes from Tipula confusa, assembly GCA_963556175.1. Classification (NCBI taxonomy): domain Eukaryota; kingdom Metazoa; phylum Arthropoda; class Insecta; order Diptera; family Tipulidae; genus Tipula; species Tipula confusa. Next base: position 8,643,832 of record OY744476.1, read on the forward strand.
CACTTGGTAATGACGCCATGGCCATGTAGTAGCATTACTTTATTTTGGCGTTAGCTCCAACAAAATATGTCCCATTATCGGAGTATATATCTGTGCATAATCCTCGCCTAGCTATAAACCGCTTATACGCAGCAATAAACCCTTCTGTTGTTAAGTTGCTTACTATTTCGATATGAATGGCCTCACTCTTGATGGTGGTAGCTCGCTCATCAACTGTTCCATGTTGGTTTGTTTGTGGCGAAAACATGTTATACATTTTTTATTACTTGGCTCATAGCGCGTCTATCATCGAGTATCCAGTACTTGTTCCTCAGGAGTGCCAGCGTTACTTGAGTGTCGCCATGCAATGTCTTGCTATGAGCTTCCTCGATGATCTTTTGTGTGATTATGTTATGTTTACTTAGAATTATGGGTTGTTTGCTGTCGTAAGACAAGTGTGAGTTCTTACAAACGCATGCCTTATTTCCGCCTATGTCTGAGATGCTCAAAAAATATTTCTCTCCGTAGCTTCCATCTAAAGAAAAGATTGATTCGTTGTTTCATAATATTATCCACCAAAACTCGGCAGGTTTCACTAAATAGGTACGAGCAAAGTTTAGCCGGTTTTTTTTATTCTTCTGGCTTTTTTTTTTTTTTTTTTTTTTTTTATTTTTATTTTTACATTCGCTTCACAAAGTCACCTGAGTACAGTTTGACACTAATTTTTATTTCTCTTACATACTGTTTATCTCACTTAGAACAGATTTTCCTGTACTCAAAGGGTCTCTTTACACAAGCGTAGTCTTCCTTAGTTATTGTATTTCTTTTACGCCCCCTTCCTTTAGGCACTTTAGGATTTTGAATTTCCAAATTTGGTACATCACCAAATTTTTAAGGCTGTTTATACCTGTATTATTATAACTATATTATTATATTATTTTATTATTATATTAGAAGGTAAATTTATATTTGTAAGGTGTATAAATTAGATTTTCGGCGAGTATATGACCTATTTGTCGTAAAGCGGTTAATTCAATTGATTTGTAATATTTAATCAAATTTGAAAAATCTAATTTATATTATTTATAATTTTTATAATTTCATATTTCTATAAATGTTAAAATTTAATTAATTGTAAATTTCAGGCAAAAACTAATTCAATTTATTACAGGAAATGACTTGTAGGAGTTATATTATTATATAATTATGTTATTGTATTGGGAATTAATGGATTTGTAATTTCAGATTAAAAATTAATTCAATTTATTACAGCTCACGGCTAAGAGCAATTAATTAATTAATAGATATTGTTTTCAGGGTACCATTGCAGATTATAGATGAATGGCGGCATACTGGAGTTGCTGATAAGAGATGGCAGAGTGCGGAGCAGTACAACAAAAATGTGATTGTCTTACACTAACAGTAGTTTGAATATTGGCTACCGGGCAATCGGACCAATTTTGTCATAACTAACATACTTTTCCTTTCCCTAACCCACAAAAATTTACTAACTATTGGCCGCCAAGGTGTCTGTAACCGGGTCGATCTCAATAATTTAATTAGTATCCTTCCATATCCTTCCAAGTATATGTAAAAACGGGTGTACTGTGGGCCCGGCGCTTTCCGGGATATCCTGCTTAATGCTTGGCAGTACATTCAAAATCAATCAATCAATTATGACATGTTAAATTACCACTAATTATTATCAAAAGTATAGCTAAAGTAACAGCCACATTTAAATATAATCATTTGCCGGCTTTTCTAAAAAATCCAAAGACAACGAACAATTTCTTCTGGTCTGTCAAATGCCAAATCTTTTTCGCTAGAGCAATTACGTCTAAAACTAAACGATAACCAAGGCGAACTCGTCATTTGGATTTATCAATCAATCACAATCATCATTGACATTTTGCAATTGTATTTGCATGTTAATGGTCAATCGAACTATTTCTATACATCTCGCCGTAGAAATGATAATTTTAAATCACAAGCGTTAATCCCATTGGCATAGAGCGTGAAATGATTGGCAATGTCTGTCGGAGATCACTGGATAGTAATAGAGTAGCAGCACCGAATTGTTGTGGCCGTTTAAATCTGGCATAGTGCTATGCCAGATTATTTCTTCGAGTGAATATTTATGAGCCATAGTACATGCATCCCAGATAATGATCGAACTGTTTTGCAACACTGCAGTCATTTTGCTTTTTTTTAATGCTACACATTACATTTGGTTTGTTACCATCTAACCACCTAACAAAGTGGCCGTAACGTCTGACTAACGTCTGAAATGCAATTACCAAAGTAATTTACTGTTGCGAAGGTATCGTTCCAAGGATAAGCGATCTTAAAAAAAGTAGCTTGTTTACCAGCAACAGCAGCATAATTCAATCATAATTCGATCATAATTTTTTTTTTGTTCGGCAGTCATTGTTTGCAATAAATGTAGCTAAGTCAGCGTTGTTATATTGTTCTTCTCACTTCACTCAACTAAATCGGCCGCCAGGTGATCTGGTGATGGCTTATACCGCATAATGTTTAATTGACCAATTTGAAATTAGCGCCAATTAGTTCATTGACTGTTAAAAAAACATTCGAAAGACGTTGGTCTTGATACATTCACTAACAACAAACGACTGTGGAAAGTCGTTACAAGGTCATGGCTTTGAATAAGCCAGTGAATGTTGAATGTGGTTCGCCTTGTCTGCTATGTTTTTGTGAATTGTCCGAAAATATCTGGTTTTTCGCGCAGTGTGAAAAATTCGTTAAGTGTCGTTATTGCTGGCTTCAATGCTCATTGGGAAACCTTGTTTTCAGTGAAATATACACGTTGACGTTTTCAAGATGCTCGACACATGGATTTCGTTCGTGTATGGGAAAACTAAGAAGACACCATACAGCTTTGTTGCCATATTTGGTATCGATATCTTTCATCATTATTTACATTCTATACTTCAAATACTACCATATCACTGCCATAACGTATTTGCAAATAAACCTGATAAACTGTACATAACTACAAAACACGACATTAATATGCACCTTGCACGTTTTTGAAAGCAGAGGTCAGTATGAAACCATCTACTAATTATAAATTTCAATTTGATTTAGTTCGACATTCGCACTGTGCATGTTTGGTCACTATTCTCAGCGTTTCTATGTCGATAGAATGGATAACCGACGATATCCGTAATAGTATCATTAAAGTATTGCTTTGGGAAGCGTTACATGTCTACAACATATTGATGGTCCTGATTATGTCTAATCATTAATTGGTATGCGTAGTAGTTCATCGAGCTGACTTTTTTGTTTGTTTCGACACCTGAAAAAATGATAAAATGAAATAATATAAAAAAAATATTAAATTTAAGATTGTACCTCTAACTGGATCTTGCTGTTTGATATTTATGTGATGTCCATCTTGTCTTTCTCAAAATATCAGTGGCTATTGGAGTGCGTCATACGAACTGCGTCTTGCCAAAATCGTACTCACTGTGCAGTCGCGACTTGTGATTTTGATAGCTTAGCCCTCAACTGGATCACTGGCCTTGATAACGATTTGATAGTTGTAATTTCTCAATTTTGGAACTTACCTTCACATGCTATTGCCAACTGCTTTGGCCAACACTTTTGGACCAAAACTTCTCTTTTGTACCAGGGGATCTAGAAAAGTTTATTGTTGGGGCTACTATATTGTTTGGCTGATGCAAGGCTTTTAAACGCGCCTAGTTTTTCAGCCATTGCACGGTTTAGTGCTTAAAATTTATGTCTTTATAAGTAAGCAGAAGTCTGGTTATATTTTGTACAAACAAATAGTAAATTTTCATACTAAAATTATTTTTTATCTAAAAAAATAAATAAAACTAAACTTTAATTGATTTAAGCCATCCGTAAAGTGGTAATGAATAAATCACTGGTAAACAATTTATTTCAGCTTTCAAAATTGGATAGTCAAAAGCGATATAGATCGATTACAAAATTCATTAAATTTGTCGAGTTCAGGCCATAGAAAAAAACATGTGTCCCAATAAAATGGATCGTTAGCGTAACGACCGTGACCAAAACAAATTTTAACTTTAAAAGAAATTTTATCACTTTTGTTGACAAGCGCACAGGATTAAATTCCCAAAAGTAAAGTTATTCATAAAAAGAAATTCGACTTCGGTTATAATTTAAAGGAAACAAGGAAAATTCTTTTTGTTTTTTCGTACACTTTTTTTTACCTATAAAAGTTTTTTTCACGGGAAACTTTGAAAATTAATTTAAAAATTGTTGTTGTTTAATATTTCAATTTGTTTTTAGAAAATTTTCATTTCATTTTCAAATCAAATCTGTATTAGATTTTGTACTCCATCTGAAGTTATATACATATATTATAGGGAATGTTATTTAGTATATAGTTAATTTATAACACAGTTCTAATTGGTTTTACTACTCTCTTGGTAGTTTACCATTTAATTACTTTTACTAAAATATAATTTAATGCTCGTATATAGTTTTGGTTTTTGTAGTAATCAAATTTAATTTTATATATGTACATACAAACATAATTAATTGAAATGATAATGACCAAAACATTGTAGGCATGCTTGAATATAAATTGGTCTTTTCGATCGAATATATGTACAAGAATTTGGTAAGCCCACATTTACTTGTTTTTCTGAAGATATAATGAAACATCAAAAAATTTCCTACAAAAACACATAATCAATTAAATACTTGAAAACATTCATCGAAAAAAACCATTTTCTCTTTTCCCAATAACTTTTTTATCATTATGTTGAATATAATTAATTATGTTGATGGTAATAAATATTCGTACTATAATGCTGGAAGAGAGAAAAAAAAGTTCTTGTTTGTTATCATAAAAGTTTATCGATAAAATAATACTTAATCATTTCGATACCAGTCAGTCGGTCGGTTTAACCTTGTAATTTCTAACCAGTGCATATCACATCATATGTTATATTCAAATTCCATATGGTTCACATCTGCCAAAAAGTTTTATTTATTCCGTTTCGTAATCCTTAAAAATGTTTTTGAAGTTTACCTTAAGATGTAAGTGCAAAAAATAAGGAAAGGACTTAAACAACAAAAAAATCAACGGACTAAAAAGGATCAAGTCGTATTAAAATTTTAATTTTGTTTTTATATTCTGCGTTTTTTTTTGTGTTTTGGTTTATAAGCATATTTGAAATTTAGATTCTTGTTGCTTCCCACAGGAAATCCAGTGGTGTAGGTGTAGCTGTATATTTTGGACCCACTCGCAAACAAATTAATGAGGGCTATACTAAAAGAATACCTCCGCTTTATTGCCTAATGTTTTTATTAACAGTTATTCATAGTAATTTTACTATAACTAAGTCAAAACTGGCTTAAAATTATTAAAATTTTTTTACAAAATCAAAATGTTAATTCTCTTATTTTTAGATTCAATTTTTATTATTATAGGTCATTAGTATTCATTGATTTTGCTTCCACTATTTTATTTGTTAATCCAGAAAAACATAAATTAAGACATGAAGTAGAAAAGTAAGTGACTTTTTCAATTAAAAACTTGATGACAATTAAGAATTGTGTTCTAGTTCTAATCCCGTAATATATGGTAATAATTACGTAATATTATATATTAGGTTTAAGACTTTAATTTTATAAGATTTACTTTAGTTAAATTTGAAAGGCAAAATTGTATCGTCCGATGTATTTAAAAATATTATTGAAATTAAGAGAATCATAAGAGGGTCTTGTTCCATAATACAAACCGTTATTGTAATCGATAGGTTTTGCATAAGAGCTGTGATGTCACAATAAATTCAATTGCAAATGTGTGTCCTACGTGTCATCTTTATTTCAAATATTTTAACTACAAAAGATAGAAGAGCTTTTAAGAGATTTTGTTAAATCCAAAGTGTATTTAGCTAAATACAAAAATTTGTTGGATTTAAGTGTTAAATCCAATTTTTAGTTATATGCTCTCCACTTGATTTTTTTGTTTATTATTAGTTTGGAAAAAACATAGAGATATTAGTTGCTTTCCAATCGACCAACCGCAAGCACTTTAAAGTACTTTGGTGTGTGTCTTTGCTAAGATAATTATTTAAAACTGTTCTTATTGAAATTTTTAATTGTCAAGCGGTTCAATACTGACCCACCTAGTGATAAAATGATGCGTAACTGTTTCTAACTACTCATGAAAAATAGCTAGAGCAGTTGCAAGTAGTTCAAATTTAGCAAAGACACACACCGAAGTGCTTGCAAGTGATTGCGATGGTTGATTGGCAAGCAACTATTATAAAAATATACCAACTATAACAATATATAGAGGATCTCAGATGTATATAATAAAATTAAATGTTTTGTTGTTGTTTTGGGAAAATATAAATCAGCTAAATCCAAAAATCTATCTTTTCCAAAGCATTACAACTAAAATTAAAGCTCGTAATATTTTTCGTTTCCATCTATAAGGGTATTTTGTTGGGAAAAAAATGCTTCAAGAACTGCATTCAATAACTCCTTACGGTAGAATCCTAAATAATAAGCGGATAGTATATGAAAATTTGACATTCGAAGTTTGTTTCGAGAGCGTCAAGCAAATGTTCGCAAATAACAAAATAATTTATTTTAAAATAATAAATAAATAATTTTAAATTAAAATACAGTTAAATTGTTAATGCTTAAATTGCACCATCTATTTAACATGTTAATATTATTACAACACTACATACCATCTTTAATTGACAATTGTTTACATAAAATTTCTTACATTAAACTTTTGATCGATTTCTACAAAATATCAGGGTAGTAGAGCTTTTGATCTTACGTGTTTTGCCGCAGTGTTCATATATCTGTTAAATCAATACATTTAAAATTTATCCAAAAAATGTAAGATTTTGTCATCTTATGGATTCCACTAGTGCATGATATAATTTCATAATTTCCTAAAAATAGCGACTGGGCAGATCTGCCTAAGATTATAAAATTTATGCAGAACATTCAATTTAATTAAAGTTTTCCTAATGTTGTTTAAAAGGGAATTCCAGTTAAGCTGTGAATCTAACGTCTAACGTTATACCTAAATATTTTAATTTATTCACGATGGCTAACTCGCAGCAGTAAAATATACAAGTTTTGCTGTTACGGGAATATCAAATCAAAAGAACATTAGACAGTTTGAAAAATTGTCTGTGTTTGAACGTTTAAAATATGGATTTCATTGATTTTCACAATTTTACGATGATCAAACCATTCAAAAATGTACCAATATTATAGACAATTTTAAAAGTAATACATCTTTAAAACACTATCAAATACTAAAATTGGCACAATAATGGCTTTTTTCAATTAGTCTGACAACAGTCCACTTTCTTGACTCAAATTGACAAAATACTTTAAGATATCAACCAAACACTATGAACAATTCTTACTTGTTTTTTAACTCATTGGTTATAGTCAGAATTATAGTCAAAGAATTGACTGGTTCAAAAAAAAACAAGACATGCTGTAATTTTTAAGAGCACCAATGGTGTTTAGATGATATTCATATTCATTGGAATTAGAATCCGATTTGTCAAATTTAAAAGATAATTTTGCCGAAATATATATAAAAAATCTGTTGGATTCATTCGAAATAGATTGAGAACTAAGTAGGGCATCAGAATTAAATTTATTAATTTTATTTATGTATTTTTTAATAGAATTTCTACCTAAGACTTGGAGTTGTTTCTTACCAATTACAATTTGTTTTATAGCAGAAGTTACTTGACTACAACCGTAATTTTTAAAAATATTTTTTTAAATTATTAGTTTTATGCAGCAAGTGTAAACTCATCCAGGGTTTCACCGTTTTAGGACCTTGACAGGTAAAACTATGTTTGGATGACTCAATATGGGATTTAGAAATCTGATAGTCGTACTGGCTATTATCGACATTAAAATAAAATGTATTGGGCGATTTCACCCAATTGGTTGGAGAATTCAAAAGACTCAAAAAACCTATGAAGCTAACATTGCCTGATAATTATAACATTCCGAGCTATTTTAGAAGTTAATATTGAGATTACCCAAAATTACGGCATTTAGCAATAATTCCTCCAATTTGTCACAAAATGATAGAAAAACGGTAGTCATAAATGAAAGAGAAAACATTTTTTTCTAAATCAATATCAAATCAGCCGACAGCAGGTTAATATAGTGAAGTGAGCAATTTAGCAGACCAATAGCTTGTCACGTTGTAAGTGATTATGTACCTATTATAAGTTCATTTCATATAGCTACCACTTACAGTTTGTCTAGAAATAAATAATTAATTTGTGATTAATTAATAAAAAAAAATGCTTATCGAAGTTTGATTTGATTCGTTTGAAATCCCGTGTAGAGTTTGGTCAGCTGATGTTATCTCGTGGCGGTATGGAAGCTGCGGCGTCAATATAAAAGTTTTCCTGATGAGGAAGTGTGCCGGAATTAAGAGTCCGTCATCTTCTGGATAGTTTGAGAATGGTGCTAGTGGCCAAAAAGTGTGAAAGTTCCTCAAAAGTTAAATTAAGATTTCGATTTCGTATGATTTCTTCTTAAAAGCCTAGAAATGATTCTTTCATTTTGAATTAGGGTGTTTGGAGAATCAAGTTTGATTTTCTATAGGGGAGGGATGTAAAAAGTATTTTGCATCATCTTTTCATGAACACAACTACTACCGCTTTTCGAGTGAAGAAATCATGAGCAGAAATATTATCCACGTCAGTACAGGATTCCTAGAATTGGAAAAGATTCTGCCACAAAAAAGTAATCAAAACATGCTTTAATACCAGACAAAGACTTTAATTTAACAAAACGAGAAGAATTTCAATACTAATATAATATGGAACACTGAACTAATTAAAAATAACTTGAACTCATTACATATTGGTAGCCTTACAAACCCTGAGTGGGTATTTAGTTACGCCACTGCATAAATCATACCTGCCTCGTATAAAATTAAATCTATATATCTTGGTGTTTTTAGATCCACGCAATTAATTTTAAAGATTTAACAAAAAAAGAAAATTTTAGAAAACAAATTCGTATAAATACAATAAATAAGGACACAATTTATTAAGAATAAGATCATCATTCATTCGACTATCCTTTTTGTGTTGGATTTTATATACATTTACGTGTATTGTTGTCACACAAAATGTAACCGTAACAACAATGTAATTCCTATTGTGGTGGATTCTTTTTTTTTACTTTATAAAACCGGACATAGGTTAAAACAAAATATTCGTCTTCCTTTTAATCAAAGATAAACGATGTACGATAAAGAAAATGGGGTGATTTATTATGCTTCGGAAAATGACTCAAATTTTGGTTTATTGATTTGGTAAACAATTATGGGATAGTAGTATACGCATAGAATACAAGTACAAGATATGTGGGTTAATGTGAATGCGTTACTTTTTTTGAAGAATTCTTACAATTCAGTCATATAGTAGGCTGGTTTCAAATTGATTTAAATATTGTTGGCGAAAAGTCAGTTGTGGGAAGCATATGTGGGATTATTAAATCAACAATTTTTACCTTCCCACATAATGCTATGCTAACATTTAGTTTTAACATAATTTTGCGAACGGATTAAAAATGTTATGTTCGCCCAATGACTAAGCTTTTTTTCACTTGAATAATGCTTTTAAAAAGAGATACTCAACGAGAATTATATACGAAAACAAAACGTTGTTTTCGTTGTCAATAAAACGTTGTCAATAAAATCCTATTAAAATTAAAAATCTGGAAGAAACTATCTTGAGTTTACTTTGATCCAATTGATTTAGACAGTCCTCGGTATATAAGCCATATATACATATTCTTTAGCTTTATATTGATGTATAGATCTTTTGGAGGTATTACTAGTCAACCCCATTAATCAATACAGTCTTATTTTTTCAATGGTTCTCCTTATATTTATGATTTTCTTTTGTTTTCCAAAATTGTACTCAATTTTCACTGAGGACATGCGCAGAACGAACACAAATAAGTTTCAGTAGGACAATAATTTTGTAAATATATATATAAGCCCTCAGAAAATAGTCCAATGGTGTCAAATCGCAGCTTCTTGCCGGCCAATTGACATCACCATTTCGGCTAATTAAACGGTCTTCAAACGTTTGACGCAATAAATCGATTGTGGCATGAGATGTGTGGCAAATTGCACCATCCTGTTGAAACCAAACATCGTTTACATCAATACCATGAAGAGCGGGCGCAAAAAAATCGGTTATCATGGTGTGATAGGTGTCTCCATTGACCGTAATGGTTACGTCGTCCTCATTTTGAAAGGAATATGGGCCAATGATGCCTCCGCTCTACAAGCCGCACCAAACAGATACTCATAATGGGTGCATTGGCTTCTGTAAGACCACGTGTGGGTTATCTGAGCCCCAAATTCGGCAATTTTGCTTATTAACGTACCCACCAAGATGAAAATGAGCTTCATCCGAAAAGATTATTTTTTTTTGCAAAATCGACATCATCATGCAGTTTCTCGTTGGTCCATCTAGCGAAGTGAAAACGAAGCAGATGGACATGTGGCTACTTTGTTACTTTGTAAGGCGTCATACCGAGATCTTTTAACAACTTTAATAATAAACTTGTGTATACCGGGCACTATTGGTCTTTCTCTGCGCCCAAATTTTGCACGACATTTTCGTGCAATTTCCGACCAATTGTCTTTGTTTTGGAAATAAATTTTCAATAAATCCCAACGTTGCTCAAGCGTAACTCGATTTAATTCGTTCAGTGGAGATAATATACTGAATTTTGTGACAGAATAGAATGACATAAGTATTGCCAGAACCAAAATAACCGGTGGTTCAAATTTAAACCGATAGATGACCCACTCTTTACAACTTTTATCCTTATAACACTTAAAAATAATGTCAAATTCGAACAATTTATGCTGTTAAAAAATCGATCTATAGTTGAAAACTTTGAAAACTTTCCTTGTTCTATCATGTTCATTCGTCTTGGTTTCAAATACACTACCTTATCCCCCTTTAATCTAACTCCCACTTTGTACGTACCTCACAGCTCCTTACGTACTATTTTCCTTTATGTAATTCCTCACAAAAATCTCCTCTATATTCTTCTTCTCCATTCGAGTTGCCACTCATTACCTTTTTCTCTATTTCTATCATACAAATATCTAGCTATTTCCTTTACTCTTTTCTTTGTACCCATCTTTTCTATTTGTCCTACATTCTGACTTAACTCCTTTAATTCAACATGTCTCGCACTCTCACCACATTACTGTCTAAAAATCCCATTTCAATATAAGATCATTTGTCTTTGTCACATCTGGCACCACAAATAAATCAGCCTCGTATTTGTTCCCTCCTATAAACACGTTATAGCTTCTACTTGGCATATTGTCTTAAGTTTAGGCCCATTTATTCCCCCAAATTCCCGTTTATCCCTCCATTTTACCAATATATTTCCCTTTCCCAATTTGTTGGTTTTGATCGCGCTTGCCGCACTTCCAGTATCTATTATGATGTGCCTCTGTTTCTACCTCCGGTGTCACTTCGACCCTCTCATGCACCAACAATCTTCCGAACTTGGTCTTGATTATACTTATGTCTGTACTCCTTCCACGACCCTGCAGACATATAAAGCATTTTCACATACATAGCACTTCATCGTTGCTCGGTCCATATCTTGACTACCTTTTATTTCTCAAATCCCTCTTTAGATTAGGTTTGCTGTGAAGATAGAGTTTAACCAATTTTTATTTAAACGTGGTGTTGCATAAAATAAATATGTTATTTATTTCTGAATTTATTTTATTCTAAAATTAACTGAAACAGAAATTTAATTCACAATATGGTTTGGTTCATTCCTTGAGGATAACGCCAACATACACACAAATACAATTACAATATTTAAATATTACAAAGATTGATTTATGCAAAAATGTTGTGGGATATATCTTGTGTTGTTGGATAGGATGCCTCAAAATTCATTCGAGAAGTAATTTCGATAGCAAATACAGGTTTTTAATTATTAATTTTTTTTATTGATTTCATGGCTAAGCACACACTCTTTAGCCGACATTTTTCATGATCGTCCGCACCAAACAGTGACACGAAGTGGATGCATACTACAATTGCGACAATTTTCACGATTAAGGAAACAATCATCAATAGATAAAAATGAGTCTTTTCACCCAAAATGCTTTTGTTTCAAAACAAAGAACTGTCACGCTGTCTTTTTTCCGTTGGCAACGCTTTACCGAACAAATGTCGCAATATTCTAATCTTGTGGCAGTTTTAGACACCCTATATCCTATATATATATATATATATATATATATATATATATATATATATATATATATATATATATATATATATATATATATATATATATATATATATAATTTTATTTGTGTTTATTAAAACCTTTGATTGATTCTAAAATATATTCGAGTATCACTCTATTAAAAGCTCTAAAAAAATTAATAATAATAAATATGAATTCATGACTGTTGTCTAACTCTGTTAGTAACGTAAAGTTGGTTAAAAGCAAAAAAAAAATAAATACAAAAAAAAATATATTCTACTATACAACCTACCTATACCCACATGTTAAAAATAGATATGTACATTATATTTTCCTCTATATCCTATCCATTTTAATAATAGATTTTCCAGAGTTTTACAATCCGTGTCTAGGAAATTTATTTAATCTCGTTTCGTTGATCTTCGAATTTGACGATATCGTTACGTGATAGCAAAAGAATTTATATATTATGATTATTAAATCCCTACGAAATCATAAGAGATTATGGTTGAATTACGTTTTGTTTTTATATTATACTCCAGCAACAAATCGTAAAGGAAATATCAAAAGAAAATTTAAAAAAATAAATAAAATAAAAATCTTGCACTCGAAAGAAAAAAAAAAAAAAAAGATTATGAATGGTTTTCCTTTTTCATTTATCTTGAATACTTTTTTGATGTTATTTTAAAGAATCGCAAAATGTTACGAAGGTGGTAGTTTAATATCAATGCAATAGTATATATGTTTATTCGTATATGTATGTGTTTATGTACACACAACAATACCATAATATTATTTGAATGAGCGGTTTTTGAATTTTCCATATAAATATACGAATCCTTCTACTCAATGAAAATTATGTGTTTTTGGAATAATATTATGAGGAAGAAAACTGGTTATTTTGATTTGTATTTGTGTATTGTGCTGTTCACCTTCCCGCACTTATGATAAAGCGTCGAGAGAAAAATGCAAACAGATTTTCTATTTTGCTTTTTTGCTTATGTTGAGCATGCTTTCGAAAATTAGGGCTTTCTAAAGCATCATTAATGTTGTCTGTGTTTGTTATAATTTTATTCGTAAATATTCTATTCTATTTGCTAATTAAAAATTAAGTTCAATTACACCTACTCGTTTACATACATTACGAATTATTTGAACTTAATGATATATATAAGCTTTCATATAATCGGTATTTTCTTTTACATTTTTTCGGAGAAATACACTGATAATGATATCACATGCCACTCACAAATCGTGTTTTGTTGTTTTTACTCGATTCAGTAGAACATTTTTATTCCTAACGTTTTAGTTTGTTTTGAGCTTTCGCGCAAGTTGGGAAATATTTATAAAAAATATGGAAAAAATTTTATTTTCTTTACGTCTTTGAAAATGTCATGTTCAGTAATCAAATATATTCGGAAAATTCTTAATTTTAATTTTTCCGTTTTTGTGAAATTCGTGATTTGAATATTAAATTTAATGAGTGTATTAGAATCAAATTTATTTTGGTGGAGTGAGAAAGTGATAAATTTTTATGTGCAAGTTGCAAAGATTAAATTAAATTTAATTTAAGCTTTATGTGGATATAAAGAGAGACATAAAATTTGAAAATGTAATACATTTTTAAATTATTTCGTTTAGAAAATCTATCTAATAAAACGTTAAAAATAATCGTTAAAAAAGGATATAACATTTTTATGTTATTATAGAAACAATTGTCATAAAAATTAAAATGTATAGATTTTAATTGATGTTCTACTGGTATATAATAAACACCTTATTATTGTTTTGTCCTATAAAAAAAACATATCTATGAATAAAATGTTCCCCCAAAAAATCATAATGGATTATTAATTAATCATTCATACGTTTTAATGTTTTTTATGTCAATTTAAATTTGGACGTGTGAATTCGTTATACGGTTTGGAGTGATAAAATTAGCTTCCACTTTCTATCTACTATATGTCTATATATTTATGTATGTATGTAAAAATATTATATTTATACATATTCTAACGATCTAATCTTTAAACAAAAAATTTCATTACAAATTATCTTTTTTCTTTTCGAATGAAAAACTTAAAATAAAGATTTTCAAAGTAAAATAAAAATTACTTTTGCCTATATTCCATGCTAAACATTTCACAAGTTTCCATCCAATTAAAAATAATTAAATAAATTTTTTTGTATCTTAATTTTTCATACGACAAGTAAAATAAAATTAAAATCTTCTTTACATTTTCTTGTCTTGTGATCTATAATAATTTTTCTATTCTAAAGCACCACAATATTTTTCTATCAGTTTATCTATATATATTTGTGTACTTGTTACGGGTGGTTTTTGTTGTAAAAAATACAAAATCATAATCTAATTACAAAAAAATGTTGAAACATCTTGAAATTTGTTAACAAGACAAATTATTCGATCTTTACATAAAATGTTTAGGAAAATAATTGTCGTGTAAATAGTGATTAGAGATATTGTTTAATGGACTGATTACTTATATTTTTTAATGAATGAATTTTATTAAGATTATATCGTATATCGATCGGTTTATGTGTGTTTTTATGGTATATGTAATCCTTAGTCATTTAGAGATTAATGGTCTAGAACTTATAGACGATGTTGTCGAATTATCGATGTACGAACTAATTCTTTGTTTTTGTTATTTATGTACATAATCCTCTTTACGTTAAAGTTACTTGTGTATCTTTAACCCTTTCATGGTTACTTATATTTTCTTAGTAAAAAAATTATTTTATGTTGTGTTGAGTCGAAAAATTCGGCATTTTTCAGTTTTCTAAAATTTCTAAAAAACGTTCTAAACAGGTGGCTAATAAAGTATACCATACGATTGGATTTAGTGATTCAAACGAAGATTTTTTTACTTGTACTACTTAGCATAGATATAGGCGCCTTAGTCTGCGCTAACATATATTGAGTAACATTTTTTGCCGCTAGTTGCCATAACATATTATTTATACTTAGGTTCGGCACTTCCATATGTGCAGATGGTGCCATGTACATTTCATTCTCCTAGTTTAATACTTACAGACGCAGTTCAACGCTCGGCACAAACTCTACAGTTTTTGATATTTTATTTATATTTTATGCTAATTCAGCTCTTAGGTAGAAAATTTAACTTAACTTAACGGAAATCTGTTAAAAGAACAGTTAAGAATTACTAAAATTCCAATAATTTTTCAATTTATACGACATTGATAATTTTCGTTAATTTAGTTTCGTTAAGTTCGATTTCGATCAAGATCACTGTTGTCAGAATGGTATAAATAGATAACGTATCTCGCTGTGCAAGACTTTTTAACAAAATTGCTAGCAATATATCATAATAATTCAGCAAAGTTTGTACAACCTTGCTAAACATTTATTATCTACTACAAAAATCTTTTATGATTTTATAATTATTTTTTTAGCTTTTTAAGTTTAACCTGTCAATTGAATAAATCATTTCAGTTTAAATTTCTTAAATTGTTGCTATAAAATGAAATATGAAAGTTGTTTCGTTAAGTTTTTACATGTTTAATTAAAGTGTTAATTTACAGTGATATTTTAAATTGCATCAATAGCTTCATAAACAGGTTTAAATTAGTTATTTAAACTTATTCTTAACGCGTTTTAAAACTTATCAGCTTTAGTTTGTGTTTTGTATTTTTCATACCAACAGCTATTATATTTTAAGTGGTGGAAACTTTACCAGCTCCAATAATATTTGGCTACTAAACGGTGATTTTGCACCTTTAACTAAATATACATGAAATGTAAAAAGTGATTTGGACCCATAACTCGTTAATTTACTTTCAAAAACTTGTAAGATGCATTTTTAAAAGGCTTCGTTAAATACTCGTTAAGTTATTTGAGTACAATTTAATTAATTTTAATTGGTTTGTTTTTAAATAACGTTATAATTAAAATTAAAAAAATTAGTCGTTGGTTCGTTCAACTAAAAAAGTTTCTACAAGTAAACTTAACGAAAAAGTGTTTTTTGGAAGAAACACATTGAATGATTTAAATAAATTACTAATGATATAAATAGGCTTTGATTTAACTATATTAGTTGAATTGCTAATTTTCTATAGGTTATTTTCGTTAAGTTCATTTTTGAATCGTTTTAGCTTTTTGATCCAAAACGAAAAAAGTTTAAATATATTAATATCACACTGATATGGGGTTTGATACTACAATTGTTAATTCATCTTAAATTTGGTCTCCCGAGTAATAAAAGTTTAAGGTGAAAATCTGTCAAATAATTGGCAATGCCTTGAACTAAATTACTTGAAGTTTAAAATTGTTTCGATCAATAATTTTAATTAACCTTTAAAAACTTTTAATACTCGTTAATTTGTTTGAGCAGTTTTTATTTGTCAATTTTTGAAAAACGTATAGTCAAAATAAAAAAACATTTTGTTGGATCGTTAAACTGAAAATTTTCATTAAGTAAAAATGTGTTAAAAAAACAAAAACAGAATAAAATTTCTAAGACGCTAATAAATTTTGAATTAAGTATAGATTAAATCGATAATTTTCGTTAAGTTGCAAGGTCCCGCAAACTATTCACAAAAAACATTCAATTTGCATAACTGCATCTGTTAAGTGTTAACATGCTACACTCGACCAAATTATTTTTTAATAGTATAAGAAGGGATTAAGGCTTTTCAGGGCGCACTTTTTGCAAATTAAACCAGGTAAAAACTAATATAGTGCCGGCACTGTTTATACTGTCAAAACAAATTGTAAGCTGTAATTCGTATGTGCTGTTTTTTGAAAGCGAAATTTGTAATTTATTTTAAATGTTTGAAAATATGATATTTTCACAATAATTGATTTTTTATATCAGCATGGTGTTCCATATACGAGTAGTAAGATACTGCATCATAAATGATACAAGAATACTATTTTATGGTAATGTATAGAGTATCGTATCAATAAATTACAATTTAAAGCAGACAAATTTTACAAATATTGGACGATTAAGATGTATGTTATATTCTTTATATTCTAAAATTTTAGTCACTTGTAGCTTAACTCCGTGTTCTGGATAAAAAATTTGAAGTTAGGTTTTAGTTTTAACTCACCTGCTGTTTTTATTTTAATTGAAAAACTTGCTATTCCCTTAATTATATTTTGCATATGCAGTGCTGCCATCTATAAAATTAGTAGTTTACAAAATAAAATTAGCAAAATAACCATATGTATTTATTTGAAATGTATCATTATATATTGAAATGTATCATAATGCACTTGCATTTAAGGGTTAATACATTTTCTGTAAAGTATTTAGGTAAACGTTGAGATTTATTTAACTTTTAATTCTTATACTTGTTTTAATTGTTTTTATATAAAATAATAAAATAAAAAGTCTAAATGCTCCGTATATATTCTAATATGTACCCATTTATTTAGCCCTTCAAGCTTGTTGAGCGACATATATGGAATAGTCTAAAGTTGATTTTATTAGTTATAAATTATAATACAGTGCTTTACACCTACTCAAAAATTCAAATTCTGAGAAAATTGAAGAAAGAAATGAAAATGCTTTTGTCATCAAATGTTTATACGAAAAGAATTGCTTTTAAAATTGTTTGTATATTGTTGAACAAATTTATTCGATTATGTGTATTGAATCCTTTGGAAAAAAACCAAACTTTAAAATTAAAGTTGAATTTTTGAAACTAAATATAGAAAAATGAACAACAACATATAGCAAAAATCTACATTACTTAGCCTATAGTTAAGCATCTCGCTAAACATATGTTTGATGCTGTCGTTAGTTTAAGTAAACTATAAGAAAAATCATATTTGAGTAACTCTAACCTATTTAATTGTGAAACAAATAATTTCTTAAATCAAACTATTTTTACTTAAATTTGGAATATTATTTTTGTTGATTTAATTTTTTTTGGTAGTTTACAAAATGTGAAAACGTCGTTGCTGGCATGTATTGGACAAGTGCTTTTAAATTTTTAAATCTGATATGAGATCTTGGAAACCCAAATAGGCTAGAGTTTTGCCAAACCCAAATAAACTTAATGTGAAACTAGTACGGTTTGGTTAGGTTCTATCTGTTTTTAAATTTTTACTTTTTAATGCGTAAAATACCTAGTGTATTGAATTTAGTTTAGTTTAATCCGAGTCAGCGTCGCTGATGTTTTTTCAACAAAACCTCAACACATTTTTACCTTGGTGTATATATGGAAACAAAGTTATAGTTAAGTACATAACTCCATGTACTCCCATAAACATAAACCAGAAAAAAATAAATTTATACGAATAAGTCTCTATCATTCGACAAAAGATGGTGCCACCAGTAAATTATAGTCAAAATAGCCAAATGTAAAACGTCATATCGAAATGCTGCTTGCTAAGCATAAACGAAAGGGGTTTAAAGATGGTGGATTTCGATACAATTTGTATTTTTACGTATATTAAAAACAAAATATATCATAAATGTCATTCAAAATTAGCAACAAAATGACTAAATAAAATAATAACTGTTTCGTGGTAGTAAATAAAATCAAAAAAATCTAAAACTGTGAAATGCAATGTTCGATCAACAATTTTGCTCGTTAAATTGAATGTTTTGACAAATCGAAATCGAGTTAAGAATCAACATTTAACGATTTCTAAAGCTAATTGTCTACTATAGAGTTTTTTCGGTAGAGAGTAAAGCATAGAGTGTAGAAACTCTACACGTATAGCGTGTACACAATTTTAAATAGAGCTCTACAATACGCTCTACAGACTGTGTGCACTAGAGATATATTTTCTATATAGTAGAGCGGGCAGTAGAGCAACTTAGCATAACATTGGCCTTTTTTATCGATGTTAGGGCCTTAGGACGATCCGCAGCTCGAGCTAAGATTATTTTTCCATACTAATTTGACCTAAAATTTAGCTGAAAACGCGATAAAAAAATTTCACAGACAATTTCATTCACTCGTGCGCAGCTCGACGTGAAAAAATAATGGAAAATATATTTTGTCAGATTGTATAATGTATGGCACTACAAGGGATTCTCCAATATTGTCGCGTCGATTTATCTGCATCTTCGTTTCATTATGGTTTTGTTTTACGTTTACATGGCTCTATATTTTATTTTAAATACGATAATATATTTGAGCTAAAATGGAGTATAAAAAATGAAAGTGAAGAAGAGAATGACCAACAAAGGCCGACAAAACGTAAAACAAGCGAAAAAAACAAATTTAAAACGCACCAAAATCTAAAATAAAGTCTAAAAAATTTGAAAACAAAACACCATTGAAACCAAAAGAAACGTCACAAAATAAAACAAATTAGACATGTCAAAATGTATCTCTACACATTTTGTTTAGCTCAATATTTATCTGTATATTTGTGGAGACCGCATTTTAATTTACCTTACCTCTAGCTTAAAAGGGCGGTTAGATTTTGTTTAATAATTTAAACAATAGACAATCGGAAAAAACTTTATCAAGCATGTTTGATAGAGTGTAGATAAAGAGTTCTTGAAACCATAAAACAATATCGTTTACATTGTAAAGATTTTTTAGGCAATAAAACTTTCGCGTAGAGTATGAGTATAGTGCTACTGAATAACTCTACTGGGTGTATACGCTACTCTACGCAAGAGTTGTCCATATCTCTACGTACAAAACTTTATAGAATACTCGGCTTTATAGAATTATTATGGCTTGTTTCTATCAGAAACATAATTTTCTTGAAGAATTGCCAATTCGAATCTCTTTAAATCTTCAACAGTTTAAGAAAAAACTGTCTCATTTTCAAATGTAGCATTAAGATCTTAGACAATTTTTAATAATTCCAAATAATTGTTCCTTGAATTTTTTTTTATAACTTAAGTTAAATTAGAGTCATGGCTCAATTACACAAAACCGTTTGATTTTGTTTCCGTTGCACATTTCAACTAAGCTTTTAGCTAAGCTAAGCGACGTGAAATATGTTATCGCTAATAGGTTGTATATTACATATTTAAATGGATCGTTGCACACTTGAGCTAAGCTTTGCGAGATATATTTTGTGTTTCGAGCGATGAAAACTAACTTAGCTCGAGTTTTAATTCCCTAAAAGTCAAAACATGAGCGTCAACGAATAAATACAAATTACGACAGCGATATCGCTGTTGTAAACATAACAAACAAAAGCGTCAGCGTATCGCGACATAAAAATAACAATAAAAAAATGTAAAACGTGGCTTTTAACCCATTTTATTAAAAAGCCAACTCAAAAAGATAAAAAACAGTTGGCAACATTGTTTCGTTAGCGATAAAATTAGAAATAAAAAATCGTCGTTGTTACCGTCGATCGTTTTGTTAGCATAATATGCTTTTTGAGTTTTTAATTTGGCTGTCGTCGACGCTCGTCGTTGTAGCTCTGGTTATGTTTCTACCTTTACTAATGTCAGCGATATCGCTCACACGTACATTGAAATGTTTTTATAAAATCAAAACCTACTATGTTAAAATAAAATCTGTGTTTTTAACATTGAATGAGCGATGTTATAGTTGAAATGTGCAATGTAATAAACTAAGCGAGCTATAATAAGCTATGCTGAAATATTTTAATCGCTTAGATTAGCTGAAATGTGTAACGGGCCTAAGAACGTCATAAGACCTTTTTTGCGTTTTTTCCCTTAAAGTTATAATTGGTAACTTTAGTGTTAATTTTAAATTTAATTTATTTGATTGGCTGATATCATTCTATAAATATAGAAGCTACTAAACTTTACACAAAAAAAATGTTGTTCTAATTTTCCATTTTTATTTCACAAATGTTGAACAATCAAAATACGAAATCCATTCGTAACAGCTTTTATTTTGGTGATATTTTATTTTTAAAAGAACACAAAACGTATTTTAGTACACCATTTAAAGAGTTTATATCGATTTAGAATAAATTTGCATTCAAATGGAATAATATGAATGTAGATACTCGTTTAATACAGTGCGATAAACTAAATATAGCATGCAGTTTATATAGATTTCTTTTAAATGCTCGACTGTAATTAGAGCAAATATAAAATTTAAAGCCAAAGTATTTTAAGTAATTAATATTTTCGTTTAATTCAAATTTATGTTTGAACTAGGACAGACATATGGCAATTGAAATGTATACATTTATAATATAGACAATATTATTAAATATCAAACGGAAATATTTTATGTAAATTTAACTATTTTGAACTACATTAAAATAAGAGATGCAATGTCATTTTGTGGCTGGTGTTTATTGAAGCATAAACGTTCGGATAGCCAAAAAGTTAAAACGAAGGCTATGAAAACTAAAAAAAATACAAAAAGTGGTAGTGATACAAATGTGAATATTGATAGTATAAGTACAAGTAGTAATAATGTGATAATTAATTTAAGTGAACAGTGTAATGTTAGTGTAAAATGTTCAGAGGTAAACGATTGTAAGTATATAAAAAAGTTGTTTTTGTTTTTTATAATAAAATTATATTTTATGAATTGAGATAAAAATTATGCAGAATTTTCCTAGAAATGGTTCGTATATACGAGAAGGAGTTTTCCCACTGCGATAATTTGTATACACGTTTACCGAGGCATAATAATAAAATGATTTATAACAGGAAAAATATTTTTAGTTGGGCGGGTACAAGGATGTATTCATTTTTACAATACACTTGTACAGGAAAGGTACAGGACGTATACAAATTTTTGTTTTTCAGATATACTCGTACCAGTTCTTCTCAATCTACATGTTTTAATGATAAAAGTCTATATCAAATTTTTTCAACCAATTTTCATTTTCTGAATGTTACATTTTTTGCTATAGATCCACCGAGTCTATTAATATATACTCATATTTATATGTATGAATATATATATATATATATATATATATATATATATATATATATATATATATATATATATATATATATATATATATATAACCCTTGGTTATATGCTGCTTTTTCTATTTTTCTTTTTATTGATCTTTTCACATAAAACAAAAGCTTTTAAAAAGAAATAATTGATTTAAAAAAGTTATTTATTGTTGAACTTCATCATCTTCGAGATAAGAAAAGTTACATGTGTGTGCACACAGCTTAAAAGCAAACAAAAAGAGTTATAATCGAACCAAACTAGTCGATAATGTAAACGTGTGTACATAAGTTTGATTTCGATTTTACTTTTGTAGATGGGAAAATTTGAAAAATAAACATAAATCTTAAATGGAAAATTACATTTATCACACCGACGTCTTGAGATATTTTTAGTTCTTTAGCTTGTAATATTTTCACAAATATTGAACTAATTTAGTTTTTAGTGGCCGATTTATATGATATTGGTTGCTAGCTCTAAACCTGTTAATTAATTGATAAAATGTTACCCTTAATTTATCGAGCTTGTAATGTTAATTTATCGAGCTTGTAATGTTGTACTCTTTACACTGGGCTTACGATTGTAAACTGGCCCAATTATTTATTTATTGCATCTTTATCGTGGCATTTGAAACAATTACAGGGGCATTTTGAGTGTTGCTGGCATATAGGGTCTTAATATTTCTCGCAGTAGTATCAAGAGCGGGTCGTATGCGTAACCGGCAATCTCGTCGTTTTCCCTAGCCATCAGCACCGCTGGTACTAGCTACAATTGGTGTTGTTGGCTGCAAAAACTGAATGTATAACTTAAATTGAACTGATAAATATTTGAATTTTGAACTCTTACCAATAATGTGCCTAATCTGCTTCTATTGCTGTGTTGCATATTTTGTGGTTCACACCAGCTACTACAAGAATACCAATTATTGGATTTAGTTCAACCTCCGTTAGCGCCTTTTACATGTTTAGCTTTTTGCCTGGATTTTTGTTATCGTGCTATTAGCATACCGATTTGTTTGCCTAAGGATAATAAACACAATGTTTAGCGTAAAAACATATTGAATACTTTGATAGGTCCGGAATTAGTATGAACAGGGCCCCCAGTGAACCGCATTACGTTATGAATACGTATACGTTTAGGTGGAAGTGGCTTTTATCCCATGTTGTTCCGTCTTTTCCGAAAAAAATTTGTATTCATTTTAGCCAATGTTTCCTGTTGCTATACTACTATCTAAATTTCAACTTTCGATTATACTTCGTTGTCTTTATCATCACTGTCATACTCCGGTTGTAGCTCTAGTTTAATGTCTGATGCATCGTCCTCATTTGGCAAATAATCTAAATCTTGATATTCATCGTCTTCGATCACAAAATGGACATCGTCATATCATTTGCCAAAGATGTCACAACTCTTTCATAAAATGTAGGATTCAACCTCTTCCACATGGTCGACAAATTGGTTCATTTTTCTTTTTACAAAAATCGTTATATAATAAACATTTTAGTTTTTTCTTATTGAACCACAAAATGGGAAATAACTCAATTATAATGGAAACTAATTAAGTTGGCTTTCCACATAATGAAATATTTACTGTCAGTATTTTTTTACTGTGAAACCAGAAAGAGAAATAAAATCCTAAATTACATTAGAGTGACAAAGACAATCGTTTTTGTTTTTTTTGCTGTAACAAAAAAATAACAAAATAAAACAAAAAACAAAAAACGATTGTCTTTGTCACTCTAATAATTTAGAATTTTTTTTTCTCCTTCTGGTTTCATAGTAAAAAAATACTGACAGTAAGTGTTTTATTTTGGATAGACGATTTTATTCTCATTTTAAAATATGGGTCCTTATTTTATTTATACGGTGTTATATATATTTTTTTTTATTAGTAATTCAAATTTGTTATCGCTGGTTGGGAAATCACGAAGAGCCAACTCCTCGCTCAATCATTTATTTGTTAACTTGTCCATAATCATTTTTAAATATTCACAATCCCATCGCTTTCATTAATTGTTACGTTTTTGCCTATTTCCGGTTCGTCTCACTCAATTGGGAATAAATTCAACTGATATTTTTTGTCCACACCACGTCAAAACTAAACACATAAATCAAAACAGTGTCCACTTCAAACACTGTTTAGTTTCAAACACAATAATTCCACAATTAGCCGCTTGCACTAGCTGGGCTAAGACACTAATCTTAATTTTTTCACATTTAAAATACAACTCAACTTAACTTACGACTATACGTCGCTTAAATACCAAAATTACATGTATCTATATTTCATTTTTCTCTTCGAGATGCCATTACGCTATTCTTTTGTTTTTCTATTAACATATTTGCTTAATTTCTGATAATTATAATTCTACTTCATAGATGTCTCTATAGGTATAATTCTAGAGACATTTTAATAATATCTCAAAAAAGTGCAGCCACTTATATTATTGTTTGCGACATTAATATAATTTGAAAATTTCGATTTTACTATAATATTATGGCACATAAACATTAAAATATAAACAAGCATAAATGCATAATATTGCACAAACAAACTGCAAATATAAAAATCCTTAATGAACAATTATGTTCGTAGTGAAGGTAATAAATACCAAAATCTAATAGTTCAGGCATACTTTTAAACCACATTCACTGTAAACGGTATAAAATCATAGTTTTATCTCTATTTATGGTAGATGGAACTATATAAAATAATTTGTATAAGGTTAGTGCATTAAATTGGGAACACACCAGAGGCCTGTTTTATTAGTAGATATGGGATCTACAAAGCATGATTATCAAACTATTATCATCAGTGTTTTACTCAATCGGTAGGGAACCAATGATAAAAATAACTGAATGATGCTTCCAACCGTAAAAGCTTAAATTAATCACTAAAATATTTCATTAAATATGGTCTACTTGCTATAAATACTTAATATAGTCACCAATAGTTATATCCACTAACGAATTAATTAATATGCAGTGTTATTCAAGATTAGATTAGATCTTTATAACAAAAATTTTGTTTTTGATAACAAATGTAGAGACGCAATATGTTTGGCCGGTTTAGATCATAGGTCAAAAAATGCAGCTACATTAATTTCACAAAAATAATTAATTATTACTTTTGGTTTTGACCAAAATATCGGTTGTTTTTTTACAAAGGGAAATATTTTAATTTTTTTTTATGTATGTGTATTGAAATTCTATGTACATATTAGAATCATAAATTTAAATATTTGAATTTTAACGTTGATTTTTTTCATAAAAATTTATTGTAAATGGTTGCAAATCTAAAATGGTTAAAGTTTAATAAAAAATAAATGGCTATTAGTGTTTTAAAGAAATAAATAACTTAAATTTAAATTTGAATCGCAACCAAAATACATGATAATGACATTTTTCAAATAAATGAAGGGTTGTCCATAAAATTTCCTAGAGGAAATTTTATATTTTAGTACCAATACCAATGTAAAAAAAACAACAGCAAAATTTCTCTTCATTAGTACAAATCGGTTATTTTTTGTTTGCATGTGTAGGTAATACATTTTGTGTTGAAACGCAACTTTTTTGAAAATGTATACTACCCGTGTGAGGTGCGATGTAAAAAAACCAACCAACTTTATGGTGGAAATGTGCACTTAACAAATAAAGTTAACTGCTTGACGTAATATGGCGGAAGAATGAAAAATCTAAATTAACAGTGCTGCAAAACAAAATGTTTTGGTTGATTGGTGCCGTTATTATTCACCAAGATTTATTTACCGTTTTAAATTTTTTATTCAACTACATATCGTCTATTGCAGTGATTCACCAGTTAGTTCTGCTAGTTTGTCAAAATGAAAAGTTTTTTACAATATTTTTGAATCCTATCATCCATGCGAAAAGTTTGTTGTTCATCAAAACATATTGTATTATCTAGAACTACTGTCGAGTAACATATATACGCACATATTGCAAAAAAACGATATTTTAAGGATACAATGACTTGTAATAAAATAAGCTGATATATAGGATAAAAGCATAATATTATAGATAAAACAAGACACAATTTGCCCTAAATTTTATTTTTAGTAAAACGATAGTTGAACCATTATTTGTATTTTATGTAATTTAGCTTCACAAGCTTTCTATTTTTTTTTTTTTTTTTTTGTATACATAAATACAAATAGCAGATGGTTTTGGTTGTAGTCAATTTCATTCGGTTCGTTTTGCTTTAATTTCATTACGATTTTTATGAGAACAAAAACAACTTTTATGAAAAAAAGCACAAAAAAAAATCGTCTTATTTTAGAGCCCGATAAGATATTGTAACAAAAAATTGAAACACATTATTATTATGTAACAACAATGATGCTGAAAAATTATATTAAGAAGCTTATCAATTTTTTTTTAATACATATATACATTATACATATACTGTAAAGGGTTTTCCATTTTTAATATTCGAATTTTGAAATTTAATAGAAACAATTGAAGTGGAATTTGGAAAAAGTTTAACTGTCTATTAAACTTTTTAGGCTTTAAGAAAAAATAAACACATACAGTTATACAGTAATCTTAAAACTTTACAGATGCGAACATTCCAATTAGAAAACCTTTGGTATTTATGTGATTATACTCGTATGTGCTTCTCATATTTAAGTTATGTTCAGAATTCAACAGGTTGAAATCGTATATATTTTTAGCGTAATATTTTTTGTATATCTTACACATTTTGAAATGGTCGCATTCTCGCACCTAAATAGCTCGATATATTGTAATCAAATGATTTTTTGTTGATTGAAAATTGAAATATTCCAAAAACTAAAAATCAACTTCTTGAAAACCAAACGACAAAATCAAATACGGTATCTTCAGAAATTGGAAAACTAATACGTATATAGATGTATATACGGAAAATATAATTTTTTTTTACCTGCAATTTTCGATGTTTTCATATTTTCCTATATTTATTTATACGTATTTTAATGGAATTTCGTTTTGTTGTTGTTGTCGTATATTGTTATTATAGGACTATAAGGGAAATCATTTTTTCCCATATACATATACCGAATATGAAAACAAGTTTTTGAAAGCTTGTTATTAAACTTTTGAATATAAAATTATTATTATTAATAAAAATTTTATTTATTTAGGACTTTTTTATTTTTGGACTGGTGAGAAAAGTTTTGTATGAAATATGTCATTACAACATGTTAAATGGAAAAAATGAAAATTCTGCTATTTATCGACGACAAATATTTATAAATATTTCAGGAATGGAATTTATTTTATCATTCGGTCGATATAGACTTTTAAAATGAATATACAACCTTCAATATCCAATTAAGTTAACCATTGCAGGTGCAAATTATTTTAATAACATAAACGTAATTTGCATATTCGTATGAAAAAAATTATACCAAAAGTAGCTCGAAAACTATAAATATGAAACAAAAAGTTGTTGGTAGATAGGAAATTTCCTATCAGGAATCAATATCTATATCAGGATACGTAGAATGAAGTGAGCACTTGTATGTCTTGTAAGGTACTTATAAACGAGCATTAAATCCTTATGCTGTGTATATCCTTATGCTATATTTAAAGCTTTTCGCTTTAGTTGTCAATGTTTGTGTATATGTACGAATATATACGAGAATTTGCAGGTTATTGCTCTGCAACAGAATTTGTGTCTCAAATGTACAAGAGTCGAATGTCTAAGATAACTGAATCTCGATTTACGTAAAATTAATGAATACTCTATTTACGACACTAAGCCTCCTGCAAAGCACATGGTGGCACAACTCTATTGCAGGTTAAAAGAAGATTAAAAGCCTAACTTCCGAAATATGGGAAAGAACATATTCAATCAACGAGCATCTGCTTATAGGAATGGATTGGATACTGTGAAATTGCAGCAGCATATCAACAGTATTATAGGCCAAAGGTGGCCGTTTACTGAGATCTTTTACAAGATTTTTCAGACCATACTTTTTTTTACAATTGGTGATCTAATCTTTTACAATTGGTAACCATCACTATACGACCAGTGACCAGAGCAGCAATATATACTGCGCTTCACAATATGCAATAAAAAACTACCGTTCTTGGATTAGTTTAGTCAGCTGGGCAGTAAATTTTTCGCTGGGATGATTATAATGCATTGATTACAAAGCCAAACAAGCCCATTGGGAATCAACGTTAGCAACATCGAGAGGCTAACAATTTTTTGAAAATATGCAGTCGGTCATAAAATCAAAGTTCCTGATTGAATTGAGTTCTGTGTAACAAAAAGCATTACACGTATTATTATGCTAATGTCACCGATTGTTAAGATCAGATCTGTCATCCACCATTCACCGGTAATAGTAACCTTAAGTCCGCAACTCCAAAGCGTCTAACAAACAAGCGAACCAATTGGAATCAATATAACATAATATTCTTCTTACCGCCCAGTAAGAATGCTTCCAACGATCTCAAAGCTGTTTGAAAAGATGTTATTAACTAATCTGATACCATTATGAGAATAAACCATCAATTTGGGTTCCGAAACCAACATGGGACCAAAGAGGAAATTCATAGAATTGTAAATTCAATCAAACAAAAGCAACCATTCTTCTTGGATATTGCACAAGGCTTTTAGCAAAGTATGGAATGTTCTGAAACATTTTCTCTTAATTCCGTGGAACTACCATCTACAGTGATAATACATGGTTAAGCAAAATATTGTAACTAATTGCTTAAACGATATAAGCGCTGGTGCCTCACAAGGCAGCAAATTGGTTCATCCATATGTTCTGTGATCTTCACAGGTTCACGAATTGCTAAAACAATAATTAAAGACCATTCGAAGGCTTTACAAGGCTAAAGCGGGCTATACAAGGAAATTCGTTCTGGTTTGGTTTACCATTATATTTAAAAGGAAAAGCATCTGATTGGTTAAAAGTAACATTCCAGTTCGGAGAAGCGAATGTAGGGGAGTTATGAGCGAGACCGGTCGATCGCCGACATTAAAGTAGAGAAACTGTAAGAACAGTTAATATTCGATGGTAATTTAACCAACCAAGTGCGCCCGACATGAGATAAAAAAAAGGATGCCTAAAAGACAACGTTTATGTACATGCGTATAGTAGTTTTAAGCCTAATATACATTTTTCATTCAATTTAATGAAAGAAAATTTAGAAATAGGAATAGTCAGGCACATCTTGTAATAGTGCCATCTATGAATGACTAATACGAAATAATATCCAATTTAGATAAAAAGATAAAAATCATGACATCTTCTAATCGTTTTGTTGCCCAAGTTCTAAATAAGCTACATAACATTCATACGAACAGTTTAAGTCCGTGATTGAATGAATTGGGTGGGGAAATGAAAAATCAATAAGAAAATTCATTTGAAAAGTAACTGATTATTTTGTCATTTTGCTGTCTTATGTATTTTTTATTATGTCATTCAATTGAATTTTTCTGGTTTCACATCAAATTTTCTTCAAGTCATCAATTTTATGTACATGATATATGTTGTGCGACAGATATAGCCGATTGTTGTTGCGGAAGGATGAAGAAAATGTATTCACATTCGAAATTTATTACGAACCCACACACTTATAAATTAAATTTCAATTTATCTTATTGGGTTGTGGACTATTAAATTTGAAACAAATAAAATGGTACTCTCTTTTGTCTATATGATGTATACTAAGTTCCATTTTATCAAATTTATTTTCGTTAGAAGGGAAAATGTTAAGTAGACAAGAACCAAAAACATGCAATACATTTGGAAATTTTACTCGAATGACAATTGAAATGATATTTTATTTTCGTCCTCAACGGTGTTATCTGCATTAGATAAAAAATGAAATATAAATTACGTTATATGTAGGTTAAAGACACTTGCTTTATATAATACATGTATATATGTAGAAACTAGTATATAAGTCGCGAGGCGTGACTTTTTGAAATAGGGAAGAAATCACGATCTCTCACAATATCATACTTTTGCACTATTTAACAATTAATATTATGCGACATAATCTACAGTCGTTATTAAATTATACAGCATTAGATTTTGGTTTCTACAATGTTAAAATAGAACAGCATATTATAGAACAGCATTTTATATATATATATATATATATATATATATATATATATATATATATATATATATATATATATATATGCAGCTAGTGCTGATGAAGTGCTAATTAAATGCATAAAATTTATTTACCCCTACATTGACTGTGGAACCACTCCAGAATTATACCGATTCCTAAAACAAGACTTGCAAATATCTGTCTAATCTTCGACCAATTAGTCTACTACCGGAATAAATCTGAATTCCCGTAAGTTTTTTATCAATCTGCATATCGTTCACAACCCAGTAGCTTTGCCACACATTACTGGTGACATTCGGAAAGCCGAAAGGGTTATGTCCACTCGTGTCACTCGATTTGATGATATGCAATGTATTGTAATTTCAAATGGTTCATATTGCACTAGTTATTACAACTAGTTCTAATCTGAAGAAAATTTATTGTGCGTTTCATATTAAATGCTGTGTTTGTTTTGATGCAAAATAATATAAACCGCATTTTTTTTTTTTTAGAACAAAACTACGTCTTGTATAAGAACTCGAAATTCTGTATTAAAACTTTTATTATTTGATGTTATATCAGTTTTACGCTATAACTAGAAAAAATGTGTATCTAATTTGTATGCACTTGCAAATAAAAATATGACTGCTTACAATGTCTGCTGCTGTACTTTAACATACTTTTTACCAGTTATTCTTACAATTTATTATTTTGCGTGTCTTTCATATTGCGTTTCTTTTAATCGTGTCACAAGAGCGTTCAATGTCAAAGAAGACTATATATTCAGGGGAGTGTTTCATTTGTTTTTTCGTTCATTCGGTTTTCCGATGATGATACTAATTGTGTTGATGTTGTTCGTATTTGTCGTGGTCGAAATCCTGGTTGCTCTTAAGTTTCCATTGATTGTAGGAAAGGTTCGGAAAATCATAATGATGGGGATCATAATGAATAGATTGAATTGATATACACTGTGCTATAACATTGTCCGTCTTTCTGTGTTGTGATTTTGCACTGAGTCCTACGTACGTCGGCCCATAATATTTTCCAGGTTAATGCTCTCTGCATTAACCTATGATTGCATTAGCATATGATTGTGAATTAAGAAAACTCTTGTAAAAATAACACAAAAATCTAATAGTAAGAGATGAATAATTTAACTACCAGTTTTCATATATCCCTTTATCAAAATTTTCAATTTTAATTTTACATAATATAATATCTGTCACAAATACCCTTCAAGATCTATAAAATCGTCGAGTTGAAAGATTGATATATGTATATTGTGAAAAACCATGATAAATAGTACCATCAAAATATGTTAATGATATATTACACCCCAGGTTATATCATTAGCAATAATATAACGAATTTTATTTTTTTCGTAAAATGTTTAAAAATATAAAAACGATATATGTTTACAAATTTTCACACATACTTTTGATAAAACATATTCATAAATACATAATAAATATCCATACATTTATGTGTTTGAACAAATTGATGTCAATACAAATATAAATATTTCAAGCTCACATCAATCAAAACACGTACTCATAATCTGTCAGTAAACTAACACTTTATACGCAATGTATAATGGAGCTCATCAATGATTTTATAATGGAGGAAAATGCGGAAATCGATATACTACTCGTATATAGATTTATGTTGATATTATATTAGATTTGTTCAACCTTAGGCAATTATTACTATACGGGGAGTGAACATAAAGATGTTTACTGAAAATAATTTTTCGATCAAAAATCACACCACTAGAATAAGTTGTATTGGAATAGTTTATGATGCTTAAAATCGAATTTCAATTATTTAAGTTAGACTTGCTTTTATATGTATCCTGACATAATTTTAAATTTTCTAAACAAGCCGATATTATTTTTAGTCGACTTATTATTATCTCCAGAACACACCATACCGTCACTCTTGTACACTATACCGTCACTTTCAAGAGGTGTAATGGTAATTGATGAATTACTTGTGGATTCTCTATAGAAAAAGGCAGTATACTGCCCAGAACCGGCTTGTTTATTTGTTTACATGTCCACTTGAGTGGAAATGAGCTTCACTCATAACTTATTTTTCAAAAAATATCAGATTCAGTCAAGTATGAACTGTCAATATTAATATTCGCCTAAATGGCGGCAGAATAAATTGTGTTTCTTTGGTTTGACACCCATAATGAATAATGACTAATGAGTGATTTACTCGACGAAGAAAAATGTTCTTTTGAAGACCTCAATTAAGTATTTTGTCGGTTGCTTTTAAAATTAAAATGAGCAGATGGACTATCAAAAATATAAAAGTTCCAAGAGACCTTCAGAATTTTTGATAAGTAACAAAAACTACTGCGTAGATTTGCACAAGCAAATATTTCCTTCCACCTTGTTTTAATATAGAATATATTTGTTACCCTAGCGACATCACTTTTAATTTTAACAACGGATGTTCAAGTGCTATTTACATAGCTATCATACTATATTATACCACTATGACAATAATTTTGTTTTTGTTAATCACTTGTACCTTTTGAACTCAATAAAACTCAAGAGCGTAAAACAATGAATCATCTTAATAATTTGATAATTGTATTTGAATAAAAAACGAACGAGTACTAACAAAAAAGTTGATAAAAAAAAAGACAACACTTAAAAATCATTAGACATATAAAATTCGATGAAAAAACTTCAAAAAGTTATCTTTTATGGCAACCATTATAATTATCATATTTTGCTTATTCGTTAAAAGTATTGCATATTAAATATTTGTTATATTAGTAATTTCTTTAACTTGTTTATTAGCTTTCTTTTTTTGCAGACTCTAAACCGTCTCTTATTATTGGGATTATAGCTATAGGTAACCAGGGGTGCTATTCTTGAACCATTACGAATATTTTCGGTACCGAGTTAGTGTTAAAGTATTACGAAAATCATAAAATGGTATTCTTGAAATCGGATTACGAAAATTTTCGCAACAGAACGTTACGAAAATTTCCGTAATGGTATTTTGGTTCCTTATTTCATTTTCGTAATGAAATTGCATGTAATAATTTTATTTTTCAAGAATAAGAGTAAGATATATTATATCAAAATTAGAGAAAACGATAATAAATTTGGTAAACAATAATTAATTTATGTGTCTTCACTTTTAAATTAATTGATACATTAAAAGATGATAATAATTGCACAGTATAGATCCATTCTTGCTTGCATTAAGATTTTTTTATGTTAACGCGATAACCAAACAAACGTAAAAAAATTCATGTGCTTTGTAAAATTAATATCTTTAGAAGAAAAACATAATTTGTATAGTAATTATTAAATTAATTAATTAATTAATTAATTGTTAGTAATATAATTATTCGAAATGCATCCTCTTATGTACAGAAAAAATTAACATAGATTATTTTTTCTGTGTCTTATGTCATTAATTTAGTTCGTCAATCGTCATCGATGTTAAAAATATCGCAACACAAAAATTTAAATAAGAATTTTTTTGTTGGAAATTGTTAAATATGAGGTGGCCATTTTGACCGTATACTTTCTTGACACTGGGGCACCGAGGTCGATATTGGAATTATTTACAAATTAGTTAATAAAAACATAAAATATGAATTAAATAAATTCCTTGTTCGCAATCCATATTTTTCTTTTTTAAATTACAACTAAAAGAAGTTCATTTTGTTTAAATAATCAATTGGTTTCACGTGATAAATTTACGATAATATAAGTATCAATCATTTAAAATTCAATTTTATCCTTCTAATTAATAAAGAAATACCAATAAACATTTTTTTTTAACTTTTTTTCATATAAAACACAAATTTCAATTTATGTCAAAATCGAACAATTTTTGCTGTCAAAAAATGAACTATTCCATAATTTTTATTCACCACGGGTTTGTTTCCGTAATAGTTTCAAGAATATCAATTAATGATTTTTCCATTACGATTACGAAAACAGCGTTACGAAAATTTAAGATACCGAAAATTTTCGTCATAGTTCAAGAATAGCACCCCAGTTCATAAATGCTAAACAATTATTCAAAATTATTTTACAAATATTACTTTAGTACTTTTAATGTAATGAGTCATCGTCAACTTTAATAAGTTATTTAGCTAGATATTTAACAAAAAACTGTTGGTTGGGGTGGCAACCAAAAATTCGAACATTTGTTACTAAAAGATTTAAATCTATCCTAATTATTTAACAGAGCCGCCGAAAAACCGGGTAGTTGTGGTTTGAATAATACTGTAACGCTTTGTTTTAGTGTTAAACCCATGATCCGAACCCTTGCCCATCCTACTACTAGGAAGTTAAAGGTGAATTTGGATGTCTTCAGTCCCGAAACAGATTGCATGGTACGAGTATAAAAATAAAACAATTATAAAGAAAGAGGCATACATCTTAATAAATCGTATAGTGCCATTTCAATTCAAATGGTAACAGTTTTGATACGAACACTTTAAACGGTAATTTTCTATTGTTTCGTTCAGTCTGTATATTTTTTCTGTCTTTTACTCTTTCCGCTAGGGTGTAAAATCTTTATTCTTTACGAAATTACACTTGATAGAAAAAGGTTACGGTTAACCTTTTTATGCTAACTTAAACAATCAAAATTAATTATATAACGTATTTTGTATTTCAATATATGTTCATATAAACAATTTATTCCGCATGTTTACGCACTCGTAATTTTTAATTTATAACTTACGCTAGCAAAAAAAGTTTCGAAGTGGTGTTCAAAAGAATTGTTTTTTTAAGTTTGTGTAAGTAACTTCAAGAAAACAAACTCTAAAATGTCCTTCAGTATCTATAAGCTTCAAAACTGTTGAATTTTTCTCTATGCCACAACGTTTCAATCGAGGAGATCTGGAAACAAATTGCAGGATGTAAATTTGATTTTTGATCATTTTATTATTAAATTTAGCAACCTTTTTGAATGTAGATTAACTCATCATTTAAGAATAGTACAGCAATATATTCCAAAGAACATAAATAAATAACGCTTCAGGTGGTGGCATTTGACAATTTTCTGAATCGTTTAAATTCTTACATTGCTTCATCCAGATGTATTTGTCCATTCAAACAGCAAAAAACTGTAGTTGTTGATGATTTTTACTCTTTTGAACAAAATTAATAATTTTAAAAAATATTCTAAGTAAATGAAAAGATGCCCAAATAACGTAGTGTTAAAAAAGTTTTAAATGTTTTAAATTGTTGATGGTCAATTTTATTTTCAAACTTTTTCACTAACTTTAAGACTGTGTCCGAAACCCATGATAAATATTTGTGAAGACAAATTTTTGACGGTCAGTTGTTATGATAATTTTTGACAAATACCAAAACTATTTATAATAAAAGCCAAACTCATCGCGTAGCACACTCGGATATACAATAAAACATATAAAATTCACTACTTGCTGGGTTTTGAAATAGTACCATTCAAAAACCGTATAAAAAAAATTTAAACTTTTTCGTTGCTATGACAATTTCAATAAACAAAGCACACAATTAAATATACATTTTTTTCATAGTTTTTATACCTCACAAAAGGCGGGGAAATATTTCAAACAATTATACTTTTCGGACAGCGTAATAAAAATTTAGGAATGTAGGGGAATATTTTTATTCCCGCTATAGTAAACAAAAGCTAAATTTAAAATGATTTTTTTTTAAATTTATCTAAAGTAAAAAACAACATTCGAACACCCAATTCACTTCAATAGCTCAATTATCTCAATAGTAACTCAATTATCTAAACAGTAACTCAATTTCAATTTTGTTGATTCATGTCAATCGGAAGCGCCTAATATTTTAGAAACTAATAGCTAGTCATGTTTTTTGAATGTGTGTTCAAATTTTAGTTTAGAGAGCAGTATGTTTCCTGTACCCCGATTTTGTTCATAATTCTTTTGTTCGATTTTGTTCGTTTTTGTAATTTTCATCATTGAGAATTGTTGGACCAGAACGTGTTAGTATTGGTGTTTGTATTTTTCTGACGGTTATCCGCAGTGTAAATGTGAATGATGTTTACTTTTTTATCATAATGACATTTTGAACCGACATTTTTTAAAAATTCGTGCTCAGCTCAAGCTTAGTTGTGTTTTTTTGAAAAAACTAAAGGTTAAAAATAAATAACTATTTATATTAACTATTATAATGAAACATTTTCTTTCCGAAAAAGTCCAACTTGTATGATGTTTGATGAAAGCTCCATTTTAAGGCCTGTCTTATTTTTTATCTATTTAATCCCATTTTTTAGATTAATCCTGCAGGTCAAGCTACAGCTTTCACCGATGATCTAGCATTGACGCGTGTACCTAATATGATAACTTTATTGTAATTCAGTCGATGTTTCAACGAGATTTATGTATATGGATTCTTTATATATGTATGGACAGTAACAAACCTCGACTATGCGTTTTGAAAGAACAAACAAGGTTCTTTGACATTCTCGATACTAAAAAAATACGTCTAATTTGAAATTTGGATATCAAATTAGTGTAATTCGTGAATGTTTTCAATCTTGGTTTAAATACAGTCCTTACCAAAATTATTTGGTCATCGCAAAAATTTAACAAATCACTGAGTAAATTGAATTCGTGTTGACTCAGAATTGTGCTTAAACAAAAAAAATGATTTATTTGTTGTTCAAAATGACATTTAAACTTATTTAATTAAATAACAAAAATTTAAAAATATTTAGTTTTCCTTCGTTCAAAAAATGCAAAGAAAATGCAAAAAAAAAAATCACAAAATTATTTGTGCAAAGCAAGAAAAAATTCTCTCGAAACGGGAATCCTGAGTTTTTAAATGTTTTATCAAAAATTTTACTGGTACTCCCTTTAGTTATTATTTTATATTACAAGTCTTTAGTCGATATTTCCGATAAAATGGTTAAAACTAAGGAATTGTCTTTGGAGGTTAAAGCCGTAATTTTAGGGAGCTATTTGGCCGGATTGCCTATAACCGAGTAAACACATATGTACAAATTGTCATTTAATAACACTCGGAAAGAAAAATTGCGCCACATGACTGTACAAATGCGACTATACTAGGCAAATGTCAAGGCCTATACTATTCAAAATAAGCAGCTCATAAGCCAAACAAATAACATGAATCGGTTTAAATTTACACAGACTTACCAGTCACAACCTGTGGAGTTATAGTGTGATATTTTTTAAACCGATGAGTCATGTTTTAGTTTGCTGGGAACATACGGCAAAAATATATTTTTATTCTACTTTCGAGCAAAAGCGCTCCAAACGTAATTTTATTACTAAATACAGAGATAGAGATTGGTATCAACAAACACTTAACTGGTCACCACAAACTGCAGATTTAAAATCTGACTGAGAAATAGGAAGGCAGCCAAATGATATTTTTGCTGCAGTAATAAATATCGGGAATCAAATTTCAACAGAAAACCTTACCAGATTACAAACAACGGTGGGAATACTCATATTGACTTAATTTCAAATTGATTATTATTCCTCGACACTAAGTCAATTTGATTGAAAAATTGTATTATGCACAAATAATTTTATGAGAGTACTTATTTTATGAAGTAATGAATATTTTGTAATTTTTTTTATAAATTAAATAAGATTAAATGTTAAACGACAACTAAATTGTTTTTCTGTGTAATTTTGGGTCAAAACTTTAAATTTAATCAAGTGATTTGTTAAATTTTTGCGATGCACAAATAATTTTGATAAGGACTGTATATTATTATAATTACTAATAACAAGGAATTTGTGATCTGAAGATTGAGTTTGCGACGTGTGATCGATTTTTGTTCTCAGATAAAATATTATTGTTAGCTTTAACCAAAGAACCAGTAATTACCATAGCAGTAATTACCTAAACGAGCTAAACCCTTTTTAAATTTTTATAACAGTTTATATCTTATTTTTGTTAATTAGGTAGTTTATATATACATTATATACCTTAACATGGTGATTTACCATTGTAAATAACGACTAATAATAATAATACAATAAAACCTGTTGAGTTGGACCTCTCTTTAACTTGAACAATTGACAAACTTGGATGATTTTATCTTGCACCAACAAAATTATATTTTTTCATACAAAAATACCTTATATAACTTGTAAATTGAACACTATTCTGTTGGACAAAATCAAAATAGCGCATATGTTGTCCATAATTGTTTTTTTTAAACCTTTTGAAGTTTAACCAACTTTAGAAGTTGGCCAATTTTAACGGAATCGTGAGTGTCGAACTTGGACATTTTTGACGTACATATATAACATAGCAATTTTTTAATTTAAAAATTTTCAACAGAAATTTAAACATATAAATTTATGAAATTTGTAAGGCTTGAAATTTGTACACGTGATCCATCTAGGATTATGTATATTATGCACGTAGCTCTATAGTTCGATATAATCACTTGTCAGTTACAATTTACCTTCATATAAAGTAAAATAAAAATTTAATAAAAAATGATTTTATTTTGTTCATATATACGAAATAAAATCTGTTTTCTATTCAATAATTAATTTTTAATCGATTTTATTGAAATTTAAAATGAATTATGTTTTATAGGTCAAACTCTTACACATGCAATATTACAGCACTTAACTAAATTTCAAAGATAAATTAATAAATTAAATAAGGTAATCAACCTTGATATAAGTCAAGGTAGACCTGTAAATGGTTTACTTTACTAGTTAATAGTTCATATCCTAATTTTTAGTATAATATCCCTTTTTTGATGTAAACAAACTAAATGAAAACAAACTTTTCACTTTATCAGCAAAATCCAATTTAGTTGATTCATATGGGCCTTGTACACTATATATACTACACAAAAAAAGGATAATAAATAAAATCAAAATATCCTTTTTATTTATAGGTATATATGTAAATATGTATATATAACACGATTATACATAATAAAAACTAAAATGTTGTACATTTATTTATTTTTTGCTGCTCCTCTATTTGATGGAAAACATTTCGGTGGAAAACAAAAATCAATTTCCTGTTCACAAAAACGTATATGTAAAAAAAGGTATTGTGTATTCATATAGAGATTATTATAGAATACATAGAGCATAGGTTAAATATGTAATAGATTTACATTTGTATACAAAACAATTTTCTAACTTTTCTAATTATGTTATAGTTTGAAACGTGAGGACTGATCAAAATCAGTTATACTATGTATATCGTTGATGTATCATCAAGATTTTTAATATGTATAAGGTAAATGGGTGGTATAAACATTATACATATATACATATTAAAATCAATCATCTTAAATATTCGAGTTTAATTTATTTACCTCAATCTATCGCTGCTAGCAAAATATCAATCAATTTAAAAAAGGTAAATGTGAAAATGTCAACACCATAATAGATTCAAATTATTTTTAGGTCGTGTACTCGTATATGTAATGATATTAATATATCTCGAGGTAAAACATCAATTCAATTGAATTACATACACATTATTATGTACTCGAAGATGATTTTCGATTTTAGGGAAATTAAAGTGTGTTAAAATTTGAACTTTTTATACTCTCACGTCATTGTTAAATGATTGAGGTGTGATAAATTTTTATTTACGAAGCAATTATCCAATTGGATTTTTTAACAGATGGAAATTTTCTTATGCCGAAGTCCGATTATTTATAATTTTGTTATAAGTTGAATTCGTCGAGTTTCATAAGAACATGTACAAGACTAAACTACTTAAGATACCCCGCCAAAGCTCAGTGAAAAAGAGATGTATTAAAAAAATAAAAATAAAAATATATATATATATATATATATATATATATATATATATATAAATATATATATATATATATATATATATATATATATATATATATATATATATATATATTTATTTATATATATATATATATATATATATATATATATATATATATATATATATATATATATATATATATATATATATATATAGGCACACCTCCAGCCGATTTTTTTTGGCTAAATGTTTGTCTTCTATAAAATAATGTATAGTTCTGCCAATTATTCTTAGATAGTACTGTAGTATAAAGTATATATACTATGTGCCTCCTTTCCAAATTTCTAAATTTCTGGCATTTCTATTTTCCGCAAGTAACAAAATAAAAAAATTAAATTCTTTTAAATTTACTGTTTACCGTTTACAAAAATTATAGCGGCATATTTATATTTTTGTTTGACGTCCAGTTAAATTATAATTAAAAAACAAACTCATTTTGCTGAAATTTTCATATAATTTTAACAAACCGAAATTCGAAATGAAAATTTTCGTTTCTATTTTCTCAAAAGTGGTATTCAGTTCAGCGATAAAAAAGTAATTTTTTCTCTTTACATCAGAGATGGCGGGCAAAACTCTCCAAACCAATTTTACATGCGGAAAGAATGTTTTGAACATTCTTTTCGCGTAAAATTTTGAATTTTTAATTATTTCAAAAAAATAAAAATTGCCGTTGTGTTAAAAATTTTTACTTTCTTTTTGGCATTTTGAATAATATTTTTTTGTTTTTTGTTTTAGCCGTCAAGGCTCCTCTCATTAGTTCGTTTCTATTATTTTGAAACGAAGTGTAAATTTAGAGACCTCATTAAATATTTATTTTATTTTAATTTGAGTATTCCAATAAAATTATATTTATTTAATATTCAAAATCGGAATTAATTGCCGTTTTTGGGAAATTTTTGAAATATCAAGTTTTTTTCTAGATATTTATAATACCAATCGCGATTTTTGTTGAAATCGTATCTTAATCTGCTAATTGAAAATTACTTTAAGTGAAGGCAAAAATCTACTTAGTAATTAGAATATTACCAACAGTATCACCCAACAATATTTTAAAACCTCAATTTCATCGAAGTTAATTCATCTATGTTAAAATCAACTTTGTACGTTTTTGTAATGCTGTTTTCATCGGTCCTGTTCCGTATATAATATTTGTACGTATACAGCAGTATTTTGTGATGTGCTGTTTCGTTACATTATGTTTTAAAATGTTCCATAGTGAGTGGCATCGATTATTACCATGTACCATTATTATTTATTACTAAGGCCTAGTTCATCAAAAATGTTTAATAAGTTCGACCATAGGTTCGAAATTTAGTTCTAAACGATAAATTTCAGATTTTTTTAATAGAACTTTTAATGGAAACTGGTTCAGTGAAAGGTCGTAGATCGTATCAACATGTTCTTCCAGTTCGTACTCCTGTTGCAATTCACGAACCACGTTACGACGCATTTTACATGTTGATCTTCATTTGCTTCCATACAAAATTCAACTAACTCAAAAATTGAGGCCACCATAGATCATTTAAATCGTCAATATTTTGTTAATTGGATGCTTAAACGAACTACGTCAACACGCGAAA
Organism: Tipula confusa; assembly: GCA_963556175.1. Classification (NCBI taxonomy): domain Eukaryota; kingdom Metazoa; phylum Arthropoda; class Insecta; order Diptera; family Tipulidae; genus Tipula; species Tipula confusa. The sequence goes on from OY744476.1 coordinate 8,685,470, forward strand.
TTGTTAAATTTGGTATAGTTTATGAACTGGTGGCATCATTGGGCCGGTTTTCTCTGAAAATACTTCAGACTCAAATACTCTAATAATTGCATGTCAACAACCTTTGGTTTCAACAAGACGAAACGACATCGTGCAACAACCCATTTAACCCACGCAAATCGTACAACAACCCATTTAATGCCATCAACAAAACTTATTGATGGCATAACTTCAAGAAATTGTGAAGTTCCTTAGCCACCAAGAAGCCCGAATTTAACACCACTAGATCATTTGGGGTTATTATCCTTCAGGTTTATGCTAATCATCCACAAATAATTCAACAACTTAAAAACAACATTTGAGCTGAAATTGATGTCATTGATCCGCTTTTATTGGAAAAAGTCATCGACAATTTTGATTTCGGATGAAACCGTGGTAGGCATATGAACGATATTGTTTTTCATACAGAAAAGGCATAGAACCACCTTTCAGTATCAATTTTTTGACTTTTGACTTTCCATCCCAAAATGTGTGTTTTATTCATAAATAAAAAAAGGACTAACAGATGGCCCACCCTGTATATATATATATATATATATATATATATATATATATATATATATATATATATTTATATATATATATATATATATATATATATATATATATATATATATATATATATTTATATATATATATATATATATATATATATATATATATATATATATATAAATGATTGATCGATTTTCAGATTGATATGCTATCATTTGTTCAATATATTGAAATTTTTTAATTCGCATTTTAAGTTTCCCTTCGAATATTCTTGAGGGGGAAAGGAAGCATACACATTCACTGGAGACATGAAAACATAATCTGACAGATCTGCATAAGTTTCTTTTTCATTTGCTTTAAAGTTATTCTTGTATTTTGTTCAACACATTGATCCGTTAAATTATGTTCGTTTGTAATAATTTAACTTCTGCTAACCCCACCTCGTTGCTTTTCAGCCACGCTCCGATTACTATTTGCTGGTGCCCTAAAATCAGGACATTACTGAGAATAACTTCGTGTTGAGTGGATCCTTCAAAGTTTGCGAATTTTTTAAAATCGGATATAAGTGGCCAGTTCATCAATAAGTGCTAATATCACTAATTGCTGTTAAATGTATTTTTAGTAGTGATTTGATCCCACATTAAGCCTTACTTGAATTCGCAGTTATTTGAATAAAAATAAAAATTAAATCCAACACTTTTATGCTTAGTGATTTTTATGTTGAGCATATTAAAATTATTAAATCAGTGATTGATAACATAAATGATCAAAGCAAAGTTTTTAATTTTCAAAATTTCAATTTGCCGAAAATTAAGGTTTCTAATCGGGATAATACATTACCAAAAAACACATCTTCTGCTACAGAAACTCATTTTATTGGTTCAGTGTCGTTTTAGGATACTAAACATGATAAGTTCCACGACTACTTGACAAAAATTAAAAATTAAATTAAATATAGCCCTACAAGATTATAGTCGCTTGTGAACGGTAATCGGAGTGTGTCAGGTTATCCCGGCACTACACAATTTAATGATGCTGAATTAAAAGAGGTAAAAGAAATTATAGAAATTGGTTCTAAGTTTTTTAATTCTTTCTGTCATCTCCACCACTTGACTTGGGACGTAGTTAAAAGGCTTTCAGGGATTAATTCTTTACCGTCTATTATATTACATATTATATTTGGGTATTATTTTTGACAAACGCTTGTCTTTCCTATAGTTTTTAAGTGTTATCGCTAAGGCAAATGCAGGTTTTTTCTTTCTTTCATTCAAGTCAATTTTTTTTTCATTAGCTAGATCCCGCAGTTAAAATACTGTTCAGTCGTATGGTGTCCTGTCAAGTATAGTCGTTTAGACCGAATCGAACGTATTCAATTGTCGTATTATGAATTTTAATGAGAATATTAATACCAACCTCTTTGATTAATATCAGTTTTTACCCAAAGCACATTATTTTGCACAGTATTTTGTTCAATACACAAAAGTTCCCAAATCCATTGATTTTTGTTTTGTTAATATTTGATGCAATCTGACACATTTGTTTTGAAAATATATTTTCTTATTGATTGAATTTTTTGAAACTTATTTCAAATATTATGAGTTCAAATACAATCAGCATCAATGATAATATATGTTGTAGCAGACATCTGTTAATCACACCAACCATTCAGTCAAACTGTTATATCGTTAATCAAACAGCTCAAAGCTATACTAATTACAACTACCATCACTGCGTTGTTGTTGAGTTAAATTACCAAATATCATCTAATTAGAACTTCAATTTAAGATGTGTTTGCACATATAGTTCTTGATTTCTACGAAACATAGGTTTTTAAGTTATAGTTATGTCACGGATTCCCTATAGCGAAATATGTTATTGAATTGTGATATCTGTACATTTGTCAAATTCTTATAAACGCAGCATTATGAACGGTTCGACATTATTATGCTTAACAAATATTAAAAATTATATATCTCCTTATTTTATTATCACCCGGTGTTTTGTTTGTCTAACTATTTTAAAAAAATTTACTAATTAAATTCATAAAGCGTGGATCCGCGAGATATTTAAAATTATTAGCAATAGTTAAAAATATTTCATAATCGATTTTACTGTAGCAAAATGAATTGTATGTACAACACGATGCGGAACGGCATAAATTTTAATAAAAATGATGCTGTGTTTCATTTATCTTCCTCGCGTAACACTATTGTTCCAACAAATTGTATTCTATACCGTCCTACCTTTATGACGACTTCTTGCAAACAAATCCGAAATTGGAAAATTACAAATCTTAATGCTGATGATATTTCTGTGCATGAAACAACATAACAACTCAGAGGTTATATTGGTAGCGTAATACTTTAGATGTTTAGACAGTAGAAGTTAGAATCAGAGCTTGCTACTAGTATTCGTCCACGACAACATATCTGTGCCTACCAACTGGTGCCCTTCTTAAAATAACCGTTAACTCTGGACTATTTTATAGAAATCAAAAAAGTTCGGTTGTCGTTTTCAATCACTTAAACTTAAATACTTTTTAAATTCTGCGTATGGATCGATTCAAATAAATTTAAAGTATTTGGCAGTCACCCTCATTCATCAAAGTTTAATAAATAATACTCATGGGAAAAATTGTCCTAATATATAAATATTTCAATCTGATAATTTGCAAATTACTAAAGATAAAATAACATAAACTCTACACTCTGATTCTAGCAATTTATTTAAAGTTTCTCTCATGAGTATGACACCTATTAAAGTACATGAATCCTTTATTGTGCCCGATACATTGTTAATGGAAATATCTTTAATGGAAAGAACAAGATAATAGATTTACATTTTTAATGTTTATTCTAATTGTAGGATAGTAGCATTAAAATATAATGAATATTGTAAAGTATAGTGGTGAGATGGGTCTGATAATCCTATATTTGTGTTTAATCAAATGATATGTTGGTAAAAAGTAGTTAATCATTTTTTTTTTTTTTTTTTTTTGAATCAACCAAAATAAATGATGTTGCCCTACAAACAAAAAATGTGAAATCGATTTACTCAAAACCATGGTTTACATTATTTTTTTTATTATTTTTAATAAATTACAACATCTGAGTTTTGGGCACAAAATGGAATGTGATAGAGCTCTGAGAAAAAACCACCATTAAAATTAATTTATATGATTTGTCAAGGGAACACGTCCTTGTTTTGGACATACGAGTCTATATCTAGTAATGTAGTCAGAATTATATTTGCTTTGGTTGAGTATTCCTAAAACTCATAATCGTTGTCTTCACTCAACCGACATTTCTACCATTTTGCATTATTTGCATCATTATGCTCTTTATAAAAAACATGTTTTAATGGAGTACCACGCAATTCGTTTTTGCCAACGTATCGGGTAACATATTCTCTTTAATATTTAGGCACGTTAACCTGGCATTTTCATTGAGTATTATTTCATCCTATAGTTATTTACTTAGGCGTTTTCCCCAGGCATGTTTTGTCTTGGTAATTTTTTTTTTTTTTTTTTTTGCATTTTTTACGCTACACATTTTTATAGATATTTTGATGATAAAGGGTCACTCTCATCTGTGTTTATAAATCAATGTGTACAATCGATTTTAGCGCTAACCGTCTGTACCTTGCATGCATGACAATGCAATAAACGAAATGCATTTGGTTATTTCAGAAAATGGCTTATCTTTATTTTGTAATACTTAACCCTCTGTTTGGCACACGATTCTGGCCAGACCTTTTTCGATTTTAATTGTAGTTTAAATTTATTGCTAATTGAGCTAGTGACTTTTAATTTCGTGTACCTTCTTCAAGTTTTTTAGAAACCTAAATACAAGTATTATTGTGAATCGTTCTCATACCTCATGAGTCTGGCTAGACTCATATACATTTTATATGAAATTTGTTGCAATTTAACCACTTTTTTTATTTAGAATTGGTAATTTTCCATTCATAAGGCAATTTATATTCATGTTAAAGGTAAATGTTTGTACTCAGACTATTGCGCGATACTTGTTCGACTTTTTATTTGTTCTTTTCTATCGACTTTAGCATAATATACAAAGTACACATAGTACTACCATGGAATGTTGGCCCATTGACGTGCTAGATGTCGCTACCGGTATGGTTTTAAAATAATCAAAATATTTGTATATCTATAATCGCCTAAATGTCATATATGTATTCTATATTATGACGATATTCTATCGACCCGACATCTGGAACATCAATCTGAAACTGTTTTTTTTCTTATGATGGTAGTTCTATATGTCTTTATATTATGACTATAGTGATCCTGAACACACAACGGTTTAGTGCTTAAACAACATTTTTGACACGCCATATTCTCGCGATTTTTGCGTTATTCAAAATGAGTGATAAAGTGGAATTGAGTGAGGAAGTGAACTTTATTTATAATACGCGACAAAGCATAGGTGGTAATTATATCGCATACTACAAACTGGCAGTGGCTTTAGTCAATGATATAGAACTCGAATGAGCTGCCAAAGAGGTCTAAGAAATCGACCCATTCGCTCACTACGCCACGACGATTATGATATATAGATTATGTGCCAAACGAAGCCGATGTAATCTGATATTGAGAACGAAACGGTCTTCGCACCAAATGAAATATGTACCAGTGATTATGACGACGAGGAAATACAGTCTTAAACTCAACCACAAAGTGCTACGGAAGATTGTTTATATATTAAAGACGGTACGAAAATCGAATTCGTTAGCACCATTCGATCCAATAAAATATGTATCTGCGATTAAATGAGAAAGTCGTCAAATTCTTTCATCTTATTTTGGATTTCACGACGATTTGGTTTCAATTTGCTGCTACATGCCAGAAAAAAAATGAAAATAAGTGTGTAAGCTAACTTTTCACCATGCACTACCCAAAATTATGTCAAGGCCAAGCAATGAAACCCGAAGCAAAAAAACGTTTTTATTTCACATTACAAGAATTTTACATTTTCCTACGATATTACGTGAAAATGTATATGACTCTGGACAGACTCTTTATCGTTTGCTGTGTTTTGATTGGTTTGAGCTCGGGAGATCGGAAATTATTTCCAATGTTATGAAGTCAGCTTAAATGTCAAAATTTAGCCTGCATTTATCGTACTTGCAGATAAATACGTAGCGCAAAATGTCACTTCAGCTGCATGCAGATATAAATAGGGAACTGAAAAGGGTTTTCAATGTAATTTTTTGATTGTTTCGTTGTTTTTAGCTCTAAACAAGTTCGATTATCTCCGCTTAGAGTAGTTCATCACTATCAAAATTATTTCCATGAAGCTTTTAAGACTAGAAATATATTGTAGAATAGCCACCGATGGTAAAACTTTGGCAATATTCGTTAGATTATGAAGCGTTGCGCTATTCTGCAATAACAGATAAGATATTTGTCTAATATCCTCTCAGTTTACGAGTTTCATCCGAGAGTTTCGTCTATAATATTGATATACAAAACAAGAGTTTGTTAAAGTATTCCTTGCATTTGATTGCAGAAAGCATGTTCTTCGAGCTGAATAATTTAAATTTTCTTGACATAAGAAATATATCAACTAGCGACATCTCTGTGTAGTAAATAAAAATTTATTTACCTATACACGGTTACTCCGATAATTGAATTTTGGAGCTACTATAATAATTGGAACAAGTTTAATTCTGTAACTATGCAAAACATGTACATCAATGCGTACATATTGGATTTCCATTTTATCTCTTTAAAATGTAAAAGCTAGTGTTCTTTCAACGAGAAATTAATAATTGGTTGTACTGTACAGTAAAGTTTGTTGGAAGTTCTATTAATTAAGGCTTCTGCATCCTTTATGGCTACTAGTGTTTGGTTGAATATGCTAGATTGCTCTTTAATAAATTTCCAGAGGCTGCTCGCACGAAACGTATCGAAAGAGACGTATATATCGACGACCTAATGACGAGAGCTACAACCATATCGCAAGTACACAGTTGGAAGTCGCATTAATGCAGAGAGGTGAATTTAACTTGAAGAAATTGTCTTCAAACCATAAATCGCTACAGGAGCATAGTCATCATGGTGAAGTTAAACAGTTATTGAAGCATAAATGATCCATTAAATTACTGAAGATAGCATAGCAATCCACGACCAATCGATTTATCTTCCAACCTAAAATAAGTCCGTTAAGATCCATACGAAAAGGTAAGCAAGTCGTATTTTTGACCGCTTGGGTCTGATATCCCCGATAGTAATCCGAGTCAAAATTCTGTTTCAAAAGCTTTAGTTGCTAAAAATTAACTGGAATGATGAATTACAACCTGTGGACAAATTTTAAGATCGTCCTTGATTGGCTGTCTAGTCAACCGTGACGATAGACTGCATTTATAGTCAACCGTACAATCGAGATAATAAACCAGCATAATAGAAGCGTATGGGGACATGTCTCAACAAAGGAGAATTCTTCAGATTATCTTAGAATATTTGGCTTTACTAAATAAGAATTTAATTCCAAAATGAAGTAAACTACGAAGATTAAATCAATTTCTTGATGACCCCAAAAAATCACCTACAAGCGGTCTACGATATTTTACATCACCACTCAAATGTGATTGTCAGTCATCTTCACTCCACATCAAAGTGGATTATGAGTAAGTGTTGGTAACCGACGTTATGATCAGGTTTAAATTCCAACAAAATCGATTATCGTTTACCTTGAAGGCTTGAATTGAAACCTATAAGGTTTCTGCGATGTCGATATTAAGATTGATTGACCAAAGACCACAATTGTTGAAAAGATGCAATCACAGACATAATTCGTATAATTAGCCTTGATATAAAAAAATGTGGTTTACCAAAGTATAAGGTCCGTCATATTTCCATGTCCATATATTATGTCTTAACCGGAAACGAGATATATATTTTATCCCTTATTTTTAAGAAATGCTCTGAATCATTTATTTTCTTAGCAAAAATGATAAAGAAGAATGAAAATTATGATTTGTAATCATTTGCATATCAATTGTTAATGTTTAACGACATCGTTAGTAGATTTCTTACTATTCAACTCGTTTACTAATGAATGCAAATAACTTCAGAAAAACACTATTGTTTATTACCTATTACGGTTTACTGTATACTAATGTGTGATAATTACCATGTAAGACTTTTGTTATTGATCGTTGAAAAAATAAATTTGTTGATAACAAAATAAATTAAAACGAACGATCATGTACTCGGTAATAGCGATTTCATTTTTTGTTTTAATATTAAACTGGTATGTGTTTGGAATATACAAGTATGTATAAACAAGTGAATTGTGATCACGATTTATCAACATAGACCACATAATAAAACATAATCTTTAGAAAACCAAAGCGTGTCGATCTGTGTTTATGAAAATAACAAAAAGGAAAAACAAAAAAAAAATCAACAACGATCGCGATTCTTTTAAGGTTAACTATATGAGCACGTCGCGTCATTCAAGATCAACTTGTTTTAGTAATTCTTTCATATATTTACAAATCTTCGTTTTCTTCAAAACGACGAAGACGAAGAATAGAAAATAATCTTAAAAGATCGTTACTTTATTTTAACACAAAAAAAACAGTTTAACGTTAAAAAATTATTTCGTTGCTTGTATGAAAGATGAACACGTATTACAATATAGAATTTCAAAATTATCAACTCGAACCTTATCATACCTTGATAAAATATATTTACAGTGCGGTTAAATTCAACAAAATAATGAATTTTTTATAAAAATATAATACATGATAACGCAACGTATTGGTGTTCGACTGTAAAACATTTAAGTATATTTTAAATACATAAAGCGACATCGTCTACCGTTTTGATTTTAGTCATTTGATAAATCGTTAAAGATTCAGTCGCTCAGTAATTCTCACAGTGTAATGATCGCAAATTTTTAACTTGTACAAAATTAGTGACCATTGTGTATAAATTGATTTGGTATATAATTAGGATCAAATAACTAATTTGGTAAGTTTATATTTCGATATATGTAAAATAGTTAAAATGATTTAGATCATTAACTTAACGTTTAAGAGAATTTAACTAGAAAATTTGATTCTCTGAGCGCGCGTGTTATATAAATAACTGCATGACGTCAACACAAATACAACAAAAATATTTATGATGATTTATCATATTATACAGTTTATTCACAGTAATCAATTACGTTTGAACGAAATGGGCAAAGTCATTGAAACGGATAGAATGCCAATTATCGATGAACAAACAGTAAATATCGTATGTGATTCATCAACAATAGAAGTTCTCGATTATTCGCATGAAGCTGATCGACTGACAAGCTTAATTAATTTTAAAGCCACTGAGATATCCATCGAACATTTGGCTCGGTTTGGATTTTATTTTTTATCACCGCCTGATAATGTAAAGTGTTATTTTTGCAAAATCGGAATAAGTAATTGGGGAAAAGGTGATGACCCTTTGTATGAACACTATTTACATGCGGATGGAAAATGTCCTTTTCTGAATAATGTTGAAAACACTGAAAATAAACAAATCGGTAATATAGTTGACCTTGTCGACGAATTAACTAGATTTAATAATCTGGTACGCCGTATAAAACAACCAAAATCCGAAATACCGACAGACGGGTGTATCGCACACAGCTCAAAACAAAATTACCTGCCGATACCAAGACATCCAGATTTTGCAGACTTTGAGACACGACTAAAATCATTTGAAAATTGGCCAAATCGGCTGAAACAAACGCCCGAAGAATTAAGCGAAGCAGGTTTTTTCTATCTCGGCAATGGCGATAATGTTAAATGTTTTTCGTGTTCTGGTTGTTTAAAAAATTGGCAGCCAAACGATTCCGTGCTCGAAGAGCATCGAAAACATTTTTCAAATCGGTGCCACTTTATTAATACTTTTTATGGTCACATTAAACGTAAGCTTAGTAAAACCAATTGGCGACCGTTCAATAAGGCTACCCCAGAGCAAATAACTTTTTTAATTGGATTTATGGACGATCACACTGATTTAAGGGATAAAAGAGTTAATTCATTGAATCAAAAACAACTTTACAACGAAATGTGGAAAGATGTGGTGGAACAATTAAATGAGATAGAAGGCCCTAAGAAAACCATCGAATCGTGGAAAGAAGTATGTATTTAAAATAGTTGTTAAATAAATTTCAAATATTTACTATATTCGACTATTATTAGGTATGGCGAAATTTAAAATATAATCAAAAGAGAAAAGTAAGCACAAAAGGGGAAAAGGAAGGAGTTAAAATTGAGAATAGCCGCGAAAACATCGAAAGTGATTCAAGCCAGCAATACTATACTGTAATTAATGTTCCAATACCTGAAACATTAGTTAGCGTCGAAACCAGATCTGATTCTCCGTCACCCAATTTTATGGAAGTGAATTCACCGCAACCCGTGTCACCCGAGTCCCAAGAACCAACCGACAAAGTTTTACCAAAGAAACGTAAACTACAAAAATATTTATTCGACAACGAAAATAGTGCGGCTCCCGTTGTCATAGTGCCAACCGATAATGAAACAGTTGAACGAGAACGAAAATTAGAAAAATTAGAATATGAAAAAATGCAGTTCGAATTTGCAAATGAACGACGACAATGGGAACTAGAAAAACAACAGCTTAAACTAGAAAATATGAGTAAACAGTTAGAAATTGAAAAATTAAAGGCCAAAATCGAGATGATGATCGTAAAACGTGAAATAGAAAATGAAAAAGAAGAATTACAAAAAGAACGAAAACAAATGGAAATGGAACGAAGTAAGACATTAACCTGAAATATTATGTCCTAATGATGAATGAAAGGATATAGGATTATTTTATTTCGAAATAGAAAGTGAAAAAGATGTTGCTTTGAAGCGAAATGCGAAATGTATAGTGCCAACTAATACTGCGAGAAATAATCTAAATGTTCTACATTATTCATCATTCGATCCCAACACAAAGAAACGTTATTATGATGACAACCACACATTCCAATGTGTGTGTAGCAGTTGAAAGGAAATGATAAGTAGCGTCCATATAATGTCATATTATCAACATGGCTGAAATAAAAATATTTAAAAAAAAAATAAAAAATTTGTTATTATTATGAAATAGTTAAATTGTTCATGCGTCACTCGACTATCGAGACACTACTGTATTTTAATCATGCTTTATTTTAATATGTACGATCGTTATAAAATAAATATTTCCATCGTTAGTTCATTTTGATCTGAGAATAGCGTCATGATGTCACGTTTTATTTCATAGTTTGCGAAACTAAATATGTAAGTAGATGCAGGTGAAAACAGCAATTTTTGATGACCATGCATTTGATGCCATTAAACAAAAATTCCCTAACTTTTATCAGAGACCATTTTTTTAGAGATAAGCACGTTAAGATTAGACATTATCGTATTTGTTTTTTTTTTATATTTAATTCATTTTTTTCGAAGTTTTTTTTTTTCTAAATGCTGAGTGTGTATTCATCAATCATTTTGATTCAGCGAAGTTCACCGAGTGAGTGTATTGCGTATTACTTTTTACGAATAGTATACAGAAATAAATTAACGATATCGTTACACATGTACATGTGAGAGTATTCATATTTAAAACGCCATGTTGAACTAACACATTTTTATATAATTTTAGCGTATGCTCTTCGTAGTAAATAGTTATTACCGTTAGGTCACAGCGCTATTTAAAAAGCAAATTAAAATTGTATAAAAATCGGATCGAACGGGAAATGGCGAACATGTGGTTTACATTAGTATATTTGCTAATAAAATGTTGGCTTCGTGGTTCGCTGCAACTCCAATACATGCTTATATATTTTAAACACCACAAGTTTTAATTTTATTTTTAGGAATACATATTTACATTTTTTTTTGTTAAAACACGTTCGTGCATATGTTCGGTTAATTTTAAATTATAATAAATATGAACTGTTTACAAACCATATATGTACATATTATGTATTTCCTGTAATAGTACCATTGTTATATTTAGTACAGAGGTTTTCCAGTAGTGGCGCTGGATCTGTAATATTTTTACAAACCAACAAAGTTTAGTGAATTTTATCGTGTTATTTATTGCTAATTTCGTATTTTTACTGATACGAAACAAATTATTGAAGCGATAATTTAATATTAGATTATATTAGCTGCGTATCAATGAAATTAGCTACTCACAAACAAGTATACTTTATATGAGTAGATGAACTTTATTTTTTATGATGCACTAAAGACGTAAAAACACAGATAAAAGATAACATATAAGGCCACTGCAAAGACAAGAAAGGTAGTCTGAAGAATTAAACTAAACAAATATTGATTTTAAACAATGACACTTTAAAAAATATGGAGCGATCTTAATGTTATAGCTAGTTTAAAATGATAATATAGCTGATATTCTTGATTCTTGTGTTTTCCGTCCACCATTATACATGAAGAAAATGGTTTGGCGGCACCGTAATGTTAATGAACGATGCATTGGGTCATTTTCGTGTGCCAACAGTTAGATTATGTGTTACATTAGAAATTTTATCACACACAACATTATCGATTCTTTCAGCTGTCTTTAATTTATGATCATCTGAAAGCATCAGCAAAATGTGAGAATGTAGATATCCTCTCGTTTGGAATTCGCTAAAAATTGACATTATATTATTGCACATGCTTTTGGTATAGATCCTTCAAATGAAGTCGGTAAAATAAACGAAACGATAGTTTAAACTCCATCGACGTCGGTGCGTCGGTTAAAGTTTAAGTTGTTGGTCTCGACTTGCAGATGCTTGCCAGCACTGATGGTTGGATTCAAAATTTTTTGACAAACTGCTTATTTGCTCTACTAAAAACTAAAGGAAACGATGTGGTTTTTACCAGTAAAATCCTTTCTACCAACCTATCAAACAATTTAAATGATCGATTGGTTGAACTAAAATTTCATGCAATCAACAAAATATTAAACGCAGAATTAAATCTCAAGAATAAGTGTAAGTTTATTTAAGAACGGATCATCTACTAAGAATATAATTATCCCTTGAAGTCAATACTCAATACGCAGATAACATGGTCATTAGTAATTAGATTCAAGTCACCCAAGTTTAAACTTGAAACCCAAGTTACTTCTCCTAAACTCTTCAACTTATAGCAGATTCGTTTAATCGCAGACGGGATAATTTCCAAAATTACATTTCAGTTTATAATAAAAAAAAAACAAAAATAAATCCATCCTCAAAATGTTTTGTTACGATTTCTCTAGAGTTAAACCTAGAAACATCTATGAACTAGTATTAGTACTAGTAAAAATTGGGCAATCACAAAAGAGTAGTGACATCTCGAAAGAAGTAGAATGAAATACTAGAAAAATAAAATATTCGAGTTACATGTAATTTTTTACCTCCATGATGTAGTGAGTTGAGATTAGTTATACTTTAAACACGAAAGGGTTAAGAGTTGGGTAAAGATCATAGCCCCCACCAGTAGCAAGCGGCTAATCTAGTGAAATTAAAAGTGTTGAAATTAAATATGAGAAGAGAACTATTGTGGAAATTATTGTGTGTCCACCGTATTTGAAGTGGAAACTGTTGTATAGTGTATGTTTGTTTTTGAAGTGTTGTGCACTTGTTTGTGGACAGTGGTAATCAGTGGAAGCTATTATACAGCCAAAAAACCAGAGTCTGTAATACTTTCGGTTCAAAAAACTTGAACCTTTCGGAAAATTAGTAGTTGCGTGTAACAAATATTAAAAATAAAGAAATATTGATACCGATGACATCTATAAATAACTGTCATAAACGTTAATTAGTTTGGGAAAGTCGTTAATTTAAACAACAATGTCGGTAAAGGTCACACAATATTATTCTTTAATTTTAAATATACGAATATAGTCGACACGGATTAAAAATTCATGGAATTCCGTCTTCCGAAAATCGTTTATTTTATATACTTTGGTTACGTTAATTACAATTTTAATAATCTGTTTTTGGCCTTTGCATTGAGTACCTACAGTTGGCTGATGTTTTTTATTATATATTTTCTGTGAGTTTTCTATATACCAGTTTAATAACAAAATCCTTTCTAGCTCACTGGCAGGTAAGCGACAGGAAAACTTTTATTATATAGCCGAAAATGTTGCACAGGCTTAGAATTAGGTAATTTTATGTCCGATCACCAACCAAACTGTGTCCCTTCAACTTTGGAACACTCTGTATAAATAAACAGTTTCTAGGTATACAGATATGTTCTGACGTAACGCAATAATATTTCCTTTTCATATACGTTTGTCTTAAGTACTTTTTACAATAATAATAAGTAAGTAAAGTGTGTTATTTTATGTCTTAGACATTTTTTTTCTCGAGAAAACCCCCTTTTTATATTTTATTTCTACTTTTTGATTGGTCGTAAGTCTTTGTAATCCTTTTGGAAAATAAAACGTTAAGACTGAAATTTTCGATGAAAGTGAATTATTTATAGCTACAGCTATATATATATATTTTTTTGGCTAGAAAATAAATTTTAATTGGTATATAACTAGAAAAGTCATTTTTATTTTTTCGTTCCAGTGGATCGATAAATATTTGTGCAAATTGGGTATATAGTGTTTCGGTGTTTAATTGAGCGTATCTTTTAAATAAAAAAATTCCATTAACAAATAAATGTTATCGCATTGTATATATGGAACAATGAGAATATGCTTCGACATTCGACAGTTTAAAATAGAAACCATTTAAAGTGTTCATAATTGTTTACTACATAAATTACGGTTTGAGAGCTGGGTTTGGAATTTATTTGATACTTGCAAAAGAAACATAATTTATTTCCCAATGGCTTTGTTTTTTATTTATCTTCAATAGAAACTAACAGTAAGATCTTGTTTTGTTTATTTTTCACTGCTATCGGTTCTGGAGCCTAAGCCAACTAAATTTTGTTTACAGTTTTAATTTTGAGGTTCCAAAACTTTGGAAATACTAGTGCAATGCCAAACAATATTATTTCATGTACTATTCTGTGTACTAGCTTTATAGTATCATGTTGATTCTGAAATTTTTTTTTCGATGAAGGAATAAATCTTCGAAGACCTTACAAGAGACCATCATAATCTTCCAAAACTAACCGATTCTTACCTACTAAACCCTAATCTTAAATTTTATGTGTTATTTGGCTTCGTGGAACTATCGATAAGTATTTCTTCACGAAGCCATCATTTTAAATTATAAGCGTCCTGCCAAATAATCTAAGTGCCGTAGTTTTTGAAAATAATTTTTGCAGACATACTACTTACCGTTCTCACATTCCCTCGGATTCAAGCATACAGTCAATAATATTTGCTGGTTCTAGGTTGACTGCTACAGACCTAAATAGGTCAGATCTTTTGTTGCCAAAGTGTAGACTTGCAAATATACTACATTCTCAAGTTCATTCTAGCCATAAATGAGCTTTGAATAGACGATAGCCAATCCTGAATGACGCTTTCTATAAAACATCATTTCAGGCCTTCGATTATATGATAATCTTTTGTGCCCCCATTGCTCTCGTACTTTAAAACTCTATTTCTAAACTAATTAGCCACGGTAGCCTTTTTAAATGATTGAGTACCTCTATACTTATTAGAGCGTCTAGTATGCACTTTCACCAAGCCGAGTTAAAGGGTTTTTTAACATCCAATGTGACCACAACACGATATTATTTTGAAACCTCTTTATTACCATCAGTAGTATCGTCTCTAATTGCTTCGGAAGTTGGCGACAATCGTCCATATGCCCGTGTTCTGATCAACGACACTCTTTATAAGAATTTGTTGAATAGTAGTGCCAGCTTCAGTGTTTTGGGTTGTGGCTCAAAGAAACTGCTTTATAATCCTAGAATTAAAATTCACAAATTTCCAGTTAAAATTAATTCTGTTAGTGGACAGCTTCAACGCGTGTTCAGTTACATACATGCATTGTTTCAGTTTGGAAATAAATTTTGGAGCTAGTTCCTTCTTATTCGAACAACCACTCTATTTGGGAATCAATTTCTGGAATCTATTTGGGGTTATTCCTAAAATATGTCCCTTGAACCCTCCTTTTGATTTGTCTGATGATGATAAGCCCTAATTTCACTCTTTCTCTCTCGCCTGAAGAGCACCAGACATTATACAAGATCAAGGCATTCTTATTGGATAGTAGGAATTCGTAAGTTTTGTTTCTTGCTTTTTACAATGGTTAACCTTTCATCAGGATGAGAAGAGTTCTCGTAAATAATTCTAAACCTTTGATTTTCTACAGTGTATATATTTAGTGCCTATTTATTTCATCAGCTCAAAATGTTTTAACTGACTTAACCAAACCATAGGCTTTGAGCTATAGAATGAATCACCATAACGTTCTTATTTGTGAAATTGTATATCTCTGATATAAATATTAATGCACAAAATATTATGCTCCATAAACATGCATGGCAAATTTTTTTTACTATTTAACTCGCCGTAAATCAACTCGTTTGTAGGTAAAAATTGCATATACATATACCAAATATTTCTTGTTCCAACTCAAATACGAGTATATGTCATTAAAAGTTGCAAAACTTTATTTTTACGTTTTAGTTTTTGATAACAAAACTTCCTTAAAGTTTATTTCTTTCGTTGTTTCAAAAAAATATTGAAATACAAAAACTAATTTTAAAACACCTTCCAAGAAAATACATCATGTGCATTTTGAAATATGCCAGCATTTAATTTTTAGCTAAATATTGAACAGATTTTATACATTATAATTGCTACAGAAATAAAAACAAAAATCAAAGTTGTTCTTGCGCACGGAAGTAAAGTCCTAAGCGGTCTTTTGTTATGCACTAAAAATATTTCCTAAACATTGAATTATTTGAACAACCTACTGCATTCGTTTTGGCTTTTAAAGTTTAAACTGTGCCTTATATTGTCACATCGGTGTAATTCTCTTTGTTTATCTATCAGTTCTCTTCGTATCTACTACACGCTATTGGTACATATCATTATCTTTACAATATATTTTCCCATTTGTAAAGCGGTCTAAGGACTTTAAAGCAGGACTTTCTCTGGCTCTTTGACATAAGTGCGGTATTTTCAAAAGTATTTCCAACCGGTAGTTTACTCTTTCTGTTTTCTGTCTTTAATCTTATTTACACATTACACATTGCTGCTGAATTTGGTAGTAGTTTGGTACTCTTAGCTGATTTTTTGTCGATCAGCCAAAAGATATAAAGCCCTTTGAAGGCTAATTTGATTTCTGCACACCATAATAGGGGGTCAAAGTAGTGTTCATCATTATCACCGCTCGTACTCGTGGGAAAAATTCCCTTTTGCATCATGTCCCTACTGGGATTTGACCTGGTACCGCCAGCTCCAAGCACCGCAGCTCTAACCCCTACGCCACTTGCTCGGTAAACTTGCTGGAATTCTTTGATAACGCTTCAGGTTTAGTTTCTATAACTTTTAGTGAACTTTTTGTAACTCTTTCATTTGCAGACTTACATCTTTTTTTTGACATATGACATAACTGTTTTTTAACATTATTTTTATTTTAGTCATGAAATATTCACCGTGTCGTTGAAACATTTGAATCCGCTGGTTCTCTAAAATAAGTAAGTTTAACAAAACGGCACAATATGTAGGCATACTTGTGGCAAAACAATCGCGAAATTTTAACTGGCCAAATCAAATTAGCTGTCCGATTATGGTTTATTCAAAGTTATATGACGTAACCATAAAAAATGGAAAACCCCTTAATATTTTGGTAATTTTTAAAAATATAAATAATTTAAAAATATTAAATTTGAACAACCATCATCTGGATCGTATCCCATATAGTTTGAGATAATTTATTGGTAATAAAATTAACATAAAAACTGCAAACATGAAACCGTCAACAATGGAATTTCACATGCCACCGTATAAGCTAACGAACATTAAAACTGTTTGTTTACTCAATAAATAAAAATACCTCTGATTGGCCTATAGTATATCGTAATAAGGATTTTAAATATGTAACCGTTTAATACATGCAAAAATATTTCGAAAATCTTTAGAGAACCATCGTTCGATGCACGCCATTCCCCAAATTGTTATCATATACATTTCTACATTGTCTTATTTCCATTTCTATTTTGTAATCGTACACGACGAAAGCAACTAAACAAGAAAATATGTGAATATTTGGAAAATAATTTTCATTTACAATTTCGTGTTTGTATATAACGCACACTATATACATACATTCTCATACACGAGGAAAATAAAAGTTGTTAGAATGGCACGTAATTTTCGTTCAATTCAGTTTTTTTTTAACATTTAGCTGTCATTATTGGTGTGTTTATAAGAAACCTCATAACATCATAATATAACCACAGAATTATATAGCAAATTAATAAAATAAATCGGAGATAATTACATGCTTTGACAGGTTAAATATGACACCATTCTATCGCGTTTGATTTCAAAATTACGCTCACAGTTAGACTTCATACTTAAACCCAAATCCCTCTCTCTGGAGTGCCTTTTTGAGGTCTGTCATACAGTAATCACTGATCTTCCAGATCTGGAAAATATTATTCAGTCCTTTAAACGTACGACTCTTTTACCATTTTAAAGATCAATGAATATTACACCGTACACATCCCAAAATACAGAGGACATAACCTTGCTAACACGTTGTTGCGCGGTCGGCGCTTTGGACAACTTTCACTGTCTGTTCTCTACTCAGCTGACTATCCATTTAATTCCGGAGCGAAAGGTGAATCCATTGTCAAATACCGAAATCGTAATGGAGAAATCATGAATTGATATTCTTGAAACTAATACAAAAATAAAACCGTGGTGAATAAAAATTATGGAATGGTTCATTTTTGACAGCAAAAATTGTTCGATTTTGACATTAATTGACATTTGTGTTTTATATGAAAAAAATGTTTATTTGTATTTCTTTATTAATTAGAAGGATAAAATTGAATTTTAAATGATTGATACTTATATTATCGTAAGTTTATTACGTGAAACCAAGTGATTATTTAAACAAAATGAACTACTTTTGGTTGTAATTTAAAAAAGAAAAATGTGAATTGCGAACAAGGAATTTATTTAATTCATATTTAATGTTTTTATTAACTAATTTGTAAATAATTCCAATAATGACCTCAGCGCTCCAGTGTCAGAAAGTATACGGTCAAAATGGCCACCTCAGATTTAACAATTTCCAACAAAAAAATTCTTATTTAAATTCATCTTTAAATTTTCGTAATGGTTCAAGAATAGCACCCCAAGCAACCAACTTAACAAATCAAAACTTTATTCATAATGTACATAATGGGTTATACTTCCTGGTGAAAATTTCTGAACAAGAAATTGTTAGCATGCTTGAACTTGAACGCAGCTTCAATCTAATTAAAAGATGTAGTGTTAATATTGTCAAAAAAAATTTATCACTAAAACAGTAGGCTAATTTTGAAAAAAAAGCAAAGATTAAATATTTTCATTAGTTTTGAGAAATTGTGTCAGTGTTGTGAATCAAAAATTCTAAATAATTAAAAAAAATGAATATTATGGTGAGACAGTTTACATGTGAGAAGTACGGCGCGTTTCAGACGCAAGAATATTAACAAATATTCATATCATGGAACCCATTTCAATCGTACCAAATCATTTAAATGTCGACGAAGAAATAATTAGTATATTGTATTAGCAAATTCATCTAGTAGCATAAGGAGACAAATGAACGTCTCTCGCTACCGAATTTATCACGTATTGCACAAAAATCATTTCCCTCCATACCATACAACATCCGTTCAAGAAATATTACCAAAGCAATTGGAAGGCATTTTGTCCATTGACAAAACTATATCATTATAGTTTTATGAAACATATTTTATGTACGGATGAATCTCAATTCACAAGAGATGACATAACAAACTTTCACAAAGGCTGTTAAAAATCCTCATTCGACAAAACAAACAACATTTTAGCACCGCTTCAGTGTAAATGTGTGGGCTGGTGTAATTGGCGATAATTAAATTGGACTATTCATATTAGACTAACGACATTAAAAAGTAAACATTATTTACATTTTTTACAAAACAAATTGTCACTCCTCTTTTATAATGTTCCTATTTTAAGTAGATTCTTGCACATACCAAAATAATGGAGCTCTTAGCTACTACGGTATAAATGCTAAGACTTGGTTAAAAGAAAATTATCCAAATAATTACCTGCAAGGTCCTCCCGCTTTAACTGTATTAGATGTTGATGTATGGGGAACGATGAAGGCGCTTGTATATAGTCCAAAAAATTAAAACAAACGAAGATCTAATACAATAAATACGCACACAACAGAAAAAGGAAGAATTACCAAGAATTGAAATAAGCACAGGCATACTTAAACGAATATTAGCCTGTTTTCAATCAAAAGAAGGAATTTTGTCAATTATTGTGTCGCTAAACATTATTCTGGCATCAAGTTTTATTTAAATGAGACTGTATGTGGTATAACATATCCTTAGGGGCACGATTGGTAATTGGTATATAAAAACACAATTAGTAATGAGATTATATAAGAAACGACAATTTTTTTAATCTTATGTAAAGAGAGTAAAATTCTTGTAGTTGTTTCACCACAATTTTTTCTCCACTTTATATAACTGTTTGGTTTTGTAATAGAATTATAAATACAATATTTAAATTTTAAATCTTGGCTAGACTCTCGTTTTTAATATAATTGGTCGAAATCTAAAAATTATAATATTTAAATTTGTTTTATTTACGGCATTTATATAGTGAGTTCAACAGCTTTTTGAAAGAAACATTTCACTTAAATTTAAACAAGATAACATCAGTTATACTCCAGACAGGTTTAATAAGTCTCAGGTTTAGGTCAAAGCGTTTTCTTTGAGTTCAATGTTTAACCAAGATGTTGTGCGCTAGGAATGGTAAAATTAATCACGGTTACAGTGTATCACATAACAAATTTTTGATTAGGTATTTAAAATATATCGAATATATCGACTAAAATCAGCAATTTATTAAATTGCAGTTTATCTAGGCTATTAATGTACAGTTAGTGTTACTAAAACGTTTTTAACAATGCTGACAAGGTGCTTAGTAAGCTCTTGTATAATGTTACCGAAAGATACCGGAATGTTTTTTTTTCTACATTAAAATTAAGATGGTTTGTTTCCATATATAGAAACATTAACCTTAAAAATTTTACTTTTCAAAATGTAAAATATAAATATAACCTATATATCATATAAACCATCCCTAAGCTGATTTTCGATAATGATGATTTAATGACGCAAGTTTATGTGCATCACACACCAAACGTAAATCTTGTTTTATTATATGAACCCATAAACCATAATTATATGACAGTTTTGTGTTGTCCTGATTTTTTTTCGTTATTTTTCGAAAAGACGATTTTCTTGCCATCCATAAAAAATATTATGATTCAATAAAGTTGACAAAATGAAATCATAACTTTTTGAGAAAGAGAGTACAGCGCATTTAACTACAATTTATCCCAATTATCCCACATGCAAAATATTTGAAAATATGGCAACAACTGTATTGATTTATCAGCTCTAAATTACTCATTAAATTAGGGCATGATTAAAAACCAATATACAAATTTAATATTTTTAAGTTTATCATTTTAAAAAAATATTTTTGAGCATCTAAAATTTCTATATACATCTAAGACTTATATACGCCGATCGATTTATATATTTTGTAATAGGGGGTGTTTTCCCAAAGTTTTCTCAAACAGTTTGTCATATTCTTAAATTTTAATATTTTACTCGTCTAAGTTTTTTTTAAAGTTTTGTACTATAATCAAAACATAAAATTTGATTTTTTTAAAGTTTTTAATATTTTTAAGAATTTAAAGGGTTGCTAACGTCACATGGAATGAGACATTTTCTAATATGAAATGAAAATTCAGTATAAGAGTAGATAAAACATTAAAAACCTGAGTTAATTTGAGTGATTTTCCTACAAAAGATGGCTGAAGTTCACATAATTTACAAAAAGCGCTTGATATGGTAATATGGTTTGATATTGCAATGGTTCTAATCTTATTTATCTGGCTGGTCACAGGTTGTTTAAAATAAAAACGCTTTTAGTCAAGGTATTTACTTTAACGATGGTGGGCCGCAAGGGTCTGTAATAGAATAAATAAATAAAAAATTATGATTTGAATACTTAATATGAAAACGCATTCATTGAACTAAAAAAAGAAACTTCTAAGAAACGAAGTAAAAGGTTTACGACCTTTATTTGCCCTAATTATTAGTATTCAGCATGCATATCATATCTATATTTTGATTTTAATGATTGAAACTCAATAATACAGCTGGGATGGGACAAACCATAAAAAGGTTAATTTTTCTGGGAAAGTTAAATTAATTACAGTTCGGTTATATTATATAAGTAACTTCACTTATAGTGAGAAATCAAAACTTTCTTTCCGGTTTTTCTATTAGCACTATTTTGATTCTCTAATTTATTTAAAATTAAAAAATTATGGAATGATAAAATTTCTTATTCGCAATTCACATTTTTTGGTTATAAAATTACGACGCCAAGAACTATTATTTTATATTAATAATCACATAAAAAACACGCAATTAACTTACGATAATACAAATAAATCGTTACCAACTCACTTTTATAATTATAAGCAATAAAAAAAGGTTTAAAAATTATCCAATACTCAAAAATACTGTCAAATTCGAACAATTCTTGCTGCAAAAAAACATCACTACTATACGAAATAAAACAAACGAATTTCCACAATGTCACATTTTTTTGAACCAACCTTAGTGAGATTCTCGTACTTAAAATTGTAGAGTGGTGAATAAAATAATTTAAAAATGTTATACATAATTTACAGTGTGAGCCAAACAATTAACAATCGTTTTGAAATTTTGTTTATAAATGACGTTTTTTTAGAGACATAAATTTAAAATGAAAAAAATATGTTAATGGCCATGGTGTTGGCTTTTTTTAACAGATAATTTTATGCCTTTATTGTTTAAGCACGGCTTGCTCGAAGCGCAACCGGGAATTGCAATTTTCGACTTCTGTGGTTTATCAGCGTAGTCAAGTGACTTCAGCTATCCCCAAAAAAGTACTTCATACGCGTGAGTTTATACAACCGTGGAGATCAGTGCATAGATCCATTACACGAGATTATGCGCCCTTCGAATTTTTCTCGGAATAAAATGATGATGTCGAGCGCTGTGGAGTATGTTGCGCGATCTTGTTGAAACCAAGCTCTGCCACATCAATACCTTCAAAGGAGGAAGTAATCCGCAATCATGCCTCTATAGCGCTCCTCATTGATGGTAGGATTCTGGCCGGTATCAACTTTAAAGAAATGTAGGCTAATGTTCCATCTGCCCACTCAACCAAAAATTAATTAGCCTCATCGCAGCAAAAAATTTGATTTAAAAAAAATCAAGGTTAATATTGTTTTCTGCCAATTCACCGAACGTACGGTGCGCATAATGGTCACGCGATTTTAACTTTTGCACAAGCTACATATATCTTTTTAGCTCGTAAGCTAAAGTCTTTTCTCAGAATCTTCCAGAAAGTGGGTTGGACACAGCTCAAATTATTATGCACGATGGCGAATCGCATCATTCGGTTCATCACCAACACTACGCTCCACAGCTGCAATAACTTCTTCTGTGTTCTCTGTATGGTGCATTTGTGATGCATTTTATTAACTAGAGTGTGCGTGGTAGAAAATGTGGTTTGCCGAATAACTTGAATCGTAAAATGGACATATAGCGCACGGTAAATTTGTCAAACTAAACGATGATTCTTAAAATAAATTTGCATAATTTGCCAGCGTTGTTTTGGTGTAAGTTTTTTCATAGTAAAACGTACGGACCACAAATCAACTGCCAAATTGACAGTTACTAGAAACAGTGTTGCCAATTAAAAAACTAAACCACTAAAGAAAGCTAAATCGTCAGTGTCGAACTTTTGTCGAAAACACGAACTCTTCACAAAACGTGATCATCACTAACAAAAATCCATTGAATATTATAAGAATATTACATTTTATTACAAGTAAAGTGAGAATTTTTTTTCTTCAATTAAGTATTGTTGAGATTATACTAAGCAAAAGCCAATTTGTTAATATCATGACAAACATAAATTATTTTGCCTCATGTATCAAATTAAATGTCAAAAATTAAGTTGTTATTTCGATTATTTATTTACTGTGATTATCGTCTAAATTATTATTTGGAAAATATAAGAAAATTACTTTTGTCTTGCACCGGAAACTATAATTTGTTGTAAGTTGTACAATATAATTTGGGTTTATACACTCGACAAAAATTTTGTTAGTTTCCTGTTCAATAATATAAACAAATTTATTTCAAAATTATTCAAGTATCAATAAAAATTATTGATATTCGATTAAATTTAAACGTTAACCAGCGCCCCATTCCTAAATATTTTATGTGTTCGTTTCCGTGTGTCGATATAGCTATAAAAACAGTGACCTGAAAATTTGTAAAAAAAATTTTATTAAAAAACGTATCGGGACGCGACTAAGGTATACATTTGGTAAAAAACCATTAAAAATTTACCGCTCAATTGTAAATAAAATACAGTAAAGGAAAAACCAAGGTCTACCTACCAAGAGGATAGTTAAAATTATACGATTTTTTGTAGTTGTGATTTTATGAAAGTACTACACTTCAGCTAGAAGCGCAATTTGGGGCATTTCTTTAGGATCGATCTTAACTTTTAAACCTATAGGTCATCTTTAACACATTTAAAACGGGGAGGTATAGCTTCATGTTAACGTCGCAGCATTACTCGGCACAGTTATATATGGATAGCAACCAGCCAAAAAAATTCCTATAACTAGCAAAAATAAAATAATGAATCTGCATTTAAAAATTAAAGGACAATGAGTTACGTGCTAGTTTGGAATGGTGTAACCATCTATAAAAGGAATCTATACCTCACCATGGATCAACATTGTGGGAAAAACCTATGACATTGTCTTATTACTGTGAAATTCAGACTCTCCTTCGATATCAATGACGCCGGATTGTTGATTCATTGCATGCCAATAGTGATGACGTTTAATACTGTTTTTTATTGTTATTTGAATTGGGTTGGAAAAAGTACAGAAAAGTATATACATAAACCAACTTTTAATTTAAATTCGGTTCAACTGCATAATAATACTGGTTTTACACAGTGAATAAAAGTTATAACGCAAATGAGCTTTTTTGCATAAACCTATCTACGGTACGATAACAAAATAAGACGTCAGATGAAAATCCATATATAAAAACCCAATTACGGCAAACTTTTTTCGAATATTATGGTTTTGCAAAACATACAACTACTGTGGAAAGCTTTATAAAAACTTTTCTTGTTTTCATATTTTCCTCAATTATAGAGTACATATGTAAATGTACTCACATACAAGTTGGAAAATTAATTATGTACATACATTTTGTGGTATTATTTATGTTTTATTATGTTGGAAAAATTATGAATATATAAAAGAAGGATTACATCATGGAATGGATTAAGCTTTTCATTTTATTTTTGTGTTCTCTTGTTAAATTAAATCCTTTTACATCTCAAATTAATTATTTTCATTAAATAAGAATTGTGGTATAAGATGCAGTTACTATACTAATGATATGTTACCGTTTAATAATTCAGATTTAGTGATCCGATTTTTGAAGCTCACTGTATCAACTCTCTGGTACTAGTCGAAATTCGAAAATGTGACGAAAATGTAAAATCTCTTATAATTGTATCGTGTTCATTGAACTGACATAATCTGTACAGAATATCGACTATATACCAAAAAATGTATTATCTTTAAAAAAAAAGTTTCAAGTTCAACGGATATAAAACCAATTCGATTTTCGATTATACTCAATGTACGAGTGTAAAAAAATTACCTGTATGTATTGATTATGTTCAGTATTTGCGAAAATTTGTGATGTGATTAATTTACATTGGATATGTATTTATACAATAAAATCTGATCAATAAGGAGAAATTTAATTATGGATATATACAGTGATTATCGTAAAAGAAACAGGTCTCGGCAAGAGACGACGCTATTAGTGTTTCTTGAAATTTTAGATTAGACGAAAAAACATCGACATTTGGCAATAAAACTCCTGCCATTGTTCAAATTTATTGAACTAGGGTAAAAGTTGTCTGTTTCCTGTTTCATAACTTGCAGTTAATCATTTTCAGCCGCAGTTAATGTAAATACTAATATTGCTAAAGCCTGCGACAATCCCAATCTTCAGGTTATTTTTAACCAGCTGGGACCTTTATTTACACAAATCCAGTATATTTTCGTAAAATGTTAATTTTAAAGATTTTCATGACACTAGATATGCAGTAATAGAATACAAACTAGTATTTCGGCAAACTCTGTATGCAAAATCACAGAAACAACACTAATAAGCTTAAACATGGTTGAAAAATAAATTGGAAGGTTTATTATACATATTTAAAGCTCAGCTTTTCATTATTTCTACCTTTACACTACAAAAATTACTTAAAGTTTATTCCAACCGAGTTGTCATTTTCATAAACCTTTCCCCTGAGTATTTCCTTGAAAAACTTGTAGTGATAATCCATTTTTCTCTTGTGTAAAGACTGGCTAAGGCAAATACACCCCCTTTAGTCGGGAGTTAGTCCTTGAGTTTTGGTGATTGTCATAAAGTAGGCTAATCGGAAAGGAAATTACTTTCTACACATTTCAAATGGCAAGTCGCTACCCTGTATATCCAGAACCATTTTTGGGATGAAGTCTTTCGAATCATTATAGTCACCAGTATAAATGTTGCAAATGATTATAACGATTATGTTGCTCCGTGATTAATCCACGATTAATCTAGTGCCTTTGCTAATTATACATTTTGGATTTGTATTTCTGCCATTCTCCTTCATTTCAACAATTTTAAATTGAATCGAAGCTATAGTAGGACTTCTCACATAAAGCTTTTCCAATATGCACTCGCTAACCTTAATTGTATCTTCACTCTTAGGACGACAACGGATAGCTCGGAATACAAGGACATTCACCGAAGCAACTGTATATTATATAGTAATATATCTTCGGGAATTTTGGAAAATTCTGTCTTTTGATCATATAATTGTCAAGTCCAGACCCGAATCTTAAAATTTATTCTACGACCTCAACTTCAACATTTTTACTTATTTCATCGGAAAGCTTTTGCTCGTTGAGCAAATCTTTTAAACTTCAATCAACAGCGAAAATTCTAAATGAAGCAGTTATTCCTACGCGCCTGTAAATTGGTAATTCTTCTTTCTTTCTGTTTTTGCTTCGCATGAGTTCTTTGGTGATTAAAATCACCCCGCATTATTAAAGGAACATACCTAAATGGTTGGTCTCTTAAAACACTAAACTCTGATTTGAGTTATAAATACTAGCATCCAGAAAACCAATGCTCGGTACATCCTCTTCCTGAAGCAACGAGTGCTCTCGGCAATCAATATATCTGTGTCTCGTTTAATGATAAGAATATAATCATTATTCCCCGCTTGATCGTGACTGGCATCAGATTTACATCGCAAAACATACACTTGATTTGAAGACGTCATAATTACTTTCAGGGCGGAAACGTTGGTTACGTTGCCTTCCTAATTTTACGCCTGCTGCAGGTAAACAATAATCGTAGCACCTCCGACGAAGAATTATTAAAAGTATTATTAGAGCCAATTTACCTTAGATCCCTGCATTGAATATTGGCGTACAATTGGTAGTTTCTACAACTCATATTCCATACCTTATCGAATACCTATACAACACCTCCATATTCAACTTGTCTATCCTGATGAATAATAGTGTACCCGTACACATGAAATTGTGCTCCTGGTTTCTGAGAGGCAAAACGTATGAATTTTTTGCTCATTAAGAGCTGTTCAAATACATTCTTTTTAGAGGCAATTCCATTTGAGATGTTTTACAGGTTCGTTGTCAGGCATCAAAAGCTTGGCAGTACTAGTGGCACGATGAAGCTCAAAATTTCGCGTAGATAAGGCAATATTTTTTCTATAATGGGCACAATTAACCTGATGACAATGGTTTTAACTTGTTGACTAAGATCAACATTGTCATGGAAAAATTTTAGACCGGTAATTCCTCAGCAACTTCGAACTGACCCTCAGTCATAGCTATCTCAATATCCTTACCAGTTACATGCCTTCGTAGTTTTTTCTAATAGACTCTGCCTTTTCCTTTGAATGTTTAGGAGCCGTAATAAGTTTTTTTTTATTAATATAGATATCTTCCGTTCGAGATGCTCTCATTCTATTTCTTGTTGCGAGCAAAAGTCTGTAAATGGGGTTGACACAGTTACTTGTTTAAGTGTTTCCGGTTAAGATAATTTAATCCTATGCCTGTTTTTAACTACTTTCTTTTCTTGTAATGTCTTAAAAGCACTATGCGTAGAGTTTCGAATATCAGTAAGTTTTCCACTGCAGTGGATGCACACTTCCTTACTTTTAGCACATTTTGGTTTCGAATAAACCATTTTGCTTTTAATACAAGGGGGTTTATAATATTTAGAAGTGTGGCTGTACTTATCACACTTTTCACAAGCCATTAAAGAAGGATTAAATACTGTAACGAGTATCAGCCAATTGTCAATGTCCACCCAATGATGCAGAACTGCCGTTTACCGTAATGACAAAACAAATGCAAGCGTGTAGGCGTACAAAAGCAAAAAAAGCAAAACAAAAAATACAACAACGACTATAACTGTGTATTCCTAGGTTTTTAGACACCAACAACAACAAAAAAAATCTTTGTAGATGCGTTGTAGTGGTTGGAACGGCGCTTTGAATTATTTCCACTTTATTTAATAATAAATTTACCCACAAAACAAATCAAAATGCATGAGTACTTCTATTATATATTGGAGTTACACTGCCCCAGAATCCTTGATTGCCAATAATCCGTGGGGCCCAAAATTTGAAGTAAAGCCACTGAATCGAGCTAACCCCATCTATTTGGGTTTGTAGCAGTTCATTTGATGCTATCGTGTATAGCAAAAGTACCAAATATTTTTATTCGAAATGTTTTAATCTTACATCCTTGCTCAGCACCTTTATACTTGTTATCTAGTAATGTCACATTTGATTTTTGTTACGATACGAGTCGTATGGTAAGTATTTGACTTTGAATAAAAAAAAATTGATAGTTTAGTAATATGAAAAAGTCACAGGGGGGTAAACCTCGTGGATGCAGAAGCAGTTCTTATCCTAAATAATTAAATTCAAAACGACAGTCGTATAGTAATAAACCCCGGTTCCTTAATTACATTCCTGTAAATAACTTTATTATTAGAACAACATTACTGAATTGAGGTTTTTAATTTGTATTCTTTGCTTTTTATTAATTTCAGGTAATCCACGGAACAAATGTGCTTTAAAACCTGGCCATTCGTTAATGGATTGGATTCGACTCGGAAGTTCTGGTGTCGATTTATCCGGAACCCGTGGTAAAATTATCAATGTACCCTTTGCCGAACTAGCTAAACATAATAAAGTCGACGATGCATGGCTGGCGATTCGAGGTCGTGTCTATAATGTCACACGCTACATGAATTTCCATCCGGGTGGTATCGACGAACTAATGAAGGGGGTTGGTACTGACGCAACCAAAATGTTCGATGAGGTACATGCATGGGTAAACTATGAACAATTATTGGCAAAATGTTTTATAGGCCCACTACGAAATGTTGGCCTAACCACCATAAAAGAAGATAATAATTTTAAAAATCAACCAACATCCGTTTCATCGTCGACACGTTTATCACCTAATTTAAACGAAAAGTTTAAATTCCCATCGTTTAAATTATCAAATTCTTCGCCCGATATATCGATTGAAAATAATCGATCGCCCGAACACAATGAGGTAGTGCCGCGCTTCGATTGGATTCAAAAAACTTCTGAACTTACATTAATATTTTACACTAAAGCCCTTTGTAATCCCGGTATGGTGATCGATTACTTGGGCAGTGTAGATTTATCCGTCCGTATCATAATCGAAAACGTAACACACTTATGTAAATTTCAATTCGCGAACGAAATTGTGTGGCCACCCACGAACATACGGCCATCGTATGAAATAGGAAAAATAGAAATAACACTAGCAAAATCGAAACCTGAACTGTGGACAAATTACGGTATATTAGATAGAAAAAAATTAATTGAATTCGACGAATGGTCACGCGAGTACGAAATCGTCGAATGTAATTCGATCACCAATGATTCGTATGCACTTATGCTTAAACCAATAAATAATATAATCCAATTAGTGCCATTAGGATATCATTTGAGTGTCACAGCCCGAATTAATGGGCATGAAATAACCCGAAGTTACACACCAATTCCACACCACTATCTTTTAATGGAAAATAGTTTACCAACAAATATTGCTCTTCTGGTTAAATCATACAATTCGGGTATATTATCGAAATACATAACCCGAACGGAACCACGTATTAGTTCAGTCATACTATCACAGCCTAAAGGAAATTTTTCACTACAAAAAATCAAAAGCCATCGCCGTATTGCATTGCTGGCGGCAGGTAGCGGAATAACTCCAATACTATCGATTTTAGACTATTTACTAGAGCGAACCAGCAATAAAATGTAAGTCACAATAATAATGATTGAATGTACTAAAATTTCGAATTAAATCGATTATATTCCCGTCAATATTACGATAATATTGTGTCGAAATAGATAAATCTAAATTTTCCTTTTTTATTTTCATTCATTTTCAGTGAAGCAATCGTAATTTTATTTTTCAATAAAAAACTAAACGATATATGGTGTAAAGAAAAATTAGAAAATTTATCGCAAAAGGATAATCGAATTAAATTTCGTAATATTCTATCGGAAGCTGATGATAATTGGAGCGGCGAACGTGGACGTATTTCACATGATATTGTGTCAACGCTAAACAATCAGCAACATTTAGATTTTGTAACGTTCGGCTGTGTATGTGGCCCGGCACTATTTAATGAGTTAACAGTTAAATTACTCAAGGAGACTGGATTTGATTCGAATACAATTCATTGCTTTCAAGGTTAATTAGTGTAACCAATCGACAGATTTTATATACCGAGCCGCTAATTATATAGATGTATAAATTGTAGAATATAAGTAAAATTGTTATTAGCGATTGTAACGATAAGTTTATCAGTGTTGCCCGATTTAATGAAAATAGTCAAAAGTGACTTAAAGTAAGTATGACAGATGTAGAGATCCATTAATTACATCAAAGGCTGCTTTACGGATATTTAGTGAATTTACTTAACAAGCGTTTTGATCTAAGGCAGCTATAGTCAGTTTTACCACAGTTGCATTGATTTTATTGTTGGAAAATCTTAGTTCTGTGGCTAATTGTTTAGGAATGAGGCGTTTTGGTAAATTATTAATTTAAAGAGCATCTGATTACTAAAACTGGGCGATCTATAACCCCAAAATTTTAGAGAGCACAAAATAAAGTAGAACATTATCATTCAGGAGCAGTGATTTGAATATCATCTAAAAATACAAGAACGCTTTCAATGCCTCTTAATAATTGTTCCATGTATTTTTGCCATTTCGCTGGAGCGCAAGCCACACCAAACATTAAACGTTTAAGATACAAACCTTTGTGTCTTTTAAACGTAAGCGAATGTCTGGATGTATTTCCAACTGTAAATATGCCTTTGAAAAATCGAATTTTGAAAACTTTTCGCCGCGGGCCATAGGCATAATTCATCAACTTCTAGCATGATTCATCAACTTCTTATCAAATCACCGCAAATACGTACTCGATTATTCGCTTTGCGCACAGACTGTCTCTGCATTTGTAAATTTCAGCGCCTCCTCGTTCCGATGCTTCCATAGATTTCGCAGAATACAACTTGATTCCGTAGGGCAGTAACTAAATGTGCCTCAAATGTATATTCGGTTGATATCCGACCAATTGCCACCAAAAAATGGTGGCAATTTTCATGGCAATTTTCATGGTCTTTTTGCTTACTTATACATGAAATCGAAAATTTTCCCATATTTCATTCGGTGCAAGTTCGCCTTCAATTTATCCACAATTTCCCTGTATCGTCGATCTTTCGGCACAAAACGTTGTATGCAAAAAAATCGCCCAAAAATCCGAAATTATTCTCTACACATTTTGCAGTTATTTGTAAATAAATGCGTAAAACGTAATTGAAATGTAGAAATTTGCCAAATTGTTTTAATTCTCATGACGTACTGAATGTGTGAATGTAGTTCTGAGTGAATATAGCTGTCAATTGTCATGGTGAGTTTACTATGATGGTTAATATATAACCTGTGATTTATCACCATTAACATTAAGAAATAGTTTTAGAAGAATCTTTTAAGAATAAATATGCGTGTATTGGCCAACACTAAAAAACTTATTAAAACAATAACCTACTAACAATTTGTTGGTGCTTAAAATGTGGTATACCTAACTAAAATAGTAAAATAGCTCGTACTAGTGATATCCTACGACCACCCACCCAAATCCAACTCATCATATTTATAAAAAAAAAATTATTTTATCATTAAATAACGCAACTATTAAAATATTTATGTACATAATATAATAGACGACAATCAATCAACATTTTATGTTTAATTTTTGAAATGCTATGTTTTATTTAATTAAATTTATTCATTTGTTAAATTAAATTAAACAACAAAAATTGAATAATCTATAATTTATTAAGTTTAATGTGTGTATATATTAAATATATATAGTTATTTTATTTATTAAATCATTAAAATCTGTACAAAACAAAATTATAAATTAATTAGTAATTTGGCACTAAAATAAAATGTATTACACGCGACCGCAATAAAATAAAAAAAAAATTATAAAAACTATATTACTATTAATTAACGACTTTTTATAATTTAATGGTATAATATAAATTGGAAGTTTTCGAAGCGGATTAAAATGGTAAGAAACTAATTTATAAAACAACTTTCATAGGTTGGTACCATATATTTGATATTTATAAAGGCATCCTCGCCACCGTGTCGTTCTAATATCTGTAATGTTTCATCAATCAGATCACCCAAATTCATATTGTTCTTTTGAGCATAGTCGATATTATCGCCACAATTAACTAAAATATAAATATACAAATTTATTAATTATGAATAAAACTTTATTAACCAATTTTCATGTGTGACTTACTATTTCTCACTTTGTACGCATTAAACATTGGTAACAACTGTCGATAGAATGGTACCAGTGCAGGACCAACTAAATCCGAAGCCATCACTAATTGTTGTATTATTTTAAATGTTACGCACATTACTTCAAGGTTTTTGGTGTTCAGTGCATCTGGAAAATAAGATTTGAACAAAATATTTAAAAGTCTCTTAGCAAGTACTGCTGGCACAAATAAAAATAATAAACGATATGGTAATGAATGATCGAAGATTGAAAGTTTGGCTGCAGCAAATTTTGAAAGTTACCTCGGATATGATAGATGTCACTAATAACCATTAACGCATACCTGTGATAAAATTCAATAGAATTTTAAGCAATTTAAAACAGCAATCAAAAGGACGGTTTCTACCATTAGCTACCATAGGATCTCTGCTGAGGGTTTATAATCGAGATTTCGATACTAATTTTAATCCAGAACCGTTTACTAAACATATTAAAAATTATTTCTAGTTCAAAACTCCTTAATAAATATTAATCAGATTTTACAGGCCATAACTGGCCTTACCGAATCAACAATCCGGCTGCAAAGAATTTGGTCCCGAGTTTGCTTGTCGATAAACAATCAGAGGAAGACAAGTCGTCCTATACTCCAAACAGCTATCGTGCCAGACGTGCTTTTATATCTCTTCGCATACAATTATCATAAAAGACAAACTATGCAAGGTATCGGGAGCCTTACACTTCAAATGTGTGGTCATCATTACTAAATTCTGTTGCGTAGATGAACCAACATACGATTATCATGCAGTGGCATAAAAAACCTAATATAAAGACATAACTCACTTTTAATTGGTATGATTAACTGTGGAATTGCAGGATATATTTTATCTCCACCATGCGTTAGTAAATCTTGAACACCTTGTCTTGCGTACGTCTTGTACGGATGTTTTGTTTCTGAGAGACCGTCAAAAAATAACGGTAAATATAAACTATAATCGATCTTATCAATATCAACAGTCCAACCAATTTTATCACCTCCCGTTAAGTATTCCATTTTAATCGGGAGGTCGCCTCGATCATAGTACATACGAAATGAGGTGCCATGTTGTGGCGGTGTTAATGAGGTTATAACTGGAATAAGATAAAATTACATATACTATTAAAATTGGCCATCAATCTAGGTAGTCATAAACTTACATTTTTTTGCTCGTTTAGGTGGATCAGACACTCTCGTATTTCGCTGTTTCGATTCAACAGAAAATGGTGGAACAATGCGTCGAGGAGGATTTACATTGTAATTACTTCGACATCGATACATTATAATCGAATCGCGCTTTATGCTTAGTTAAAATAATAAAAATACTTTTGATGAATTCACTTTTGTGTATCAAAATTTTATGTGAAAAATATTTCTACACAAATAACCATATTTCCATAGTAACGAATAAAAACAACAATCACATACAACTTCTATTAATACTAGTGTCATCTATATATTAACATGTAAGCCACATAGCTAAGTTTTTGGGGGATGTACACCTTTTAAGAATTTAAATTAAATATTACAAACAAAATATTATTATAATGCATTTTAAAAATAAATTTTAATAAAATATAAAAATAAAAATACAGAAGAACTATATATAAATTTTTTTAACAAAACATATTTTGGTGCAACCGTCCAATCATTTTAATTTTAATTACCATCTCTTGGCGAACATGTAAACTAATTTTACTCATCTTATTTCTTTCCAAAAAGAAACACTCAAAAAAATAAAAAAACATACAGAAGTTTTTAGTTTAGTTGAGTTGTTGTGTTATGTTTTTACTGCTGTGCTAAATGTGTGAAAAAATAAATAAACTTAAAAGTAAAATAAAAATGAATTTATATTAACTGTGAATGATATATAGTTTTATCAGTTTTAACAATAGTATCAAATTGTGTTAAAATATAGTCGAATAAAAGATAATTCATCGATATAAAAGGTAAATTTTATAGTGCATCTGTCAACCATTTTGTTTTTATTTGACGAGCAAGTAGATTTTAGTTTATTTATTTTTATTGATATGTAAAAATCGGTTAATATTAATAAAAGATGTATGATTAATTGTTTATTGTTTTCACATGTGTACATTTATTAAAACACATTTTAAAAATAAATTAAATAAAATTGACATAGTCCGATCGATAATATATGTAGTATACAATTAAATATATAGTGTGATGTTGTTGTTGTTAAAAATCCCTAATTTTCTTTGACGGTCACGTACACATTATAGTATCGTTCAAAAATGAGATTATATTTTCAGTGAACTATAGATAAACATGGATTTTTACAAAATGATTTGCATTTTGATACTGGCGTTTCGATCCAAATAATGGTTAAAGTAATGTGAAATATTTTAAAACTACTTAAGTTCTATAAAATTTAATTTTTATACATGTCAAAGTGTATCACACGTGCCTTTAGTTATCTCGGCACATAACTTAAAATTCATTTGTTTGTATACAAATTTATATATCTATTTCACTTTTATTTGCAGCTTCATTCTGTATTAGTGTAAGAAAGAGGAATTCGAATAACAATGGAAGTACCAGAACTTCCTCGAATTATGGTGTTTCGCCCGACTTGGGATGAATTTAAGGATTTTGCTAAATATATTGACTATATGGAATCGAAAGGGGCCCACAAAGCTGGACTAGCAAAAGTAGTACCACCTCCAGAATGGGTACCTAGAAAGGCTGGATACGATTTAGAAACAATGGATATCACAATACCAGCCCCTATATGTCAAGTGGCAACCGGTAAACAAGGATTATATCAACAGATTAATATTCAAAAGCGTGCCATGACGGTAAAACAATTTTCGGATTTAGCAAATTCCGAACGATTTCAGACTCCAGCTCATTTTGATTATGAAGATTTGGAGCGTAAATATTGGAAAAATATTACATATGTCGCACCAATTTACGGGGCTGATGTTAATGGAACACTCACAGATCCTGAAATTAATATCTGGAATGTAAATCATTTGGGCACAATATTGGATTTCGTAAACGATGATTATGGAATTAAAATTGATGGCGTGAACACGGCTTATTTATATTTTGGCATGTGGAAAACGACATTTGCATGGCATACTGAAGACATGGACTTGTATTCTATCAACTATTTACATTTTGGCTCACCAAAAACATGGTACGCTGTAGCACCGGAATTTGGACGACGATTAGAAAAAATTGCCAACAGTTATTTTCCAGCAAGTTACACAAATTGTAATGCGTATCTACGTCACAAAATGACTTTAATTAGTCCGCAAATATTAAAACAACACGATATACCGTACAATAAAATTACGCAAGAGGCTGGTGAAATAATGATTACGTTTCCTTTCGGTTATCATGCTGGTTTTAACCATGGTTTTAATTGTGCCGAATCAACTAATTTCGCAACCGAACGATGGGTTGAGTATGGCAAACGCGCAACCCAATGTCATTGTAGCAATGATATGGTTAAAATTTCAATGGATACATTTGTTAAACGATTCCAACCAAATCGGTATGAAGATTGGTTGCGTGGTACCGATATTGGGCCACATCCCGAAGATAATATTATTACTGCAGCACCTGCTCCAACCGATAAGGATATACTGTTGAATAAAAATAATGAAAAATTACCTGAACCATTCGTACAATCGATGAAAAAACAATGTTGTCAATTAAGTAAAACCAAATCGTTTAAAGAACGCAATCCAGATTTAGATTTAATCGAAATACAAAATAATCCGCATATCCCGGACGATGTGAAAGAAGTGCTGAACGGTGCATTAACTTTGGTTACAGACGACGAGGAGGAAGGTGACGATAGTGCTGAAAATGATAATGCTAATGCTCTAAAAAAAGGAAAACTTGTCTTAGAATCGAATTACGATCCATTTGAAGATTCAGGTAAGTTACATTATTACAACAATGTTATTGTACTGAAAAATGAATCTTATAATTTTTTTTTGTTTTAGACGAAGAAGAAAGTAAAGCTAGACGCCGACGCCGAAAATCTGACCATGATAACGATTGGTGGTCTGAAACGAGAAAACGACGACCGCGAATACCAAAACCTCGCATTAAAAAAGAAAAGAAAGATCGGGAACCAAGAGAACCGAAACCAAAAGGTGAAAGGAAACCACGAAAACGTATTGAATCTACAAATACATCAGGCACGGAAAAGTCGCCGAATGAAAAGAAAATACGTAAAAAACAGCAACAGCTACAAGCGGCTGCTGCGATTCTTGATCCACTTAAATTATTCGAACATAAAAAGAAATTCGAAGGTAAAATACCAACGCTAAAGAAAAAAGAATTATCCAAAAGTACAACGGCACTGCCACCATTCACATCACCAAATGTATTATCAGATGGTCAAACCGCAGCATTTTCTAAAAATTTTCGTGATTTTCGTAAAAGTCTGCCGAATATGCCCTCATCGCATAACACATCACAAATGCAAAATAACAGTGTTAATACTAATAGCAGCCAAAGTAACAGTAATGTTAAAACCGATTCCATCAGCATGGGGAAAGTTAATAACATGTTCTTTGAAAATTGTCCAAGTCTTTATTCATTGATAACCGAGTCGAACAAAAATCAATCGTCGAGTGAGTATTTCATAATTATTTCATTTATTTTCTTGTTATATGTTTTATCTAAGTTATGTATGTATATATGGGGGTTTGCAAGATTGAACTTTTCAAAAAATTTTAGTGAAATGATTATATGTCATCGTCGGGTAAATAGGATTTTGCACGACACATAAATGTTTTGACAATTTTTTTCTATCTGTTGTTAAATGTTTGTTAAAATGTATTTTAAATTTAACCTGTTTATGACAATCGAAATTAAGCATTGAAATAGGCTTAAATCTATAAAATGCTTAAAGTACATTTCCATAAAAACGAACGAAACATTTATGGGCAAAATCAGATAATTTAGAAAATCGTTTTCCAAATTTTCAATAAACAGTTATTTAAATTACTATGTTGTATGCATCATGATTGTGCTATTTATAATTATATAATTGGGGAATTATTTTATTATTTAAAAAATTATAATTATTATTGTTTATATTTAAATTTATTTGACGTATATGTCAACAACAACAATAATGAAATTTTTCAATAAAATCAAATAGCAAACCAAACAAAACTTATGTGTCGTGGAAATTCGTCAATACCAATGAAAATTTACCAGAAAAAAGAAATTTAAAAACTATAACTAAAGACCCTTTAGCGGCTAATTTACAAAAACAAATGTGTAAGAGTTAATTTTATTAATTTATTTAGATAATATAATAAAATTTTTTTGTTAATCTCGCTTCATCTTGACCGAAACGGTTTATTTTTTTGATCAAATATTTAATTTATTTTATTTTCCATATTATTTAGATTCAACACCATTCTATCAAGCAACTTTACGAAAATCAAATATCCCACCGCCACCGAAAGATTTCATTATTCCACCCAACAAAACTGATTACTTGAGTGCATTTAGTCAATTTATTCAACAAAATAAAACCAGAGGGCTTATTACCTCGAATAGAACTAACCTCCAACCAAAAACTACCAAAATTGAAAAAAAAGTGGAACCGGAAGAACCACAAATAATTAAAACCGATGTTAAGTTAGAAGATTTATTGACTAATCCAACTACGAATATAACAAACAGTAACGGTAAAAACGCAATAGTAAATAACACTACTCCTCTTCCTTCTATGCTTAATGGAACCGGTCAAATTGCTAAAACAAAATGGACTGATAATGAAATTAGCGATGTGGTTGTAAAACAAGAAATGAAAGAAGGTTTTAATGGTGAGTGGCATAGTAATGATGGTAGTTTATCCATTATATCACATAAAGGAACAACACAGCGCAGCACAATAGGTCAGTGGTTGAGTAACGATAATAATATTAATAACGTTACCCTAGCAAAGTTATTAAATCATAATAGTACTATTCCTGCACCGCCACCTTTACCTGTTTACCAGAACAGTTTAATGAAAAATGTTACAAATCAACGTAATTCCGGGAGCAATTATAGTGATGTCAACGGTACAAGTAAATTAAATGAGTTACTGACTAATAATGGAAGTAATATGCCGTTACAGTATGCGAATGTAAATGGTAATGTGAATCAAAATCCAAAACCTCGTAAACCAAGGACGTACAGACCTAAGAAACCAACGACAAAAGTGTTAGAATCGTTGTTGAATGGTGAATTGCCAATTGTTAAAAAGGTGATAAACCGAAAACCCAGAACACCAAAAGCACCAAAGAAGATATTAGACTCGAATAATCTTTTACCAGAGTCAAGTATATCAGTAGAATCTAAATTCAAGCCATTACCACCACCATTTGTACCGAGTAGTATGAACGTACTACCAGTTGATCCTAGCAGTACTCTTATAACATTTGATACTTTCGAACAGCAACAGATAGTAGGCAATATACTAAATAATTCGGAATTCTGTGGTTCTAATTTAACATTTGGTAATTTCCATCAGATATCCGATAATATGTTAAAGAGTTCGGAATCAAACAGTAATGCTATGGAATTTAATAATTTACAACAACAAGTACCAAATCATATTTTAAACAATTCAAAATCACAGTTACATCAATTACTGACCAATTCAAATCATACAATACAAAAACCACCAAAAATTTATAAACCTCGCGTAAAGAAACCTAAAATTCCACCTACGGACACACCAAATTCAAGTGAAGCACCACCACCACCTAAAGTAAGAAAACCTCGAGTAAGGAAACCTAAAATACCACCTGCGACGGTCACCACAAATTTACATGAAATGCAAAATTCAGCGACAGCTACAGCCGTTGCAGCAATGACAATGTTAAGTAATCTACAATTTTGTCCACCACTACAACCAATCAATACAGACACTTTACCACAGCAACAAGATGTATCACCACAACTGCAACCGTTGCCGTCATATTCGAGCGAACAAGGTTTTGCACCTTCATCGCCAGCAGTTTCGTTAATTCAAAATTTAACTAATACAGACATACAAATAATTAAAACCGAAATTAAGTTAGAAGATTTATATCCAACTACGGATATAATAAACAGTAACGGTAAAATCGTTAACAACACTTCTCCTCTTCCTCCTATGCTTATTGGAAACGGCCAAATTGCTAAAACAAAATGGACTGATAATGAAATTAGCGATGTGGTTGTAAAACAAGAAATTAATGAAAGTTTTAATGGTGAGTGGCATAGTAATAATGATGGTACTACTAGTAATGCCACTACTAGTAATAATAATATTATAAGCACCATCACTGATAACAACCCAACTACTTATACATATAATTTAATTGATAGTTCAGCACAACAAGCCCTAAATAATTATAATGAAATTTTACTTAGCTACGCGAGTAATATATCAAATGCAAATAATTTTATAATGTCCAATGAGGATATCGATTCAACCACTTCGAGCGATAACGATAAAAAATCGTTATTTTCATTAAACCAACACAATAACAATGGTAATCGAATTTTAGCCATGACCACCACTACCACCACCATGGATGAAAATTAATATTTTGTTATGTTGCACCACAATTCGTTGTATCACACATAATATAAACTATCCTAGATTTATAACGATAATATAAAATAGTAAATTTTATTTAAACATTAATTTTATTCTAATTAATTATTGTTGTTATCATTATTTTCTACTAAAAACATGGTAAATTTTGTAAATAAGTATTGTGATTTTTTTTTTAAATAATTTTTTGTCATGTGACATGTCATATGACTATTTCATTATATAGATTTTTTAATTATCATTTTAATTTAAAGACAAAACTAAAGTTTTAAAAATATTTAAGAAATAGATAAACTATATTATAAATAATTATTATGTAAAATTGATAGTATTAATATTAACTAAAACAAAAAATAAAATAATTATAAAAATTAAATGATTAAATTTTTACTAACATACATGCATGTGACACGATTTACGATTTTATTGAAAAAGTTTAAAGATCGTTTATCTAGTCACCGTTTGGGGGATAAACAATTTCCAAAGCGAGTACACAATCGACGAATAATACCGAGAGTCAGCTGTCATACGGCTTTTAGCGCTCTTTTTCGTATTAGTTTTGTCTGTGTTTATCGGTCGTTTAGATTTTACTTTTATTGTGTTTTTCATCTAACGTATTATATA
Organism: Tipula confusa; assembly: GCA_963556175.1. Classification (NCBI taxonomy): domain Eukaryota; kingdom Metazoa; phylum Arthropoda; class Insecta; order Diptera; family Tipulidae; genus Tipula; species Tipula confusa. The sequence goes on from OY744476.1 coordinate 8,726,517, forward strand.
CGTATAATTATACGTACGTGTAACAATAACAGATTTTACATAATATTCTATATATTTACAACATAATAAAAATGTAAGTATAATTTATATATAGTTTTCTTTTTGTATTCATATTTTTATCACGACATGTGAATGACCACTTAACAATAAAAAAAAGGATGAGCAAAGGAAATTGTTCTTTTGTTTTTCGCGCGAGTTACAATTTTACAAATAAAATGGCAGACCACTTTATATAGATAGATACCTATATAACACAATTAATATATAAAATAAAAAAGTATAGTCATCGATTTTTTTTTCACATTGTGATTTTTTTTTGAAATAATAATTCAACCATATCGTAATTGACATAAATTTTGTGTTGTATACAATTTCAGATGTGATCGTCGACGTCGCTATCAAACTAACATCAAGGGTAAGTAAAGCATGATTTATTTGTTAGTGTGCACCCACATAAATATTTAATAAGTAGTTAGTAAGTGCGGAGCACTTGTAATTAGGTAAATCACGACATAGTAGCGTTATAATATAATAATATTTACATTGAATTTATTGAGCTTTCAACACGACACGACTATAGTTTTCTGTCAGGTCAGAGTGCTGTTCTCTATCGGGAAATGTTTCAACTATAAACAGTTTACTATATGAATTAAAAGATAGCAGCAGTAAAAAATAACCGGCTAAATTTATATGATTCAAAAATGGTAATATTTTAACTTTTACCTCTTTATCATGATCTAGGCTCGGTTCGGTTCAACCTCAAAGTTGAATACCATATTTGCTTATAAAGTAGGCAATACCTTTTTCTGTTTTTAGATTTTAGTTCTTGACTCTCCTTGCCATCTAAGTCTGGCATTCCGAGTTATGCTAAGATACTTAGATGTTCATTCGCACACAGTATTATATCTCGACTTATTGAAACCGATTTATGGTCAGTTGGTTTGATTGTAAAATTTAACCCGCCATCTTTTAGTCCATTTATGTATTTTCAACAACTAAAAACGCAGTGCCATCAGTAAATGTCAGCAACGCAGTCCTAATACACTGCCTTTTAGAGCACCTGCTTTTATTATTTTCAATTCATAATAGGATTCATCTAATTTAATTCTGAAGAATATGTCTTTCAAATACGATTCCAGTATTTTAGCGAATAGCATTGGTAGATATTTCTTGAATTAAGATTAAGTCCTTCATGCCAAACTTAATCAAAACCTTGGTCTATAAAACCTTCGTTTCGTGTGGTGGTTTTCTGCAGTACTCGTAATAGAAACCAGAAACTTCTTCGAAATCATATTAAATTTAATCTCACGCATGCCGCTTTCGGTGAAGTTGCTAGGATTTGTTAGTTTTCAATATCGTTATTATTTAGGGGTTCCACAAATCTTTAAACTTTACCGTTGTTATTTTGAACAATTTCTCACCTGTTATTCTTATATTAAGCCTGCATTATTGGCTTTTCACTTTTTTTTGGGTTTTATTTTTAGGAAACGATCCCAGGCCGATTGCAATTAGTTGTGTTTATTTATTAGGCTTGGATTTCTTTCTTTTTTAATAATTTGTTCCCTTGATGTCACAAGTATTGAATGGTTCGAGTTTAGGTCCTAATTTCGTCTACGTCAATTCTTAGATATGTTTTTAGTTATAAAACAGTGTACTAAATCTGGTACTTTGTTTCGATCAATATAGGCCAGTAGGTTAGTTTTCCAGTTGACAACAGTTCATTACCGCAATTTCTAACAGCTTTAAGAAGTTGTGCATCTTTAGTCGTTGTTGGCCTAGAACCCCAACTTTGAAAACAATTGTCTGTAAAACATTGGAGGGTGGTTCTAGGTAATCCTGGTGTGTGTTGGTGGTTGTGAAGGCCAATGAATCTGAAAAAGTTTCGAAAGAAATTATTATAAGGAAAGCCTTAGAAATATAGGTCAACGACTCTAGAGTACCGCAATAGTACGACTGCAGAATTTAAACCTGTCGGATACCCCAAAACCCATTAGCAAAGAACCAATTACCAGGAAGCGAGAAGAGGTATTCAAAAAAAATTATGTGAGCATAAAAACACAAAAAAGCGATGGAAGAACTAAAATAATTCTAGATCAGAAAATGACCCGAAAGCAAATAGATTACCCGCATTAGTTGCGATAAAAAATAAATAAGAGATATTATCGAGGACCAGTTTCTTTTGATCTCCACTCATGGATATTTAAACGTTACCCTATTCATTAAGGACTTTAACGGTCCTTTCATATATTAAGCACACATGAATTAGATACCTCCTGCCAGGCTACTTGGGTCATATGGGAACACCAAATATAATTCCCTCTATGGCAAAGCAAATTTCAGTAGTAAAAGACTGACTAAGAATTTTATTTTGGTAATTTGCCAGGAAAGAGTTACCGCGTATTACTCTAAAATATAATAAAAACCGTAAAGCATTGAAACTAGAAATTAGTAGGTCAAACGGAACATTCTGCATTACAGTCATGCTACAATATTTCAATAAATATAAGTTGGATCGTATGTCTTCTAGCTTATGACTTTGAGATCGAGCATTGAAAGGGAAAGGCTCATCGAACTGCCGATGCTTTATCAAGAAAGCAGTGAAGTAATAGGGAATAACAGAAATGTTTCACAAAGATAATGGGTGCTTAAACACGTTTGGAACAGCACCGATAACAAAGTAAGATAATCCTTGTTATTACTGAAGAACTGACCCGGTCAAACGAATGGCTGTTGTCAACAAGATATTTAGCCGACTAAGGGGATGTGAAGCGAAGCTATCTGTTAGTCTTATCTACAGGTCTTAGCCTCTCCATCCTAACTCCTACTTGTTACGTCCATGCCGTGTCGGTGGTAACTCGAGCAACCTAGTAGAATCTTGTGGTGAAAATCCGTCGGAGAAGCAAGTTCGGTGCTGAAGCTATAGGGGTGTCCATAATTCACTTAGAAATGCATTAAGACCTATGTGATGTTAAATTCCCGAAGCGTCTGTTCTCATATTGAGCAGCTACCTGGTCAGCGTCTATACCTCAAGAGAGGCGGCTGTCTAAACCATTGGCAATACGTATGAAATGCATTTGCTGCCTTGTACATCGCGGTATCAATTTAACCAAAGTCTAGTTCAGTTTAGTTCATTCAGTTTCAAATCACTATCCTGCAAAACACAGCCTAAAAAATCTACATCCACTGTAAATAATAATGTTCTACTGCAAAAGGTCGAGCAAATGAAAAAAACTATAACACAAATAAATAATGAAGTTGCCGAATTAAGAAGAGAAAATCATACTTTGAAGAACGTATCATACTTTAACCGCTCAGCATGCAAGCTGTACTGATGAATTTGAACTAGAACGAGAAACCAATTGGATTCTCGAAAGAAGAAAAAGAATAAACAAAAAAGCGAGAAAAGACACTACAACAACCAAAAAAAGGGCTGCTCGTCATCACCTGAAGTTAAACCAACACCAGCAAATAATGGCGATCCTAGTAAACAAAGAGCTCCAACAGTGCTAGATAAAGAGAAGAAGATACTTCCACATAACTCCATATTAACTTAATAGGATTGAAAAAATACAATGACATCCAGCAACTATTGAAATTAGTCGTAAGCAAGGTGGTGCCACTAAATAATTACATCTGGCAAACAACACGACAGAATCTGAAGATTATATAGCTCTCGCTACTAAAATAAATATCGATGGATTTGAATGGTATACGCATGAGGAGGACAAAAATGATCACCCCATCAAAGTAATGGCAAGAAGGCTTCATCATTCTTTCTCAAAAGAAGACATTAAAGCAGAACTAACAAGTAAAGCTATTAAAATTAAAGGCGCAGTCAATATCATCAAAAAAGATAAAAAGCAAAACAAGGAAGGAAACACTGAAATTATCAGAACAGGACTTCTACTCCTGAGGTTAAACCCAAGTTAACAAATAACGAAACTAATTGAAATTTCTTTCAAACTCTTATACATGAAACTTAAATCTAAATCAATAGGTGTAAACTTTACTAATCTGAGAGTTGCGCAAATATCAATAATGATCAATTCACAAATAGTACCTTATGCAAATATGGTTAAATACTTAGGTATCACCTTGGATGCCAAACTAAGGTGGAAAGAACATATCAAAACCAGAGGAAAGAATTAAACATGAAATTCTGGGAAATGCACTGGCTTCTGGTATAAGAAAAAATATTCCAAAATAAAATACTACGATCCATTGTAAATGCACCGGGTACATTAAAAACGACAACCTTCATATAGAGACTTGAAAATGAATCTTGTCGCAGACGAGATCAATTATCATACAAGAAAACGCTTGTATGACCATGCAAGACAAGATATACGTTTTATAATGTCTAACAGCACTATAGCAAGAATGTACCAAGAACCAAACCATTAGACTTAACGTGACCTAAATGACACAATGACAGCAGCGCAAGTAACCTACTGAAGAATCATTGTTAACTGGGATTATCCTATAAGGCTTAAATCGAACAAATTTATAATAATATGCAATGTACATTAAGGAAGACAGTCATGATAAAGTTCTGACAAAAATGTGAACATTTAAAAATGAAGACCAAACAACGAGAAAAGCTAAAATATGTATGATGATAAATAGTGGTGGAATTTATGTATAATCCAGTGGTACGAACTCTAGCGGCGAAAATGCGACACTATACTATTTTACAAAGAATAAGAGGGATTTTAAAAGAAAAGAAAATTTGTATATTTAAAATATTTTAAATATCTACATTATCGGAATTCTGATCGAAGAACAATCCAATTAGTTGGCATGGGATCAAACCCGATGGACTCTGATTGTTGATGCGGTACGGACCAGCAATGGCCTGTAAACCTGTTTATTACTTTATTTTAATGTTTGATCGTTTTTTATAAGATCACATTAAAAGGGTCACTTCACTTCGCACATTTGCATTCTATTTTTATATAATCCATAAATTACCCATTACGAGGAGAGATGAATTCGAGATTTTTCTTGTTCATCTATATTTGATATAATTAGTTTAAAAAAAAAATATTTTAAATGGCAAGTAAAATAAATCAAAATTCGCGACTCGAATATATTGAAACAGAATTTATTAATTATTTTGATGATAACTAATGATCGTAAAAACGATGATACGAGATTTCTTAGCAAGAAATTCATTCATTTTTTTAGAGAATGTATGTACTCGGTAGTGAGGTAACACCAGATGTACCCAACAGTTGATTTTATATTACCTATTTGTATTCGTTACAGTTCAAGTGATTCGGCGTGGCGAACAGATGGACACAAGTTTTAACATAAAAGCTGCATAATATATTATGGTTTACTGGTGGTTGGTTAACCATCATCTAGTTTAATAGGATACGGATTTTTTTTTTCATATTGACATTTTTTGTTCAACTTTGTCTCGGGTTATTGTACGCACGATCGAGCATAGTATATTTTGACCTCACACTTGGAATCATTTATCACCGTAAAAGTTATGTAGCATACCATTTTACAGCATAGAATACTACTAAGTGAATAGGTCGATAGATACACAGATTGTAGGACGCATACACTTATTTTTGCACATGATCATAAAGTAACACACACGATCAGTTATTACGAGAATTATTATTGTTATTATTAGTATTGCTTTAATACAGTCATATATTGTTGTTGGAAACGAATAAAAATAAAATGTCGACAGCTGTGCGATCGTGTATAAATTTTAATATGTATAACATTTTTTTTTTAAATTTCTTTAAAAAAAATTCTAAGGGGCCATATTGTTTTGCGGTTATTTTGTTTTATTCTTTACCTACGTCCTCATAATAATTTGGGTGCATAATTTTCAGGGTATTTAAATTTCATATCGATACTTATTAATTATATTATGATACCATATGATCATGTCTGTTAACGATTTAAGATCGTTATAACACATTTTACTCTATAAATATAATGCAAAATATTCTGTAAATCACATAAAGTAGTAAATCTGTCTGTTTGTATGTAGAATAATATTTTTTTTAAGATCACACACCGTATGGGGGGTATAATAAGATCGTCGATCATATAGTTACACGCATAGTCGACATATTTTCTCGTTGACGATTCGAAGACCCTGCGGAGTTATTTTGATATTATAAAAATAATAAATAATACTACAGTCTAAAGACCCCATCAAACAATCAAAATTATTTTAAAATGTACTAATAGTTTTATGTATATATTATTAGGTAACTAGTTACGGGTGCTAGAGTAGTTTTTACAAAAAAAATAAAACTCAACTCCAAAATGTATTTCATATTTCGACAGATGTTAACTGTATATCGGCTGCAACTAAAAAAACTATAGGTTAGTTCTTGTTTGTGTAAATCATCCCCTCATATGTAATAGATGGGTTACTCTTTTTTCATAATTTCAGGCTGCATGTAATATACAATTGTTGTATACCGTATTGTTCGTTCCTTTTAAATATAACATAAACAAAAAAAAAGTGATCGTAAAAAATTCAGGCGATCATATGGAACGATTAATACATGATAAAATATAAATAAAGATACGTAATCACGTATGTTAAGATTAAGGAATATGGATTTATCTTAATGTGGTCTTATATCCATAATAGTGATTTCAATTGTAAATAGTATTTCCACATGATCAATATCAAGCACGATCATAACATTCTTAGTCCTTCAAACTAATGGACAATACGATTTCTATTATTTTTGCTTTTAATTTATTCATACAAGACCCTTCCTTATTTTGATCCTGGGTTTTATATATTTATTTGGTCCACACAGTGCGTACACACATACAACAATAATACTGTGTTGAACGACAGTAACAATAAACGAGAAAAATATTTTTTGCATTGGGGATGATTTCCCACAAACAAAAATAAAAAAGGAAATCGCGATTTATACTGAGAGGGTGATTCCTTTCGAAAATTAGGGAGAAAAATTCACAATATGATTTAGGTTTAGGTCTGAAATTTGGAAAATGGAAAATAAACTATTCCTTTTTTTTATTGATTTTTATTGTTGTTGTCGTCTTTGTTTGTTGTTGTTGTTGTTTTTGTGCGTTATCCCTTAGATTTTGTGCATGTTTGTGTTTGACAGTTTCATACGTCCATAGTAAGCAGTGTATAATAAAATCTACTAAATAATCTTAAACACATAGGCCAGGACTCGATATTAAAAATAAGGAAATTAATTGCATCATATTCATCCCTCCCAACTATTTCATTTATTAATGAACGACGTGAGTTTGATAAGATGAATTTGGAAAAAGGAAAATCGAGGGAAGCAGATCATATCGTCGTCATCATCATAATCGTATAGTCCAAATATAAACGAAACTAAAAGTGGGGTGAATTATTTTCATAACATCCCTTTCCCATATTTTATTCGCTGCCTTGGATTAATTCAATTTTGTTTTCTTATTTTTCCTCTTGATCTTATTTCACTGGTGTACGCATACACTACACACGGTTTCATTGTTGTTATTTGATGAAGATTCTTTATCTATTTTCCCCGTTATTTAAATTCGATATAAAAGAAAGTGAAGACAAAAGAACCAACACGGGTATGAGTAAGCGTTTTTCTTTTGTCATTGTTTGGTTCTTTTTAGTATGAAACTAAATTAGATATCAAAATTGATCGTTAATTAAATTAAAACTAAGAGTAGTAGTAAGTTCTGAATATGCTTTAACTCCTATTTGCACTAAACTTTCGAAGCGGCTTTTTGTGTTTAGCCGCCTTTAAGGCATCGCCTACAACAACCGCAATGCCAACCAAATGTGACCATATCAGCATAATTGTCATTTTTTTACTTAAATAAATTTTCATCCTAATTTCATGGTTGCAGAGATCTCGGAAAGTGCGCCATCAACGTCGAGTTATACTGTATCATCTGTATGCAGCACAAATAGTATCTATGCTACGATACTTTTCGCATTTTGCGTGAATTCTTTTATTGTAGACAGGACAAAAATCGTTCACTTTTTATTTGTCAGACATAGCATCGCTTCGCCAGCTACTGATCGGATAAGGTCGAGCTTGTTCTTCGTATTGTTCTACCCCGAGGAGCCATCGTCGCTGAAGGTGACCTCTGCACCTGCCAAATGACGACTATTCTATCAGAGATCGGTAAACCATTCGTTTAAGATCGGCCCGCAGAACGTGAATAAGCCAGCGTACTCGCTGTCCTTTTATTTAATGAACCAGATCAGGAATTTTCATTAAATTCCTGATCTCGTGGTTGAATACAACTCGGGAATTGTCGTTATTGTCGCGTTTGGAGCCATAAATCAAACGTATGATTCTTCTCTCAAATGTCAATAACCATCTCTCATGTTTATGCGTCCGGGTCCAGCTTTCACACCCATATATAACAACGGGTCTGATCAACACCTTGTACAACTTCAGCTTGTAGGCATTTACAAGGTATTTTAACTTTAGCAGTGGACGTAAGGCATACAAAGCATGATTGTCAACGACAAGACTTGCTTTAATATTCTCTTCCACACAGTTATCATGAGTGACAAGGGACTCGAGGTATCAGAAACTTGTTACTCCTTCAACTGTGTGGTTACCACTATTAAAATCCATTGCGTCTTGGTCTCTAAAACCAGTGATCATATATTTTGTTTTGGATTCATTGATTTTGAGACTAACGGAAGCTGAGAATCGTACAAGTGGATCTAGACGCCAGGGGCGTGATTCAGATAGTAATTTGTATGCTGTGCAAAGGAGAGCTATGTCGCGACAGTTTTCACAGTTAGTGCAATCTCTTTTTTTAAGGATTGGGCACAACGCGGCCACTAATCGAACAACTTCGAAAAGATAGTTCCACAAAGTATCTCCTCCGAATATTAAGAGCTCCGAATTAATACAATTAATTCCTGTTTGGAATTCTAAAGATATCATCAGACAACAACTAAAATGATGAATATCCATTTTGAGATCAACTGTCTGTTTTTAAGATCCACTTTTCATACATAATATCCTTAGAATTCCACAACAACATCGTTGGATAAACAAAGGTTTATCAACAAAATAAAATATGAATACCGCCAAAATTTAACGTGGCACGTGTAGTCATTACGAAAACCGATGTCAGAAAAGTGATGAGCACGATGTCAGATTAGTGACTTTAATGCTAAATCTGCTAAAAATTAGGCTGACATAATATGTGGAAATATAGGTCCTACTCTCGGCACGACCGAGCGATTGATAATGGAGAAAGAATGAGCGCCCACGAACTCATTGTGGCTAGGATATTCTTTCTTTATAAAAACATCCGCTTAAAAACATGGACGCAAGCACGTAAGATATCTGAAGTCGGCGGCCAAATTCGTAGGAAGTGATCATAAATTGGTCACTGCAAAATTGCGGTGGCTGTTTTCAAACAAGTTAGTGATCACAGGTAAACGAACCTTTCAACTGTAAAACGAGGATGTGGAGTTACATCCTTATCTAATAACAGTATATAGTATTAGCAATTAGCATCATCATCAAGAATCAACAAGATTGCATCACCCGGAAGCAATCATCAATTAAACTTATCGCCAACCCAAAATCAATTAAATTTATCGCTAACCAAAATAAAATATCATGTAACATAGAAATTCTTTATTATAATTAAAATTAACGTAAACATATAATTCGATATCAAAAACTTTAATATAAACATTCAAAACTGTGCGAATTGTGCATTCAGCATATATTCCAATTTTTATTTACTTTATATTGTTTTATATAATTTTCTAATAATTCGTAAATCTTAAAATATTCATTCTCATCTCAAATCTTAATAAGTAAAGTTGATATAAGAGCTAAATATAAAAATTATATCCATTTGTGTTTTTTTTGGGTCGTTCCTAGAAAATAAAATTTATAATAAGTGATAAATGTAAAATACAAGTATACATTTGTGAATTAAAAAATAAAAAGAATTGTGAACATAAAATTTATTACAAATTATTAAGTGAACCACTCACACAATCATAATTGGCGCAGTTGCAAAAGAAAAAAAAAACTCAGTGGAAATAATAAAATCAGTGAAATTACTAAGTGAAAATAATAATAAAAATAATTTAAATATAAAAAATAAAAAAAAAAAGTTCAACGAACTAATAAAAAAAATTGTAAAAAATTATTAAACGCATATAAGTGACTGATCACCACGAATTATGAAATTCATTATATTCATGTAAGTAATTTCCATTTTTTTTTTTTTTTTCCTCTTTATATTAACTTTATAAATTAAAAAATTCTGTGAAGGGAATCCGACTTTAGATTAGTCGTTAAAATAGCGTAGTATTTTTTTTTTTAAAAATTTAAATTTTGACGCGTTTATAAATTAAAATTAAAATTTAATAGGCCTGTGAAAAACAGAATCACCTATTTTTAAAGCGGTAAGAAAATTACCATAACTTTATATTTTCCCAAATTTGTTAATGGGAACTCAAATTCTTTAAATTATTAATTAAATGAACGATCCCTTAAAAATAAAACTAGGATTGTTAATAAAACACTTACAAAGCTTAAAGAAAAAGCCATTAGTCAAACGAACTGTGAAAAATATTAGTGAAATTAATAAAATAGAAAAATCAGTCAATCAATTAAAAGAAAAATTTGGAATTAACATTAACAAAGTTAAATCAAATAAAAAAGTTGTAATCATGTCACTACAATCAAATTCCTCTAATCAGGAACTATCTAGTGTAGCTAATAATAATAAAATAGACGAAACAGTTCTAAAATCAATTGATAATGTAGACGAAATAGTAAATTTATTCAAAGTTAACAATATTACCAGGGAATTACAAACCTTTATAGGGAATAGAAATGAAGTTTATTCCTTTATTCAAACAGTAGAACAAATGCTTAAACATTGTAGTTCAATTCAAAGTACGCAACAGTACGAAATAATAATAGAAAATATTAGAAACAAGATTCAAGGCAAAGCCAATGAATCACTTATCACATACAACGTGCCAACAAACTGGCAACAAATAAAAAAACATTTATTAAATAAATACTCTGATACTAGAGACATTGTTACTCTAGAATTAGAGCTATTCACACTAATACAACAAAATCTAGAACCTTTGGTTCTATATAATAAAATTATTTCAATAAATGCATTAATTGCAAATCAAATAACAATGCAATACGATGACGAAGATGTCATCGAAGCATTTCTTTCTACTTACAGAAAGAAATGCCTTAGTATTTTAATAAATGGAATTAAAGAACCATTTAAAACAGCACTATGTGCACAATCCCCAAATTCTTTACTTGATGCAAGTAATATAATACATCAACAAATTAATGTTCAAAATCTGTTGAAATTTAAAGTTGTTAATCATAATCAATACCCTAGGTATCAAACTCCCCACTATAATAACTTTAATGCAAGTTTTCAAAGACCTCAAAATCATAATAACTATAAACCAACACAATTTTCAAATCAAAATTATAATTATCCACGATTTATGAATCAAAATATAAATCATTTCCCAAATCCTAGAAATAATTATCCTTTTAAACCTAATTTTTCACAAAACCAAAATTCTTACCAAAATCAAAATAATCATAATAATATTAACTATCGTAACAATCAAAATAAAAATTTTAATTATCCAAATAATAATAATTATCGTAGCAATTACCAAAACAATAATAATTATCCGCAAATAAAACAGGAACCAAATAATGTTCCTCAAAGAAATTTTCAATCAACAAATAGAAATTTTAATCTCGATCAAAATCTACCTTTAATTACATATCCTTCCGAGGAAAATTTTCCAATACAAGCCTCGGAACAAAACCAAAATTAAACGATTTACCATTTATAATTGTAACCCTCAATTCCCAACAAATACGTTTATTGATCGACACAGGATCAAATCAAAATTACATTAATCCAGATTTTGTAAATATTCAAAATATAATTCCAACAATTAAAATTATAAAATCAATTAATGGTTTTTCTCAAACAAAAGGAAAAACAACTATTAAATTTATTGAATTCCCAATTCCTTTAGAATTTTATATTTTAGATTTAAAAGCCCATTTTAATGGACTATTAGGATCCGATGGAATTCAACAATTAAATTCAAATATTTTATACACTGAAAAACTATTAATCAGTGAAAATTTTAAAATTCCCTTATTAGATAAAGTAACCTCATGTATACCAACTAAAATGGTATCACCACACTCTACAACATACATTGAAATTCCTGTTACACTACAACAAGGAAATTTTTATTTAACCCCAATTAAAATTAAAAATAATTTATATATTCAAGAAGGAATATACTCTACGAAAAATTATAAATCATACGTTGAAATCACAAATATTTCAAATGATCCACAAGAATTTTTCCTAATGAAACGACTTAACGTCGAACCACTACAATATGATATTATAAATAACATCAATATGGATGAAAATCCAGTAAATAATAATAATAATATTTATAACATAGGAGATTGTAATAAACACGATAAACTCCTTATCACAAAACTATTAAACAAATATCATTACCTTTTCTTCAATGAAGAACAAAGTCTTACATGTAGTAACCAAATTCAACATGAAATAAATGTTTCAGAAAATAAACCCAGTTTTCAGAGAGCATACAAATGTCCTCATACCCAAAAAGAAGAATTAAATAAACAAATAAATAATTTATTTAATCAAGGAATAATACAAAATAGTATATCCCCTTGGTCATCGCCAGCATTTCTGGTACCTAAACACACTATACCAGGAGAACCCAAACAATTTCGAATGGTTATAGATTTTAGAAAACTAAACGAAAAAACGGTAGAAGATAAATACCCTTTACCAAATATAAATGATACTCTTGATAGATTAGGAAAAGCAAAATATTTTTCGGTAATAGATTTACAAGCAGGTTTTCATCAAATAGCTATGGAACCAAATTCTATCGATAAAACTGCATTTTCAACAGAAACAGGTCATTTCGAATTTACTCGTATGCCTTTCGGTTTGAAAAATGCACCATCCACCTTTCAAAGAGTCATGAATAATATATTAGGTAATTTAATAAGTAAATGTGCAATCGTCTATATGGATGATATTCTAATATATAGTCCAAGTATAGAAGAACACATAAAACATATGGAAAGTATATTCAAAAAATTAAAGGAATCCAATTTAAAAATAAAAGTTGAAAAATCACAATTTCTTCAACAAAAAGTCAAATATTTAGGTCACATGGTATCATCAAACGGTGTTGAGCCAAATCCGGAAAAAACAAAAGTAATTAAACATTTTCCCATTCCAAAAACGTACACTCAAATTAAATCCTTTTTAGGGTTAATGTCATATTACAGAAGATTTATAAAAGATTTTGCAAAATTAACGAATCCTTTAAACGTATGTTTAAAGAAAAACGCAAAAATCATTCATGATGAAAAGTTTATTAATTGTTTTGAGAAATGTAAAACACTACTTACATCTCAGCCAATACTCCAATATCCAAATTTCGATAATGAGTTTCTACTGACTACCGATGCATCAAATATCGCATTAGGAGCAGTACTCTCGCAAGGTGAAATAGGAAAAGATCTTCCTATCGCTTATGCATCACGAACTCTAAATAAAGCCGAAGTACATTATAGTACAATAGACAAAGAATGTTTAGCCATAGTCTGGGCAATTAAATATTTCCGACAATACCTATACGGTACAAAATTTAAAATAATTACGGACCATAAACCATTAATATATCTATTTAACATTAAAGATCCATCGTCAAGAATGATGAGATGGAAAATGGACTTAGAAAATTATAATTTTGAAATATTTTATAAAAAAGGCACAGCAAATACAAATGCTGACTGTCTTTCTCGAATAGAATTTAGCGAAATAAAAAATTTAAATAAAAATATTAAAGAATTTGAGCTAGTTAGTAAGAAAAATAAAGATGAATTAATAATAAATACCCTTTCGACAAAAAGTGCGATTGAGGAAAATAATGAATTAAAAGAAAATTTAAACGAATTAAATAATATAGATATAGGCCAAATAAACGAAAAAATTAAAAAGTGTAGTATACAAGAAACAAATAAATGTATAAACTCTTTTTCAAATCAATTATGGATTATAGTCGACGATAACCATAATGAAATAAAAGAAACACTAACAATTATACATGAATCGTATAAAAGAATTAAAATTAGAAAAAATAAGTTTGATAATAATGATATAATAAATATTTTTACTAAATATTTAAAATCAAAAAAAGTAACAGTGCTGTATTGCACTGATGAAAATTTTGAGTTAATAAATAAAATTTTTGAAGAAAATTTTAAAGAATCTAATTTAAAAGTAGTTCGTTCAAAAAAATTAAAAATAGATTTATCAGACGATATAAAAAAAACTGAAATTATAATTAAAACACATAATAATGGGCATCGTGGAATTAACGAAAATTTCGCTCAAATTTCTCGAAAATATTATTTTCCTTTAATGAAAGAAACAATTACAAATTATATCTCGCAATGTGAGATATGCAATTTAAATAAATATGATAGAAAAACTAACAATATAAAATTTCAAGAAACAGTTTCACCAAATTCCCCCTTAGATATATGGCATATGGACACATTTTCTATGAAAGGGCATATTTTTTTAACTATCATTGATAAATTTTCAAAATATGCAATGATGGAATTTCTGAAAGATAGAACAACCACAACAATAATTGAAACTCTTGAACAGATATTCTCGCGTGAAGGTATACCAAAACAAATTGTATTCGATAACGCAGGAGAATTTACTTCAAATAAAATTAAAGAATTCTTTTCCATATTTAACATTGAAACACATGTTACAACAGCAAAATCCTCAACAGGAAACAGTCCTATTGAACGTTTTCATTCTACAATTACGGAAATCAGCCGAATAATATTCTACGAAAATAAACAAATACAAATTATACCATTACTAAATAAATCTATTTTAATCTATAATAATTCAATTCACTCATCAATAGGAGTTAAACCTTTCGAAATACATCGCGGTTACATATTAATAAACAATTTACCCGATATAAATACTATTCCAACTTCAGATTACTTAAAAGAAATCAGAGATAAATATGATTCAATTAAAAATATTATTAGAGAATTTAGTTTTAAGAATAAAAATAAAATATTAAATAGAATAAATAAGGATAGGTTAGATCCCCAAACTTTAGAAAAAGATACAATTATATATGAAAAAATAACTACAAGAGATAAATTGAAACCTTTAAACATTAAACATATAGTATTACAAGATAATGGAATCACCGTTACCACAAATAAAAGGAAAGTACACAAAAGTAAAATAAAAAATTAAATTATCATTACAGGTTACCAATCTGTGTACTATCACAGTCCATTGAAATTTTTGACATGCTTAATAATAAAGGACTAATAACACTCGAAATAGCCGACGCTAGAATTATAACAACATATAAAAAACTTATACATCTAATAGAATTACAAGATCTTAAATTAAATTTAAATAATATCAATATTTCAATTAATTGGTTAGAAGATTTAATATTAACACAAAATCTTCCAAAAACAATAATAAATATAGCAAAACAACGATACACACAACTTGAAAAAGACTTAAACTCAATTTTACCAATAACATTAAAAAGACCTAAACGAGGAATCTTCAATCCTTTAGGAACATTAATCAAATCAATTACAGGAAATCTAGATAACGACGACCTTATGTATTTAAATAACGCAATAATAAAATTAAACAATGACTCATACGTAATACACCAACAATTTCAGGAACAAATAAATTTAAATCAAGACATGATAAACAGATTTGAAAACATAACACAATTCATAGGTGATACTCTTACAACAATGAATTATAATATAGCACTAGATTTAAGCAAAACTAACTTAACAGTATGGACAAACCATAAAATACAAGAATACGGATTAACATTAGACTTTAATATAAACTTACTAAAAGAACAAATTAACCAAATACACGAAATAATAACATTTGCTAAAATTAAAGTTATCTCAACACATATATTAGATAATCACGAACTTTATGACATAAACCAACATCTAATTAATAATTCAATTAATTTAAAATCGGAAGAACAAATTTATTCATTATTAGAAATACAAGCTTATTACAACGATACAAATCTAATTATTATAATCCAAGTACCAGAATTTTATAATGAATCATTAACATATTACCTTATAAAACCCGTACCAATCCAAAATAATCAATTAATAAAAATAAAAACTAATCATATTATCCTTAATCCAAAAACCTATATGGAAATTATCAAACCATGTTTTATAATTGAACAAATATATTTTTGTCACAAACAAATTTTAATAAAAAATCCAAATCTATGTATTCCAAATATGATTTACAAAAACGAGACAATATGTGTATCAAAAGAAATCCAACAAACAGACGACATCGATTATTTACAACCAGGATATTTATACATATCAACCACAAATGGAACAAACATCGCATCAACATGTAAAAATGCACCTAAACATATATTAGGGCGAAAATTAATAAAATTTAACAATTGTACAATCACAATTAATAACAACATATATTCAGACGACATTAAAATAAGAAAACACAAAATTAACATTATTCAACCAATGGATAATATTAAAGTAACAACAATAATGGAAGAATACATCGACCTACCAAAACTAAATCAACATCATTTCAAAAACCTGAAAAAATTAAAAGATTTCGAAAACACACAAATAAAACAGCAAAATTATGCAGAACAAGTTGAAAGAAACCTCCAAGTCACATACTACTCATTTTCATTTGGCATTATCTTTATAATTATAGTTTTTGCATTAATTATTTATTATACTTGCAGAAGCAACGTAATTTTCAAATTTTTATCAAAAAAAATAGCAATCGCTCTCGAGGACGAGATCGAACTTAAGGAGGGAGGAGTTACATCCTTATCTAATAACAGTATATAGTATTAGCAATTAGCATCATCATCAAGAATCAACAAGATTGCATCACCCGGAAGCAATCATCAATTAAACTTATCGCCAACCCAAAATCAATTAAATTTATCGCTAACCAAAATAAAATATCATGTAACATAGAAATTCTTTATTATAATTAAAATTAACGTAAACATATAATTCGATATCAAAAACTTTAATATAAACATTCAAAACTGTGCGAATTGTGCATTCAGCATATATTCCAATTTTTATTTACTTTATATTGTTTTATATAATTTTCTAATAATTCGTAAATCTTAAAATATTCATTCTCATCTCAAATCTTAATAAGTAAAGTTGATATAAGAGCTAAATATAAAAATTATATCCATTTGTGTTTTTTTTGGGTCGTTCCTAGAAAATAAAATTTATAATAAGTGATAAATGTAAAATACAAGTATACATTTGTGAATTAAAAAATAAAAAGAATTGTGAACATAAAATTTATTACAAATTATTAAGTGAACCACTCACACAATCATAATTGTGGAAACACAATATCATATATAATCTTGTTAGCAATAGCATTATGGGAACCGTATTGCAGTCGAGCAACAGAATATATCCTATAAAGTAGCGCGAATATGTTTTACAATCGTGCGCAATAACAAAGCGGTTATTGCTAGGAGCACCTATGTTATTGCTAGATTACAACAACTCAGCAATGAGGCAGTTGTTCTTGTACCTTCTTTACAGGAGTCACTGGACGACTGCACCATACCTGCAGACTCTCTTTTATATTATGATAAGCCGGTTTTTGGCCAAAACGACATGGCGTACAATTTGACAGGCAACGGCAACAAGTAAAACGTTAACAGGATACTGTTTGGCTGTTTCGGCAAAAAACAAATAAATTATTTATTCAAACCTTTCTAAACTGCGGTCATCAAAGTAAAATATTATTTAACACCAATATTTAACATTTCACTAGACAACAGTCTGACTATATGTAAAACATAAAATCCCAATTCTAGCTACATGAACGTCAAACATCTGCAACTGCAACAAACAATATGGCTTTTGAATTTAAATTGTTATATAATAAAAAAGGAAGATATCAATTGTTGATCAACAAAAGTGTAACAAACGAAATCTATCAAATAAATAATCCATTGATAATAAATAAAATACAGAAATTTTGTTAAATTAATCTCTTAAAATTATTTAACTCAGCTTTTTCCCCCCTAAAAAACTACTCAGCTGTCACTGTAAATAAAAAAAACAGAACAATTTTTATTTTTTCAAAATCAAACAAAAGAAATGAGACTCGACTCGATCGCAAAAAAAAAAATAAAAATAAAGAGCAAAAGAACCAAAACATTAAAAAGAATTATAGTAAATTTCATTTGCGAGACTAACAAATAAAGTAATGTACAGACTACAGAGTGTGTACAAACTTGAAACACGAAAATTCGAACAAATACTTATGCAATTTTGCCTATGTAAATGCATTCCTTTTTCACTTTTTTTGTATTTCGATATCGTTTCCGAATTTTCATTGAGTACATATACGCACACATACATGCACACAAAACTAAAATAGTCTATTTCAGTATGTGTTGTCAAGTGTTTCGAATTTTTAATATTTTTTTTTTAGTTTAGTAAAATTTTTCGTGTGTCATTCATGAAACGATAGTCATATTTTATCCGTCGTGGAGTAAAGTTTGAATTTGAAATTAAATAAAATAAATTCAAATACAATAAAAAAAGTAAAACATAGTTTTTTTTTTTTAATTTCATTGCAAAAGAAAATTAATTTTTTTGTTTAATTAAATTAAAATCGTTTTTAGTTCGTTTTTGTATTATTTATTTAATTTGTGTCTGGTAATAAATCGTAAATTTCATTAACATTTATTTAAATACATAAAAAAAAGTGCGTTACAAATTTACATAATTTGTGGTGAATAGATAATATATAAATAAAAAAGTTTAAATTGATATAACGAAAGTGATAAAATATAATAAATGCATAAATATTTTGGATAAAACTAATTTTTTTGTGAAAAATAATTAAAAGGTAAATTAATTTAAGAAGCAATCACACCAAGCATCATCTATCATAAATTATTTCAGAAATATTATGTACTGTTAGAAATAACAAAACTTGAAGAACAGATGTTTCTAAAAATTTTATTACTTACGTCGGTTGTCTGATCTTATTTCGTCTTGTATATATAATAATATTATTTATGTACTAAATACATTACTACGCCATACAAATTTAACGGTATATGCTACCCTTTGTCGAGATCAAAATAAACGAAAAGCAAAACCCCCATAAACAATCATAATAAATTTACGCCAGCTATGATTTAAAAAACAGTAACGGTAATTTTTATACATATATTTTAACTCCTTTTGCAAGACTCTCTTTTTCTCTTTATTTCCATTCGTAAATAATAGAATGCCAAAATTGTGTTGCCTTCTTATCTCTTCTCATTTAAATTTTAAATTATTTATTGAATATTAGTGCATTTCATGTATATAATAGACGGGGGGTTAAAATCCATTTCCTTTCTTAAATTATATTTTCCCCAATATTTCAATTTTGATTAAAATAATTTCGTCGTATATATATATATATATATTTTATGTTGGTGAATTATTTTACTAGACTCTTTGTTACGTACTTATGTACATACCTTGTGGTGGTGTTGTGAAAAATAATGTGGGAAAATGTTTGGATATGGGGTTACATGAACACAATGGTTTGTAATGAGGAGATAAATAATCTGATCAAATGATTTGTGTAGTGGTAAGATTAATGTGGGGAGGTTTTCGGTTTAAATCCTTTATAATATATTTTAAAGGCCTTTTTGTCCTGCTAATTAATCATGGTTCATACATAAATCCACGTGACTTTTATTCTACTTGCATAGTTCATCCAATTGTTATCTGAAAACTAGACATGTCATTCAGGTTATAAAATTTTCTATGTAATTGGCTAGATAATCTACACATTTTCTTATGTTTGTTGGACACATGAATTGCAAAATTCCCAAATTCAAAACATCGTCAAAATCCATCTCAAATATAGAATCAAAAGTGGCACATTTTGTATAAATCATATCCATCCCTAAAATGCAATCAATCTAGTTCAATGACCTATAAACCAAAAAGATTTTCAACTGAGAATCACATCCTTGTGTTCGTGTAAAAAGAAAGGAAATAATGTAAAATATACAAATCAAAGAACATGTTCTTTTACTAATATTATAGTAAACTTGTTATCCTTAAAAAAAAAATTGTCCAATTCACAAAACAAAAGCGTACCCAAACAAAACTCTAGGATAATATTTTTATTATTGAAAATCGAGCAGCTGCACACGCGAAACTATTTTTCATCTACATAGCATATAATGAAAATTGTACAACAACAAAACGTGTATAAACACAAAGAAAAATCCCCGAAAATATATAATTCACAAAAACTCTGGGGTGACGGATCAAGCAGAAATAATGATATATGTGTATATGTTTTATTATAAAGCATAGAGAGACAAGGAATAAAATCAGGGAATAGTTGGGAGGGGTTGAAAAATGGCTTCTAATTATTTATATTGCGCACATATTGCTTTGGTGGTGGTATACGGCTGCTGCTGCTGTTGCTGTTATTTCTGCATTTGAAATAAAATTAGATAAAATATGAGCTTGAACAAAAAGGGTTGTTGTATTTGAATAAAAATTGAAAAATACCAAATCGTCAAATTAAACTTAACTAAAAAAAAATGTACATGTATGTGAGGATGATAAATGCCTTTTATGTAAATTAAGTAATAAAGAGTTTTTACGGTATAAAATAATAGTTAGATTTGGTATCCCTTAGAATATCTCCAAGTTGAAATCACGATGCCACCAAACCAAACAACAAATGATCCCATGTATGTATGTATGTACATATTTAGTGTCTTACCATCTCGTCGGTCTCGGCGGTTATATAAATATGTGTACCATTAAAATTACTAACGTAAACAATTCCATTTATTTACATATTCAATAAACCCTATCGTTTAAATTGTCTATTTACAACCCCAATAATTTATTGTACGATCGTGTGTTTGATTTTTAATTTTAAAGCCTCATTAACATTTTATTTTTATTTTTGTTTTTTATTTTCAGATCAATTAATATATTTACAAATTTCTTATAGTTTTCTTGTGATTTGTTTATGAAAAATTTTTTAATGCTCAAGTGATATTATAAATTTAGTTAAAAAAAAAAATAAATAAATAAATAAAATTTGTATAATTCTCATGTATTGCCAATACAATAAATAATTTTTTAATTACAAATTAAAAGAAACAATTCTTAAAATATTTAAAAGAAATATAATTATTTTTAAAAAGCTCAATAATAATTTTAATAGTTAACAAATTTAATAAATAAAATAAATAAAAATGTTGATGCAAAGTACACCCGAAACGGATGCCGCAATAGCAGCATTAAATTCACAAGCTGCAGCCTTAGCTGCGGCGGCCGCGGCAAATACACAAAATTCGGCGCTAGTCGGTCAACAAGCAACAGGACTATCAACACCTTCGGTACAACAAAAAGATACAACATGGACAAAATTATTTGTAGGCGGACTACCATATCATACGACAGATAAAAGTTTACGTGAACATTTTTCGGTTTATGGCGAAATTGAAGAAGCCGTTGTTATAACAGATAGACAAACGAATAAAAGTAGAGGTTATGGTTTTGTAAGTACATATATAAATTTATTTTAATATTTAAACTATTTTCTATATACGATTTTCTTATGTACAGGTAATAATGGGTGATAGAGCAAGTGCAGAACGAGCGTGTAAAGATCCAAATCCAATAATTGATGGCCGAAAAGCAAATGTTAATTTAGCAATATTAGGTGCAAAGCCACGTGGTAATTTAGCACCAGGTAAGAACTAAAACTAAATAGTTTTATTCTAATTTAAATAAAATTTAAACCATCCATACATATTTTTGTGTGATTAACAGATATTAGTTGTACACATTTTTCATAAAACTATTTTTATTTATTTTTAAAATTTTTCATTTTCATAATGATACCTTAAAAAAATATGTCAGACTTAGTGTAATTAAGAAGAAACAAAAAATTTGTCGTCTTGTATTCTAAAAATAAGATATATCATGTATATAAACACAGGGCGAAGCTTAAGTTAATATACATATTTAAAAAAAAAAAAAGTAAAGATGCGAATGACTTGTCTAGATAAATTTTTATACTACCCTTCGCACCATCTCTCTAAAAACGCACAAGCCAAACATGTGTTTCATTTACTTTAATTTACTCGCGGATTATTTTAAGACAAAAAGTATTCGGCTAATTTAGAATCGCGAGTATTTTTTTTTTATTATGTTCGTTACCTCATTGCTGGCTGGCTATTGTTATTTTGATTTATAATACATGCACACATTTTCAAAAAAAAAAAAAGCACCCCACTCGTTTTTATGTTGTTGTTATTGAAAATTAGTTTGGGAAAATTAGGGTTGTCTATTGACATATATGAATGCATTTTCATGATGGAAATTTAATTTGTTACTTTTTTTTATAGTTGTTACTTGTTGTTTATATGACAATAAATAAAACGCGATATATGTTTTTATATATTTATGTATATAGATATATCGCTCGCTATACATGCATGTATTGTGTTGTTATATAAAATGTTTCCGTGATCGTTTCCGGTAGGAAATCAACGACGATGAACTAATTTTTTACTTATTTATTTACCTTTTTGTGATATATATATTTTGTGTATAGATCACAATAGTTTTGCTACAAAACCACATATGTATATTGGTTTAAAACTGTATGGTATAAGGTCAAACTATAATTAAAATTTCATATATCATGTGGATAGTATTATTCCTAACTTTGATGCTAGGAATATTTATTGAACGTTGAATTACATGGTGCATATACGATGTCAATCATGTGTTAAATTTTCCTTGTTCTCGCTCTCGATTCCGATCGTATTGGGAATGATGTTGATGAATCTTTATTTCGTCATGAAAATAATTAGTTTAATTGTAAATTTGCCAAAATAAATATGTATATATGTACATTATTTTATATACTATATAAATGAAGTAAAATAAAAAACGAAGGAATATTTTAATAACAAAAAAAAAAAAAAAAAATGTAGCATGAATATCGCGATTTACGGCGCGAACACAATGTATTTGTGTACTCGTATATCGATTATCATAATATGTGATGGTTTAGTGCATTTAAAAAATTTGATGGATTTGTATGTACTCGTTTAAAATATACATTTGAAACACACAAATTTAAATAGCATTTTGATTACGACTCTGTGTTGTAGTATATATTATACACACTGTTTGGGCTACGATTTTTCCAAACGTAATTAAAATGTATATAAATAGAAAAATGAAAAACTAAAAATGAGATGAGGAAATATTTGGATTTTTTTTTATATCATGAATGTCGTATATGTTTTTATTTTAATAGAGAAAATTTTATTTACAAAGTAGCTTTGTGTGGTATCTATCACAAAAATTTAAATAAATTGCAAAAATTTTACAATCAATTTAAGAAGATTAAATAAGATATGGTTAATTTCGATTCGTTTTTTTTATTTTATTGATCATTAAATGTAAAAATTAATTGTTAGGATTGTAATTTTATGTAAGTTGCATGCATTATTCTATTTAGTTTTCCACGGTTGTAAATCATGTAAAAAATCATGACGCTTAAATAAGCACGATTTTTTTATCATTATTACAAAAGCGAATAAAAATTACAATTTTAGATGATGTTCAGAATTAAATAATTAACCTGTTGTCAATTGGTTGATTCTGTGGATCTTTCGACAAATCATTTGATTTTAGATACAAGATTTGATTGAACATGATTCAAATCACGTCATGTTAGAATTGTTGAATAATTATTTTAGATCGCTATTTTGATACAAAACACATAATATTTATAAAATACTTAAAACTTGTTTGTAAATATATTATTTACCAAACGATTTTTAAAATGGTTACAAAAACGAACAAATCTGTCTCAGTACATAAATTGTGATGTATTACAGTTCTAATTTTTATAATTTTTGAGGTTTGTAATTGTGAGAGGTAGTTCCTATTAAATTACCTATTTTTTCAATATTAAAATACTTAAAAGTTTAAATTGTGAGGTCGATCGAGAATATTTAGGTTATAACTATTTTTACGTGATAATTTTAAGTTGGTAGTCCCTTTGTGACGTAAAGTTGGTTGATTTGTTTTTAGTGTATGTGTTACTATATTTTGTGATTTATTTATTGTTGCAGATCAAAACTACCTCTACACAACCCCTACAGCCCATATCACTTCTGACAACAATTTTTCAGGTTATTGAACTTTTTTTATTTTATTTATAAAACATTATTATTATTGTAACATTGTTAATATCAATCATAAAATAAATTCGCACGGTTTCATTTTTGTAAAACGAGTATTGTATTTTGTATATTGAAGCGATAAAATATAAACCGAGCTGTTTTTAACATTATTTTTATTTCTTTTCAGGATTTCCATTTGCTGCCGGTTTGAGGGCAGGTTATCCCATGCTACAAAATCAATTTGGGTATGTTGATTAAATTTTAATATATTTTTTTAAAATTATATATTGGATCTATTTTTATTTATTATTTAATTTATTTATTTATAATATAATTTTTTATCGATAAAATCCTTAATTTTAAACTAAATTAAAATTTTATTTATTAAAAAAAAAAACTATTTTTTGTGTCTATAAAAATTATGAAAATAAATGGGAAGGTTTAATTAAAGGGAAACAATTGACACAGAAAATATCCTATTTAATTTTAAATATATAAATAAACATATTTTCTTAATAATTATTTCAAAAACGAAAAAAAAAACTAAAACCAAACTATATATAAATATATTATTACTATTATAATTTCAGAATTCTACTTAAATAAATAATAAAACAAAAAATACTAAAAAACCATAAAAAAACAATTTTGTGTAGGCAAAAAATTCAAATAAATCATTCGTGTGTGATAGTAATGAAACTGTCGAACAAATAAAATAGCGAATAGTTAGTCTGTTGTGTTGTGTGAGATGTATGGACTTCATCTCACTGAAAAATTAATAACCGAGAAACGTAATAATTTTTATTCTTTTTATAATGAAAACATAAGTTTTTGACGTGTTTTTATAAATATTTTTTTTTTTTTACAAGAGTGCGTTTTTTTGCGATTTTCTTTTTTTTTTTAAATAATTTTAGTATATTAAATAGTTTTGGTCATCAAAAAAAAAAAATAAAAGAGACAAGTTCATTGGCTTAAGCTTTGTAAAGTGATACGATCACATTAAAAAAAATAGTATCCTCTTTCCCTTGTAAATCCTTTATAGTAGTTAGCATGCAACATTCCAAAGCCCTTTAAATTCAATATACAATTTATATGTCTGACCCCTGAATACACTTGTAAATAATTTAACCTATTAAAACTCGAAAACATAAAAAAAATCTTTAATAGTTTAAGTCAATGAATTTATATAAAAAAAAATTGTAATTACCATAACGTTGTTAAATTAAACACACTATAATATTTTCTTAAATACAGTTTAAAAAAATAGTTTTCAGAAGAGAGAAGAAAATTTGCAAAAAAATATGAGTTGAGTTTCAAATTTTCATTTTTTTTGTGAGTTTGCTGTTGAATTTTATAATTATTATTATTATATATATATAATTTTTTTTTTTTTTTTTGAATTGTTTAGATAAATTTACAAACAAAAACACGTATTATAGTTTTTATTTTACAATCGCAGTTTGATAAGTTTCTAAAATTAAATGTATTTAAAAAATTGTGAATGAACCAAATGTTTTAGCGCGAAGGAAGAGTGGTTGTAAATAGCATGCAACGAGAAGGTACACATCGGAAATATTATTTTCAATTGCGACCTTTAAACTTTCAATAATTTTATATTTACATATTATGTATATTTAACATAATATACCTGTTTGGAACGCCCTATGAGTTTGATCAAGAAAAAAATGTTTTCTGTTTGTTTTTAAATCTTTGTAACTATTCTGGGGCTCGTCATCCACGTTACGGAAGATCTATTTAGATTCCAACTATTTCCAAATGTTTTTCTCCGACGATGTATCTTCTCGTTGCAATTATTTCACAAACAATCACTTTAAGTTTTTTATTAACTCTGTTCTATATATCGAAACCACTAAAAACGTATCGGTGAAATAACTTTAAAAAAAAAATCTATACGATAGATATTAGTTGTTATTGTTTTTCGAAATTCATGAGAGTTT
This sequence comes from Tipula confusa, assembly GCA_963556175.1. Classification (NCBI taxonomy): domain Eukaryota; kingdom Metazoa; phylum Arthropoda; class Insecta; order Diptera; family Tipulidae; genus Tipula; species Tipula confusa. The sequence goes on from OY744476.1 coordinate 8,752,902, forward strand.
TAATTTTATTTTAAAATTTAACACGTTAGCTGGCCGATTTTTGGTGATCCAAAACTGTTTTGTGAAATAAAAAAATTATGTGGATTGGCACACGTACTATATTTTTTTTTAAATTTCGTTTGACAAATATCTTGCTATTATTTAGACACTCCCCGGCTAACTAACGTGTTAATAATTTATATTGATGTTATGGTTTGGCTCAAAGTAAGAATTTGTTTTAGTTGCTAATTTAAAAAATATACTGTATTGGTGATTTAATGGTTTAGATTTTGGTATTTGATAATAAGATACAGTTCTTGAATTAAGATATTAACCAAAAATATTTAAGAAAAGATAAAAATTTAAATTTGGAGTATTTGTCATACGTGCACGTTCAACTATCAAAATCGTACCATAAAATTTATATAATTACGCTCCTGATAAAATAAATATGATTACTACATAAATACAAATGTCAAATCATATAGACACCAATTTTATATAATTTTAATAATTAATTGTTTAATTTTAATTTTGAGAAAAAATTTGATTGTTTTTTTTTTTTTTTTATTAATTTGGTTTTTATATTTATTTTATGTTGCTCAATTTTTAATTATTAAGTGTTGTGTTAATCAAATTAACAAAAATTAATTTTTTATTTAAATTATTAACGAATTTTTAGGTGTTGTGGAGTAGCCACTAATTTAATTTTAATTACAATATTATTAAAATATTTAGGGATGAGGATGAGAATTGATTATTTAGCGAGAAAAGAGATTTTTAGATTGAATTAAATAATTAAAAAAGAATGGGGAGAGAAAAAAAAATTGCAATCAAATTTTTTGTCATTAATCGCTCTAATTAAAATTCTAATAATGATACACAATTTGTTAACATGGTGGTGGTCGATTAAATTAGTCAACCAAATGTCACGCATATAAATATAATAACACCCACGCAGTAGTCGTGTTAATAATATTAGTACCATATAATAATTTAAATCGGTAATGGATTGATAATTATAATAATTGTATTATTTTTTCCGTTTTAAAATCGGAGCGCGACATTCAAATTATAATGTAATTTCCGAATAAACGGAAGGAAATGTTTTGTTTTTGTCTTTTTCCATTAGGTTTCCAAAAAAAAAAAAAAAAATGTATATCAAAGAGTAAACTCAACTCAACCACTGTACGTAGTTTTCTGCTTCACTGATATTTATAAATTACCTTGATTACGCATTTTAAATATACATACATACATATGTGTTTGATGGGTGAATGGTCGAGAAATTAGAATATTGTTAATGCAACACGTGTGCGTAAGCATGTTACAGTTTGTTTATTAATTCATTTCCCGTCAATTTAAGGGTTGATTTTTACGTGCCGTTCATATTTTTTTGTTGGCAATTTTTATAATTAGGATATAATTTTTAAAGGTGCTTACTAAAAAGTGGAGATAAAATCAGCCATACAATGTTAAATTTAAATTTAAACGTAGTGGTTGTCTAAGGATTTTTGAAAGTAGATTTTATGTTGTTGACAAAGGTTTAGAATTATATTTTATTTTGATCTGTGTCATAATTCAATAAAATGGTATAAAATCTAAATCATTACATAGCACTCATAGGAGTTGAACATTTGGAATTCTAACCTGTTGGCTTTTCGATATTTGGATTATGTTGCATGTCGATGTATGGATTCTTTTAAAATGACTATTTAAATATTTTGTTAATTTAAATGAGTTACACAATGAAATAAAACTTTTGGTAAATACTGTCTCAGAAATCAATAATCTCGAGAAATAAGAAATCGATTCTACTTCATTATATGGATCTTTTCACCAGCTTTCTTCAATGTGCATATTACATTTTTTTGTATATCTACCACTTCAACGTATTATAATTTTTGACATTTTGATAAAATATACGAGTATGGTGATGGTGAAACATTGCATGAATTATTAATTTTCTGATTGATTAATTGATAATTTTTTGAACATTTTGAGCAGCTTTACCTTAGCCACATTCGTTCCGAATATATAAATTATTTCCTGATACATATTTAAAATATAAACTCATTCTACATAGTTTATGTGTTGTGACAAAAATAGTTTCACTCTCAATTAAAGTTTTGTTTCAATCAATTTAACGACATAAACATATAATCTACCACGTCTTCCCCATGTGTCCATTCGGTCATCACTATAAGCACCTCTATATGGTAATTTTCTGAACGTATAAGTTTTTATTTTTAGTCGAAAAAATGTTTTGATTGTAAATAATTAATGTTTATTTATTTGCTTAATAATTTCTATGATTTTCTTTTTGGAAAATTATTAGTCAGGATATAGGTTGATGGTGGTAGTTAATGCGCGGTTACATATAGTTTAGGGTGTTATTGTTTGGTCTTTTTTTAATATATTATTGACATATTCTGTAAATTTAGTTACCTTATATAGCCGATTCATTGGATATTAACCGGATTTTTAGGGCATTGGCTTCATACATGTATAATTATCTCCTTGTCTTCGAACGATGTATATAGGCAAATGTAGTCAAGTTTTTGGTGTATCATTTAACGATGAAAAATCTAAAAGAGAGACATTTTCAACTTTCTATATTTATCTTTTAACTTGTGAAATATCGCATTTGTCATTGTCATGTTTGAAAATTTATTTTTTTATTTTTATTTTTTTGAAAAATTTAAGAATGTGAAAATTAAAAATAAAAACAAAACCTCTTTAATTTAATTTTACATTTTTATTATTATTTTTTAACAGAGTGGTGTTTGTATTTTTCTCGAGCTATAGGTGTATTAAACCTTGTTCGTGGGGGTAATCAAACCAATATTTGTCTTTGAGCTAATTATGAATTTTTTTGATTTAAAGACTATATACTAAATCTAAAACAAAATTCAATCTATATTTAGATTGTTTTTATATTAATGTAGAAAACTATTTTTATGTTGTTGAACTTAATTGGACCGTTAAAAATACATTGATCAAAAATATGTATCGTATATAGAAAACATGTAAATGTTAAGCCATAAATCTTTAAAATTTTAAAAGTAATTCAATGCTTTCCGTTGGTTTAGAATTCATTTTGTGTTTTATAGGCAATATCATATGGCAACACTTAATATAATATGTTGTATATGAATTCAGTTTGTATCCATAGGCCAAACAATTGTACTTTTTTATATATGTAATTTAATTTCAGTGTAATTTATTCACTTGACATCAATAATTAGTTCTGAAGGATATTAAAATATGTATAATGTTGGTAGCTCATAATATTTTAAAATTGTCATTAAATTAATGGAAAACTATTGAAAATGTAATATTAGTTTATTATATATTATATAGAAAATAATATACATATATACCATATATTATGTAAAAATCAATTAAGCAGATTGGTAGCGTTGATAAACCACAAAATATCGAACGTATATATATTTTATGTGACCTAAAAACGTGTGTTGTCAAATAGTTATCATAATAACTGAATATACTATTGGAATTATAGGTCTCCAGGTATTTAATATGACATCGTTTATTCATATATTGAAAAATACATTTTCTAAAATCACATGATTCTGTAATAAAATTGGAGTATCGCCAGGATATTTTAACTAATTACCTTAATTCAAAACCTTCGGATTATTGCAAGCATTTCACTAAAAGGACTATAGCCAAAATAAAGTTGATTAATTAGTTAAATTATGTATGTCATATTACATTTATTTATATCGGGTGATGTGGTCGCATCAGACACTAAATTAAAGTTGTCGTTTTACTGATAAATTTATTAATAATATTTTCTTGGCAAAATTATTTTTTATTTAATGCTCTAATTCAAAATACATATAGAAATACGTATGTTAGGAGATTTCATCATAAATCCGTATAATAAAATATAATTAGCACGATCTCAAATTAATGGATCAGTCACTGGGCTTCGTAATGTAGCTTCAATTCTTGCAAACTAAAGCCACTCGTAAATATTAAACAATAACGTATATTGTATCTACGCCTATAATTTTAACAATCGAACGTGATTATTGTTTACTAGGTCGTCGATGATATTGTTCCTTATAATTTTTAGCCACTGAATAAATCTATCGTTGCACGTTTGTTGCATGTTGTGTATAGAAAAAATCAAACAGGAAAGTTAATTCATGTAGTAATACTTGAACCTCGTTTAATTAACTATAATATGGAGTAATTACATAACAAATCTAAATAAAATATTGTAAAAAAATCACAAAAAATGTTTATTGATTTTAAATATATATCACACTTTGACTCGACCTAATATGCCAGTCGTAAAAATAGAAAAAAAACATTTTTTTCACAGACAGACTTATCTTAATGATTAATGAAGACATACATCCTATGGCATCTTCACTTAATTCAAACACAAATGTTTATTTTTAACCGCATACAAAAAAAATTAAATTTAGTTGGACAAATTTCAAAATAAATAAAGATTTAAGTATATTATATATCTATATAGTTCTTGTAAAAATTGTGAAGCAGTAGTAACGTTAGCAGATGACTTTAAAATTTGATATTGTCATCAAAAAAAATAAAAATAATTACGTTTAGAAATGATAAAATGATAACATGTGAAAAATTATAATGTCATAAAAAATAAAATAAAAACAAAACCATTAAATTATTGTCGCCCCATTGATTATCTACCTACACGCACGACATTCAACAAAACGTATATAATATGTAGAAACACTGATTTTTCCACTCGGAAAATTTATGTACTTCTAGCCTCCTATTATAAAAAAAATTTGTATGTGACATTCATTTATATTTTTTTTGTCAGAATGCCATCTCTCAAAATCTAAATTAAGAAATAAAGGAAATTCATTTATATTATATTATACATATATACGAGATGATAATAAAATAAAAAAGAAGTTATGTCGTTCTTAATTCGATCAACACTTTTCAAACCTTTCTTACATATTATTATAAATACCGAACGAGTCGCGGGAAATTTATTTATCTCTGCATCTAAAATTAAAATTAATCCGTCACATAAAATTGTTTATTCTACAAAGGCTGCTGATTTAAAGATAAAATTTATTACATTAAGCATTTGAAAACAAGTGTTTCAACTTCGTAATTCGTGGACTGTTGTAATTTAAATATTTTCGATCAATAAAATTACTCACATAATAATGTATATATAATATCCTTTAACCTTTCCCAATATATGTATATGTATGTATAAAATATAATGGACTATAGTTGTAAATTATTTTTATTGACCGCTTAGTAGTAATTACCACCCACGATATCTACCGATTTGTCACCTTGCCATAGAGGCACATCGGTGTAATACGATTTTTAATGTGTCGTTTGATGTGCGGTTCAACAAAAAAAACATAAATATTAAATCGACTAATTGAACGAAATATTGCTTGTTGATCGTGTTATCCTAACAATTCTCAAATTCAAATTGAAATGAGATCAACTTATTTTTGATTCAATTTATTTTAAAATAATATTGAACCGATTCTTAATTATACACAAAAAACCACAACCGCAAAAAGCACAAAATGGGCGGAGTTTATTACATTCTCATCTCTTATTATAACCATACATACATCAAAAACGTCTCTATAGAAAGACCAACTCATTTTTTCGTACACTTATACTACTTTATTTTCGCCTCAATAAGGTAGTATTGGTACTATAAGAAATACGGCAACATTGCATTTTATTCATTGAAAAAACCACACTAACACTATGATATAGAGGCTGTCAAATTATAAAAAAGTATGGTTATGTCGTTATATTATATTGTGTTACAAAATATAAATTAATGTCGAGATCTTTTGAGCTTAAAATAATTGTATTAAAGTTTACAAGTGAGCGAAATATATATATATATATATATATATATATATATATATATATATATATATATATATATATATATATATATAAAGAGTAATTCCGTCTTGGAATATAAAAAACGTTAATTTTGATTTCATGTATAGTCCAGCATGAATGATGGACCACACAAAATTTGTTGATTATTACTTATTACACAGTAAGTACAAATTAAATACTAAATAATTATCTTACGTGAAATACTTGCCATACCCATAACCATTAACCACAACATTGCTTTCCAGCTGTGCCGAACGTATACAACTTGTGAATGACAAATAAAGATTTGATGTTTCTGGTTTATCACCCTCTTCGTTTAAGATTTGTCTATTGTGACTTGTGTTGAGTGCTGAGTTTTATTATTTAAAATAAATCAACGTTATATTTAATGTCTGGTCGTGGTAAAGTTAAGGGGAAAACAAAGTCAAGTTCAACTCGTGCTGGATTACAATTAATAAAGAATTCATCGTTTATTGCGTAAAGGCAATTATTCTGAACGTGTTGGTACAGGAGCTCCAGTATATATAGTTGCAGTTATGGAATATCTTATGGCAGCTGAGGTATTAGAATTAACAGGAAACGATAATAAAAAGGCAAGAATTTTTCCGTAACGATGAAGAATTAAATTGTTGGTTGGTGTTACAATTGCACAAGGTGGCGTGTTATCATACAATGAAGCTGTTTTATTACCCAAAAAAAATGAGCAAAAACTTAAATGCGTACACAGACCTAATATTATTGATTGACTACAACCATGTCAAAACTTAAGGAACTTTTCAAACTGTAATTTTCGAATTTGGTTGTGTGAATTCTACTTAAATCATCACGTATTAAATCAACCACTTAAGATTTATCCGCTCGAAGCTGTCGAATTAATAACAAAATACGGGGGATTATAAAATTTTGAATCAGATTCAGGTTTGTATGTAATAAAACAATTTAATTTTTTTGAAATTTTATTTTAGATTTGAGTAAAAGCCATATGGAAGTCATATATAAAAATATTCAAGCTTCCATTAGGCATAAAACCTCTACGTACGAAAACAAATATAATATGTGTAAATATAAAATTCATTTAAAAAAGGTGACAATAAATATTAAAAATTCATTAACAATAAAATAAATAATAAATCGTTTCATTTCAAGTTTCTAAAAATTTGTTAGGATGCAGATATGAAAATAAACATACAGATAATTCATTTAAAAATTAACAAAATAAATTATAAAAATAAAATATAAACAAAAAAAAATTCTTAAAATGACTTCCAAAGTCATGGTCAACTTCTGAAGTTGCTCATGATAATCATCTCACAGCGACATATATCACAGCGACGGTGTACATGAAAATAAAATAAAAATAGATGGTTAGTAAATCCTTAAATAGAAAAGTAAATAATTAATTTATTTATAAGTGAGTAATTTACGATTTGTGATATCACTTAATGCATGCCGTTGATCATTTTGTTTGCGTACAAAACTATTTAATAATACGTTTGCGAAACATTTACATATATTAAAATATATCCTGAAATTTGATGAACCGCACTCGCATTCATGATCCAAGTCAATAAGTGTTCCATCATCTTTCCTAAGACTATCAATGGTTAAATAAATTAAAATGCCCTTTTGATTTTTAGCTTCTAGAAATTTTAATTTTAATTCTTCTCTTCTCAATATCTCTTGGAATATGGAAGACATGTGAAACAGTATATAATTTGGTTCATCTGCTGCAACCTTTAGTCCTCCACGTTGTAAATAATTAAAGTAAAATGAATTAGTTACGCCCCCTGTTTCTTTCAAAAATAATTGTTGACATGAGTTACATTTCTCCGTTTTTGATGCACTATGTGCGGCGTACCCCGTCACATATTGATCTGCATCTCTATCGATTTCTACATTTTGTAAATAAATGTTATCGTCCAATATTTTCTGGAATTCCGTTAAATCCATCTCGTCGTACAGTGAGTTCTCGTTAGCTGGTTGCATTAATGTTTTATAATTCTTTTTGTTATGTGAGACAATATTATGTATCCTAATTTTTTTCTCACATTCGACGACTTCTGTATAGGATACTCTGTAGCTGCAACCAGCTAAGGAACGGTATAATCTAAATCTACCTTCCAAGTCATCTGTTTGTAATTTTCCAAGCAAAACATATTCTACTTTACAATTTAAAAATGAAAATTTTATTAAATCAATTAACGTCCTTGTGGTAAGTTTCAGGGCATCAGCAGTATTTCTTGTCAAGTTACCACTATTACTTGAACTCCAAACATCTAACCAAATTAAAAAGTTTTCTAAAAATAGGACGTTGTCATCTGTAATTGATTTAATGGGATTAGCAGACACTATTCTTTTCATCGTACCCTTTAGAGTGCCTTTATTGTTAACTATATTCCACCATTTCCTTATTATTGCACAGAAGTCGCCTGTTTCTTGCATATCATCATAGTGGTACAATGTAGCGATTGTACTATCATGAAATATGTTATCTACTAAATGGACATTTTGTCGCTCTAAGCTATTTGGGTAAACTGTCTTATGATTTAATTTGTACGCTTTGGTGATATGCGCTTCAGATGATGCTAATTTATTATATAGCTTCTCTAAATTTTTATATGATGCTTGTTTGATAGAAAAATCATCAAAGTCAGGAAAATAAAAAGTTCTATTAATATTTGTTAAATTTATCCAATTATTTCGGATATTTTTAAACAGATGGACAGAATCATATTGAAAATATATTTTTGAATTAGGGTAGTCCGGATTATCATAATAATTATTCGTTGGAGAGAATCTTTGGAACATATTTTGATTGATCTTATTATTATCAGTAATAATTACAATAACAGTAAATCCAAGGGATTGTACAAATTGAATCACTGATTTCGTTAAATTATATAGCATGTCACCAGTAGGGCGTAACACTGGGAGCAGACGAACTATTTGCTTGAACTTTCCAAAGATTGACTTGATCATGAATGCCATCACTGTTCTTGCACATTGAGTAGGATCATTTACAGCTTGCCCGACTATCTTATTGCTCTTATATTGCAAGCTTCTTTCTATATATATCTCATCTATCAAAAGGGCAACATATTTTTCTTTAGGTGTGATTGTTTTTGCTACGTGTGCTAAGTAATGTTCATCATTGTTTAATGATTTGTGATCCGGCGTAATATGTAAATGAGATGAAATATGTCTTAGATATGATACGTGAGGTAATACTAAAAACTTTCTTAAAATGTTGTAAGTGGCCGCAGAATGTGCATATATTAAAAAAGCAAATACAATCGTTTCGGAATTGTACATTGGTTTTGCTCTTTTAATATTTTCTAATTGATTGACAATTATATCCAATTTTCCGTGATGTATGTTATCTTCTTCAATTTTGCTGGCATTTTCTAAATAAGGTAATGCACGGTTAATTAAATGGTTACGATTTTCAGTAACATCATTAGATTCCTCACGAAATTTCGAAAGTAAATTGGATATCTGCGACCACTTCGAAATTTTCATGTTTTGCGGTAACAGTTCCAAGTCATCGCTAAATATTTCGATATCGTCAACGATTACCTTGACATACAGAGTTTTTGTAATACAAATTCGCGTCGAAATACTGCAGCCCATATCATCTGAATTTTTTAATTTATAAAATATTATTTTCTCTGTATGCCGAAAAACCGAATAATTCAAAATATTTAATTTGTCCTCAAATTGGTTTGTAAAATTTTCAAAACTACCGATATAATCAGGTATTACAGCAGGTTCTAAAATTGGTTCAAAAGAAACACAATTGTCAAGCTGAGGTGGTAATAAAATAGATGGTACCGCTTCATCTAGTAATTTATGGGTTTTGTAACGAGTATCTGGACGATATTCAAAATCATTTTCCTTAAAATGTTTTATACAAACCCCTGAATATTTAGTAGGCATCCAATTTGGCCTTCGGATAGCTTTCACCCATTGAGACTTTAACTCGGCAAAATACGGAAATGAAAAAGTTGGAACTTTATACACACTTAAGTTATTAGAATTACATCCTAAGACCGAGCATCGGCGAGGCATTTTTACAATATTTTTTTAAAATTTACTTAAATCTAATGATTGTATAAAATGATTGTATCAAATGATTGTAAAATGATCATCTAATGATTGTATAAATAATTAATTTTTATAATAAATTGTATAAATTGGGTACCAGTCACCCAAGTGCACTTTATGAGACGAAGAAATCTTATTTTAATATCACAGTTTTTTATCACAAATAAATAAAAATATCACAATAATGCTCTTAGGTATCGACTGGAATTTTATCACAAAATATAAAATCAAGGAATTTATATAAAAAAATATTTGTACGCTGCCTGATGTTGTTGCGCTCTTTAGGCACTACACGAAGCGATATCACAAACAAAAAATAGAACACTTGAATAATTTCTAAGCCAAAATTGAAAAAAATCACTAACCTGTTTACGAACTGATCCAATTGAAATTATACTCCAATCTCAGAAAGAATGATTCCCGCTAAAAATAAATTTTTTTTTTAATTTAATAGTGATATCTACCTGTATTTAGATAAAATATGTTTTTTTTTTTATCTATATTTTTGTAATAATTCATATAGAATAAAAATACTTACCTATAGTTTTATTTAAAATAAGTTAAACCTATTCACTAACAAATTTCACTATACACTAAAATAAAATAATTAAATTAATTAAAATAATAATAAAATAATATGCATTTATATTCTATGCACCGCGCTGATTCAATTTACCTTTTGACTGATATACGAATTTTGTTGTGTTACTTTTTCGTACAAATTTCCATATATAGACAAAACTCTTTACATTAGTGTTGGTACTTCAAAACGTTAAATTATTTTTATACGGCGTTGCCGTGATAATTTTCCTTTGTAAAAACCAAAACAAATTATATTAGTGTTAGTGAAAAATTTTTTTTGTTTTTATTTTACGATATATCTGTACACAACCAATACTACATCAAAGAGGCGCTTTGTCCCTTTAAATTTTCGAATAGTTGGTCTTTCTATAGAGACGTTTTTGCATACATACATATTCCATTTTGAACAAATAAAAAAAAATCAAATCAACATAGTTTAAACAATAACATGATTGTATCATGTGTCGCGTCATAGTCATGCGCACAATAACTCTATATTGACAACAACAATTTTTGTCCGCATATCTGTGTATAAACATTATTAAACAAGACTGTGATTGGTTGGAGAGTTTTTTTGATTTTGCAATCCAACGATTGGAGAGTTTTTAGATTTGCTCTTGATGTGTTTATTCTGTTAATATTGTAAATATTTCGAAAGATTAAAAATATTTGATATTATGATGGTGGCAAAACTGTTTTTAATACAGTAGTTTAAAAAGTTTATTATTTTATAATATATTTAAGAAATGGATACAAAAATATGCTAGATTACGATATCAGTGGATACAAAAATATGCTAGATTACGCCAATTAATAAATTGTTCGTAAATCCTTTTAAAAATACAATTAGTTATGTTTTGCTTGATTCACCATTTACCCGTTTTATTGATGGATGCTCTACTAAATTTAATTAGAAAATGTTGCCCAAATTTTAAAAAATGTGGCAGAACGAAAGCATATAAACCAGTAGAGCTGTTTTGAATGAGTAAAGGTGGCAAAACGAAATTAAAGAGTGCAGTAAAATTAGCAGCATTTATATATATATATATATATATATATATATATATATATATATATATATATATATATATATATATATATATATATATATATATATATATATATATATAGCTCACGTATTTGTTTGGTAAACTATTTACCGAGGAATATATATTTTTAGGTCTTCTGAATCTAATAAATTTTAAATAAGTAATTTGGTCGAAGCCGAATTCCTGTTTTGACCTCGGAATTGTGCTTGTACTTTAAATATACATATATAAATGGTCAGCGGATGAACTAATTGAAGATACAATTGGTGGCGTTAATCTAAAGTTGTCTATATGTTATTTAATTCGTTTTTTTTTAGCAAACTTCGATAACCCTACTGTAGCAAAAATATTTATGTTGGGATAATTGTAATAAAAAGCTTTACTAAATTGGATCATTTTGTTTATTTTAATCAAATTTAATATGTCCCCATTTAATCTTCTCGAAAACTGAGCGTTAAAACCTAATCTGCAATTGCGGCTGAATATAATTTGAGAATCTCAGCCGAAGAACTTACAAAAGTACAACTTCCATAAAAATACCATTTAGTTTCAAGTTCGGAAACAGACTATTTACTGAACGGTGCAAAACATTGGGATACGCCAACGAACAGGGATATAACAATTGCAAGAGAAAATGCTTAAATCACTCGATGCATGTGCTTAAAAATCGATCAGTAAGCCAGCGAGGTCTCGCTAAAACTTTAAAAAATAATTAAAAGCTCCAAATACACCATTCCACAATCATACATGGACTATACATGCATCAAAAAGTTGTATATTTTAAATAAAATGGCAGTTGTTCGCACAGCAGCATATAAACAAGCCTTCCAAATTTTAGGTAAACGTCTTGCTTACTGACGAATCTCCAGTATTTTATTGGGTCGCAAATTTTACTATTCGAAGGCAGAAAAAGGAAGCTAAGTTCTTGTTTATGCTAAACTACGTCAAAGCGATAGAGGGAATCTTATATGATTTGAGTTTATACAACTAACTTCGAAATATCACCATACTAGCAATGGTGTCTGGTAAACTCAACCAAATGGGTTATTTGGAACTACTGATTGATGAAGCATTGGCTGCTGGTTCAAAAATGATTAAACTTGACTTTATACTTCAGCAAGATAATACCCTTTCCCATCAAAGTTTGGTTGTGACCAAGTTTTTGTATTATTTAGACGCATAAATTGGCCACCGCAAAGTCCGGATTTGAACATAATAGAACATGGATGGGCTTTTTTTTTTAAATGAGATACTACACCATAAAGAGTTGTACGAAGCATGCAAGAGTTATAGGAAGAGATTGTTGATGTGTGGAGATACCCATAGTAATTATTCGAGAGCATTTATTTTAATTAAAGGTGGACAGATAAACTATTAAATTTTAATAAAATAATCAAAATAAGCCAAATTATTTTTTTATTAAAACCTTCACAAATATTTTTGCAACAAATAGTAAATTAATTTTTTTTTACGTAAATCCTAAGAATTGTTTTAAAATTTGTATTAAAAAAATTATTTAATAATTAATTAAATAAAATTAACTTAGTTTTAGAATCTAGTAAAATAGTTTGGTTCATGAAAGTTTTATAATAGATCTTAGAATCTACAAACTCGTAATTATTCTCTCGAAACAGTTAAGGCCTTGTTTTTCCCGCAAACACTTCAATAAAAATCATCCTTCTAATTAGGGTTGCCAATTTATCGTGAAAATCATTTATTGATAATGCGATAGTGAACTGGTTGTATATCTGGCGGGAAAGTTTTTAGTGTATATAGAAATATGACATATGCGATTTGTATATATAAAGCGTAGTACAAATTCCAAATAAATGATTTATCAAATTAATTTAATTGATTTAACAGATATAAAACTGTTAAGATGAAAAGCTATACTACCGTGATATTTTGTAGAAATCGATTAAAAGTTTAAAAATTGTATGTAAACAAATGCATACTGTGCCAAAAAACACGACAGCAACATTTTTTAAATACTTAATTTTTAATCACTTGTATGTTAATGAAATATTTTCTGCTTCTGATGATGGGATTCATTTTGTTTTTTTATCTATCGCATTTTTAACTTTGAGACTATCAACGAATTTTCGTATTTGTTCATTTGCAAAACTAAAACTAGTTAAATTGCACAAAATAAATTAAATAAATTAAAACCCTTGAAAATAAGACGTAGATTGCAATTCAAGCAAAAAACGTGACAAGCGAATTGACAGTTTGGGGGAAATTTTAATGGAACAAATCCAGAAAAATAATTAGTTTTATTTGTTGGCATTCTTCTCAAACGCTATGACCTACATCACGCAATTAGAATTTAAATGTTCTCTCGGTTTTCGCTAAGCTCAACATCGGAGGTCTGATGAATATAAATTAAAGGATTATTAATCCGAAATTCATCTTTTTATTTCTTGAACAATACTTAATCTGTTTACTATACTATAATGTGGGATAGCGCGAATTGAATCCCATCTATCAAAAAGTAGACAAAACAGTTTACCATCAAATATTTTTTTTAAACAATTTACCAGTGTTATTGATGGCATTTGGTTCATGCTTATGACACAAACTCCAAATGTCAAATGTATTATATTCCGAAATCACATTTTTATCTAATTTTCATCGTCATTCGGCATGTTAAAATTTATAAAAGTCTAAACTGAGTCTACTATAATATAGGAAAATGTATATTGTTTATCATATTACTGGAATTCAAAAAATGATTTTTCAATAATTTAATAAGATGATGAATGTCACTAAATACGTACATTTTTTTTTATTACAAGGATTTACAAAATAACGGTGGACTTCACTTATACCCATTTGGTTCCACAAATTTAGGTTAGCACCTCGCTAATCGGTAACAATAGCTAGAACATCATATTTAATAGCTTATATGCATAGTTTTTATTATCAATTTGATAAGAAGATAGATCAGCATTTCTCATAAGTTTAAAAAAAAATCAACATCTTACAGGCCAAAGTAGACCCTTTACTGAGATCTTTTACAACGATTCTGTTCAAAGTTTTAGACCATATTTTTTACAATTGATCATGGCGTTGTGGTCGGCCGCGAAGATTAAACTCAAGACCGCTGTGTACTTAAGCCAACATAACTTAAAAACCACTTGTAAGTACCCTGGATTAATGTTAATACTTAAATCCCAACATCTTAAAGTAGAAACGGCTGAAAATGGATTTTTTGTTGTAAGTAATATGCGATACGCCTTTGGCCCACTAAAATAAATGGAAATGGCTTTTGAAATATCATCCAATTTCCATTGTATTTTACATAGTATATGCAGTTTCGTATTTTAAGCATGAAAACAACGCAAAAACATATTTTACCCATACAAGTGACGTAGAAAAAAAATATGCGCTATAGCATACCATGGCTGCGGCCGAATAATCGAGAAATCGTTATTCTACCTTTTTAACAGTGTACAGGGTAAATTGAAATACCGTACTAAAAAGCAGGGTAATTGAGTAGTTGTTGTTCTGCCTTTGACGTTTAATGTTTTTTTTTAAAATTTATAATAGTCGTTTTCGATTTTGTAAAATAAAGTATAAAAAATAATGAGGCGTTAATTGACGTTTACTCTATATTTTACCCTTCAAGCCGTTTTTAATCTATTTATCAAAGCATTCGGACACTACTAAAGTAAATATATAATAAATTTTCAATTTACTGTATCCCGACTTATATACCTTGATAGTGTATACGTTTATTATTTCGGATGCTAGATGTCCTTCCACAAACTTTACCAGTTCTCAATATTTTTTTCAACATATAAGTATTTCCCTTTTTTATTATTCTGGGTATCAAAATTCAATTGGTCATCCGAACCGTATTTTCGTATGGTATCGAAGAATCCGAACCGCATTTTTTATGATATCGTAGAATCAAGAAATGTTTCTGAATCATCTTCTTTTTCTTCATTTGCTATAAGCGAACGATAATTCCTATGATAAATTTGGTATAAAAGCAGCTTGAGACGAATGGTTAAAAAATTCCATAATTTAACGCTCATGTTTCATTATCGAAATAGCAAACGGAGTTTGAAGTTGTTGATACGCCTAATTAGTTTATCCCAAACGAACGGCGTTACTGAAAAGGTTTTTGTTGCTCAGATCGATCTAACATACAATTAAATGTTTTGTCTTTGAACACAATTTGTCTACAGTTATTTTAATAACAAGCATTGTATAGATATTAAGGAGAGTTGAATTTGGCATAGGAACAGTTGTTAGTAATTTAATCCTCTATTGCAATTTCACCTGTTTGAATTATTTCCCATATTATAATCATTATCAGATCATCGTCATTTTCGTCAGGAGCGATCATTTTCAGCTTATCTAATTTTCCGTCCTTGTCATTACGGCCGCACAGTATAGGTATATCAACAATATGTAAGATATATAAAATTCTTCTAATCGTTTTATTAACTTGTAAAGGCCTATAACGACGGCGGTGACGTCATTATTTTAATTATTCATTCGTAGATGTTGTGCAACGCAAAGCTCAGTTTCGATCTGACGAGAAATCGTAATAATTTTGTTAAAAATTATTGGTCATCTCATCAGGCCATGGCGACCGAGTGCTATGTGTAATAGCTACTTTATATATTTATGTACAGTGTACATGTAGCGTTAGCGAATTATATGGAATTGCACGAAATATCTGAATAATTTTAATTGTGTGTGTAGCGATGGTCGCTACAGGCCACAGTATATCGTATCCAAGATTTTAAATCCACAGTCATGCGTGCAACTGTTGCTTCAAATAATTTATTATTATTTTTTTTAAAACTTACTTGCATAATTTTTAAAGTAACCAATTTTTATTTCTTGTCAATTTACCAAAACCAAAAACGTTATGTACAATAGTTTGTTGTCATAATCATAAGTTTGTAATAGTCCATCATACCACGTCCTATAGTAAAAAATTTGTGTCCGATCGATTTTTACATTAGTCTATATTTATAACACGAAACTATTAAATAGAACTGCTTTGAAAGACATTCTATATTTACATTTTGGAAGTTGATTTATTTTTATTTTGTTGGTGGATTAATGTATTGCTACTGAGGATTAGATAAGTAGTAGAAGTAACGTTCGCAATTACATGTATTAATGCGAAATTAAATAAAAATAGTTTCGCTATTGGTTTAGGTGTACTTCGCAATGACTTATTTACAGATGTTATCAACTATCTTTGTTTAACGTTAATTTACGTACGAAACGTCATAGTTAATTATAATTATACAAATTTTAATGTATGTTACGTTGCATTTTCTATATCACTCGACACACAAACGATAAATGTAATTTATTATTTAAAAGACAATGCCGCACAATTTTTATTTGTTTCAAGATTTCTAACATTGATAAATCAGTCATTACCTAGAATATAATATTTTCATTTTTCCAATTTTCATATATAGAAACCGACATACATAAAAAAATTAAATGATAAAATATATTTGGTGTGTGTGTGTGTGAGTGTGGTTTCTAGTGACAGGAATATTTAGCTCAGTCGTATCTTCAAGAGTTTTCATAAACAACTCATCTATTTTTAATTTTATGTGCGGTGAGATGAATTCGGCCGCGTACACTAACAAAATATCCAAAGTGATACACGAATAAAAATAATATCTGATATGTTGTTTGTTGTGTAATCAATTCTCATTTTCGAAAATCAAAGTTCGCGGTAACTTTCGAAGTTAGGTGTTCAACACGAGTTCGAAAAAAGAAAATAAACAAAAGTTTTAAGTTTTCTGTTTTTTTTTTTTTTATTTAACTTTTTTTGTTTTATTTATTTATTTTATTTTTGTGCTGATTTTAAGTTTTTTTTAGTGGGTTTTGGATTTTTTTTTAGTTGTTGTTAGTTTTGGTGTTTAACGAGTATCATGTATAATAACATAACGTTTTTTTCTAATTTAATATTGCAGTGTACCACCGAGCTATGTTTACGGCACACCATATTTAGGGGCGGCTAGTGCGGCTACAACAGGTTTAGTACCAATACAAGCGACGCAACTATCACATGCAGCAGCATTAGCGGCAGCAACAAATCAATTTTATGAATATCAGGTAATAATATTTTGTTTGATGTTTGTTTAAAACATACTTAATGTTAAAATTTTTATTTGTTTTTAGAATGCTGTTGCAGCAGCAGCGGCATCACCATATCCAGCCCAGTATACAGGGTTTGAAGCATATCCATACACAACAGCAGCATCAGCAGGTAATTGTCAATCTAGACAGCCTAACCTCAATCAATCACTCACTGAACAAAATTTTTGCTCAGGCGCGGCAGCTGCAGCAGGTTATATGCCATACACATATGCAACTCTACCTCAAGCGGCGGCAGCAGGCGGAATTCCCGGATTGACACAATACCAAGGGGCTGGCGGTGCATCTTTACAAGAGGCTAGACTACAATAATATATACTGCGATGAGATGACTACTAGAGTTGTTATCCAAAAAATAGTAAACATAAAATTATAAAACAAAACCAAAAAGGCATCCATCGATCTAAAACAATTTTTAGTCTTTAAATTAATTTTCTAGGACCACAATGGATTACTTTTGTTTAAATTCAAATCGCGCATAATACATTTATATCTACTGTAAAAAGGGGGAAAAAATTGGAGCAAAGACCGCAACCGTACATACAAAAAACAAAAATATTTTAATAATAGCGTTGAATAGCGGAACTATGAATGAGGTTGTAAATTATTTTTCTAATAAAATAATTTTTATTTTTATTTAATTAATTTAAAATTAAATTTTTATTATTACTATTTACTTAACTATTATTATTTTATACATATATAAATAATTTAAACAAAACCAAATTAAAAGAACATAACTTTTAGTTAAATTAAAATAAAATAAAAATCTTAAAAAAATATTTTGAAATTAAAATTATTTATTTATAATTTTATTATATATAAAAATTTTATATATACATATTCTTATTATTATTATTTATATTATATAAAATAATAACCATTCAAAAAAATATAATTATTTAATAAATCGAAATAAAATGGTTTGAATTAGTTACCAAAAAAAAAAAATAATAATATTTGTGCAATTGTAAATTATTATTTGAATCTTAAAATGTTGTACAGTTAATACGAATTTTTTCAAACCATTTTGAGTAATATTTTCTATAAAATTTAATATATAAATATATATACATACATATGTATATAATTTTCTCCTTAGTTTCTTTATTCCATCAATTTATTTCATTATATTATATTAATTTATTAATATATTAATATATTAAATTTATTAGAAGCAAACATATTATAAAAATTAATACGAAAAAATGCCTTTCAAAACAACAAAATTACAAAAAAGTGGCTTTTTTTTAAATAAACAAAAGACAAAATATTTTTAAAAATTTTTTAAAAGGAGATAAATTATTTTAAATAAAGAAAAATTTAAATATATATATATATATATATATATATATATATATATATATATATATATATATATATATATATATATATATATATATATATATATATATATATATATATATATATATATATATATATATATATATATATATATAAATAAAACAATAAAATTATTTTTTAGTGATATATTTAAAAAATTATATTTATTATTATTATTATATTATTACATACTATTAATTAATTATTATATATTTAAAACTCTGTTATATAATAATATATATTAAAAAGAATAAAATAAACATAAAAAATATATAACCAATACAATGATAAAAAATAAATTATATATATATATATATATATATATATATATATATATATATATAAAGATATATATAAAGATATATATATATATATATATATATATATATATATATATATATATATATTTATATATATATTTATATATATATATATATATATATATATATATATATATATATATATATATATATATATATATATATATATTTATATTCTATATTTAAATTGTAATTTTGAATTAATTTTATTATTTTATTACTATAAAATCTAGTCAATTAATTAAAAAAAAATAATAATTTATTTTTTTATAATTAAAATTAATAAATTGTAAAAATTAGTAACAACACAATAATAAAATTACTTAAAAAAAAAGAATTAACCCACCCAATAATAAAAAATAAAAACATCTGTTTATATACATAGATATTGTAATGGACTTGAAAATCCGTCCATTTAATGAATTATTATTATTATTTATATTATTATTAATTTTAATTATAATTAAAACAAAATAATACTTTATTTAAATCTTTTATATATATATATATATATATATATATATATATATATATATATATATATATATATATATATATATATATATATTTTGTATATATATATATATATATATATATATATATATATATATATATATATATATATATATATATATATATATATATATATATATATATTTATATTTATATATATGCATATTTATATTATATTATATATTGTCTCTCTATAAAAAAATATATATATGTTTAAATTAAATATTCAAAATTACAATAAATTTTAAAACCATCTATTATATTTTATATATCATAAAAATAGATTCCTATAAAATATAAATATAAAATATATAAAATCATACATACAAAATGAATAATACAATTTAGGTTATATAACTAATTAATTAATTATTATATGATTATTATTATTATTATTATTATTAACTTAAAAAAAAAATAAAAAATAAATACAAAAAAAATCATTATTCAATAAAACAAATTAATTACTAAAAGGGAAACTTTAAAATGAGTTAATTATGTGGATAAATGAAAATACGAGAAACCGCCACCAATTTCATATTTTAAGAACAGACAAAGTCTGTTTCGAAACGAGATTTTTTTTAAGAAATACGTCAAAATATGCAGTTAATTATCATTTAGAAAAATAGTACGAAAAAAAATGCAATTTATGATTTTATTTTTGCTGATAGATAGAAATATTACTTAAACGGATAGGCTTACTTACGGATTAGATATTCGGAATGGATTATCATCATTTATGAGAATTTTAGAAATTTTTTAATACAAAGCATTTGATAATTTGATAGGCTTACCATCATGCATTTGCGAGATTTTTGGAAACTAAGCATTTTTGTAATTAAAAATAATATGTGTAAATGTATGAATATTTTACAGCCGTATTTATACTGATGACGTGAGGTTTGGATAAAAGTATCATCCATCACAATTGACCAACTATTCAGACAGGGGTAAGCCTTGACAAATTTCCGAAAATGAATAAAAAGTCAATAGTCACACGTAATAGTGATCCGACTTTGATGAATGATACCTCAAAAGCTTGTGACATCAGTATACTTACTACCACAAAATATTCATACATTGTCACCAATGATTTCTAAGCAAAAAAATCCGGACAGTGGTACCCCTTTGCTAATTTCCGAAAATCAATGAATAGTCAATAGCACACGTAATAGTGGTCCGATTTTGATGAATGATACCTTTATCAAAAGCTTGTGACACCAGTATAATTACTACCACAAAATATTCATACATTGTCACCAATGATTTCTAAGCAAAAAAATCCGGACAGTGGTACCCCTTTGCTAATTTCCGAAAATCAATGAATAGTCAATAGCACACGTAATAGTGGTCCAATTTTGATGAATGATACCTTTATCAAAAGCTTGTGATCCCAGTATAATTACTACCACCAAATATTCATACATTGTCACCAATGATTTCAAAGGAAAAAAATCCGGACAGTGGTACCCCTTTGCTAATTTCCGAAAATCAATGAATAGTCACTAGCACACGTAATAGTGGTCCGATTTTGATGAATGATACCTTTATCAAAAGCTTGTGACACCAGTATAATTACTACCACAAAATATTCATAAATTGTCACCAATGATTTCTAAGCAAAAAAATCCGGACAGTGGTACCCCTTTGCTAATTTCCGAAAATCAATGAATAGTCAATAGCACACGTAATAGTGGTCCGATTTTGATGAATGATACCTTTATCAAAAGCTTGTGATCCCAGTATAATTACTACCACCAAATATTCATACATTGTCACCAATGATTTCAAAGGAAAAAAATCCGGACAGTGGTACCCCTTTGCTAATTTCCGAAAATCAATGAATAGTCACTAGCACACGTAATAGTGGTCCGATTTTGATGAATGATACCTTTATCAAAAGCTTGTGACACCAGTATAATTACTACCACAAAATATTCATACGTTGTCACCAATGATTTCAAAGCAAAAAAATTCGGACAGTGGTACCCCTTTGCTAATTTCCGAAAATCAATGAATAGTCAATAGCACACGTAATAGTGGTCCAATTTTGATGAATGATACCTTTATCAAAAGCTTGTGACACCAGTATAATTACTACCACAAAATATTCATACATTGTCACCAATGATTTCAAAGCAAAAAAATTCGGACAGTGGTACCCCTTTGCTAATTTCCGAAAATCAATGAATAGTCAATAGCACACGTAATAGTGGTCCGATTTTGATGAATGATACCTTTATCAAAAGCTTGTGACACCAGTATAATTACTACCACAAAATATCCAAACATTGTCATCAATGATTTCAAAGCAAAAAAATCCGGACAGTGGTACCCCTTTGCTAATTTCCGAAAATCAATGAATAGTCAATAGCACACGTAATAGTGGTCCGATTTTGATGAATGATACCTTTATCAAAAGCTTGTGACACCAGTATAATTACTACCATAAAATATTTATACATTGTCACCAATGATTTCTAAGCAAAAAAATCCGGACAGTGGTACCCCTTTGCTAATTTCCGAAAATCAATGAATAGTCAATAGCACACGTAATAGTGGTCCGATTTTGATGAATGTTACCTTTATCAAAAGCTTGTGACACCAGTATAATTACTACCACAAAATATCCAAACATTGTCATCAATGATTTCAAAGCAAAAAAATCCGGACAGTGGTACCCCTTTGCTAATTTCCGAAAATCAATGAATATTCAATAGCACACGTAATAGTGGTCCGATTTTGATGAATGATACCTTTATCAAAAGCTTGTGACACCAGTATAATTACTACCACAAAATATTCAAACATTGTCACCAATGATTTCAAAGCAAAAAAATCCGGACAGTGGTACCCCTTTGCTAATTTCCGAAAATCAATGAATAGTCAATAGCACACGTAATAGTGGTCCGATTTTGATGAATGATACCTTTATCAAAAGCTTGTGACACCAGTATAATTACTACCACAAAATATTCGTAAATTGTCACCAATGATTTCTAAGCAAAAAAATCCGGACAGTGGTACCCCTTTGCTAATTTCCGAAAATCAATGAATAGTCAATAGCACACGTAATAGTGGTCCGATTTTGATGAATGATACCTTTATCAAAAGCTTGTGACACCAGTAAAATTACTACCACAAAATATTCATAAATTGTCACCAATGATTTCTAAGCAAAAAAATCCGGACAGTGGATCCCCTTTGCTAATTTCCGAAAATCAATGAATAGTCAATAGCACACGTAATAGTGGTCCGATTTTGATGAATGATACCTTTATCAAAAGCTTGTGACACCAGTATAATTACTACCACAAAATATTCATACGTTGTCACCAATGATTTCAAAGCAAAAAAATTCGGACAGTGGTACCCCTTTGCTAATTTCCGAAAATCAATGAATAGTCAATAGCACACGTAATAGTGGTCCAATTTTGATGAATGATACCTTTATCAAAAGCTTGTGACACCAGTATAATTACTACCACAAAATATTCATAAATTGTCACCAATGATTTCAAAGCAAAAAAATCCGGACAGTGGTACCCCTTTGCTAATTTCCGAAAATCAATGAATAGTCAATAGCACACGTAATAGTGGTCCGATTTTGATGAATGATACCTTTATCAAAAGCTTGTGACACCAGTATAATTACTACCACAAAATATCCAAACATTGTCATCAATGATTTCAAAGCAAAAAAATCCGGACAGTGGTACCCCTTTGCTAATTTCCGAAAATCAATGAATAGTCAATAGCACACGTAATAGTGGTCCGATTTTGATGAATGATACCTTTATCAAAAGCTTGTGACACCAGTATAATTACTACCACAAAATATTCATAAATTGTCACCAATGATTTCTAAGCAAAAAAATCCGGACAGTGGTACCCCTTTGCTAATTTCCGAAAATCAATGAATAGTCAATAGCACACGTAATAGTGGTCCAATTTTGATGAATGATACCTTTATCAAAAGCTTGTGACACCAGTATAATTACTACCACAAAATATCCAAACATTGTCATCAATGATTTCAAAGCAAAAAAATCCGGACAGTGGTACCCCTTTGCTAATTTCCGAAAATCAATGAATAGTCAATAGCACACGTAATAGTGGTCCGATTTTGATGAATGATACCTTTATCAAAAGCTTGTGACACCAGTATAATTACTACCACAAAATATCCAAACATTGTCATCAATGATTTCAAAGCAAAAAAATCCGGACAGTGGTACCCCTTTGCTAATTTCCGAAAATCAATGAATAGTCAATAGCACACGTAATAGTGGTCCGATTTTGATGAATGATACCTTTATCAAAAGCTTGTGACACCAGTATAATTACTACCACAAAATATTCGTAAATTGTCACCAATGATTTCTAAGCAAAAAAATCCGGACAGTGGTACCCCTTTGCTAATTTCCGAAAATCAATGAATAGTCAATAGCACACGTAATAGTGGTCCGATTTTGATGAATGATACCTTTATCAAAAGCTTGTGACACCAGTAAAATTACTACCACAAAATATTCATAAATTGTCACCAATGATTTCTAAGCAAAAAAATCCGGACAGTGGATCCCCTTTGCTAATTTCCGAAAATCAATGAATAGTCAATAGCACACGTAATAGTGGTCCGATTTTGATGAATGATACCTTTATCAAAAGCTTGTGACACCAGTATAATTACTACCACAAAATATTCATACGTTGTCACCAATGATTTCAAAGCAAAAAAATTCGGACAGTGGTACCCCTTTGCTAATTTCCGAAAATCAATGAATAGTCAATAGCACACGTAATAGTGGTCCAATTTTGATGAATGATACCTTTATCAAAAGCTTGTGACACCAGTATAATTACTACCACAAAATATTCATACATTGTCACCAATGATTTCAAAGCAAAAAAATCCGGACAGTGGTACCCCTTTGCTAATTTCCGAAAATCAATGAATAGTCAATAGCACACGTAATAGTGGTCCGATTTTGATGAATGATACCTTTATCAAAAGCTTGTGACACCAGTATAATTACTACCACAAAATATCCAAACATTGTCATCAATGATTTCAAAGCAAAAAAATCCGGACAGTGGTACCCCTTTGCTAATTTCCGAAAATCAATGAATAGTCAATAGCACACGTAATAGTGGTCCGATTTTGATGAATGATACCTTTATCAAAAGCTTGTGACACCAGTATAATTACTACCACAAAATATTCATAAATTGTCACCAATGATTTCTAAGCAAAAAAATCCGGACAGTGGTACCCCTTTGCTAATTTCCGAAAATCAATGAATAGTCAATAGCACACGTAATAGTGGTCCGATTTTGATGAATGATACCTTTATCAAAAGCTTGTGACACCAGTATAATTACTACCACAAAATATCCAAACATTGTCATCAATGATTTCAAAGCAAAAAAATCCGGACAGTGGTACCCCTTTGCTAATTTCCGAAAATCAATGAATAGTCAATAGCACACGTAATAGTGGTCCGATTTTGATGAATGATACCTTTATCAAAAGCTTGTGACACCAGTATAATTACTACCACAAAATATTCATAAATTGTCACCAATGATTTCTAAGCAAAAAAATCCGGACAGTGGTACCCCTTTGCTAATTTCCGAAAATCAATGAATAGTCAATAGCACACGTAATAGTGGTCCGATTTTGATGAATGATACCTTTATCAAAAGCTTGTGACACCAGTATAATTACTACCACAAAATATTCATACATTTCAACAAATCATTTCAAATCAAAAAAATTCGGACAGGGGTAAGCTTTAAAATTCCCAAAATTTTCAAAAGTTCATAGCCTAGAAAACTTTCAAAAGCACTAAAAATATTGTACTAAATTGTGTCTAGAGTTACAGAAATATCCCCTTTACCATAGTTCGGCATAGCAAAACGCTTTCGAAGATTCAATTTATGATGGTGTTGCCGATTGTGAAAAAACTTATTGTAATAAAATATACTTGATACTCGTGGGGGCCATCCTACTCACCTTTTGTGTAAGCAATCCCCTAATCCTCTTTTAAATTATTCATTTAGAATTAAAAAACTTTATTCATTATTTTATAAACGTACACTACATTTTATATCCAAGATTCAATATGTACAATATGGCAGTAGGTGTATTGGGTTTTCTGTATCTATTTAAGAAAACTGGATACTTTGTGCTGACTATCAATTTAAATCCTGAGACTGTTATGATTGTGCGTGTTTTGCTAAGAATGGTATTTCCCGGAGATTAATAGCAACAGATGTTTGTTGCAACATGTGGTAATGTTTCACTCAAATCTAAAAATATAAAAAAAACTATTAGCTATCGATACATTCACGACCTGTATGTGCGCACGTCATAGGTGGTCAGCTCAACGAACTTTTGTGTATCCATAATTCGGTCACTGGTGCAAATAATAATTTAATTTGGGTGGACATTATTTTTAAATATTAAGAATCTTTTTCACAAGACACTCACCTTATTTTTTTTTTTTTTTTTTTTGTAAATTTTACTTTTCATTGTACCACGGCAATTTATCGAACGGTATGTCCTTTTTGTGATAAGCTAAATTAACTTAAATGTGAATCCCTAGATATCTTGGAATTTTATATTTTGACTTAAATCTATTTAATATACGCACAAGTATTTAATAGTAGAACCGCTACAGTAATTTAAGATTCCCAATTATTCAGCAAGCTTTCGTTGTCCCACTAATCTCATTCATGATAAATGACGATTCGCGCAAATTAACAAATATTTTTCCATTACAGTCCGTTCGAATTGGAAGAATTTCGGTACAAATATTCCGTTTCGTAAACGATTTGACGGTATTGTAATTACCACTTGAAATTTTTTTATTTAATTTTCGCAGTCGTTTTATGTAAAATGGATCACGTTCCGATTGTTTTAGGTATTGTATCGGTGGCCGATTTACACCCCATTTTGGACGTTCCTCTGGCATGATTTTTGGTGGTGATTTTTCTTTAGATAACTTTTCAGTCGATTTATGGTGTTGCTTTTGGATCGTGGTAGTTGTTGTCGTAGTTGTTTCATTCGAATTAGCATCTTTACTCGAGTTATCTATTCGACTGGTCGTCGTCACAACTTCTTTAACATAAATCTCGTGCTGATGACTATTTTGATTACTGCTACAATGTTTACATTGTATATCTGATAGTTTACTATTGTCGTTTGACGTATTTTCAACCGATTCAGTTTGAGTAGAGACATTGACAAAACGTTTGGAAATTGGTCGATCGCTACTATCACACAAAGCTGTTATTGTACTAGCGTCACATTTTCTAACTGATATATGTTTTTCTAATTTCGGCTTAGTAGGTGGTGGTGGTGGTGGTGGTGGCGTTGGAGGTGGAAATGTTGCAGTTTCATCCGTTTGGTGATTTGGTTTAAACTCATTCAAACTTTTTTGATTTAAAAAATTCAAAGAGTTTATTTGTTGGGTCAGTTGGTTTTGCTGCTGTGCCAGTAAAATGGCCAAATGTAAGTTTGTTAAACTTGAACTTAGTCCAACTAAATCACTTCTATTTTCATTATTATTATTATTCCCATTACTATTCTGATTATTTAACTGAGATGGTGGAACTGGTTGCTGTTGTTGTTGCTGCTGTTGAATTGGAATATTGATTGGTGACATGGTTTGAAGTACCAAAGCAATACCATCAATATCTGATTCTTGTTGTGGATGAATATGATGTATATGAAAAGTACCCGGGGCTGTTGTGTATCCAACAGAATGGTCACTTTGTTGATGTTCGTATGTTTTGTTCGTCGTTGTTTTTTGCACTTTTCGTCGCAACTTAATTGGTGTACCAATGAGTATTTTTTCGTCTCCGTCGTCATCTAGTTCATCGTCACCGTTAAATGCGTCACTTTTTTCCATTAAATTAGAACTGCCACTCGTCTCTTGGTAAATTTTTTGTTCGTTACTTTCTTCCGTGTACGTTCCAGAGTCTACTCGAGTGCTTGCAGAAGAAGCACTACCGATACTAGCACGTTTTTCACGTTTTTTACGTTCTTTTTCGATTTTAGCATCCATAGCCGCTTTTTCCAATGCTGCCCGCATCGTCTCTTCCTTTCGTTTTTCGTTCTCTAATTTATCTCTCATTATTTTTTGTTCTCGTTCAAGCCGCATCTTTTCGATTTCCACCTGTTTTTTTAACCGTTCCTCAGCAATTTTCTCGTCTCGATGCCTTTTTTCTTCCTCCCATTTTTTCAATCTTTCTCGCTCTTCCAATTGTTCTTTAATCGCATTCTGCAATTCCATGGCTTTTCGTCGTTTTATTTCACGCTCGGCTAATGTCGTCGGGTCAATTGGTACATTTTGGCCCAGAATAAATGACGTCGAACGGCTGGATAATGAGTCGTCCATATCACTTTCACGATGAGATTGTTGATTATGTTCGCTTAATTGTTTGTCCAACCAATATGGCCCACCAGTACTGGTTGATTTCAATTTTGTTTCTTTGGACAGGGGATCGTAAAAATGGCCGATGGTTACACCTCGATCACCCCATTTAGCACGTTCTTCTTTAATTTTTTGGTTATGTCGATGATTACGATTTAAGCTTAACGTTGAAGCTGATGTTGATAAATCCATCATTGATGATGATGCCATCGATAGGTCATGACTATCAATCGATGATGTTGATGTAGGCGAGCCTAATGGTCTGAGTGTAGATTACCAAATAAAAAGAAAAAAATAGAAACTAATTTTGGATTTCAAGGTGAAATATTTAGTCGAAAAACTGAAAATTCCCCCACACACATACACACACACATTTATTTTCGTGTTTTCTTTCATTCAGAATTTTATGGGCAAGATATGTTGAATTGGATATACAGACATTTTTGGTCAGGCAATTTTTTAATTAGATTGATTTATTTTATACGAGGCTATATGTATAATAACTAATCCCAAAATAAATTCTGAAAATTTAATTAATTTTCATGACACGATATATTTGTGAATGAGAAAAATGAGCTTACAGCTTTTGAGGTGAAATTTTGAAAAATGCTTTAATTTGCCTAGACATTAAATATTCATAAACTATTTATACTCTTGACCTATAACGCAAATGTCTTTTTATCACTTTACAGGGGAGCCATAACTGAAGCAATCCTATGAATGAGATTATGTCTCAAGAGTAAAAAACACATAAACACGCGACACATTAATTACACTCATCTAATAATTTTCTAATTAAAATAAAAAATCGTAAATGAAATACACGGAATTTTCATTTTGAAAAAAAAAATAACCGAACTTACTTTGCATTTGGAAAAACATTTTCGTGTTGTCCAATAATTTCCAGGTTACTATCCGATAATATTTTACTGTTATTATTCATATTATTGACATTCTTCTGACCTTGAAATCCTTGACCACGAAACGTATGGAAATTTTTATTGCTATTCAAATCGATATTTTGTTGTTGTTCATGCTGTGGACGTGGTGATGGAAGATGGTTTAATTGCTGCAAAGGTTGATGTCCTGCAGTATTATAGATCGATGGAATTGGATTCGGTTGGTTCGATTGATTTGAGTAGTACAATGATAAGCGTCGTTGATGATGATTTGATTTATTCAGATTGTTGGTACTTTGGTATTTTGCACGAATTTTGGCACTCTCCAAATTTTCTTCAGGATTTTGCCACATATCCGGTGAACTACAATGGTTTCCCGAATCACTTGCATACCCCGAAGTATCTTCTTCTGTACTTACTTCGCGTCGAATTATTTTACTACCATCCTCTTTACGACGAATTGGTGGTAAGCTAGGACTACGTAATCGATGTGGATTTCCGTTCATCATTAACATCATATTATAATGATGATCGTCGTCCTCACTATACAACCGATGTGTATGCCGATTTTCGTACTGTTGTTGTCCGTTGTAGTCATTCGGAGTATGACACGATGAGGACATTGATGGCGGATTTATCGGTTTACTCATTGAAGAATTTTCTATAGGCAAATCCAAGTTGGAATAAAATGTCCTGAAAATATTAATGTAGGTTTTTCATTACATCGTCTTGCGTTTAGTTTCATAAAAGCACTAAATTACAAAGCACTACTACCTAAAAGCACTTACCGAATACAAGTTTTTTCATACTTTTTAGTCGTTTGATGAAATAATTCACCCAACTTGGCCATTTCTTCTACGGAAATCAAGTACAAAAATATATATATACTTTGGCATTTCCAGCCCAACAACTATAGGTAATTATAAATGTGTTACTCTTACCTCGTTCCTTAGCCCACTGTATTTTCTTTTGTTCGACCAACGATAGATCACGATTACTTGTCGTCGTTGTTGATGTAAACTGTGCGTTCTGATGATAAATCATGATCCAATTTGTATTGCAAATTTATTCAGCTTGCACAATAAACTGTATTTACAGTAGCAGGATTAAAAAGAAACAGTGGAATGATGGACTACATCATAAATCACTAGTAAAGTTGTTATAGTTGCTATTAGTATCATATATTGATAAAACTCTAAATTAGGTTAACGTATTTGTTAAAATGATATTCCTACACAAAAAATCGGGATTTCGTGAATATAAGGAAAAAATCAATCTATATCGAAAACATGAATATCGTTCGAATTCATCGTAAATACTTATGACCATTAAATTACAATATAATATCATGTCCCACTTTTGTACAGTTATTCCGTTTTTTACCTATAGAAGAAAATGATTCACTGTATAGGTCTATAACTGTACGATGGTATCAGAGTCAATAACCGCTGAATTTGTAAATGATTGTCATCTAATTTGATTATTTTTATTATGAAAAGGTGTAAACAAAACTTTTTCCAACTAACTTATCACCTTAGTCAGCGTCAGTTATATAAATAGAATTTACATGTTACTGCGGAAAGTTTTCTATATATACCTTCGGTGTCCTTTGAACGGCACAAAACTGTTATGTACTAATCTTACCAATCCATCGCACAGGATATCTGAAATTCAACAAATCTACACTAAATACGTTCAGCTCAAACTACATCAAAGTTCAACAATTTAGTCAAATCTCAAATTATCTACTTTAAGCACTTAAAGTATACTTAATTATGTACTTGGTAAATTAGTAATTTTATAAAAAAGTAACTCATCTACCAAAAAAAGAACCAATAATGTTAATTGAATTAGTTTTAGTATTAAACAAAATGGTGGATAGTTAGACAAAATGGCCGATTTCAAATATTATTTGTAGAATGTATAGTTGCATACCTGATTTCTCGAAATTAGCATCTGCGATAATACGTAGGAGTTCTCTCAGCGGACAGGTACAAAGTGTCGTCTTTTACTTATATAAGCAATTATTGAAAATCCAAACGAAGTATTAGTTATACATTTTAATTTTTAGAATAATTTATTTGAAAAAACGGTTTAAAGGACATTATTTTTATCATTTGTCTCTGCGGTCTGTGCACTCAGCTGTGTTCCTTCGCATCTCAAAGGTGAAATAAAAATCCACTGCATGGCGAAATTACAGGGAAAAGAAAGCTTAAGTAAATAGGACGGTGAATGGGGAGTGACATATAGAAAGTATGGAGCGTTTTGAACCAGTGACGATGCACCCAGCTAGTGTTGCAGTCATTGAAAATGATGAAAGCCCGAAAAATAAAAATGAGGGCAGTTAGGAAAAAAGCGTAAATGAAGTTAGTCGCTTGACTAATGAGATTAAACCCCGATTAAAAGGCTAAAATCAAATCGTTAAGCAAAATCGCTTTAAAATCGCAAAAGAGCTAGTGGTAGCCCATGATAGCAGTGAATCCTCAGGAAAATTTTCCCGATATGCACTTAAACGTGGAAATTAGAAAAAGTTCGAAAACTTGATGGAAACAACATGGCAAGGATGATCAGAAAACATAACATCCACAAACAAGCATACCACGGAAAAGTACGCACAAAGGGAAATTACCTTGGTGGGATAACAGATTAACCACAAAAAGAGCAACAGTAGGAAGAATACGCAATGTATATCAGGAGCGCGGAACGTGGAAATTTCAGGAATGATGAAACCACAGACGCAATAATGTCATTAAAAACTGGAAAAGCACCTAGCCTCGATAATTTCAAGGTCAAATTGATACAAAAAGCACAGGCAATAACAATGCCTGATATCACGCACTTCCAGAATTATAGCGTCTAAATAAAGGAGTTTTTCCGAAACCAAATTGATGTACGTGTTCGAGAGGAGTGGGAGGTATAGTGACTATAAGTTCAGTGAAAATTAGCTACAGAGAAAGCTATGGTGAAAATGATCAACATAGTCAAAGAGTCAGAGCAAAAATACATTTTTGAAATATTCCTTAACGTATCTGGAGCTTTCGAGGATCTGTGGTGGTCTAGTATTATGAATGAGTTAGAAAGGATTAGTTGTCCAGCAAATTATTACTAAATATCTATTTCTTTGAAAGATTAACAACTATTATTACTATTTATGGCACTTCTAAAGAATGTAACCAAAAGGTACTTCAATAGAAGTATAAATTCCAAAACCCAAGAAGTAGCATTCGCAGACGATAAGGTAATGCAATCTTGTCGAAGACAAAAAAATCAACTAATGATGGAGCTGAGTGCAGAGTGCCCAGCCAGCATGCTAACTTTATTAATACCTAGAAACATAATGACACATAATTTTAACATAAATCAGTATGATGTTTATAGAGCTCTGATCATTTCACGTAAATGCAAAAATGTAAATTTCCTAGATTTGGCACAAGACAGATTGTCAGCACATCTATAAATTGATGATGTGATTAAATAAAATTCCAAAAGTGGCACATGATATTTTGGTATTTAGTCTATAAAATAAGACTATTTTAGGAACACGTGCCAATTAAACATCAATACACCAATCAATTTACTATAACTATATTTCTATACAGACTGAGTGAATTTTTTAAAGTTGTTGTATTGTAGTTTGTTAATAGTTGCGAATATTGTTAGCACGAGTTTGAAAACGGCTATGTATATTATAAAAATGAATTTCGATTGCATGTCTTACAAAAATGCTATATTTATGTGCCATACCTAAATAAGTATAAATATTAAATATATAATTATTTATATAACTAAAATACATATTTGTATTTGGTTTGTGGGTATAACAGAAGTCGTATGTTCTTCAATGTTTCAATTTTACTACGAAATGTATGTAAAGTTGAGAAATGCACTATTTCGTTGTCCATGTAAATTTAAAATCGTTATAATTTTATTACGATTGGACACAATAAAATCGTATTTTTATTTAGTCGACGTGAATCTTAAAGTTATAATCCATACGTTATATTTGGAAGTAATTTCCGATTCCAAGCTATCAACATTTTCGAATTACAAATCGAATATGCCTTCTAAAGTCAAAATAATTCATTTATCGACAGCTTTGCGTAATGCAAAATAACTCTTAAACAGACGTATTAATAAAAGCGCTAGATTTAATTCAAAAATCTTTGTAGAAAACGCTTGGCAGAAAAAAGAAGAGCGTGAAGAATATGGCATCAAACAAGAGCTCCTCACTATAAA
The DNA here is from genome assembly GCA_963556175.1 of Tipula confusa. NCBI lineage: Eukaryota > Metazoa > Arthropoda > Insecta > Diptera > Tipulidae > Tipula > Tipula confusa. The sequence goes on from OY744476.1 coordinate 8,786,432, forward strand.
CCTAAGTTAAATGATCTTACTCAACAGTAAGAAGGGAAGTCTAAAAAGTAAAAGATGAGTCAATCAGTAACTGATTATTCACTTTTGAAACCAATTTAAGATCAACAATAAATTGAATAATTGACTCGAAATAACGAAGATAAACTTCAAAGTTTTGCGGAAATGAGAACATCTCGAAAAAATATTCCAACCACATGATGATCAAGCCGTAGAATCTCAAATAATAACGGTGGAAAAGATCATATTTGAAAGATAGATTCTTCAGAATTAAATTAGATGAAACCTATTCTAAATTGAAATAAGTAAAAGCAGGTGTGACAAGTAACAGTGTATTAGGACGATTTTATATTTACTATACACTAATGATCTACCTGCATTAGAGAACAACACTAGTTGTTCAGCTATCTCTGAAACAGTACACATACATTTTACAACAAACGAATTGATCATAAACGAATTGATGCGAACACAGCTAAGTATCTAGGTATGACTCTGGAAGCTAAACTTAGATGGAAAGTACACATCGCTAAAATTTAACAATTTAACATATTCGGTTCCTGATGCTGAAACCGTTTTTATAGACTTGAAATTTAAAGTATTTTAGGTTATACATAATATGACCGTAATTGGAATAACTTGCAATAGCCATTAAATTTCTATTCGATATTTCCGAATTATATGATCACCAACTAATCACTCCTCTAATCAAATACAAAATGAAATTAAATATTTTAATATCTAATGTGTGCACACATAATTGATACATACAAGTACCGAATTTTTAACGATTGGAATAATTGGCCTCTTTTGAATCATAATTTAGCAATATCCAATGTATAAGCTGTCGATAAGTGTTATGTGAATACTCGGCAATGCAAAAATAAGGCTAACTTATTTTGTTGAAAATAAAACGCTCAATATAGGAATAAATTATAAATTTATAATCTACTGTAAATCTTGCAAGCTTTTTGCAATATTTTTACAAACATGGAAACAACTTTGTATCGAGCGGTGATAATTTATTATTTTTGAAAAATAAATTAAAGTAAAAGCCGAAATTGAATTCCCTCTCTGTGTCAGTGCCTTATAGTCTCTGTACCCTCATTTGCAACAATTAAATAATACAGATATCTGAATTTAAAGGCGACTGAAATCATACCAGAAATAGAGATAACCAGGTATCCACTATTAACTTCATTTATAAGTTAACTGTGGATACCGCTGACCAAAGAATACTAAAAATGGGACTTCTCGAGGTAAATTGAACAATTAAGAAGACCAAAGTAAATTTGTTAGCCGGAGGGCCACGATCAGTTTTTTGTGCATATGACTTTAAAAAATGTTAATTGGCGAAATAAAATCATTTTAATGACATCGAGCATATGTATGCCGTCACAAAGGCAATACTAATTGAATTATAATACGAATTGCTTTCACATTCAGTATTTTTTCCCCTCTGAATTCGTACTATTCAGAAGTCTTAAACCAAAACTTTAGTTCAACTTTTTTCGTCCCAATCAAGAGATGGACATAATTCTGTTTCTACTTTCTCAGTATACTTTCTCTATGTTCGACCCCATAATTAAACTCAGACAATTTTAATCAATTTTGAGAATTATTCCAAATAGACGGCCCTAAAACAGCTGTATTAGCCCATTATTGCTCCAGTTTGTAAAACAATTTCATTATTATGCCTGAATTCGATACGGTTTAATAACAAAATTCCATCAAAATAAAGTATATACGTCAAAACCTTTTAAGCTTCTATTGTGTATACTAAATTAAAATAATAATTTATTATACTATTATTGCAACTTGAGTCAATTATGTTTGTTGTGTTATCAAAAAGGAAAATCCAAAGCGATAACAGAAAATAAATTTTCTTGCATGCAACGTCATAATTAGCACAGTCAGTAAGTTGTTTTGTATGCAAACGTAACCCAACTAACTGCCAACCACCACCTAAACCACAAATGAAAAATTGTGCAAATGTTTATCGCTTATAGTTAGAATTTTATTTCGAATTAATTTATTGTAGTTCTAATTTTATTTACCAACAAGTTAAATTATTTAAACGTCACAGCACACAGTATAATAAATAACCAAAACTGTTGGTAAAATAATATATTTACCTTAATCTAATAAAATTCGATTTATTTATTGATTTTTTTTTTGTTTTACTAAATTTCGAATAATATAAACTTGCGAGTGTTGTAATACGATATTTAAATATACAAACACACAAATGTGGCACGCACCTAGTTTAATGTTTTTGTGAACGGTGAGCCAATATCTCGACACTTAACTATCGGCAACCCACAAAATTATATTTGAAGTACCTTATAGCAAGGGAGAACGAGTTAAACGTTTCCCTTAATTTTTAATTCACATATTCATTATATTGTTTTAAATTAAATTAATTTAACAAAATAAAAATTACAACTTTAATTTAATTAAATCGTTGTGGTTAGTTTCGTGTTTTACAGCAATTCTTTAGTTTCATCGATAAATAGATGGTACAACTTTTATGTATTTTAATTTAACTACCAACAATGGTAACAGTTTGAATGGAAAACGCGTACTAACATATTATTTCATTTGGAAAAACTACTTTGTGTGTATAGAAAAACTCTGCTACGTTTGTCTGGAAAATAGCGGTGGGGAAAAAATAAACGAACAAACTATCTTGGTATAACTATTTTTCTCCAATTCAAAATTTTCCTTATTTGTATTGCAAATTAGTTGTTATGGAAATTTTATTTGTGTAGTTTTTGGATAATAGCAAAATTACGTGAGGTGTGTAAAATAAGGTACACTAATGTCTTGGTTGAGGGCAAAATTAATAACGATGATACAGGTTTTTGTGAAACGTTGACCTTTTCTATTAAAAAAACATTTCGTCATTTAAATTCGGTTCTTGGTCGAAGGCCGTTTTTTGTGACAAGAGTATAAATTGTCTCCTATTCTAAATTCTTAAGACTTAATATTATCGGGATAAACAAATTTATGTATTGAGCGCAAATTAATAAATGTTTTCCTCATTATTTTTACACAATACTGTGAACAATTGGTTATGCACTCTTTGAGTTCAACATTATTTTAGAAATATATAAATACCAAAACATGAAGAGTTTTCTATATTCGCCGAATGATGTATTAATGCCATTAGATCTTCCTGAAACCGAATAATCTCCAAACCAGAAATAGTACAACCATCTTGCCCTGTTAGATAACAAATGCTATTATCTCGATCCAGCTTTTGATATCATATTTATATTACCAAAATGTAGCTAGATCTTAAATATGTAAGCATTTCTATTCGTTCGATTTTAATAGTAATAATTTTCAAGCTAATGAAGTAAATTTTAGAAGTAAGTTTTGTATACTACTACCAGAAATTCTGCTACTACCTTCTTCATACATCAATATAGTTACAATAACTTATCTTTTTAGCTTTTTATTTTTTCTAGGGACAAAATGTTACATATTTACTAATTAAGAACTACAATGTATTTCATTAGATACACAAATAAAAATTTGGAAACTTGCTAAAAGTAAGAGTTGGTAAAGTATCAGTTGGAATATATTTAAATTTTAATGAAACTGTTATACCAACAATAAAAAAAACCTAAGCTCCAAGATCACTTCTTATAAAGATTAAAAGATACACAAACAAATTAAACGTTTCATCATATCAATTTATAGACACATGGTAAGTGAAAGTTAAACTAAATATATCGGACTCAACGGGTGGTTAAGCCATACCAATCTATATCCTATGAGAAAGAATAAAACTTAGTAAGGACAAACGTTTGATGCCTGCAAACAACTTTTAATTATGAATTGGATAAACTAAGAGTGGTTAGCAAATAAAACCTTGGCTGCCTTTACATGCCTGTTGGAAGGTTTGTTAAACGAGATGTTCGCCTCATTGGTTATATCATTATACAACTTAACTTTCAAAATGTTTGTGTAGATAAGTAATAATTACCAGTTCCACTAAAGAAATCGAAGGCTATAATCAATTATATAGGTTGAATCTAGCAAGACTAAGTAATAATATATGGCAAAAATATCCTTACCACGTCTCTTAAAAATCGTTTGAACAGTTGGGTACAAAAAGTGTGTGCACCAGTTGGTAGTTGGCTCAAATAATTTTACACACAATTCGCTTTTTTGTGACTAAGAGCTTCCTCATACCAAGACATTTAAATTAAACAATTATCGATAGTAACATTTTTCTTGGATATGAAATAAAATTATAACACGGAAGGAATAGATTACTATTAGATTATGTTTAAACCAATAAAGATAACAAGATCGATTATAATTTATGTAGACTAAAATCAATGGTATAACTTCACACAGACTCAGACTTATTTCTCACATCCTTATTCGTTTCATAAATAAATTTATCAAAGTTTTATTAAGTAATAATCGCCCTTTTCCATCACATTTTATTTGCTTGAAACAATTTCTACTAAAAAAAAAAGTTCAAAACCTGCTTGGACATTGATCGAAGTTTAATGACTTTTGTCTATCCGACACATAATATGTATTCACATTTATATGAGAGGAAATGACCTCAAATACCCATTTTTAATGTCGTTTGAATATGTACTACATACTTCCAAAAGTTATCAATTTAGTTTGTATGTATTAAAAACGACAAACCGAATAGAAACCCGAATTATGTCTCCTTAAATTCAAATTTTCTGCTGTGCTTTTGCTAATGGTAGATATTTTAAATATGTAAACGAAATTTAAAACTCTACAGTAACCTAGAAATTTAGGGCTTTTTGCTTTTAAATAATCTTAGTTTGATTTATATTATTTTACGAGGAAAGGTACATAGGTATTCTAAAAATTAATTCATTGATAACAGTAACACCCATGTCTAATACATGTTTTCATACAATATATTTTTTAGATTGGCTCACATTGTGAACTTGACGAATGTATTGGGTTAGTTTTCTATTGTGAAAAAATGTTTTATTCCACGATTACACACATGAAGTCGAACAGTTGCATGCGACATCGTAATATGATGCTCCCGAACGTGGCCACATTGAAAAAAATGTTTACCGCATACTTTACCCAATTCTTAGACTAGATATTTGATCAAGTGCCTTATCAAAATATTTACCTATAACGGATTTTTAACTACTCTTTTGGGTTTTATGTAATGTCGTACTTTACGCCGTCACCAGCTTAATCAAGCATGCACGACTACAGTTCGCTTAAAATTACGATATGCACATTCCTGTGTTCGTTATCCTATATTGTACTCCAACACAGGGTCATAGTTGTGTTCATCGTCATCACCGATTGTAATCGAATAATGAAAACATCCAATCTTCTTTATCCAGAAACACCTCAGCTTTAACCACTGAGCGAATTGAACGGGTATACGACTGTCCAATGGACATTTTAAAGTAGCTTTCTGCCGCTTTCTCAAAATATTAACAAGCGTTTTCATGGATGTTATCACTATTTCACTGCATTGTTTTGTGGTTTATAGCATTTCGTTTAATAGTTTTGCATCATGTCACAGGTAAATTGATTCTGATTACGTTGAAGGATCAAGTAGCCGTTTGTATGCTAAAAGAATTTTGAACAGTGTTTATTTCATTTTATACTTTTTTACGTATTTAATGTAACCGTTTAACAGCCACTTTGTGCATTATATTTTGAATCAATGAGTTTTCATCTCTGGCTCATGAATGTATGGAGTCGATGAGTGTTTCTTGTTTCCTGGGTTTGGTTGTATAATCTGTTTTGATGGTTCCGACCCCATGCATAACTTCCGAATTTCTTAAGCACTAATTATTTTATTAATTATACTATTTATTATACAACCGTTCATTGTGTTCACATTTTTTCATACAAATTGACAGTTCTAATCAAACGGAGCGAACGAACCTTACCGGTTTGTGGAAATTTATCATTTTTATTTAGCTCAAAAAATTATAAACAAAAAAGTTAATAATAGAAATAATTACTAATTTTTTTAACGATTGCAACTTTACCTATTATACAATGCATAATTCTCCAAAAATGATCAAATCAAAATAATTTAACTTGAACAAGAACCCTATTTAAACTAAATCTGCATACTTCTTTCTCAATTTTAACATATTGTCATTTGTTATTGACTTTTCGGCAATCGGCATACTATTATTATTTATTACCACAAAAAAAATATCAATTTTTGATGTTGTCATATTTGTCGTAATAAAAACAAACACTTTTACCAACTCAAAAAAGTCAAATTAAATAAAATGACGCACAACGCATGGGCCTCCGTTAAATTAAGGTAAAACCGGTTGCTACCAATCAACCACCGCAAGTAGTTTTAAATAATTTGAAGCGCTTAAAATGTTCAATAAATTTTAAATTAGCCGTGTTATAATAACTATGACGGAATGTATGTACTGGGTTTGGATTCAATTTAGAACAGAGATGTAGAAGGTTTTTTTAATTGGTGATAACGATGACTATTCACCCTAGATTTTACTGGCAGTTTATAAAATTAAATGCGAAAGTTTGGACAGCTTTGGCCTCAAAACAGATCGTATGGAATAAAAATAACTTTTAAAAAATTAAAATTTATCATATATATAGTATTAATTTTAATAAATTGAATTAGATGCGAAATTAGATGTGGAAAAAGTTGGAGATCATGCATCATTCCAATAAGATTTTAATTTGAGAACGTATCCAACCCTTAACCAACCTAAAACAAAGTTGCTCAAAATATATATAGTACAAAAATTAAAAATGATTTAACCCATGACGCAAAAATGTCATAATAAAAATACAAAAGTTTTGTTTTTTATATTTATTTGAAGTGGAAATAGATTATTTAATTTGGTTCTAATTAAAACTAATAAAAGAAGAAGAGGAGATATTAAAGAGCTATAAAATATTTCAGTGTATATTATTTAGATGTGCGAATTATAAAAATGTAAATAAGAAAATAGTTAAAGACGATTCCAACATGGCAATTAATGATCGTGCTAGTAGTAATATGAATAAAAACACTGATATTTTCAATAAATTAAATCATCTTCATAAATCGGCATTGAATAGTGGATTAGTTAGTGAATCTGAATTATATGAAGCTTATCAATTATCTTTAGTAAATACTGTGAATATTGCTAGTAGTAGTACAATAAATAATCAAAATGAACGCTCAAGACGAAGACAAAATGCTCAAATTCCTAATAATGGAAGCTACAAAACAAGTTTTATATATTGTTTTAGTCTAATCATAAGTATATTTATAGCCACACCGTTTGCAAATCATTTTTGGGAATATTTTATGGGAATACGATGTCTCGTCCCAAACAATTATCTAGTATGGGAAGCAACACGGCCCGTGTCTGATTGTCATTTTTGTGATGGAATTACCAAGCCATTGATACTAATGAATTTAACACAAGAAGAGTTTTTACCATATGCATATTCATCACAACCAATTATTATAAAGAATGCGGTTACACACTGGCCAGCTATGACATTACTAAACTTTTCTTATTTAAAAGATTTATATATAAAATTACCGAGTGCCATGGATACTGTGCACGAAGAATGTCAATTTTTAAATTTTAAATCTGATTTTATGACATTACGGGATGTTTTCGAAATGTCCAAAGATCGAGTTGAATTTAAACCTGGCGAACGACCTTGGTATGTCGGATGGAGCAATTGCCATAGTGATATTTTAAACGAATTACGAAAATTGTATCCAAGACCACATTTTTTGCCTAATGATGCTGAAATGCCGAATACAGATTTTGTATTTTTAGGTTACGAACAGGGCGCAATTATGCATGTAAATTACTAATTTTATTTTATACGTGTTCATATATTTAAACGAACTAATCTCTATTTGCAGTTAGATTATATACCAAGACTAATGTGGCAAGCCCAACTTCAAGGCAATAAAACGTGGGTTGTAGCACCAACGCCAGAATGTGATAAAAAATGTAATTCATTTTCATTTTTCGTTGAACCAGGAGATGCAGGTAATTGAACATAAAATGACATTAGACTAAACATAAAACTAATCGATAAAAATATTACTTTTTACCTCTCATCTATTTATATCTAGTTCTTGTCGACACTCGTGTCTGGTACCATGGCACGTACATAGCCAAAGGGGAATTTTCATTAACAATACAATCTGAGTATGGCTAATGAACATATATAATTGGGGTACAGCAAATGGGAATGGGGATTTCTTTGATTGAAATCAACTAAGATAGATTTATATAAACTTAGCATGGATTATGTGTACTCGATAACTTTGCATGGATTAATGTCCAATTATGATGCGTGTGTAATATTTTATTTTATTTTTTTTTTAAACAGATTGAGATAATTATACATTTATTTATAGTCAAAATTTTCATTTATAAAATGAAAATTAATGAATTACAAAAGAAAATATTGCGATGTTAAATTGTCAATTAAAATATAATATAATTATTAATTCATTCTCATTTGTATCGGTTAAGTGCTGTAAGAAGCATTGCTCGGCCTATATTTAAGCAGTTATACAAATGAAATATCATTTTTTTGTGGATTACACGGATTACACAGATTCAGGTGCCATTTATTATAAGTTAAAATTTGCAATATAAAATATTTTATTACTAAAACATAAATGTTTATAAAAAAGGGGACGTTTTTGTATCAATTTGATGTTGTTAAATTGTGCCTTAATGGTTTGTTTTAGATAATTTTATGTTAGTATTTACCTGCTGATAAATCGTTTTTTATGGGGTACGGTAATATTAATTTAAAGTTTGAATACTGTGCAGATCGACAATGATGCAATTTTTTCTAGACACGTCCCTAATTAATCATATTTTAAGAATCTCTTTTCACAACACTACGATACAAGCCAAACGTTAATGTGTTTAATCTAAAATTAATTATGTACAATTAGGGTGCTTATTTCAATCGTCAATATTAAATTAATCCCAAAGAATATCTAAAATATATATTTATGCAAATTTTGGCCAATCCATAGACAAGAGTTCTAGTCAAGATATTATGATATGGATAATTTAATTTTAAAAATCATGCGCTCGCTGTTTACCTCAAAAGACCAAATTTGAATTCAAATGATGTTGGCATGCACAATTTTAAATTAATTATGGTAGTCTTCCTGATTTTTTCAAACAAACGCAAGAAAGCTCAAAATTATTATTATTAATTACTAAATCTTTTTCATGCTCATTTTAATTTAATTTTTTTTATCTCAATTTACAAAAATAAAAATTAATTTCCCATGTAAAATGTGTCACCATTGTAATGAATAACTGAGATTTTGAAACGAACGTCTAGTCCATACAACAAAAGTTAACAATATCGGTGTCGGTTTATTCATTGCAAATGTCCTTTATTATACTTTATTGATATTATTATAATAAATATAAAATATTAAAATGTAACCAAAAACCAATAAATAAATATATTTTTTATTCTTATCTTTATACATATATCTATCCTATCTTTACTCGAATAAAAGGGAAATCTTAATTATTTATTCTTTAAAACTAGTCATATAAGGTTTTTTTGTTTAAAAATATAAATCAATATATATGTGTAATTTAACAAAAACTATATTTTGTACAACCAAATTAAAAAAAAAACCAATCAATGAATAAAACCAAAAAAAAATTATAAGAAAATATGTAGTTTTATGTTTGTGTAAATTCAGCGACTTGAATCTTCGTTGGCCGAATCGAGGATGTGTTGAAATAGTTGATGTAATTTAACTTGCTCCGTTTCTAATTTTTCTAAATAGGCACCCTGAAACATACGATTGGGAATACATACTTCGAATAATCATATTTAAGTTATGCTTACTTTATTCAACAACATGGGTAACGAAACCACTGCACCTAAATCATCTCGCATTAAATGACTGGTTGTAGTCAACAATGACGGAAGATTCTCATAAATTTCAATACAATTTTGTATATTTGCTACGGGGTCACACATCGGATCATTTATATCAACATCACTACCATCACTTTGTTTGCAGTGAATAAATTCACGATCCGTCAGAAATAGATGAACACGATTTTTGTTTTCCGCCAAGAAGTTAATGTTTTCATTGTTTTGCTTATCGAATTTCTCTACACGATCTATCAATGACTTCATTAAATTCAAATTATTTTTAATTACTACTATTTTAGCTTACCATTGTATTGTTTTAAATTGCGTTCTATCGTTTTTTCTTCGAATAATTCTTTAAATAGATTGTTAATTTGGTATTCAGACATATTCAGTCGAAGAGATTGATAAACTGTTTTTTTTTTTTTTTTTTTTGTTTTTTAGTTTTTTGTGGTCGGACGGTTACATCCACACATAGACGTATAAGAGATATAGACCGGTTTCAAATATTTTTTCCATAGTAAATCTTCTATTTCACGTGTGATCGGTTGGAGAGGGACGGATATCTAAAAAATTGTATGTCTTATTCAACAATTTGAAAAAAAAACAAAAACAAAATTTTTTTTTCGCCAATTCAAAACAAAGCTTGGCTTGGATTTGTTCTTTTTTTTAGAAAAAACAGTGATAAAATTAATTAAAACTTATTAAAATTAATAAATTTGTGTTAAAAAATCATAAACTCTATACTATCGTGTATCAAAATTAAAAAAAAACTTGAAAAAATGAAGTGTTTGGTGAAAAATTGCCGGAATTTTAACTCAATAAAGTAGAAGGAATTTCGTTTCATAAGTAAGTTAATTACTAAATTAGATTAAATATAATGTATGTTGTGATTGTAATCTAGTGATTAGTGAAAAACAAAATTAAGTTTTAATTCAAAAATATTAAAAATTTTAAAAAATAATAATGTTATTTTTGTGGTCCCTAAAATCGTAATATACTGTACACTTTCATTTTTTGTTTACAGTCCCTTCTTTTGAATGTAGTGTACTATTCCAGGACCGAATTGTATAATTAGTTCGGAAAAACGCCGTTAAATTACCCACTAATTTTATGATTTTCAAAATATAATACATACGGAGTTTTGTCATATAAAATCATATAAAATTAATATAAAATGCATGATGTGTTTATGTCCTGAATGGACAGGGTCATGAAGCTCATTAGCACTTCGTTTATATGTTGAGCTTTTGTCTAAGGAAATGACTACTGTTCATTTTTTTGTAAATTTGTAGCTATAATGTAAATAATATTTCTTTCTTTTTAGGTTACCAAAATGTAATAAAACGAAAGAACTGTGGTTAAACATGTTAAGTCTTGACCAACCAGGACCTTTAAGTAGCTATAGTATAGTTTGCTCGGAACTAGAGTTATAGTTTGCTCGGAACTAGAAAGCTTAAAATTCTTTAAAAAGATATGTTATAATGTTCATCATAATCTTCTTGATGAAAATATTTTTACCGACAATTTAGAATTTCAATATAGCCATTCTCAAGAACATTTACATTTATTATCTCAGTCCATTATAGAAAAATATTACGATATTCGGTTAAATTTCTTTTGCAACGAAAAATCTGCAAAGCTATCAAAAAGGAACAAATTTGTCTCATTACTCCATTTCCATGGCATGTAGGCTAAAATCTCAAATTCCCCTATTTTCTAGTTTCAATCTAAGTGGATTAGACCTACTGGGGATACCACACTAAAAAAATGCGCTAAGTACTCTTCCTCTTGGGAAGTGTGGAAATGAGTACACTCAAGTAAACTATAGTCCTAAAAAGAAACCTTAAAACTTTTTTTAATATTAAAATACATATATCTACTAAAATATCTAATTGCCATACCATCACAAAAAAAATTATTAAATTTATTTTTTATTTAGCAACCAACTTCATTATAATCAAATAGTAAATTTCTAATTGCGGCCCTGGTATTATTATAGTCTTTCTCTTTTACCCTTGAAAATTTCCTCACTTGACGTTTGCTTGATTCTTGTCTAAATCTATTATACGTCTATGCATCCACATGACCTGCTGTTTCTTTCTCCAATGTAATAAACTGTTTGTTTAAATTGAATTCATATGTCAAAATTTTGTTACTTTATTTCGCAGTGTAATTTAACCAAAATGAAGTTGGCTGTAATTTCACTCATGACACCAAATAACCAACTGTCATGCTAGTTTTAAGTTTATAAACACGATAGTAAATTAATCTTTGAATGGTATATTGTTCATTGATAAAAAAACAAAAACTATATAAAATATATTAACGGTTTTTTTTATTTTTTTTATATAAATAAAATATATAATTTCTAAAATAACTATAAAATAATAATATAACATGATCAACATTAGTTTTTAACTAACTTTCAGGGCACCATGAATTTCATCCTGAGCAATTTTCATAACGTCCAATGCCCCATTGCTGATTAAATTTTCAGCCAGTGATTTACCCAAATCCTCACATTTTCGGAACAATTCATAATCAATAGTTTTATAGCGATGCATTCCGCAGAAAAGTTTATCACTATCGTCAACAATTTTTGGTTGTATATAATTTACATTTGAATCGTACTCAATAAGTTTCACATCCTGTTTGGCGACGGATGTTAAGAAAGGACACTTGTCCATTGTAGCTGCATTTTTGTTCGATACCGATTTTTCAATTTCATTTGTTATAGCTGATGTAAATGGACATTTATCGACGTTATTATTTTCAGATATAGTTCGTCGGCGACCCGTGACTGGACACACTTCGATTAAGTCGACTTTTTGTTGAATGTCAAAATATGGACACTGGCCCATAAAATCTTGTCCAACTGGAATATTTAATGGACAACCTTCTTCGTTGTTGGTAATCGTACTATTATTCCCATTACTGGAATTTCCGTTCAAATCATTCATTCCTTTTAATTTATCTTGTTGGTGTTGTAACGAATAAGGGCACTTTTTAAACAATTCTCCGTGAATATTAATGATTGCTTCAATGTCTAGATTGCCGGAAAGACAATCCCCACTTCCAACTTTATTAGACATGCACGATGTTGAAGCGAGTTTTGAATCGTCTATTATTTCGGGACTTTTCCTTTTACTATCATTTTCCCCGTTCAATTTTATCCGTTTTGTCGGTATAATTTCATTTTCGATTTCATCTTCATCAACTTGAATACAACACCCGAGTTTTTCGGTAATTTTTATTTTACCATCTAAACTCCATACAGCACCGACAATATCTAGCTCGCAATTAGTAAAATTATTATCATTTTTACGTTTTAAATTTGTGCAAACCGCAACTGGAGCTGAGCATCCACCGCCTAAGGTTTTTAAAAAACTTCGCTCGGCTAAAATAATACATTGCGTATCAATGTCCGAAAGATGTGATAACATTTCTAAAATATGATCATCGTTTGAGCGACATTCAACTGCTAGAGCACCTTGTCCAACAGCATAAAGTATTTCGGCTGGTTCGAGTACTTGATTAATTCGATTCTCCCAACCCATACGAACAAGACCGGCCTGTGCTAATATAATTCCACTAAACTTTGAATTCGGCGCATCTAATTTCGCCAGTCGTGTATTCAAATTACCACGTATATCGCACACAACTAAATGGGAATAGTCACGTGATAATTGTGCTGATCGCCTTAGTGATGATGTACCGATAACACATCCTTGCGGCAGTGTTGCCAGAGTGTGTCCACGATATTTTTCATTTAAAACAAGTGCATCCCGTGGATCCTCTCGTTTTAAAACTGCACCAATTGCCATGCCAACGGGCAAAGATGTTGGCAAATCTTTTAATGAATGTACTACAAAATCAACACCACCGTTTCGAAGCGCATCCTCCAAGTCTTTGGTAAATAATGATTTCTCTCCTATTTTCGGAAGTGATTTATTTAAAACTCGATCACCAACAGTTGTCATCGTATCTAGAAAAAACAAATTAACAAAATTAAAATAATTATTCGGTTGGTTATCAGAAATTTACAGGTAAATTTGTACATGAAAGTAGTTTATCACAATTGTTTTTGTAAAATGCATATAAATTAAGCCTAATTTATTATTTGACTGTCTGTGACGTGGTCTGCTAACCTTTTTAATTTTCCAAAATATTATAATTTAATAATATGGTAATTAGCGACGTTAAAAATACCGGGCAATTGGCGCAGTGGTTAAAGCTGCGGTGTTTGGGACGGGAGATACCGGGTTCGAATCCCAACGGGAAGGGTTGCAAAATGTGATTTTGCATTACCTGCAAAATCCATGGGGACGAACCATCTTTCATGAACCATCTTCCATGTCAGTGCAGGATGGCTGGAGCAATGCAATATGCAGATGGATTTAAAAAATCTCTAACCTGTATTCGTGCGTCCTAAATTTGACGTTAAAAATTAACCGCGAAAGAGTTGGGAGAGCTTCGGCCCCAGCACAACAGATTTCATAACTTGCATTTATGAAACAAAGTTTCGAAATGCTATAATCGAACGATTGAAATTACAAACGATTTATGTCATTCAGAATGAACCACAGATACAATAAATGAAGCCCATGTTGCGATTTGGGCAACAAATCCAAAAACAAAACATTCAATATGTGCCGAATGTTCAACAGAAAAAATATAGATATAACATTAAAGTTTATAATTTAGAAGTCTTTTACAATTTAATAAAATTGTGGCAGTTTTTGCATTTACAAATTAAGTGTTGTAAGTTATCTTCGGCCCAATTTAATTATCTAATATCTTATCTACATCAAGAAGATAATTTAAAAGTTGGCACTACTATGCGAAATCGGTCATAATACAAATTACTTAATCGAATACAGATTTTCGCAGAAAAGAAAGTTTACATTATCCCATATGCATGCATATACGATAGTATCTAAATAAATAATTAAGTTACTGTATAATTAATACAACACAATTTCATAATTATTACAGATACGACCGTAATTATCTTGACTACAAAATTAAGTTATGTTATAGGCTTGATTACATAAAATTATGTACATAATGTACAGAATGATTTGTAGAACATTTTACAGACGATAACGAGCTATGATATGGTTATATGGATGTTTTTTAATTCTTGTAAAATTGCTTGTATCAGTATCAGGGTCGTAATTTTTAAAATCCACCAACAGATTTAGGCCCTATAATTTACAAGTTTTTTTTCATAAAAACAATAGAACTCGTATACTAACGATTTAAGTGTCAGTTAATTTAACGTCTACATAGAAAATAGCTAATGAGATTGTGAATTGTGATTTGTAACACACCGCGGTCCTGAGTACGATTTCTTTCCCTGACCACAACACCGTCTATAGGTTTACCCAATAAGAAGTTTCACTTTGAATAGCCTGCTATTTGGGCAGCTGTTAATTTTGAAGCTGTCTTCTTTTGACATTTGACAAGTAAAAACTATGCCATTACTAAAAATGGTACGATACACGGGCAACTGTTACGGTGAATAGATTGCGCTACCGAGCTATGATTAATGATATTTTATGGCCGGAATTAAATGATATTGATGTCGACGACGTTTATTTTCAGCAAGACGGCGCTACGGTCCACTTAAGCAACGAAACAATCGCAATTTTACAAGAAAAGTTTCCTGACCGTATTATTTCTCGAAGAGGTGATCACAATTGGCCACCAAGATCTTATGATTTAACACTTATAGACTTTTTTCTTTGGGGTCACGTGAAAGGTAACGTCTATGCTAATGCTCCACAAACGATTCAAGACCTTAAAGATGGAATTCGTGAAGTTATCGAGGAGGTACAGCCGCAAATGTGCGAATAGATAAAGGAAAATTTCATGAAAAGGATATGGTGCTGCAAGCGTAGGCCTCCCATACCTTCCTCTTTACAATGAAATAAGCATTTATTGATTTTTCTTAAAAAATACTCGTTTTTTAATATTAAAATAAAACCTCTTATTGGAGAACTCGTTACAACGATTTGCAATTTAAAAAAATATGGTCTAAAAGATCTTGTAAAATATCTCAGTAAAGGATCAACTTTGGCTGCCATCAAGATTGTTTACTTTTACTACTCATAGTAAAAGTAAACAATCTTGATGGCAGGTTTTATTTACTATCGTTGATATATAAATATTGTTTTTTTGGTATTTTTCGAAAATTGTTTACATTTTTTTTATGGAAAACATAAATCCATATGAAAATTGTTTTATACATTTTTTTTTCAATATTACATAAAATATTTACTATAAGTTTTAATTTTATTTATTTTTTTTTTAAATACAATAATAATAATAATTCAATTCATTCGAAAATTCTGATGAACGTAATTATAAATATAATTATCCATCAATTAAAGCCGATTATGATCAAATTCGGTATTGTTTACGAAATGAACATACAATTTATGTATAACGCGTGTCTTGAAAGCTTCTAGTGGTAAATGATAAATATTCTTTCCATAAATTGATCCATCTGTATCGTGAATTACTATGATTATATTAAATTTTGCATTTTCAGTCCGAGATATTTCCTGTAAAATATTCTACATATCATACTGTTAATTATGATTAAGAGACGTGCTTCCGTTTTGTCGAAATTATGTACAACTTCTTAGTATTTATCTACCCCCATAATGGTAAAACAAGTAAATATGGAGTCACGATATAATAACTTTAAATTGATTAGTTTTTATAGATACAAATAATCATTCCACTTTACATATTGGCAATTCTAATTCGTTAATTAACCTTCGAATTATTATTTAATACAACGAATATTCGTGAAAGTACTTCCAAAACGTAATCAATTAATTAAATAAAAAATTTTATTGGTTTCGAGGCGGGAGATCTATTTACAATAATAGTATTACTTACAATATTATGTTATGGGCTATAATACATAGTCGTCCGTCTATCATAAATTTTGGTTAAATTTCATTTTCGTATCGATTTTCGATAGTATTAAAATTAAACACGAAACCTTGATGATAGTATATCGGAACCTTTTGACAATGACTTTACTATAATATTTTAAATAAAAAAATTCTTATCTAAATGATAACGTATCTAAGTGAATATTTTGAAAGAGTGATTTTTGAAAAAATTTGATTTGAGCAATTTAATGTTTTGAACCATTTTTATCGTTCAAATTTAATAAGATTGGTAGTTTGTGAGATTATGGATTTGTAATTTTATGTTCAATTGAAATAAAAAACTATAAGATGGTTTTACTTATAAAGATTGGATTTTTTAATATTTCGATCATATCAAGCAATACAATAACAACAATAGCTCGTTGTAAGTTATTGTATTTTATTGTTACTTAAAACTTGTAAAGTTTTGCAAGCTTATGAGTATTGGCAAAAAGATGAGACGAGTAGCAATTTTTTAAGATTAATTTTACGGCACAATTTTAGCTGAGATGTTCTGATAACACACAGTAAATATATAATTCTACTTTTTCTCCGAATTATAAAAGTACGGGAAACACAATGGAAGCCATAGATTTAGAAGGGATGTTACCGTCCCGGATATTTATATACCTTTTTTTCTATTACTACATCTAAATGACTCGCTAATTGTACAATACAACTTTTATCATTTGGTGTGTTTAAAAAATATCTTTAAATGCTTTTCCATATATAATGTAATTAGAATGATTAAAATTAACATAATTTTCGTCGAGAGGATTTATTAGATCCGTTATGGCTGCTAGGCCAAATGCAAACGCAAACCTAGAAATTACTAAAATTAATTATATAATATTACTAAAATTTTCTGCAGAATTTTCCTATGAAAGCCGCTTCAGGTTAAAAGGGAATTTACAGACAAAAATGAATTTAGCCTATTTAAATTTGATATAATTGATTTACTGATTTTGTATGGTCGCTTTCAGGAATTTATGATTACTGAGGTTTTAATTTATGCACCAACTCAAAAACTGCAACCCATTTATATAATCTTGACAAACGCTACCTACGTAACGTTGAAAGAATGACACTTAGCTTAGTTACAATATTATATAGTAGTATTTAAAATGTTTACATTTTGTATTAACGCTTTTTTTGGCTATTCAAATTGTTAACATATCCATTAGGTATACTACCATTATGAAAAATACGACGGACAATCAATTTATTCGTAGAATCGATATGAAAGAAGCGCAGTTTTTACAAAGTCTAATTGTTCTCAATTGATCCAAAACATACTCGTTTTTATCATTCATCACTTGGAAATTACTTGATAGACTTTGACCACCGCATTTTTAATTGTCATTTATGCAGGCTGACCCTTCTACACGGATTTGAATTCCAATTCAAGATATATAAGTAATTATTAATGAGACAGGCTCTCTCTATCCGCACTATTGTGTGTGTGTGCTTTGATTCAAAACCAAATAGCAAACCAATCAAAATTAAGTTTATATAATCAGTCGTACTAAATAAATTTCTATCAATATGTTTATCAATCACACAGAATGATTTATTTAGAATTAATAAATTTTAGTTAAATTTAAACCGAAAGTTGAAGAGCTATGTTGTTAAGCAATAACTGTATTTAAATCCTGCGGTTAAATGAGACATCAAACATTTTTTAATTCTTTTAAAATAAAAATATGTTACATTTTAAATAAAATTTAGGAATTTTCATTAAATTCCTGATTTCGTGGTTGAAAAAAACTCCGTAAGTGTCGTTATCGTCGGGTTTGGGGCTATATTTTATGCGCATGTTACTTCTCTCGAATGTCAATAACCATCTCTCATACTCATCCGTCACGGACCAGCTCTCACACTCATACATGAGACGGGCCTGATCAACACCTTGTACAACTTCAGCTTGTCGGCAAGGTAAGATACCTAGAATTTAGCAGTGAACCTAAGGCATTCAAAGCACGGTTGCCAGCGATAAGACACGCTTTAATGTCTCCTGCCCACATATATCATGAGTGACGATTAGAGACCCGAGGTATCGGAAACTTGTCACTCGTTTAAATGTGTGATCACCACTACTAAGATCTATTGCGTCCTGATCTCTAAAACTAGTGATCATATATTTTGTTTTGAACTCATTGATTGGAAGTTGAGATGATCCAGTAGTACTTTGGCAACATTGCCATTCAGTCCAGTGTTTCGAATTTGTGAAAGATAAATTCTAACATGAGATTACAGAGTATCGGAGACAGAGCAACTCTTTGTAGTAAACCATCGTTAATTGCAAAATTTACTGATAGCTTGTTCTCAACTTTGACACGGCATTGTGACTTCATTACTGTCATTTTACATAAACGTGCATATTTTTAAGGTATTCCCAGACATGGCCAAATTCCATAACATGGATGAGTCCTACATGCACATCAAAGAAACGATTAACACGGAGGTTTCCATGCTGGTTCCGAATGGCATTAGCCTTAGGGTTGAAGATATGGTGCAGTCTGGTGACTCCTTTAAAGAAGTTACGTGAACTGCGCTCATTGATGTATTGTTGTACGCTTAAAACTTTTAAAGTCGCCTGAGCGGCACTGACAACCGATGTTTGCAATACCTCCCATAGGAATACCTCCCATCAGAATGGTGGTAGGTTGCCATAATGCTACTGCTTACAAGATTTTGATAGTGTGCTTTCGTATCTCCGTTTATCAGACCTTCACAGTTGAAACGTAAAAGATTCGTTTTCCTGTGATTCATGACTTGTACGAAAACTGCCTGCTTTACAGTAACCAATTGATGATCACTGCCTACAAATTTGGCAGCCGACCGATATGTTCTCAGATCTTGGATAACCCAAGACCTTAATAAAATTGTAAACTCGTATTTTATACAAATAAAACAAAAAAAACGGGAAGCAAGTTTATTTCCCGTTTTCTATGAATTAATGTGTTCATTTTTGACTTTTACAAAATTGGTTATAAACGTCATTCGATTTTAATTAGTAATTCAGGTCAATTCTTAATTGCAGTAAAATAAACGAACACGTTTTTTCACAATATATTCAAAGTTGAAGGAAATATAAATTTATATATCTTGCCGAACGTGCAATAGTTAGGTCTGTACGTACATAGGATATACTTTGTAGTTTTTACGTGCAATTTTACACAACATTTTCAACTGTTTCCGGTGTATTTACGCCTCTTCTTTTCAGTAATTCCACAGTAAAAATTTGAAAAATATTTTGATATTATTGGATAAAAAGAGATTTCTCCTGTAGAAGATAAACGACTTATTATGGGGGTTTCATCCGATTTGGTTAGTCATTGTAATTTTATGACAGAAATATAATATCAGGTTTTCTTAGATTTCAAGCAAGCATATAACCAAAGACAAAGCACGACCAACGAAAGACTTCCGTTTTACTACCTGTAAAATATTTGTTTATTTACAGTTGAGAAAAAGTCATTGGACCCATTGAGAAGCAGCAATGGCCTTTACAAATCGTTTGTTATTTTGGGATTATTAAAATTGAACTTGATTTTAAATATAACAAATAATGCACAAAATGAATCCACAGAAGTCACACAAAACTCGTTTTAAACCCGAGTAAATATTTACATAACGCAATGTGAGTACAATCCTCTTTGTAAATTAAGAGTGTGGCAATAGCTATTAAAATGTTAATTCGCAAATAATTTCGCTTATCAAAATATAATACATACGTGTTTTTGATATAATTAAAATGAAATATGTATACATTAAACCCGAAATAAAAATTTTCAATGTCATATTTGAAAAATGTTCGTTGTCATGAAAAAGATAATATACTATCATAGCGTAGATTTAAGTATAGAAGCAATACTTGATCGTAATTTTATTAATATTATTGCACGATCATGCTTTCATCACCATGATGTTTAGTTTATAATATTATTTTGTTATGTGCCAGACATTTATAGTCAATGATTTGAATATATTTTTTTTTGTATTTCATTTAATTTGCTTCTGTATAATAAAACTTTACAGTTTTTACAGGCCACAGCTCGTCCATATCATATCAATAATCAGACTTCGATATCATGTTAGCACCAGTTGTATAGACAACTCGAAGAAATCAAGCGGTGATTCCTAATTGTACCGAGCAATTGGCGCAGTGGTTAAAGCTGCGGTGTTTGGGACGGGAGGTACCGGGTTCGAATCCCAACGGGGGAGGGTTGCAAAAGGGATTTTTCATCACTTGATTACGATCGGTGATGACGATGAACACAACTATGACCCCCCGTTGGAGTGCAGAATTCATGGGCCGAACCATCGTCCATGCCAGTACAGGCTGGCTGGAGCAATGCAATGTGCAGATGGATATTTGAAACGCGAACCTGTATTCGCGCGTCCTCGATTTGGCTAGTAATGGCGTAAAGTAGGACGTTAATTAACCGCGAAAGAGTTGGGTGAGCTTCGGCCCCAAAACAGATTGCATAGAAATAAACAAACAAACAAAACTAATTGTAGAGAACTCATAGCACGGTTCCATCACCGTTGCTTTTGATGCTTATATCATACACATTGCTTTTTTCTCGAACGTGATCTGCCATCTCTCGTTCTTATCCGGTAGTGTTCAATTATCACACTACTGGTCACAAAAACTTTTTTTACAATTTTAGTAAACACAAACAGCATACTTTGAAAGCTACCTCACACTAGTATCACGAATGACAAGGGATCCGAGATATCGAAAAGCCGTCACAATTTCTTTAGGCCCGATATAAACTTAAAATCATACAAATTACCAAAAGAAGAATGTTATTAGTATAGGGCAGAACGAGGAACTGTTTCTTTCTAGTCATTGAAAGACTTTTGTGACTTTCTCGTAAGAATATACATTATCAACTTAAGTATTTGACACTTGATAAACAATAAGGAAATCAAAGAAATATTTCTTCCAAGGTTCTGGTAGCAGGCTGAAGTTAACACGAAGCTTTCCATATTAATTCAAAATGGAATAAAGAAAAGAAATTACGACAACTGCGCTCATTACTGAGTTGTTAAGTCTTAGGACTTCGATTTTCGAAAGTTGCTGTAAAGTCACCTGGGCAGCGCTGTATGGTTTCCTTCAGATCATTTAAATTGTTCCAACATTTTGGGTTGACAAACTACCATTGCCACGTCAACACAAAATTTTTAAAGATGAGCTAATTTTAAAATGGAACTTACACTTACGAAACTCAATTTGTATTTGTAGCTGTAAAACAAATTTCAACCCCGCAATGCCTATAAATCGCCTTTACTATAAAACCACCAATGCTTATAGCATTGGTTCCACATTTTGGCCATTAAGTCCCTTCAAGAACAAAGAGTTCCAACTGATATTCTTTCATGACTGGCTGCACACTCCACATTCCAATTAATTTCCATGTAAATAATGTTGGAATTCTAAAGATAGCATGCTCGTTTGGAAGTATTTTACGAGTTTAAGTGAACTCCCCCGACCACAGCGAGCGTCTGTTTATAGATTGAATTTAAAATAATAAATAATAATTCAAAATGGTTAGGTTTATAGTTGTGTAAAGTAAATGAACTTTGATTCGAAAACGGAATATGGTAATTTTTATTTTTCAGTATTTTATCGAACCGACTGACGCAGTTTAAATCTAGGGAAAATGGTGTTGGTTACCGGTTGATATTATCAAGAATTGGAATCTTACTTTATAAATCAAATATTGACCTTGAAATTTGGAAATATCAATGTACGTATGTAATTTAAACCATTTAAAATTTATTTATATACACCATTTTAAAATCCTAAGCATTTTTATTGTTACGTGACTGCCAAAACATATTGTTTAGTCTGGAAATTCCACAAAATCATCAAAAGAGAATATTATACACAAAATGTATCGGAATAAGTTCGAATAAATCGGTGAATCACTGTGAATGACTTGGAAGCCAAACTTTTTTTAATTATCTATATACAGCTATAACTTGAATTACCTGAATAACCGTGCAACCATAAAATGTTATCAATTCTTTTACTTGACAATATTACTTACGGGCGGACATATTAACGAGTATAACTTTTATAAAAACATAATTATGTAATTTTTGCCAAATAATAATTAGATAGTACTAGACAGACACTCGACTAAAATAAAAATCCGGTTGTTAATTGTAACAACAAAAACATTGACCCAAAAACCACTATTTAGTTGTTTAATACAATTTATTATTGCTGACGTACATTAGTTTGTACTATACATATTTCAAAGCATTATTTCAATTCGGTACATACAAAAAAAAATAATGAAAAATAATCTTTAAGGTATCAAATTTAGTTTGTGATCTGTGTGCAAGAAACATAAAAACTTTCACAACTATACGCACATAAATTACGATATTGAACGTTATAATGAAAGTAATTGTGAATTGTGATGTTTAATTTGGAGTAGCCAAATTTTTTTAAATATTTTTCATATGCACACCAAAAATCAAGAAATTTTGCATGCACACAATATATGATGTCATGGCAATATTATGAATTATTTATTGTTGAGGAATACAAGCGATATATTTTATCAATTTATAGATTGAATAATAATCATTACATATGACAGTCCATGAGTTTAATGTTTAAATGCATCAATGGTCTCTATTTTTAATTTGTATCTTTACATTCTATGACTTAAGTTCATCTAGTTAACTGACATGGCATTATAGTTTCGAATTTAAAATCATACAAATAATTAAGCCAGCCGTTGGCATTTTTCTGGCAGTCGTTTATTTTCTATTTATTTTATTATTACAATTACGATCGTAAGTAATAATCAAAGGAAAATGGAAGTGCCATAAAAAATTAGACTATCCGTACAACATTGTAACTAGTTACTTTCATTTTATAATGTTCTCTTGATTGATCGACTTGATGAACAAATAAACAAAGAAGCAATTAGTGCCGCCAGATGACTTGGATTTTTACGACAATGTAAATTTTACTTTAATCCATCTGAAAGACTTACCATATACAAGACACACATAAGACTCAAGTTGGAGTATAATTCTCACATTTGGGATGGAGCACCAATAACTCCCGACTCGCACTCGATCGGGTCCAAAACCGAACATCTCGGAGGAGTACTCGAATGTGGAACGAACTGAACGACCAGACGTTCCCCTTGGTATACAATTTACAGAAATTCAAACTTGATATCAAAAGTAAACAACTAGAAAACCGAAAACCTTTATTCCTCTCTAACCTTATAGTCTCCTTCATTTACCTTTTACAGTAGTGTGTTTGTTGTTAGAACATTCATATTAAGGATATGCATTTATCCTAAGTGCTATTGCGTCTAGAAGCCAAGTTACGCAACTCCAATAACATGTTACAGCAAAGCATAGTCGCCCTTCATTCTACATCCTGAAGGCTGACGTCTTAGTGCAAATATATTGATTTTTTTTAGAGCGCTCGACCATATTTGTGAACCCAAAATGAACCATACTAGAGTACGTAAATTGGCTTTAAAGTTATCGGGTCGCAAAAGTATCTACAATTCATTGTTACGGCGTTTCTTAAATGAAATGAATTTACAATTACTCACATTCAGCAGCAAATCTTTGTCCACCGAACATTTACAAAAACAATCAAAGTCGTGTTGTAATTTTATGCTGTCAGAAATGTTATGCTTCCCCGAGGAACCCCAGATGTAATATTTTTAAATTGTCATCTCACGTCAGGCCATCACTATTTTACTGATATGTTGATTTATATCATTGTATTGTACAGTTAGTTAATGAATTATAGTAATGTTAGGAAAATCCATAGAAATATATGCATCGTGGCGAGTAGATATTTTCGCTACAATTCCTCACAATTGTTAAACATCACATAATATGCCGAGTTTATTTAACATTCTATGCTGACTATAATTTAGAAGTCACTTTAAGTTAAAAACGTAATTGATAACAGTCTGGTGCATTTAATATATTTATTCTTATCAACTAAGTAAAATTTTGTTAAATGATTTTGTAGGTGAAAAAATCTGACCTGGACAACGACGATAAATATTTATACAAAATTCAGATAGATTTGTCTCAAATTAATTAATGTTATTTAATTTTGTGTTAATCATTAATTAGTAATATTAAACAGACAATCAAATTTATTAAAATATCATAAAGTTCAGATGATTATAAAATTAAAAATACATAATTATTTAATTTGTGTGTCGACCAATCTAATTTAATTGCACAAAAATAGTTTATTCACGTGATAATCCTAATGAACTACTTTCTGGCACCTTTATCAGTTTTCAATTTATCTTGACAACGGTCTTAATTAGGACATTAACAAGAAAAATGGACAAATTGGATAGCTTCGGCCCTATAATAGTTTAGATATACTTAACGTCCTGGAAGTTAGACAACATCTAGAAAATATTTTAATTTTAAGTAATAATCAACTTAACCGTAGTTGGCCGAGACTCTCTAAACACCTTTACTATATCTAACAGATAGTAATGAAGTTGGCCTAGTTACAGAGACCTTTCAATTTATAACACAAGATTACAAGATTAATAAGTACATGCCTAATCTTCTTGTATGATTTAGATAGACACTTAAACGGATACTTATTAAGACAGGATATAGTTTTCGAAACGAATGTCCAACGGTCCAACAACCAAAATTTAAAAGGAACAAAATACGAACTTTTAAAAGAATTCAAATATTGAAATAGAAACAGGACATATACCAAAAATCGAAAAACCCACTATAAGGAATACAGCATTTTAAACTAGTGCATTCCCGCTCATTAGAGCTCTTCTAATTTCTATAAAAAAAAAAATAGTAAGCGCAGCGATCTGACGCAAATACTCTGACTCCTATAGATTTATATTTTTATATAATTTATTAATTGCCCTAGGAATTAAGCCAGCCAAATTTCAATTAATTTTTTTGTTTATTTTAAGAACTAGGCTTTGAGTTGTATTTGTTTGAATTATGACACATCAATATGAAACTGAATATTGAAGATGCAGATCATTTTTCTACAAAAATAGCGCATATTTTGGAAATGTATTTAGGTTTGATGACTAAATTTTTATTGTAATGAGAAATAATTAAAGTTGGATTTGAGATTCATATAGGAAGCTTCAGCACATTAGCTAGGGTTATCATTTGAAACTTTTTGTTTATTTATTCGAAAAAGTAAAAAAGAAACTTTTATAAGGAATATAACTTAAAATAATAATTCTAAAACTATCAATTGAAATGAACATTTCGTTACGTATGGAATTATTCCATAGTTCAATTTAATTGATGATAATTTTGGTACTTGGTAATCGTGATATTTTTAACTTTAAGCCTCATATTTTTGATAAATATGGGGATAATACATCACTTGGCAATTTGGCATACGAACAAAACTTGTGCACACTGGTTGATAGAAATGGTTTTAAATGTCGGTTTTTGCAGTAGTAACACTTTCATTTGTTTATTTTTTTCGCCTAACGTATTAAACTACAATATTGAAAACAAAAGTGGTTTAACTTTCTCCCGGTAAAATAACGAACATTTGCACAAAGATAATATTATTATCTTAAAATTATTGGTTTGCCTATGCAAATTAGCTAATTTTACATAACATATGTCAGAAATTATTAACAATTTAGTAATCCATCGTCGCAATCTATATTACAAAGAATTTTCTATCAACAATATTTTAATCAGTACAAGCAACAAGTTTCTGTCTTTAATTCTTCCAAAACCGCACTAAACACAAAATATCATCACCACACGAGTACAGTAAAATAAACTTTAAGTTACGTAAAACCTAGATAAACTATAGTATATTTATTATTTTATGTACTTACGAATTTCAAATACTTTATCAGGATATAATTTTTGAAGACAGGAAATAACATATTTTGTTTGTATTAGCGCAAGCTGGAAATTAAAAAGAAAAATTCACAGATTAGCACATAAATTTTCTCACATGAAACATAAATGACGTAACATGTATAACCATCAATTTACTTTAACCAAACAATAACTACATTCTTAAATGTATTTTACATTTTATAAATGACAATTTACCTCACTTTTACGCGAACCAACACGAATAATTGGATTATGATTAGAACTCATAGTTTAATGATAAATTTAATTTAAAACAATTTTTTCCTCAAAATATAATAAAAACTATTTGTATGTTCAATGTTTTGTCTTTCAAGACAGTTTTTACGCGAGAGCAACGATTTGACGTGACAGAAAAAGAGAAAGTAGTGTGTTATTAGAAGATTTAATTTTTTTTTTTAAAAACTTTAAACTAAATATTATTTGCACTTTATTTTTTATGATTAAATAAAATATTATTCCATTTTTATTAATAAATAACTATAAAAATTATTTTAGAGATGTTAAGATGTTGACATTCCAATCGGTTTCCACGTTGTACTTCGGAAATTTTTTTTTTACTTGTATTTAATTCATTTGATCAGGAGTAGTAACCGTTATGTGTGCGATGAAATTTTATTTTTGTTACACAATTGTATGCGATAAACTAGTGTACTACACTTTTATAATTTTTTACTTTCAATGTGCCTGCCATCTATACTCAGTATTTTAAACTTCATTATAAATTAAAAGATATTAGAATCTTACCGATTAGTAAACAAACTATACCTACAATCGTTGCAAAGACAAAAATTCGAATTAAAGAATTACAATTTATATTAAAATGACTGAAATTAATGTGACTAACCTTGTCCATCCCGAGGAAGTGGATTATTTCATTAACAGTTTACGAAAATTTCAAATCGCCGATATTGGTGAAAATTATTGGTTTAACGTTCATGAAATTCTTATGAAGTTGAACCAACAAGCTATTATTGAAGCTCGAGCTTACCGCGAAGAAGTTGTTAAAGAAATGTTGATTACTAAAAATAAGGTAAACTATGAAATATGTATTTATAATTGATTTAGTTTTAAATCTAATTGTGTATTTTAGTTAAAAGTAATCGTACACGAAGCATACTGCATTTTAGTATGGAAAAATAAGGTACTTCCAAGAATTCTAAAAATTGATTCTAATCCCAAAGCAACATTTGTTTTATACACGGTGTTATATCATGAAGCTACTGCGATATCACTTCTTGAAACAGTTCTCTATCATGAAAATAGTTTTGAAGCGCTTGGCGATGTTACGCTTGATTTGATAGACTACTGCGCCCAAGCTATAACTAAGCTTATCGGACTAGTCAATATGAAACACCATGAGAATGATAACTTCGATGTTAATGAAAATATTGTGGCAGAGTTTCAACGGCAAATACGTGATTTAGATTACAAAATAGGAATGAAATGTCTTACGATTTTGAGCTATGTTATCGATCGTTTAGAGAAGTGCCCTTTATCAGCTGCAACGCGATTAACACAAATTCATGATATTCCTTGTTTGCTTAGCGAAATACTTCATTTGCGACCATGGTTGAGAAGATCTAAAGGGTTCGAAAAGTTTATTGATGATAAATGGACAAAAGTTCAAGGCGAGGACATTATTAAATTAACAAAAACAGAAGCTCAATCATGGTTTGCTCTGCGTCAAATTTTATTCAATCCTAATGTGTTCCAGTATTATGAGTTGAATGACTTTCGACAGAGAGAACTTTCCAAGGTGAGTTTGTTTTGATCCACGATAAAATTGTTATATTAATTCGAAAAATTTTCAGTGTCAAGGACTATTGAATGACCACATTCTCGATCAAATACCACCATTAGCAGAGTTGAAACAATATTTGTGTACACTGACAGTAAGTGGACAAAAACGTACAGATAATTTAATTTTGGAAGAACTTCCGGAAATTCGAGATAAATTGATTGCCCGTGGTAAAAAAATTGGTTGGGACGTTATAGCTGAAAAACACGTAACAAAACTTCTACTTGTTGATCAAGCCGACATCCATGAAATGGCACAACGTCTAAATTCAGCCTACAACATTGATTTATTTACTGAGATTGAATCGCCGCAGCATGATCAATCACAAAATAATTGTGCAAATTGCAAGAACCCGGCTGTTAAAAAATGTTCGCAGTGTGAGGCCGTATTTTATTGCTCGCGTGATTGCCAAATTAAAGATTGGAAATTTCACAAACCATCTTGTATTAAAACATCGAATTAAATTTTTGAAAATTTATTTTTTTTTCTCGACGTTATTTAAGCTGTTTTGCTAGTTTGTCGTAGATGTTCTTTGATAACATCCAAAGCTTGTGATTCTTCACCGAAATCCTAAAAATAAAACAAGTTAGTTGAATAATTTAAAATGATTATTATTTTACAAACCTTAATAACTACACATGAACATCCACAAACTTTTCTTGGTTTTCCTTCTTTATCAATTTTACATAATCCGGACCATTCACCGAGTTTTTTGTTTGAATCGACACGAATCAATGGAATTTGATGTTCATTACACAATGCTGTAACCAATTTTTTGTATTGAGCTTCATCACAACTTTCAGCTAAGATACAGAGTACAGCTTGACGTCTGAAAAATGTCAAAATATAAGTTTCGTGGCCTATTCACAACAATCAAATTTTATCATACTTGTCTAAAGCTTTACAAGCTTGATGGATTCCATGAACTAGGCCATCGGCCATTAAGGATTTTTTGAACACTTCTTGTAAGGCGGTGTTCACATCCATGGGTCCACCGATCGCGGGTTGTGGAGTAACATCACTGAAAACATGACATTTAAGGTTATGTTAACTTAATTACTCCAATCTTTTTTAACAACATTTACTTAATACCGGAAAATATTCATTAATTGCATGAATGAGTATCTTTTGACAACCATTCACATTTTTACTGAACATTCCAAATTTAAAAGTAAACATTTTGCTAATATAACACTTACACTTCAACATCAGACATTTTTGACGGATTTATTCAATAAAATACTAAAAATATAAAACAAAATTAAAGATTAACAACTTTATATTTTATTATCACGTTTAAATTATTATTATTTATAAGATGATTTCAATTAATTTCGATTTATTATAGGAATTTATTTATTATTACTTTAAACTCGTACCTTATCGAACGAAAGAGGAAGTTGAAAAAGAAATATTACCCGATGTGCATTTTTCAGTTGGTATAAAATATTTTTACTGTCAAATATTTGATTTGGGTTTTATTTAATTGGTATTGGGGGTATTTATGAATTTTTTTAACCAATATTTTTTTTAAATATGTATATATAAAAAACTCTTTATTTAATTTAATTTAAATATACTTTGGTTTTATTTAACTCATATCGGTTCTTTCTAAATTAAAATAAATAATAAATAAAATATTAATTTAAATAAAATCTAAAATCAGTCACATACATTTTTTGTTACATATTAATTTTTAAAAGGAAATACTGAATCCATTTTGATTCAAATCATGACGGTTGAGCTACGGAACTCACTTATATCTTATTTCTACGACAGATAAACTAATAAAATCTTTTATGGTGAATACGGTTAAAAATTACATTTTTTTTGTTATGTTATTAAAATGTCAACACATTTGAATCAAAATGAGAACTACACACTAAAAATTTAATTCTAATGACTAAACATTCAATTTACAAACGCTGATATTTTGTTGATAAATTAGGAGACTTGTTATGATTTATGTTTACGGTGGGCCGCATGGAAGTGGATCTTTATGCAGTACACAAAAATTGTGTAGTACTCCTAAACCCAAAATGATTGTAATCGATTTGGAGATATGTACTCGTAGACCATTTTTTAAAACTGGAAAACGTTTCAGCATCATATCGAAACATTTGTCGATAACTCGCTGTGTTTTTCGGTGGTAATAGTTGTAAAATTTCTCGGTTTCGGATTCGGCATTCAGTAGCGGTGTTAATAAATATGGACAACACTCATATGAGTTGTCGCCTAAAAGAATACCAGAATCACAACGCTTTTCGAACACATCATCCAAATCGCATGTTTCGAACACTTGTTGGTTGGACATGGATCCGGGTGAGCTTGCATCAATGTGCATAATACGACAATTAGAGTCGCATATTACCTGTAAAATTAGGGAATAAATGCCATGAATATTTTTATAATTCAAGATATTTTCATTGCCATGCGGAGAATTGAGTGGAATATGCTTTGCACCAACTACTCCAATGATATTTTCCATTTGAGCAATATTAAAAAAATTCTTTTGTATGTCTGCTATTTCACGATCACTTATTGGCATTTTAATGTAGTCTAAAAGGATATCTTCAAGTGCATACGATATTCGGTGAACGATTCGGCCGATCGTGGTTTGATGTACGTTAAAAAATTCACACAACTCATTTTGATATGATCCAGTTGCATAATATCGAAGTCCAATCATAATTTGTACTTCAAGTGGTATAGGATTGTGTGGTCGATTTTCTATATACTGTTCCCGCGCTTCCAGCGTTTTTTGTAATTTATAAAATGTTGCTTTGGTTATACGGAATTTGTTGTGAAAATCACCTTCGGTGAAATTTTCCGGTGTCGAATTTTTTGAATTTATCAATTTTGGTATTTTAGCTGCTGAATTACAACTATTTTGACTAGATTGTGTAAAGGTTTTTGATTGTCGCCGTTTCAGAGCAGAAACGGTCGATGATGTCGAAGCCAGCCCAATGGTGGACGATGCTGTCAATTGACCACTACCAACTTTATCATTATTTTTGTTATCAATTTTATTACTATCAATACTACTGCAAAGTGTATCTACATTTTCGATAAAATTAAGAAACTCGAAAATGTCATCATCCGAATCAGCATCTTCGAGTGTTATTGTGGTTGGAGATGTTGCGGTGGTTGTCATCTACAATAAAATAAATTGCACATTCATATTTTAATAATTATTATTGTAACTATAGATTATGTTTTTTATATTTTGTTTACATTTTTTACTTGTGTATTGTTATTGTGTGATAAAATTGTTTTTATAAATAAATAAATAAAAGAAGGTCAATGGGCTGGCTTTTATGACGACATTTGTCAAAAAACAAATAAAAAATGACAAATTGGTAAAAAAATTATGTTGCGGCGAATTCACGGCGAGTATATAGTAAATTGTGTTCGAATATTTGTTGGTATATTGGAAAGTCTACAAACAGAGAAGACGACCTACCTCAAAAGTAAATGCACATATGTATATGAATTTTTAATCTGTCTATGAACATTTTAATGTATTTTTTAATACACCTTGCTCAAAATATTAGTAATTTGAACATTTGCATACATATTTTATAAATATGACATGTCGTTCGGATTTGGAACATACTAAACTACAGTTGTAAGAAAAACTCTACAAAGATTTCAATTTTTCGTTTTTGTAGTTATTTTTTCTATTTCTTTTTTTAGTATTAATTTTGTATTCTTGTGCGACGCGCACAAGCAAACCACTTTTAAATAAAAAATATAAATTTCTTTTAACTTAAAAAAATGAAAATAAAAAGTGTTTAGTAAATTTATCGTCCTGATATTACTACCCCTGTTTGAATCTGTCATATAAGTTCGCCGCAATTTTCGCTTCTTATAAGATTAATATTTTTTGTGTGTGATAATTTTTCCTCAACATCAGTTATAAAAGAAAATTTTCTCAAATAAGATTAAAAATAATAATAGTTTTGTTTTGTACGATACGCGATATTTAAAAATAGTTTTTTAATGTTACAAAATTCCTTCCACAAGTTATATTATGTTAATATTTTATAGTGTGAAAATTTGTGAAGTTTTCTTTTTACGAATCGAATAATTTTATTGTGTTATGTCGACTTTTAATTAATTTTTTTTATTAATCGAGAGACCATTTTTTCTGTGAATGACATCACAAATTTTTTTAGGTGTGTGTGTTTTTAAAAGAAAGAATTTAATATTAAAAAGTAGTTATCCCCTAACATATTAAAAAATTAATTCTAGTATTGTGCAAATGAAATACCCAAAATGAGTGAAAGTGATTTAATACAGTGCAATATTGACGATAGTGTCGGTACAACGAATAAAATGACAACAAATCCTAACGATGATAGTGTCTTGATAGCATCACCACTAATAACGCCCAGTATTAATAATAATTTACCCGATAATTTAAATCAAGTGAACAGTGAAAAATGTGATATTACTCCTGAAAATTCGAAAAAAAGTGATGATATTGATATATTCTCGAGTTCAAACGAAATCATGGATAAAACAAGTGTCGAAGAACAATCGATTAGTGCAAGTGTTTTACTACCCGAAAAACCTATAGAAACAGAGGTACTAGTACTGCGAATCGATGAGGGAGATGATAGTACTCGGCCTGCGGCCCCATTAGCGTTTACTATTGATTTTGGTGATACAAAAAATAATGTAGACAGTCAGAAAAAATATCAAAATATGGTTGAACGTTTTCAAAACCGTCACAAGCGTGGCCAATCATTATCGAAATTAGACTCGACCGAGAGTGATAAAAGAAATAGTAACCCACAGCTAAATAAAATTAATCGACCTCCGATGAGTGCGAAGTTGCCAAGAAAAAAACAGTCAATTGGAACAAATTCCGAGAGTTCGTTTAGTTCCGAGCAGGATGAACAAAATTTAAATACATCTAAAGGATCTGTGAAATTAAGAGAACGCGATCGTAGCGTTGATCGTAGCAAACGACACAGTTGGGGCCCAAAAACAACCGGAATAGTACATAATAATAATAATGATTGTCAACCAACAGCACAGCAGCATAATCCAACGCCTATTGTTAAACATGTACAGCAGTCTGTTGTACATAAAAATAATACAACCAGTCCAATAGTTCATAAAAAATTTACTCCACGATCAACTGCTATGGCATTGGCACTCGATTCAAATCACGCTAAATTAGAATTTCTTTGCCCAGCACCTCCACTAGAAAATTACAAACCTGATAAAGAGGATGATTCATTGAGCGAAGCTGGTACTTATACACTCGATGGCGATAACTACACTGAGGAGCAAAAAGCAAAAATGAATATTGATAAACTGAATAGCGAAAAGCTAGAAATAATTGATCTAGATTGTGAAAATTTATCCGAACCACTGAAAGTCGATGAAGAATTGATGAATCAATCTCCTCGAAAAAATATTCTAGAAATATCGTTTTATCACAACGAGCCAACAAACTTTAAACCTAAACTATCATATTTAGAAAAAATAAAATCCCGCGTTAAAAATATTGGACAAAAGTCGTCCTCCAAGTCCACACCGACCGATAAATTGGTCACATCTCCCGATCTCGGTACATTCACAAGTGTTACAACAAGTGGTATCCTAAGTCTAAAACCGGCACTGGAACATAATCCTAAAATGACCCGTCGAAATAGTTTAACAAAGTCTCACATCGATTCGTCCGAGTATGTGCAAGGGATTAGTCGACTTAATTTAAAGTGCGACGATGATTTATGTGATAAACCAATAGATGTACCGGAGCAAGTGGCAGTAGATAGTAATAATGATTGTGATGAAATTAAAATACTAAATTGTGATAATATTAGCACAAATAATAATGTTAATTTAGGTAAAACAATAAAAACAGCATCAACGAAGAATGATTGGATTCAGGAGTGGGCAAAATATGCGCGTGAATATGCACAAAATCCGAATAATAAAAGTGCAATGAATCCGACCGCCAAACAAAAATTAAATTCGTCTTCGGCTAGTGGTAATGGAAAAATGTCGCAAAGCTATGATTTTGAAAACTATTACAATAAACGGGATAATAATATCGAAAATGTATCGATAATGACCAAAAGTAGTGATTACTCGTCTAATTATGACGATGAATTTGGCCATAATCTCGATCGAAATAATTACAATGTAAATAATAACAAGTCGAATAAAAATAATCGTAATCTTGAACGGTTTAATAATATAGGTAGCTTTGAATATTCATCAAGTGATACAAATTTAAAAATTTACGAACAAAAAATGTTAAACAATCAACAGCAGCGAAACGATCGAGTGCGATACGATTATGTTAATCGTACGGATGATGATGGTAATCACAATCAGCGATATCTTACGAACAATAATAATTATAAATCGAAAAATTATCAAAATCAATATTACGGTGGTAACGGTGGTGGTATATTGGATTCACCAGTAAATAATCGACCACCGATGAGCCCAAGTAAAATACCATCCCCAATACATTCATTGTCGAAAGCACGTGGAACTAGCAGAAATCGTAGTCGAAATGGAAGTAATACGGTAGGTGTCAATTTGGTCAATTCAATATACATTTTAAATACATACGTGTAGAAATCCTATAATATAAGACGACAATGACTCAATGCCAAATTATTATTTTTTTAAAACCTTGACTACAGTATTTTATAAGACATAAAAATTCTTTTAACCTTTTTGAAAAGACAAACTGGTTTTTAAAGTAATGGATTGAGTATAGCTAGCATGAATATATAAGTATGAGCGAATGCAGACCTTAAATCAAGATTTAATTGAGTTTTTGCTTATATAATCAATTAATTATATGCGATATATGACTGCCTCGCGCGGTAACCTCCATTCGTATTTCGTCTCTATGTACAAATAATTTGTCGCTATCCAAATTTAGAACTTTAATGTTTATAGTTTGCGACATTGTTTCTGTATATTTTCTACATAAATTGTGACACTATTATCAAACATTTGTAAAGTTGAACGTCTGTGTTCTACTGCTCTATATATAAAATATTACAATACATAATTTAGATATAGGTGATTATTTAAATTAAATGTTTTTTTAATAGATAATGTAGTCATAATACCAATTTGATTCGCAACACCTCATTAGTAACCTGAAATATTTACACAAAATAGTGTATCACCATTTGTTTGTTCTTAGATCATCAATTCTTTAAATCAAAACTGTTATTTTGTATTTTTGGATATACGCCGAATGTGGTGTCGTTGGTTTATTGTTTTGTCAAATCTATAAAAAATATCTACGGTTTTTTACACAAACTATCAAATTACAATAAATACACTTGATTGACTATTCACCTGGAATTTACAGATAACTTTAGATTTTACTTCTTTTTCATATATTATTACTTATTATTACTTATTAATGTTACAATTGCTTATATAAAAATATTATCTATCAACATTAGATTTCAATTAAGATCTTGTATAATGATAATTATGAATATCACTAATAACTTCTAAGTGATTTATATAATTGCTTTGTAAAGGTAACATATTTTCGCAAAATAATTTCTTACCTCGTATAGATAAAGTAACAATTTAGTTATGCGTTTATTTTCGTACCTGCCTTTAACAAACATTGATAATAATAGTAAAACCTATTGTTCGTCAACTCTTGCATCAGACCAAACTCTTGTATTAGAATAGCCAAGTAGGTTTCTTATACTACTAAGCAGAAATCGTCGATTTACACGTACTTTTCACCTGAACGTTTGCTGAACCGTTGGTTTACAACTTCACAATGTGACCAATTCAGCAGTTTCATCCTTTTACTTTGTGTAGTATATGCGGAATCCTTATAACATTTATAATTTTGTAATTTAAAGGAATATACTTAGTATCGACTAAGTTAAGTACCAAGGGCATGCCCGGCATACCGTCTTTAAAATCTCATCTGTAATCATTTTACCAAAATAAATTAGCATAGTTTATTAAAAATAAAAGAAACTATTATGGTGGCACGATATGGATGACAAAATTTAAAAGCCAAATTCGCCTGAACTACACTGATCAATTTTTCTTGTACTGTCGAACGTTATTAGATATTATTTAAAATGTGTAATCAACATAACGCATTGCGCATCAAGAGTGGAAATATTGCTAGATGTCGAGTAAGGTAAATGTACCCATTACCGACAGTATAAAGAATTAGTACTCATTCTATAAAAATAACTTTTCCAGTTCCAATCTGTTTTGAATTAATATTTAACTTCTAACTAGAGGTTATTTCTGTCTTTTATCTGAACAAATTTTAGGCAGAGGCGCAAAATCATCCCTATTCAATTTTAGATTTCTGCTTTAATTTTTCCAGGACCATATATATTCTTCCACTCAGCGTTAACTAGATGAAAACATGCTGCATCCAGCGGTTGCAAAAATGTGTAGTGTTTGGGATCAGTTAATCAATATAATTTCGTAGTTTTTGCAGAATTCTGCTCAAGAAAACCTCAAATGAAAGATGTGACCATCCAGAAATAAGAAAATTGGAATTTTTTTCTTTGGATTTTTCAAGCCACGGATAAAAAATATTTGCTACATATAAAAAAAAAGTTAGGGAAGTTCCCATCCACTTTTCGACTTACCAATACCCCAATCGACTGGAATTTCTTTTATTGTCTTTATTGGAATTCTTTAATACTATAAACTATCATAGATGGAGCTTATTCCTTAAATTATTTTGCACAAATTGTAACCAAAACACTAAGACGTTCCTATTCATGGTTAATAATCCAGTTATAAACCTGTTTTAAAACTT
This sequence comes from Tipula confusa, assembly GCA_963556175.1. NCBI lineage: Eukaryota > Metazoa > Arthropoda > Insecta > Diptera > Tipulidae > Tipula > Tipula confusa. The sequence goes on from OY744476.1 coordinate 8,823,822, forward strand.
TACATACTAAGACAGCTTTATCTTGCAGGCCGTTTCATCTGCAATAAAAATCCGAAATGGATCGGTGAACACTTGAAAGTTTCCTTCTTCAACAAATAACGTGATTTTGTTGAACAGGGGTGTATTCTAGTTTTTAACGATTTTGTTTTGTTTAATGGGTATTGCATAACACTTTGTCTTGAATTATGGATCATGGAATACTAAATTTTTTACTGGCAGTGTAGTCTGGCATTCTTACCTTCACAGCTTCAGTTACTTCAAAAAGCGACTGCTGTGGCTGTAGTTTTTCGACTATTCTTCATAACTAAATTCAAACAAAAATAAATAATTTCCAACTATCGGCATACTTTACACTTATTATTGGAATATACTTACTATATAATAGAGTTTGGTTTCTTTACCAATGCCGGATAAAAGGTGTTTTCCACATTATGAAACAGTGAAAGTTTGTTGTATTTTAACGTAGTCGATGACGTTGATATCAGCGATGCCATTTTTAAAATTAGTTCCATTGCTATTGGTCACGACGAAATTTGCCCTGCTTTCATCAAAACTATCTTGCCACTATGGTTATTACTTCAGTTAAAATAATAGTAAATAATTGCATCACTAGATCGGTTTTTCCTACGGCTTAGAAAACTGCCCTGGTTACACGATTGGCCAAAGTAAAGAATGACTTAAGGCCAATATATATTACACCCAACTATAAATAACACCTTTATTACCCACGGTTTAAGAAATTTAAGCATTTGTTGACCAAAATAAGTTTGTAACGCATGCATCAGTCAGGATTTCACAGCACCGCAATGCTTTGGTCAATATAATTGATGATCTCCCAAGCTGGTTCTTCTGGACTTCAGTAAAGCGTTTGAGTCCTTTAACTCAAGCTCGTTCAAAAACTTATGGTATTTTATCAATTTTCAACTGCACTACAGCCTGCATTAAAAACTTATATAGATAAATGGTTTCGTCCGAAAGAAAACAAAGAGTAAAACGGAATGGTTCCTTGTCCAACTATAGGGCCGTACTTTTTGTGGTACCACAATGAATTTTGCAATTTATTAAAACTTAATACTCAATTAAAAATATAAAAATCATCACTTACGAAGAAATTAAAACTCATTGCGTAATTAGTCAACGATTCACGACCAATTCCACGACACTCTTAAAACCATAGAATACAGCATAAATTGAGGAAATGATGGAATTTGGTACATTTACCTTATTGCTTCGCTGTTAATACAGAGGTTTTCTGTTCATTTTTTGTATTTCGCCACGACAGTAATGTATTTTCGCACATAAGTAATACAAGTGAATAAACTCAATTTAATCAATGTATTATTATTATGGCTGATATAGCTGCATGGGTAACGGAATGAAAAAATATTACTATTAAAAAAAATACTATTAATTTTCATTCGCCTCGGACTACTAATTTCTTGTAAAGGTCGAAACATTACTATTTGATATAAATTTTATATCTAGGACAAATCTATGTTGTTTCGAATTAAAACGAGTCACCGCTTTTCTAACAAATGGTTTTGGTGTTAGTAGTTTTTTTTCCATTTCAGAAAAATCAACAGCATTTCATCATTTCAGAACGGTAATAAAAAACGTTACCTCCTATAATCCTTGAATACGGTCCTAGTAATCACATCAATCAATCTAATGTCATACTCAATTTTAGGCTTACTAAACTGCAACTGCCTTATTTACTTGAACGCAATATAATTGCCTTAAGAGATAATGTCTCTACTTTTTGGTAATTAAGTATATTGGAATTAAGCACCCGATACTTTTTTTATATTGTAAAACTCCTTGATTGCATTTACTTAGTAAATGCAAGTTCCCCGTCCTTATGCTAAATCTTGTATCCGAAAATAAACAAGAGTTCTAGGTATTAACCATCTTTGTTATTCATGATTTTGTTAATACTACTTAGTTATTTTTAACGGATGCAGATCATAAATTCAGCTATCGAGGCCAATATAGAGGCATAGACTACAGAGGCCAAAATAGATAGATAGTCAAATTATTAATTATTTATCTGTCTGTTATATTAACATGATATTTTTTGTTATCTTATATATTATCATACTATTGTTATATGTTTTGATAATGTTTATATGTTTTCATGGGCAAGTGATAAAATTGTATACAAAATTTATATAATTTTCAGTATACTTACTGGTACATATTTTATTACATAAGACAACAAAATTTTTATAAATATGTAGCAGCCTAATCAATATTTTAATCGTAATACAGCTTAAATAGTTTTACTCTAAATAATTCACACACAAATGTATTTTACCCTTTCTAAAATTCGTTTGCCCTTTAATTAAAATAAAAATAAATACGATTTTATCTTTTCGATTTTACATGTCGCGATATTTAAAATTTAAGGTGCGAATCTAAATTTGCTATACATATTATTATATTATATATAATTTATGTGTTATTTTTATGTACCCAAAGACATGTACTATTTTTAATGCTTGCAATATTAAAGTTCATTGTCAATTGTATGTTAAATAAGTTATGTATGGTTTACACACCTAACTATTCCTCGTATATATTATAATATTTTGTCGATAGATAATTATCGATCTAAATTCTAAAATAATTATAAATTATGAATTTTTTGTATATTTGTAGTAGCTTAAGCCGATTGCCGACAAAATTCTTAATTTTCTATATTTCTGATTACTGCCTCTGGTTTTCTTCGCAAAGTACTCTCCAAAGGGCACGCCAATTCAAAATAAATTATAATAGCGCTTTAAATACTGCTGGAGTAGTGTCTAGTGTTAGTTGCACCGGAACAACTTACGTAAAAACAATACATGTCTAACTAATATTTAACATTTGACATTTTATACTTTTCACCTAGATCTCTTTACTTAATATTCATATTTCTAAAATATCCAACTTTTTTGCGAAAATAAAATGATATACTGCAGGAGAATAGTTAGGTCATTATTTACTAATATTATTCTGCCTCTTGTGATCAGCAGATCCGGTGTTTCGTTACTTACAACATAACATAATTAAATCATTGGTATTTGATGAGTAAAAGTTTCATTGGCATTGTAACAGCTGTGCTAATTACAAACCATTATTATTATGATTTGAACCTGGAGGCTGATCCGTTATACTCGTATCTCTCACATTAAAAATCTTCCCTAACACTGCTCGTTATTAAAATTTTAAATTGTAATTTTGCAAATAATAATTTTATTACAGATGTTGGAGAAAGCTTTTATTTCATCGAGTTATTTTCACTTTTCACTTTTCATTTTTTTTCAGCATTGAACTTAATTGTTTTGCAAAAAAAAAAAATAGTCACTAATTTTACTTAGAATCTAAACCATATTCATCTGTTTATTCTTAAATGTAGTGAACAATTTTTATCCAATTTGTCGCAGTCTACTCTCAAGTAAATTTAAATATGTAAGTGACTTGTGTCTAGTTCCAAATGTAGTTCGTATATTATCATTTGACATAATTTTAATCAAAATCTCTTGTGATTACCAAATGGTTAAAATATTTAAGCTGTGTTCCGAAGATGAAATGCATTTTAATGAGTTTTTATAAACGTATTTGTGTAACGTTTATAAATAGAAGTTCTTTCTATGTACGTCTTCAGGTTCAACAAGAATTGTAAAATATGATCTAACGTAAGAAGTTTACTTATAACATTTAATGTTATTGAAATTTATGGTGAGATATTAGATGTGGAGTTTCGGAAAAAAAACCAATTATCTGCAAGGCTTACTGTACTTTCCAAATCACATTTATTGGATATTACGAATATATTACTTTACGTTTGTTTGGTTTCGTATTCAACCGATTTCACCTAGATTTAATTTACTTCAAGTGGCAACATAAAAATTCTCATTTCTGGTTTTATGATTAGTTTTAGAGATTTCACCAAAGCCAACTATTCTCCCCATCAAACTTTTATCCAAGCCTAAATTTCCAGGTGGTCTTTTGATGATCATAGAACATGATCATAACGATATTATATTTTTATTTCTTAGTTCATTTTTATCTGCGGTTTGATCGAAAATATTTTAGGCAGAACGCTAATTTTAATTCCTATAATTTCTCAATTTCGATGTTTTAATAAGATGCTTTAAAGGCATACCACGATGGTCTTCTGTAAAGATTATATTTTGATCACACAGATTTCCTGTATTTGTTAATCTTTTTATATACTGGCTTCAAGATTTTAATAAAATTAGCAATAAATGCTTTACCCTTTTTAATATAAGATGCAACTCTCTTTAAATTATATTGAAAAAGGGATTTAATGTTGCTAAACATTAAGGGATCTAATTCATTTTGAACATCAATTCAGGGTGCATATAGCATAATATCAAATAATGGTACTTGTTCTTTTTTCCGATCTAGAAAGAAATCCCCAGTCTGAGACCTCTACATTCAAAAGAAAATCAGTCACATTTAGTAAACTCATTTTACAATCGTACGTCGCAACAAATCAATTCTTGCTAAGAAAATCGTAAAAACGAATTTTCAGGTAAAAAAATGCAACCTTTACGTACCTTGCATCTATTTGTTCTGCTTTACAATTGTATTTAAATTAATTTAATTAAAATAACATTAAAAGTTTTAATGAAGCGTTAATAAAATTGTTGAATGCCTTCAATCGTATTTTGCCTGCCATGCAGCAATTTACTAAAAAAAGTGAAACGCTTATCTATCTTGAACGCAACAACACACAATGGAAAATTGTAGTTATTGTAATTTAGAAATATATTTTATCGTTTTAAATTTGAAATACAAAACTATCCGATTTTTAAGTTTTATGCAACAATTAAACAGTTTCATGGTGTTTTAATTTTCGCGTACTAAGACAATGAATTAGTTAACGAAACTATAAAATTGATTGCAAAATAGTTTGGGATCTTAAAAATGCTTTGTAACTTTGTGTAATAATACCAATAAGTGGATTATCCCCGCAATGAGGAAATATAAAATTTCTCATTAATCGGTTCATTGTTGGATGGTAACTTTAAATTAAAACTATACAGTTAAACTGTTATTTATCTGATTTTCATACGTAGTGTGTTTGCAATTAAATTGAACATCTAAGCAGTGTAATAGTTTTTGTATGTTTATACAAAATTATTTTATTTTAAAAAGAAATTGTTTTTAAACATTTAATTACATTTATTATACGAGTTAGTTTTACTTTCACTATTGTTGAATAGTTTTTTTTTTCAAAATTAATAAAAAAATATTAGAAAAAAACATTATTTTCGGCATATGTATAATAATTAATTAAATAACGTATAAGTAGTCTAAATTAATTACTTTTAATATTTTGCCTGCTTTCTTTAACTGCGCGAAAAAAATATTCAGGGGTATTCAAATTTAATTCGAATAAACCGGTAAATTGTTATTAAAATCGAAATTTATACTACATACGTAATGTTAATTAAAATTTTAATTTATAATGATACAGTTATAAGTAAAAAATTATAGTTTTGCTTGTTTACATACATAATAAAATCGTAAGACTATAAAAATAAATCATTTAACATTTATCATAAGACACATTTCTTAATGTTTGTTTATGTAATACGATTATAATACAAATTTATTTATGCTTTTGTGACATTCCGACTGTATAATTTTTTTTAAGAAGTATTTTTGCTGTTATAAATAACAATATTTAGTCGATTTTTGGTGCATCGAAATGCGAATAAGTTTCCGGTGCCACATATGAAAACAATTTCAAATTTACTTTTCTATTTTTAGTCTAGTAAATTGTAATTTGCCCGTTTTAAGGCCTTTACTTATTTTGTGTCGTAAATACGGGTCTGATGAATCTAGTCATGTTTATGATGTCCATTTAGGAGCAGACATTGTCAGTTTTTAAGTCTAACTTAGTGATGATGCCAGAAAATAAGCACCGTGGTTTAACAATTAAGCCAAATTTATCGATATAATCACCACCAAATAATTTCGTGCCTTCAAAGAATGTATGAGGCAATTTCTAAGCAAGTAGGCACAATGGAAAGTAAAGGGAATGGTTGGTGGAACAGAAAGATTCAGTATGGGTGAATGGGAATAGGTAGTCTAGCGTAAATACAACAACTGCTTTAGCAGAGATTGCAGATATTTTTATGATCCAGTGAATGAAAGGTTGAAAAAGGCTTTTCGTAGAGCCAAAACGAAAAGTTGGCGGGACTATTTCTCAAATGAAACTTAGAACCACAACCAAAGGTATATGGGATAAATTTAACAGAATAAGAGATCATAAGGTAGAAATGCCGTTATAGGTGACAAAGAAAATTAAAATCAATTCTTATGAATGATGGTGAATGTTTCAAATAATTTAGGTGACTTCTTAGAATGTATGAAACCTGATAATGTTAGAGAAAATTCGAATAACATGTGTGTTTAATGGAATGAATGGAATTTGAATGGAATAAATTCCTGCAGGTTTAAACTAATCGAGTGTTGCAAATTTAGATTTTGAAGCATAGTTAACTTTGCTTAAAATTGTCAATAAGGTGTTGATGAGTGTTCAGATACCTTAAAATTATTACAGGGGAATATGTAAGTTGAATGTTTTTATGAAATTGGTAAATGGTATGAAAGAAAGAATTAAGAATTCTTGAATGCAGGTAATTTATTGCCGGGAGCCATTTTGAGTTCCATCGTAATCACTCTGCCAACGAATGTGTGGAAAAGTTTGTGTGGGAAGTACGAAAGGGAAATCAATAAATTGTGACGGCATTTTTGGACATTGATAGAGCGTGGTTCTAGGGAAATTATCAGGTGCTTTTGAACCTGGCCTTCGCTCGGAAAATTTTCGAATGAATGTATGATTTTGTGAGTGGAAGGGTTTACAGGTTGATGGAAGAGGTGAGCATTGAACTTCCGCAAGGGGTAACGTTTCACCTACTCTTTTTAATCTGTATACGAGCTTGATTTGTAATTGACATTATGCGAAAGGCGCTGGTATACTCCAAAAATACATATGCAATAAGCATGTATGGTTCTAAAGTTGGTTAATACGCTTGAATGAAAATGGTGAATGCATCTGCTAGAGTGGTATTGGGAGCAATTAATTCAACTCAATACACACTCTATGGTCTAAAATTGGTGATTCACCTCTCAATTATAAAAGCAAGTGGATCACCATGAGTGAAACTGTGCGAAATATTATGAAAATAACGCTATCCTTAATGAAATAATAACCATATTGAAAGCAGGATCAGTCTTCAGAAAAATTCAAAGAACCAGCGTGGTTTTGGTGAATATAAACATATTCAATAAAATTCAAAAACTGTTCCCACTGCAAATCTGAAAGAGCATTATTTCACTCTCCGATTCCCTGAGTGGATTAACTTTATATAGTGGATAAGTAGGGGAGGGGTCACTCAGCAATGCAAATTATAAATATCTTTTCAAACGGCAAAGTTTTTTATGAATAAACCAAAAGAATTAAAAGACATGCAATAGAATAAATTTATTTAATGCGTAAGGTAAAACTGGCAAAATATGCAACTTGCATATATCCATCTATCAACCCAGCAATTTCTGATCCAAACGAAGCCATGTTAATCACTATGATAAACGTAGACACAATTTTCCTTTATAGGCTTTAGCTTTAGGCTTTCTAAAAATTATCTAACCTTGAGTATCATAGGCGCTGGACAAATAAAATAAATATGTAATAATAGGCTTGAAGGCCGCCTACTGCTTAATGTCAAATTTGTATGATATGGCACAAGCTTCCATCATATAGTTTTGACGTACATGCAACTGATTGAACATTGCTCAAAGCGGATACCACTTATAGCGACTTCATCAGTTGTATGTAAAAATTCTCATTTGCAAAAGTTGTTGCATGTTCTTTGGTTTTACCGATTTTTAAATATTTTATGTATTTGATCAACTTTTGATCTCTGGAATTAGCCAAACTTACTTAATATTTACATAATTATAATATTTAATATTTATTTAAAGTATCTCTCCGGTGCTTGACAGCACGAAATCTCCAATAAAAATTAAACCTCAAAGAAAAAATATTTGTTATCTGTATTATAGGAATTCAAACAAAAATATTATGGTTTTTCAGGTGGGAGATATCTTTCATTTTAATTATTAACAATTATACACAACCAAAAGTCCTATGACTAAGTGTATCAAAATGATTACATAAACTACATTTACAGTATTATCATTAAAATTGGTTCCATCAATTAATTATAATACAAATGCGTTTTAAAATTTGCTTGAGCTACAAAGTATTCCGATTTTGTTGGTAGTTAAAATGTTTACCTTATTAAATGGTAATACATACAGATAGAAATCAACAGTTTTTATCGGAAATTTTTGAAACTGATACAGTGTTATGTTTTTAATTTTAATGATTGTTGTCTAACAAATTGGCATTTCCACGAATATATAGACGTGGTCTGTCTCTCAAAAAGCATCATTCTTAAAATATCATACGTGGATCTAACATAATTTCATATACGCATATTTGGAAGTTTACTGATGACCACATTTAAAAATTCTAGAATTCATCTGATTTACTTAAAAATTAAAAATTATTTTAACCTATATTCAAATGTGAAATCTATAAAATACAAATATCCTTGTACATTAATCGACTATTAATTACTATCTTAAGTGCTTGACTGCCACTTATTGGCCCTAAATAACAAGAAGTGATACAAGGTTGACAAAACTATTTCTTTATATCTTCAAGGTCGACGAAATTATCATAATATTTGATGTGTTTTGAAGATATTATAGTAAGTTATGATGTAATGGATTTATTTAGCTCTAAAGTCTTAACAGACGTATTTGAGTTTGTTTGTTAAGCGTTACATTCTTTTCTTTATAATTGGCTCTATAATTCATTATTATATATGAGACATATGGGATGCTAATTTGTGACACGAATGCTTATTTGGCCGCCATTAAAACGTAATTGTGTAATAATTAGTAATAAAAAGATAAAAATATTAGAATACACGAGTCTTTCGTAATAATCGTAATGATAATAATACATGAGTAGCATTGCGATTTTATGCTGTCACGAAACTTACGTGACAACTGACAACAAACAATATATTAAATAAAATACACAAACATCTTTAACGTTTTCCGAATAAACATATCACGATGCAATGCTTCCAAAATAACAATACACGACTCGCATATAACAATTTTAACTAGAATCCAACCTACTGTATAAATCAAGTTAATTTGTTCAAACTTCATTACATTTTCAGTCTACGTATAATAAGTGAATTCCTAATCGATATTCACGGAATTGCAATACCGATAATAGAGAGTCAATGTATCAATGAAGCTATTATTATAGTATTCTATACGGAACTTCTTAAAAATTTTGCGCTTTCGATTTTACGATAATCATTGAATATTTTTTTTATTATTATTTATAGTTAATGTTCATTGTTGGTATTTTGATTTAAATAAAATTACAGAAATGCTTTAGTCACACCTATAATCATGAGTATTTATAGTCATTCAAACAAAGTTTGTTTGTTGTCTAACATTATTTCATGTTTATTTGTATATGGCCAAACCTAACTCGAAAATGATTAGACATTGTTGTAGCGATAGGATGGTGGAATTTAAAATCCTGAATTTTGAACTTTAAATATCATAAGAAAACTGACTGACTTCTTTGTATTCTACTACAAATATTTAATTATTGGTCGACATAAATGCATTATGCTTATCATGTAGTTTCAATGAATCATACATATATACTGGGTTTTTGACAAAAACTGATTAGTTAGTTTGATATTTTATTGATTATATACTCAAATCGAGATAACATAACTTTGAAGTTGTCAATATTGTTATCACAGAGTATTTCGTAAAGTATTTAGACTTCAACGTAATATGAAATACAGCATTGCTTAAATCGTAACTATTAATGTTAAGGTCGTTAATATATCACATGTTTATAACAACAATGCAGTGTATGTAGTATGTAGTGTTTATCACTTTAGTAGCTAAACAAATTAACATAAACTTTATTGGTTTTATGTCCGGCGATTTTGGTGGAGTTTTCATACCTTTTCGGTAAATGTAATGAAGCATTATCGAAATATGAGCATTTACAGAATGTTTTAGATATTTAACAAAACTTTTAAAACCTGCAAGTGTTCAATATGCATAAATTTTATTTAATAATTTAAGCTCGATGACCGGTTGAAGACATACCGCCACAAAACATTCTAAAAATAGTCTAAAAACATTCTAACGTATCCAGATACTGGAACCGTCCGCTATGGTTCGGAACCTGGTATACTTAATTCGTTAAAAACGACACATATTTAAGTGGTTTTAGTGAAAGCCAGCAAAATAAATCTACATTTAAAGGGAGCGAACTTAAAAATAATTTAAAATTATTGAAAAACATTTTTGGACTATTGATTTTCTCATTTCACAGTCACCATCGATGATAATCGTCATCATCGAACGAAATCATGTTCAAAATGTCTCCCCTAACCAATAACCGCATTTTAAATAAGTATTGCCTAAATAAAATATAATAATTTGCTTTTGTAGATATATTTACTTTCAAAATATTAGACTAATCTTATTCGCTTTGTTTCGTTCCTTACAGTTGGTCTTTACATTTTTTGTAGACTAATATGTAATTATTGTTCAGATATTTTTGTGGCCTTTTTTTCGTGTCGGTTTTGAATTTAAAAAATAGTATTTCAAGCAGATGTTTCATGTTTGCCTCGTTAATACTTCACTGAAAAGCATTTGCTTCGAAACTGCAGAATTTTTTTTCTTGCATACTGATAAGTAGCATTTGGTTCAGTAACTCAAAGAATTTGCTACTACTTAAAGCAAATATCTCACGTTTGATAAAGCTAGTCTCAAAGCAACTTCTTAATTTTTTTTTTACATATTAAAACACAGTTTATCTGTGATAATTAAATATAATTATACAAAATTAACGATAACACAAGTATTGTTAATTTTATTATTATTGCAACGTTTAATTTATGTAAATAGTTTTCATATATGAAAATGGCTGAGTTCATACATGTAAGATCGACAAAAATTTAAATTTTTTTTAAAAGAAGAATGACTATAAAACACAGAAAGCAATCGTAATTTAGAAGCTAATCCATTTTTAGGAGAACAGACGAAAACTAGAGGAGCTGATCTAACAAATGTTCAAAAAATGGCAATATTTCTTCGAAGTCTTTCAAACATAGGGATCCATGTAGGGGTCGAAAATGATATAGGGGTATCAAACGACCATTTTAAATACTATGGGCAGTGACATTCTTAAAATAGCAGAGAAGAAGGTGTGAATAAAATTACCTCAAAAAGAGGATGAAAAATAACGGGCTAAGTAAGGCGAAATGCGATATACCAAACGTAATTGGAGCGATTGATTACGGTCATATTCGCATTTTACAAACTTTCGGTCGTTATATTGCAATAAAAAGGGATTTAGCTACAGTTTCTATAATAGACTATATTATTTGTATTTAATTAATTTATCTAAAATTATCAGAAACTATAAAAATATAGCTTTAAATTAGCTAATATTATTGCTGTGAATGAAATACTAAGTACTCTTCAGTAGCTTTTCCTTGTAGCATATGCTAATTCTTGAAGTAGTAGCAATTGCTTCGAAGAATTTACTTTATATACATACCAAATGCTTCGAAGCAATTACAGCTACTTCAAGTATTAGCAAATGCTACTTTTTATTCATACGACCCAAAACCACTGAATTGATTCTGATCTTTAACAGAGGAACATAATATTTTAACAAACCATTTTGTCAATCGCGTAAAATCATAAAATATTAATTCAGTCGATACATAGACATTTATATTTCGTGACTCTACTTGCAACTATGAATATGATATAACTCGATGGCAATGGCAGGTGTAAATATTCTTTGCAATTTCCCCGATTTATCATGCATATAATCGTCTACCCTTTAATAAACAGTCTGCCGATGTTTCCATAGTATTTCGCCAAACACTATCGGCTTATGCTCAAATTACTCAATACATACATATTTTTACATATGTATATAATATGTCAAATTCTACATATCAATAAATTTAAATTTTTTCGCCTTGATGTTAAAAATAAATCTGTTAATTGACAATATACTCGTACTTTACTTGTAAAATATTTCTTATTCTGGAATGTTTGCAACACGGCTCTTAACAAAGAATGACACATGCATAGAAATAAATTGTCGCGGCCAGTAATTCCAATTCCATATCAATAATACAACAGCAAGTATAGAAAAAAATAATTTCTTTGTTACGATCTACATTTTTTATTTGTGGCATACACAATTTATTATACACTAAAGTTATGTTAACAGCATGAAGAAAATAATTTTCTTTTTTATTGCAAATTTTTGAAGTTGTTTCACTTGAGTGTTTGTTATACAATTTATTGTTAGTGTTGTTTTAATTAGTGGTGGGATAATGCTAATCGTTCAGTAGTTTTAAACTCGGTTTTAAAAAAGAAATGAATAGAATAATATACAAATGTGGTGTGGCAAAGATAATTAATTTTCTTATAATTTGTTTCTAGCTGATCTTTTGTAATTAGTTAAAAAATGTCATTAGTTTTAATAAGTTATCATTTAATTTCTAAGAGAGGATATTAATTAAATAAAAAAATGTACAGGCTAACAGTGATTTACAGATCACATAATAAAGTCGAAGACAGTGGAGTAAGAAGATCAACTTAACATTAAAAAAGCTAGACCATTGCATGGTATCCTGTAAAAAAAGATATAATTTCAAGAATATAATTTCATGAAAATGCCTGCCTCTGCAGGAGTGCTTTTTGTCAACCTAATTTTATGTTTTATTTTACAAAAAGCTTTAACCCACAAAATATGGTCAAATTGCAACTGAAAAAATAGAGTAACTCAAGAAGAATTGTTGAATAGTTTTATGGCTGTTATCGTGATTAGACTGTACTATTTAAAAAAAAAGCTGATGTCATCGCATAAGTGACTCAACTCACGGAAACAAAGTTAACTAAGACTTGGTCGATGTATATTTGAAATAATGGACTTATTGTCTTGATCAGTATTATTATTTATTACCCTATATTCTACAATAACATAAATACTTTTACATTGACATTAAACATAAACCAAATATATCTTAGTAATGTTAATATTAAAAATATCGAGATAAAACATTTTACGTATGTTGTCAAAAATTATAAAACCCGGAAATGTGATAAAAAAAAATCAGACATTACGATAAGAAAAAAAAAAGATAATTGAGGGTTAACGTCTTAAGGTAGTTTAAAAACTACACAATCTATTATTTTCGTAGCAGATTTTGCTAACTTTTTAGAAAATACGTTAATTATTGATAGTAAGATAATGATGCTTTGTATACAGGTGTCATCTGCATAAAGCATATGTTTGTAGCGTTGAAGTATTCAACCGCATTATAATCTCAAAAATTTTAAATCAGTCAAAGGGTGATTTGACTGTAACATAAAAATTATTAAGCCTTCATAATTTGTCAAATGATACACAATAAACTTAATATATCAGATAGTGTTTGCAATTAAAGTATGAAATGCAATATTCAAATAGCAAGCCATAAAATCACATTTACCTTTACACCAACCCTCAAAATGATTAAATTGAGTTTTTGTTAACACATCAACTAAATCCTCAGTATATACCATAGCTGCATCAAGCAGCATCGGAATTGCAAACGATAAGATAGTTTAAAGTAGGATAAGATAGATTACGGTCGATAAATGGTTTATTATTATATTAGAAAACGATAATAATACAAATTTCAATTTTAAAATTGTTGTACCACAATTTAAATATCATTACCAATTGTAACATTTACTTAAAGATCGGTTTTTGCTTGGTTTTCCCTTCCAAAATTGGAATATTAACAAATATTATTTTTATTGGTAAAATAAAAATAAATATAGGGTGTCCCAAATTGAACGCCCATTTAAATTTCGCGCTAGGATATATTTTATTTTGCTATTTTGCAACAATTGCATATTCAATATGGTGAAACGATATTAAAAAATTGTATTACGTATTATGAAGAAATCATGTGGTGCTGGCAATTATGAAACGCCTTATATTTACCAACGAAGTTGATGAGACCAAATTGCATTTGGTTCTGCTTATGCTAATTAACCACCTTTGACTTCTTTTTATGGAGAAATCTCATATAAAATATAAAATCTCGAATGTAAGTGCTGAACTGAAAAATAAACTCTGGAGAGTATCGCACAAATTGATTAGACTATCTACTAAGACATCTTGGTGGATTTCGGTAAAAATCCTACAACATTACCCATCTTTAACTGCACTATGTTTACCTTAAATTAAAATAAACACGTAATTTTCTATTTAACAGTAGTTTTATTATGTGACACCATATATGTTAAGATAATTTGTATAGCTTATTAACAGTAGGTACGGTACATCTTTAAGTTACATTTATTCTTACGAAATGTCGCTTCTTAATCAATATTAACGTAAGTAAGTAAGGTATAATCATTATTAATCGTTTTGAATCAACAAATTCTAAACAGTTTGATCTAAGAAGCTAAGGTCATTCTTAAATTATTTGCCACGTTTTTGTTGTTTGCAAAGAAGTGACTCATTATTTAGTCAACGCGTATTATTAATGCTTATTTATTGGAATTTGTTCAGTCAAAAATAAATATTTAGTATTGTCGTTAGTATATGTACGTAATAAATTTAGCCTAAATACGAGTACATCAAAACTTCGAATTTGAGTTTGTGCAAAATAGTTATTTTATCTTTGCACACATGGCTGTTAAATTCTTATAAGTTGTTGTTGCTAATTTGCATAGAAATAATTTGACTAAATAATGTTAATTTATTTACTTAGTATGTTGTTTTAAATTTTTTATAATTGTTTGGTTACCCCTTTTATTGCCAACTTCTTTATTTGCTCATTGTGTATAGTATGGGCACATCTTAAAAAAAAAATTGCATATAAATCAGAGATATACTTATATAATATTTTTAATAAATAAATATTTTGTTTTAAACAAAACTTGAAAATTTACTTAAACTTTGGGTTTTTACCCATAACCAATAATAACATAAAACTGGTATTGTTGACAAGAATAAATTTTATATCTATAAAAGCAGTGGTGCATTATAAGTCCCCTCCATAAGTTTCATAACTATTTCATTACAGAAATATAGTATTATATAAATAACAGGAAGTTTGATTTTGAATTTGGATATCGAAATTCATTATGAAAGCATTCATTATATGTTACGAAGTACATACATAAATTACATAGTATATGCAATCTATGCAAAAATTTGAAAACCCTTGACCTTAATAGTATTAAGATTTACATTCCATTCATTTTGAATTTTATTATTTTGCCATATAATAGACTAACATTTGACGTTGCTAAATCGTGACGAGTATTTTATTTTGAATATTGTTGTCAAACATGACTCATTTAACCACCTTGGGCTATTAAAGAAAGATGAAATTAGATGGAATATAAAGACATTCTTGAAATACGTAGTTCAATGATCTTATTATTAAATGTCTAAAATATATTTTAATTCAAGTGTGTAAAAATACATTAATAGAAAAAAACGAGGTTCACAGGGTATTGCTGATTCCTACCTTATTATCCAGCAGGCTTTATCGCTTTCGATCCTAAGTTAATTGATCATAGTTTCGATTGAATACAGGATGTATTCAATTTTTATATTCAAGAATGCCAAGCTCAAAATAAGTTATCTGTTTATATAACGTTGGTCAAACAAGAAATGAATATTTATAATTTAGCACTTTTTGCTTTGAGAAAAGTTTAACTATAACTTGACCTTAGACCAATTAGGTTCTATCAATGATATATTCGATATCCAAAAAATCCGGGTTTTAAAGTAGAACCACAGAACGGTACAACCTTAAGGTAGCTATGAATATTAAGATATTTTTGTTATGAGACCCTATAAGATTTTTAGCTAATAATTTTGTTATAATATTAAACTTGTTATTTATTTTTTATTTTTATGTTAATTTTATTGTCGTCTTTATGATATGTTAAATAATTTAATTTATGTTTTTAAAATACTCGAAGTGAACTGTTACGTTGAATTAAGAAAAATTAAACTAACAATTCTATTTTCATTTTTTTTTTATATTAACACATTGCCTAGGGATAATTCTCTTAATGGCCACGGCAACATGGTGGGCTAAAACCCTTTATTAAAATTAATTTAAAGACTGTATGTAGCCGGTTTCAATTTATTTTCTCAGATTTCTGTAATGCATTGATTTTGATTTTAAGGTGAATAACGTTGGGCTGACCACCTGTAATGTTTTGTATCGTTAGAGACGCGGCAAGAGATGTTTAATCGTTTACGGCATCTTTACCATAGTCATATTATTATTGTATTTCAAGATCTTTAATTTCTTTTCTAAGTTTTAACTTAATTTCTTTAGTCAAATTTTTTTTGCTTGTGATGTGAAATGCTTGTTTTAAATTATTTTGATTTTCGACAGGTTTTCGCAAATTCGATATTTTCTAAAAAAACTGATACGTCATTTCAGTTTTTAAGAATGACAGATCACACGTTGAAAATCATAAACCAATATCAATTTTACTTACGATTGATACATTTTTAGAATGTATGCACGTGATGTAATGTTTATTTTATGAAAACAGTACATTATTCCATATTAAGTTTATTTGCGCCTTATTTGTGAATACATTACGTACACGAAAGTACAAGATTCATATTGGATTTATATTTTATTTGAATAATTATCCTAAACTAGAGCCCCAACTGGAGCAAGACTCGATATTGCATAAGTTATAGTTTTAGATTTTAATTATGCAATGTTGTAGTCTAAAACTAACAATATTGTCACATACAACATCAAAAAACCCATTATCATTTAGTGATAATGCTTTTTAGAACTAACGACAAGCAATATTTCACAATTGCTTTAAACATCGGCATTTACTATGCTGAGTCAAATATATTGAACCTGCCTCTGATACTCTTTTGTATCAGAACTTTACATTTTTTTGATTTTTTGAAATCTTACATTAAGATTTCGTTTTTGGGTTGGTTAAATCCAGTAAGCTTCTTAGTTCTTATAGCCGTAAACACTCTTGATACACTCTTGATGTAACAAACAAGCCCGGTTTTTTCAATGCCAGTTCTAAATATGGGGAGTGGTATACATTGTTGTATTTTTTACTTACCATGCATTTTTGATGCAAATCTTTATGATTCAACTGTTTAAAATATAATCTAAGCTATTCAGATTCATAATTAATTAAAACTTTTATTCAAGTATCGAAGCGAGTAATTAGATGATACTTAAAACATAATGAAAATTATATTAAAATATAAACAAAAAAGCAATACAGTTATACTGGTCTTGTTACAGTCTAATGAATTCATATTGAGTTAAAATTTAGCATAATTATTGCAAAGGGTATATAAACTAAATATGTATTACAATACAATATCAAATTTCATTTTATTGATTCGGAACGTTAGTCGTCTTGCCCAGACCTGCATATTTCTGGTATATTTTTTTTTTTTAAATTGTGTTTTTTAAGTGTGATCCAAAAATAATTAATTGTTTTCTTAATACAGTAACGTTTATAATCGAGAAAGTTTTCCAAATTGTTGCGTGTGACCACCAAAAATTTGTACAGATGACAAATATGATTATAACATAACATAAATTCTATCTATTAACGAAAGTATTTTTGTACACAAACATATAATTTCAAAATAACTTTACGTTCATTAATGTTTAGAAACATTAATAAATTTATTATTAGGCTTGCGGTGCATTCTATGAATATATAATTTTTTTCACACACCATATAGTTTGTTAACTTTCAATGACCAAAACTGATAAACGTTGTAGGTAATTTACAAATTTAATACCAGAAATGAATGTTCTTCATTTCAATAATGCAGACTTTAGTAAATTTTTTATTTCGATTTTCGATTCACCTTTCACAAATAGTATCGTACAAATTTAGAATACTATTTTCTTGAAATGTTTAAAAAAAAAATATACATTTTTTTTTAAGAATTTAACTTCGTAATGAATTTCGATACAAGACAGTAAAGCGGTAGTCTAATAAAATTTATAATATGGGACTAGACAATTTTGAAATTATTTGATTTGGGATTTCTTCTTGGTTCGTTTATATTTTTTACACGTTATCTTTAAATAAAATTCGGTGTGTTGAGATTAAAAATTCTGGTAGGAGAATCTAAAAAAAAAAATCGTATTTTTAAGGTTTGTAAAAATGTACATAAATTGTTTAATTTATATATATAGTACTTGGAATTTTATCGATCTTGAAGAAATACAAGTACTCAGAAAAGCAACAAACTTTTTTTCACAAGTATTTGGTTTGTAGAGATTTAAAGTTTAGTATCAAAATATATTGGTCTGGAAACCTACGCTCAAACCAGAGTTTTCAGTAGTAGAGCAATTTATTTGTTATATACTAGAGTTGAATGACCAAATAATAAAATTGATGTTGGTTTTCGAAAACTATAGAAAAATAGTATCCGTATCTGAATATATTAAAGCAACAAACCATTAAAGGATTTCAAATCCCAGGAAGTTATTTTTTTGAAAAGGCAAAAATGGTGCAGATCTCATTGTATTTAGTATATAGTGGATGGAAAGAATAGGTCAGTTTCGTTTTAAAAAACTTTTATTCTTCCTTAGATGTAAGTTCTAAGTTTTAGTTCGTCCTAGGTTCGTTAAAAGTAATGTTATATATGATCATGTGCAAAACAATAGAATGTTAGTCCGCTATCTGGATTAATCCTAATATTTTTTAATTAGTTTTTAGTTGTTATTTTATTGCTTTCTATTACCAGTTCCTACTTAGTATTGTAGCTGTTCTTCTACAAAACACCATTGTTTCGGTGGTTCTTGAATCAAAATGTAAAATCATTATTTTGGTTCTCAAGTGGTTTTCACTGGTCGTATGGCGATGGTTAAGATAATTGCTTACCACGCCGCGGTCCCGAAATTCGATTCTCACCATTGACCAAAAAAAACAATAATTATTAAAAAGAAATAAAATAATTATATCTTGCAGCAATTCATAACAAGAGGTTCAAAAGTGTTCTCTAGAGAAGCGGTATGGGACATTTCCGTCCTATATACTATAGCTTAGTTTAGAGTGGTTGCTAAATTTTCTACAACTTAAAACAATAAGTAGAAACTAATTAATGAAGTGGCTGCAATAAATCTGAAATATTGCAAATTCTCTCTAGACTGCATAGCCTAAACTACATAGAAAAAAAATGCAGTTTTAATTACTTTGGGTCGATTTGTATTTTTAGAAATAGAAAAAGAAAAACAAATTGTTTACTTTAGTTTTGAAGTTTTTATTTAGTGTCCTGTCGCTTTTATTTCCCATACCTATTTGTGATACAGAAAAAAATCCTATCATTTAAACAACTTACTCAAGTTCATTTTTTTAATCAAATTAAAATATGAATAATAATTGAGCAACAAAAGTTTCTAGATGAAAAATAATCAATACATTTGTAGATTAACTAGGTAGATATATATGGATTACAATAACGTTAAGAAAGCTGTTATTTTCTAAAATTAAAGCTTAAATAGAAATAGAGAAGAAATTAAAAACGATTCAGGATCATTTATTAAATTATACCCTAATTTTAATTTATTGATTTCTACAGTCGCCTTGTTGAAATTCGTCTTGTTATTTTAAAAATAAGAAATTTTTTCTCGGTTTAGCTTGTTCAATCTAGTGTCTGAATTTTTCTCAAGATGAAAAATTCGTTGAATGTAGATCGACAATTATACTTAACTTAATTACTAATACATAGTTTTTAAATGATCTTTAGAACTACCATTTTACACAGTTCTATGTTGAGGTTTTTAAATATTGTTAGAATTTTACAATTACAGTTAATTTTTGCTATTCAGCATATTTTAATTAAAAATTATTTATTTCATTAAAATTAGTTAAAGTTGACTAAAACTCGATAGTTGACATATTAAAACTCGAGCTTTTTAAAGTTTTCTGTTCTTTTTTTCAAACACGATTTAACCATACAAGTTAAAAGTAAAGCTTATATATGTAGTGGGAAGTAAGGCTTCTACAGGTTAAGCAGAGGTTGAAATTAATTTTGGGTAAAAAAGCTTTAAGCTTCATAAATTTAAATTTGTATTTAAATTGTTATTACGTTGACTACTTTAAAGCTATAGTAAGTTCATCAATACAATATATATGCTAAACTGAATCAAAGCTTAAAATGAGCTTTTTAAAAATTGTTATGCTTTTATAATTAAAGTTATTTATGTAAACGAACTGATGTGGATTATTTTAAATTAGTTGTTTAAGAATTTATTTTCGCTATCTATAAGACCCTATAATTTTCTTAACAACACACACAAACAAAGCAATAAATATACTAGTATTATTAATTATTTAAATTAAATTTATTTTTAATAAACATGTTGGGATGAAAACTTTTTTTTTAATTTATTTCTACGTAAAAATAGTTATCAAAAGTGTTTTTACTCAGATTGTTGGGATTGGAGATTTTTAGTGATCTTTCTTAGAAAGAAAGCTAAGTCTTTTATACCAAAAGAATTAACCTTTTTAGCATTTCCTCATAGCTTTAAATTTTAGGATTATTGTGCTTATTACTGCTTCCAGGTTTGCTTTTAAATACATCCTGTGTGATGTAAAGTTAAGCCAATCCTGTATAGTGATATATAGAAGATAGTTCAAACCATAGATTCTATTAATTCCTACGATTTCTAAGTGTTTATTTATCGATTAAATTCAAATAACTGTTTTACATTTTACGTTAATGGCTTCCGACTTTTACACACAATTTACATCAATAAGGTTAATAAGGTTTCTATTTAAATGCGGTAATGGCTGACTTCGGCTTCTATGCCATATATTATTATATTGGCTTGTCTTTTATTATCAATTTAAGAGAATTCGTTTTTAAGAGATACCAACATTAAATTGCACTCATCAACTCGCCATACAAAGAAACAGACAGCAAATATTATAAACCAAACAAGTAAAATAATCTATTTTAGTATTAAAATGAAATTTAATATTTAATTTAGTAAAAGGATCGTGTAACCTTATTCCGTCTTATATTGTGTTAGCTGGCTTGAGAATTTATTTTAGTGAATGAATGTTTTATTTTTTATGCCATGTTAGGTGCATGTATATAGCAAACATTTAACATATAATAATATTTTCTATCTATCACTCGGTTCACTGGTATTGATGCACCTTCTTGTAATAGAGTAATTGAACTTAATAGTTTTTATTTCACCGATATCATCTTAAAATATTGTTTTTTATGCTGTAGATGTAACCTAAATTTTTAATATGAGCTTTACTGGAAATTACCCATTAAGGTTGGCGATTATATTTTTGTCTGCCACACAAAAATTTCGTAAATGAAGTTATAATAATTTTATCATTTCTATTGTTAGTAGATTAAAATACCTCTGCCAGAATTACACGAAAATGTTTACACGAAACAGACAAAGTGATTTTATTTCCCCAATTAAAAAAACTTTTGAAAATATTGGGTTGGTACTTTATCGGGTTTAGTTTGGTCCTTGTCAAGGTACTAGAGGAAATCAACTTTCCAATATAAATATAAATTATATTCTTCTAATTTCTGATTAAATATTAACTCTGTTCTATTTTCTACTGCAACGCAGAATTACTGACAATATCAATTATTTTAAAAACGATTTATCATACTTCGTAAATGTGGAAGCATTTTGATAAAATTTAATTATATTGGTCAATTTTTATCAGTTTTCTAAATTTTATTATTTAATTAACTTCAATTATAAAGTTAATATTGGTGTTAACTACTATTATTAAATGTTGATAAGACATATGATTATCTACACAATCGATTTGAATAAATTGTAACTGAAAACAATTTCAAATAAATTGAAATATTTATCTAAACTTTAAGACATGTTTGACGTTTATAATACTCATTACAAGAAAACTTATTCCAGGGCATTTTTACCTAAAATAGTTTATTTTTAATTAATTGCCCTAAACAAAATACCGTAATTTTATACGCTTTTATTCATTTGGACTAGTTTCGATTGCTAATTAGATAAAACCCAAGATATAGATTTTGGTTTTCATTTTTAATTGACCGGAAATATTTACCCATTTACAAAATATATAAAACATAAAAATATAAAATTTCAATAAACATACCTATGTATTCTGTATTCCATTTGAACCGTGACCAAAAAGTAAATACTCTAACTAAATTTCCGCAAATTATGATCATCTCTTATCTGACTAAATATTGTTTATGTTTGCTTTCACTAATATAAATATTTGTTTCCTTTTTATTTTTTTAGGATCTAAACTTAATACCGAACGATACGGAAATGTATCTACAAAAAACGGCTGCTGCAATATCAACATTACAAAATATTCATCGACAAAATTCACTTAATAGTTCACCACAATCACCATCAAGTCCTGTTCATAAATTATCACCAAAAATGTCACCAAATCACCAATTTAATCCACATCATCATAATCAATCACATAGCGGTAGTAGTGGCCATCCAAATATGCGGTCACCTTTACGTATGAGATCATCCAAGTCAAATTCAAATGATATACGAATGGAGCACAATGTATATCGCGGCGATCATGGTGATGATGATGATGATGATGAATCAACTATACCATATTATAAAACGTTACATCAAAGGAATTTATCTTTAGATGGCACCGAATTAAAACCAAAAATACGTAATTATGATGCACGGCACGGTATGATTAATATGAACATGTCGAATAGTTATAATACGGACGGATTAAACGCTATGTTAGATATGAATAAAACACATACGCGACATCATTCGTATGAAGGAATGTCGAAAAATGTACTGTTCGATCAAACAAATAACGAGCATAATTCAGTTGCCATGAGACCATCGAATCAATTAATACGAACGAGTAGCAATAATAGTAGTAGTAATAAAATAATGTTGCCATCATCAAACTCACCGATACGTCGGTCGAATTCATTTTCAACGAAAAATTCGACTTCCGTGCCAAATAAGTATTCCTCGAACAAGTTAACGATGAATCATAATAATAATAACCACGGTCATAATATTAATAATAATAATAAGCATAATCCAATTAAAAAATCAGCCAGCAGTACATCATTCCGAAAAATGATTGGTGGACTGGTCCACGAAAATGATGATGAAATGGAATTCTATATCAACGATGATGATGATCTGATCGATGATCACCGATACAATAATTTAAATTCATCCAATTCAGACATGAGCGATGGTGATGTTGAACAGAAAGAGCCAATAACTAATACACGATACAATAAAGCATTTTTAATGCGAATGGAGCAAAATAAACGGCCAAATAGTGGTAGTAGTGGTAATCAAATGATGAGTAAACAAGGTGTAATTGCATGTCCAAATACACCAGAGCTAAGACGACGCGACACCTTAAATGTGCGACAGTCGTTTCGCGATCGCGCGTCCATGCCACGCGATTCTAGTCTTTCACGTATGAAACAAGATTTACCTAATTTAAATAATACGAAAAAAAGCTTGACCTCGAAAGATCCAAAAGTACAACCAAAATATTTGGATATATCTAAATATAAACCGGTGCAAGGAAATAATTTTTTGAAAAGAGATGAATCGAAAAGTTATTTGGCCTCTCAAAAAGAGTTGAAACGCAGTCCAAGCTCGGCTTCCGTCAATTTTAATCGAAATGACAATGCTCGAACCAGTAATCGAAGTATTAAATCAGCTGGAGCCAAACCTAATCCAAGTAAAAAGGAACAAGCAAGTATGTATATTCGTTAAATTAAGAGTACCTATATATTTACGAGCATTGTTCTATTTATAATAAATATTTTTTCTATATTTCAGTTCAAAAAGCTAAAGAAATCGAATTAGCTATGTGGAAGCGGCGAGCAAGTTATGATCCAATGAAAGCGGCAGCAGAAGGACGTAAAAAACAAGAGGAAGCAAAACGGCAAGCCCAACAAAGTAAATTGTGTGAAAGGTGTGATGTTTGAATATTTTGGCTTTAACTGGTAAATTGCGCGTGCTATGTTGCATAGAATGCGCCTTTACCTAACTAAAAAAATTGTGTTGTTGTAAAAATAATAATTTTGATGTTATGCTGTGTGACGAGATGTGAGAGTGGCTTTATTATATAATACGTGTTATTCATTTTAATTTCAATCATTTGATTTATATATGATAAGATTCATCAATATCATTTCATAAAAAATATGTGCTAAACTTTTATTACGAAATTTAGTTTGACACATATCCTCGTATCACATTGTTTTATTTTCGTTTTACAACAAAACTATTTAATTATGTAAATTATTATTAAATTTGTGTTGTATTCAAATAATTAATTTATGTTTTCAGCTCAGTGGTCTTAAGGTCACAATCATTTCATAGTGGCGTTACAGGTAATACTTTAGGTCAAAATCAAATAAATTTAAATAAATTTGGTGCTAATGGTGATAATCAAACGGATGAAAATTACTATAATAAGCGATGGACCCTAACATCAAATGAATCTAGCAGCGATGATGATGAATATTTAATAAATTGTTAGTCATTTTTT
The DNA here is from genome assembly GCA_963556175.1 of Tipula confusa. Taxonomy (NCBI): domain Eukaryota; kingdom Metazoa; phylum Arthropoda; class Insecta; order Diptera; family Tipulidae; genus Tipula; species Tipula confusa. The sequence goes on from OY744476.1 coordinate 8,848,584, forward strand.
TAACACATTTATATATAAATAATAATTATGTTATAAAACAAAAAACCTAGGCTAGCTCTCTTCTATTTTAACATAATAATAAATTAATTAATAAGCATAGCTTTGAATTAAAAATTTAAACAAAATAAATGTTATATGTATGTCTATAAACTATTATTATTACTTATTTAAAAAAAATCTCTGTTATTAATAATATTATTTATTTAATTTGATTTTTTTTCGGTTGTTACTAATTAGTAGTATGTATATTTAATTGAATAAAAATTGATCAATTTCAGTTAAAATTAATGAATATAATGATTTACATTTGGAATTTTTATAATAAATAAAATGTGATTAATTAATAATTTTATTAGAGATTTTATTAGCACAATTTGTTTTTGATTTTGTTGTTGCACACAAGTTCGTTGTTTGAACAACACGTTTTAGTTTATATATTTTCAACCAAAAATCAAAAAATAAAATTTAATTAAAATAAAAATGTTATAACAATAAAACAAAATTATTTCGTCCAAAAATATATAAAAATAATAATTTGCTATGTATAATTTTAAACATTTATAAAATTGTTTTTTTTGTTGCTTTATTAACCTTAATTTACTAAAAACTAAATAAATATGTGATTATTTTAAATAAATATTTATTAGATTGATATTTAAAAAAAAAAAAAATTGTTAAATAAATTTTAGTTTTATGGTTTTATATTCAAAATTTAGAAGAAACGAAAATATTTTTGTATTAAAAACGTGCAATATACTATATTATATTATATTTATATATAGCGCCATTTTGTCGTTATATTTTATACTCTAATCCTTTCTTCCATGAATATGACACCACCATATAACATATTATATAATTACCTAAATATTATTTTTAATTATGTCATTCACAAGATTATAAATTCGAATTCACTACACGATTGAGATTAAATCTATTATATAAACACATCAAGTATAGTAAATTTTTATTAATTTAATTTATATAGAATCGAATCCATTTCACAACAATATAATTTATTTTTTTTTAAATTATTCACCAAAATTTTTTATTTTTTTATATTACATATAAAAAAATTTAAATAAAAATATTATGGATTTTATATAATAAAAACGACTTTTTTAATTTTTAATTGTTGTTTAAAAATTGTAGTTTATATTATTATTATTTTCTAAGAATTTTATTTTTTACTTATATAGAAAACCAATACGATTATTACAAATGAAAAAAATGAAACAGCAAGGAATATATTTAAAAAAGAAATAAATAAATAGAGAATATAAATAAAACAAAAAAATTTATTTTATTTAACTTTATTGGTGAATCACATAATATTATCCATTACTGTACATTCTTTGTTAAGGGATATGCCATCAATTGGTCACGATCGGTGATGACGATTAACAATTTTCCACAGTAGTGGAAACAAATTTTCCTAAACACCAATCTTGTGGAATCGATTTATATGGTGGCGGCTTAGGACGAGAAAAAGTTGGCAGAGCTTTGGCATCAAGAATAGATTGTACAGAATAAAATCCAGTAAGTATGAAACCTCAACTTAAAAATAAATCTTATTAAATTGGGTCTGTATTTCAAACTACCAGGTAAACACATATTATGTATCAGTGTTAAGATTATAGCTTTATTTGTGTAAATAATTAGTACAATTTTAATAAATAGTGTGGAGGCTCAAGTGACAGAAAGTATTCTTCGTTGAAGTAACTAACAATCAATTGACAAGGATTAAGCTAAAAATTATAAAAATGGTGCAAATTAAAAGTAAAATTATTTAGCTTAAGATGATGTTGAGGAGGCTGACTCAATTTTTCCAACATTAATGTAAACTCGAGAAGTTAGTGCATGTTTTTGTGGATCCTTCTTGTCAGCTGTATTTGCCACCGTGTTGACATAAGTGTACTGCATGGTAAATCCAACGATAACGTCATCTCCTTCGTTGAGCTCCTCATTTGGAATTACTGCCAACCTGATTGCCACTTTATTTGAACGCCGCCAAATTACAAATCTAAATAATTATATAATTAATTTTGATTTAAACAAGAAATTTGAAATGTATTTTATTACTTGGGTTCTTCTCGTTGTGATAGAGTATCTTCGTCAAACTCTGCTGAATCATCTCGATGCAACAACACAAACGACGAATCAGGTAAAATCACACTTCCAGTTGCTTTTTTCGTTACAAATCGGGGATCTTCGTTTAATGATGCTTGCCGCGGAATCGAGGTGTTTAATCCTGGAGTGCCACTTGAAATGGAAACTTGAGTTTCTAGCCCTTTTTTAATCTCTTCGATTTCACACTTCTCTTCTTCTTGCGTGGGAAGTTCCATAATGGAAATGGTCATATCATGCATCGTAGGATTTATTAATTTAATTGTAACGGTTGCATTAACTTTTGGATTTAATAGTTCCGATTTGATCAATCGTAATTCCGGAACGTGATAACTAGCAAATAATTGAATACGATATTTTATCGAGCCTGGATTAAATTCCGGTTTAATCACATTATGTTCACATTGGCGACATCGCAATGATCGTTTCACCGATAAACTTTTAAGCTGTGGAAATAAATTTTTTACCGCATATGGTTGGCCAGATGGCTGAGCCAATCGTTGTTTAACGGTTGTGATATTTTTTAAATTCAAATGTTTCGTAAATATTTTTTCAGAAAGTTCCTCTACATTTTCCGATGCTACGGATGGATTAATATTAGATGGTTTCAATTTTGGTGGTGTCTTATCGGCTAAACCAACTTGTCGACGAAACATTGAGGCAGTTAGCCCCGTACGATCAGTCAAGCTTGGATACTTATGTTGTTTCGGAGTTTTACGTCGCCAGTAATCCTGTTTCTCTTGCTTTTCTTGCAACACAACTGATTGATAATAGTCCATCAGCATTGCAAAACGAGTTGAATTACCATATTCGGCCTCGGGCCATGATCCAACTTCAACAGTTTGGTCAGGAATTCCAACATCTCGGGACGTCCATCGACAAGCTAAGCACGACAGATAATACATACGTCGAGTAACACTTTTCGAATCTTTTGAATCGCCTGAACTGTCCTTATCTTTATCTTTTTCCTTTCCTTCATCTGGCTTTCGAGGTAAGTGCGCGGTCGTTGCACGAGCTGAGAGTGTATGTTGACAACTGGGGCAATCAAAGCAACTGTTACAACGGTATTTTTTATGCTTGGCTTCGGACGATGGTATATTTTCCAAGCAGTTAGAACAAAAATGAGAATCAACCTAGATATAATAAGGTTGAATTTTATTAGCAGGGAAAATGAAAACAGCAAAATAATATGTATTACCTCATGACAAACACAAAAACCACACCTCAACCGGAGACAATGTCGACAAAAATATAGCTTCCACAATGGATTTAACAAACCGCAACCACATGCATAGTCGACCACCGATTCTTGCAGAAAATGGGCCATTTTAATAATTAATAATAAAGTATTTAGACCTTATTATATTACGGTTGAAACACGAAAGCTGCAGAGAATGTCAAAACTTTGAAAGTTGGTTGTTGTTGTTGTCACTTCTATTTATGACATATTTCGTTCGGACAGTTTTAGGAAATTTTGTCGAAATTCAATTTACCGAAAATATAGAAGAGATGTTCATTTTGTTGAATGTTGTTTATTATCGCTTCTCTCGGAAAAAAGGCAAATAGATGACATTTGTTACAGGACTTTAGGTTTTTAAGAAATTAAATAATTGCTTTATTAAAATTTTTAATAATAATAATAAAATAGTCTGGGTCCAACGGATTCGAACGCGAGCTTGTTATTCGTATATCGTATATCTGTGCTTGCCAAATGGCTCTCTTCTCAGAGATCGATGCACCATCCAAATTCCTCGGTGATATTTTGATTTCGCTTCTTCGTTTATCAGACCTTTACAGTTGAAACGTAAGTTTCGTTTTCCTGTGATCCCTGACTTGTACGAAAACAGTAGCCAATTGATGATCACTGCCTACAATTTGCAGTGATCAATTGATGATCACTGCCTACAATTTTGGCAGCCGACCGATATGATCTCACTTCTTGGTTGACCCGAGACCTTCCCGTAGTTATTAACACGTGGTCAATTTAACAGTGGGACGTCTTTCGAGGGTGTGTCCATTTTTCCAAGTGGATATTTTTATAAGAAAAGAATGTCTTAGACACAGTGAGGCCGTGCGCGACCTTTTACGTCCCTGCCCCGTTGGTATTCGATTCCAGTTTATCCCGTTACACCGATATTGTTCAGTGTCAACTCAAAATAGTGTTTGATTATAATCTAGAGATGGAAAATCACTTTTTTTTTTTTTTTTTTAATAAAGTATTGATCAACCAATGAATTTAATGTTCCTTAAAGGCTAACTTAAATCAATACTTTATTTACATTCACACAAATTCATTCAACCCATTCACACAACAAAAGTTCCGGGTTAGAACTGAAAAGTTCCTGTTACTTCCTAGGTAGTCCAATGCGTATTTATATACCAATCGAGCTTCCCAGTTTGCTGTTAATCAATTGTAACAGTACTTTTTTATAATTCAGGGGTGGGATGTTGTAACATCACTATCGATACTATCGAAAGTGATGATCACATCACTAGTGATGAAAGTCGGTATGTTGTATCATTTTCGACAGATAATCGATAATTGTATATTGCAACACTTTTTTTTACTTGAAATGACAGCTGTTTTTGAGACATTTTAATATTATTATTCTTATTAAATAAATAAATGAACATTTTTTTCATAAATAGTATGATAAATAATTGAAGCAATATTGGTGAAGTTATTTTGTTTGTTTTTTTGTTAATAAAAAGTTCCGTCATCATCAAAACATCAAAATATATTTTTAGAGTGTCGTATGCTAAGGGACAAATATTTATGACACCTAATACCCTATATATGATATACAAAATTCTTATCAGAATTTTACTTTGTTTTATAATAATATTATATGTTTTTATAATATTATAAATAAATAAACAAGCTTATTCTTAATTTTTGAAAATTATTATTAATAAATTTTAATTAAATTGTATTAATATTTGTTTTCCTTGAAGTCTTAACATATGTATCACTCAGATTTTTGATGAGTGATGAAACATCGAAGTTTTCGCTTGTCGAAAGTGGTACAACATACCAAAAGTGATAATTTATCGAATATCGAAAATTGTGATGTTACAACATCCCACCCCAGACCACGGAAAAATGTTGATCGACCGTGCAGACCGTGCATTAAATTTATCAAGCAATCCAATTGCTACTAACTTCTTTGCATTGTCAGCAAAAATCTGAATAAGCATAAATATTTTGTTAACAAAACAGAAACGAAATATAATTAATTCTTTAATTAAACTAATACAAAATTCAACTTTATCTATCTAATTTATTTTTCCGTAAGTTATTTCAGTAATATTATTATAAGATTTATTACATTTAACTTGTAATTTTGTGTATTTTTATTGTGTAATTTTGAGGTTAGATTGAAGTTTTTTTAAATTTATAATATTTTTAACCTTTTCATTGTTAATTTTAATATTTTTATTTAAGGCTATAGCTCAATATAATAATAGGTTATAATATTACTATATTATATTTAAAAACTGAAAATTATTTAAAAATTTGCTTGTCATTGTGTTATATTTATAGCCACATAATGGATAATTACGATACATATTCTGGCCTCGATGGCCGTATTGTAAAAATGGAAGTAGATTATGCTCCGGCGTGTGACGATAAAATTCCACTTGCCAAAGAGTTGGCTAAAAAAGAAGGAAAATTTCACGAAGCTATTGATATATTGTTGCAACTTGAAAAACAATCACGTCTTGGATGTGATCTCAATTCAAACACACGAATACTGGCTGCTATTGTGCAAATATGTTATGAGAACGGGAATTGGAATGCTTTGAATGAATATATATCAACATTAGTTAAAAGACGATCTCAATTGAAGCAAGCCATTGCGAAAATGGTTCAAGAATGTGTTACTTATGTTGATAAAACACCGGATAAAGAAACCAAATTAAAATTGATCGATACCTTGCGTACGGTGACTGAAGGTAAAATTTATGTGGAAGTTGAACGAGCCAGGTTAACAAAAATATTGGCTGATATCAAAGAAAGTGATGGTGATGTAGCTGGTGCTGCTACAATCATGGAAGAACTCCAGGTTGAGACTTACGGGTCTATGGATAAACGTGAAAAAGTTGAACTTATTTTAGAACAAATGCGATTATGTTTAGCCAAACAAGACTTTGTACGTACTCAAATTATCTCGAAGAAAATCAGTATCAAATTCTTTGATGATAAAGAAAATCAAGACTTGAAATTTAAATATTATGGATTGATGATCAGATTAGATCAGGATTCATCATATTTAAAAACATCGCGCCATTATCAAGCCGTGGTTGATTCAGAGGTGATTAGTGGAACTGCCGAACGAAGACAAAAAATGATGAAGTGTGCTGTAATCTATTGTATTTTGTCTCCATACGACAATGAACAGTGGGATATGCTAAATCATCTGTCCAAAAATAAATTATTGGAGGAGATTCCAATATACAAGTAAGTTACTAATGCTGATGAATTTCCAGTTAAATTTATTTTTATTTTGCTTATTCCAGAGAATTACTCAGAATAATCATGTGCAAAGAGCTTATTAATTTTGATGGTTTATATAATTTATATGGCAAGGAATTATTGGCCTTTGACGTGTTTAATCAAGACTCCGTGCATGGTAAAAAATGTTGGTCGGAATTAAAAAATCGTTTGATCGAGCATAACATCCGTATTATATCCAACTACTACACACGTATATATTTAAAACGTATGAGTGAATTGCTCGATTTGCCCGAAACCGAAACTGAAGACTACTTATCGAAAATGGTAAATAATTCAACGCTAAAAGTAAAAATCGATCGGCCATCAGGCATAATTCATTTCCAAACCAAGAAAGCAGCATCTGATATATTAAATGAATGGGCAACCGGAATCAACGAGCTTATGAATTTGGTTTCGAAGACATGCCATTTAATTAATAAAGAAGAATGTATTAATAGCGTACAATTACACGCCTAAACTTTAATTTAAAAGATACACATACATATAATTTTATTATTTGAATATACATAATTCTTTAAAATCTTTATTCTTTTTATTAAAATACAATTAAAATTTGTGCTTAACATCTACTATAAAAATAATAAAAAGTTTATATAAAAGGACGTATTCTTACTTTTATGGACGGAATCGTTTTCGAATGCTAAAATTATTGAAATGCAGTTTCAGTTACTGGAATGCATTTTGATGTCCAGCTAATTGATTAGCTAGTCTAACCAACTGGCATGGTAGATACCGTACTATGAGGTGTCGTTGGGCGAGAACCGGCCAGCGAATGAGTTGTGGATGCGTGTAACGATGCCATGGTTCCCATCTATATTACATAAAATTTATAAAAATTACTTTAGGAATGTTTAAATTATCTTACCCTTAAGTGAGCCAAATCCTCTAATTTTGTCAAATCTCTCAGTTCTAAATATAATGAGTACACAATTAACCATCCATATACGGAACCAATTAACAGAATTGTCCATATAACAACCATAAGAACGTTATATGCAAAAATTAAGTCATTAGCAATGGCAAAGAAGAGGAATGCCATAATTTTGTATACTGTAAATACAGCAAATGTCCAGACCCATGGTACAATTTTTTTTTCATGTTCCTAAAATTTTATCAGTGTTGATTAATTCGAAATAATAAAAAATTTATTGTAAATTTACCTTTCTTAACGCAACAATGAGAATGATACTAGTTACAAAAATTATGCACCCTCCCAGCAATGAAAACATAGAAGCCACAATTAAACCATTTCGAACTGTAGGACAACACAATTAGAATATAAATACCGTTGAATTTTTTTAACGAGTTGTTCTTACCATGCATATTTCCAACATACACAAATTCATATGATATGATGTAGTAGCCATAATGTGTTGAACCTGGCGCTGCCATAGCCAACGCATATATATCAAAGCATGATGTCAAAATAGTAAATATGGCAACAAATAGTGCAAATATTGAGGCCATCCAAGCACCTTTCTGTATATTAATATACTGATTATTCCTCACAATTGGTTTTTGGTACCACGGGATTCGCAATGACTTTAAAGATCGCGATTTCGCTGATTGCAAATTGGTAGATGATCTTCCCGTTACATGAGAATATACCGACGGATTAGATCTGTATGCTGATGACTGTGGGGTTTTACGTCCATAATTCATTTTTGGTTAGCTTTCAATTGCAATTTAATTCAAATCTAAAAAATTTCACAACAATATTAGGAATGTTAGGTGGTTAACATAAAAAATCGGGCGTGTCACATTCAAAACAATCAACTATATGACTCTAATTTCAATATCCACGAGCACATAAATTATAAGTTAACTGGTAATATCGATTATACTTACATAAAATATAATGGTTGTTGTTAAATAATTAAATTATTAACATAATTTGACAAATAATACGAATAATAAATTAAAAAATTGGTGTTACGAACAAGTAAACAAAATATTAAATTGTCATATTACGTTTTGGGTGTGTTCTGTAATCGGTTTCTTCTTATTAGATTTTTGTTTTTCATTTTGAGCAACTGGTATAACAGTTTATTTAGTTAAGTTTAGAACAGTTTGTGTGTCTGTTGGTTGATTGAATTCCTACAAAAACAAATAACATAAAATTTTAGTTTTCAATCCTGTAGTTTCAAAGCAGATTTTTGAGATTTTTTTAATTATTATGTACCATTAGTCTAATATGTAGGTTTTTGGACGGAGTTTTATTTCGATAAGTACTGAACAATGGAGGCCAATTATATTTGATTAATATTTTGCCAAATAAAATTCTTCTTGCGAACCTAATCATAGTTCATTTTCTCCTTTCTTTTCTCAAATTATGCCGTTGACCACAAATATGACGACATTTTTTTGTAACAAAATCCATGGACCGACCATGGAAGCTATGCATTTTGTTTGTGGATTTGAACGCTTGCGCACGTTCCTAAAAAGAAATTATTTTAACTTTGAGCACATTTTTGCCCGCAGGCTGGAGCAAAAGTTAAAATTATTTCAACTCAGGATGGGAAATTTGTATATTTTTCAATATGAAAAATATAAAATTTCCCCTTGATTCTCGAACCAATTTTTTGATCACGTACATGTCCCGGACATAAAGCACACCCGAACTGTTTCGTATATTCTTTTTAGGGACGTGCGCACGCGTTCAAATCCAGAAACGAAATGAATAGCTCAGGAGGGAAATTTGTATATTTTTCAATATGAAAAATATACTAATTCCCCTTGATTCGCGAATCAATTTTTTGATCACGTACATGTACCGAGCATTAGTTGGATCGGTTATAATGAGGTTACAATTAAACCAATTGCCGCATAATGGCGTAGCTACAAGAAAGCAAATCCCGCGCTCATTATTTGCTCAATATTTAGGGGTCATTATTTTTGTAAACAAGAACTGTCATCATATTCGCCACGATATGATTTGCGGGCCTAATCTTTTTTTCATTAATTTCATACTTTTTAAAATATGTCGATTTCGTTAGAAGAATAAAAATTACACTGAGTGCAAAAGAGTACCCTTTTTATCTCATGAATTCCTTTTCACATTTCCTTAGAAAGGGAAACCTTAACAACCTAACCTGTATCGCGAAAACAAAAACTGAACTCCAAAACGAGCACACACACCCTTTAGAAATGGTTTAAAAGCTTACGTTAAAGATGCGATAAGAGTGTCAACTATAAGGCTTCTAAGACATAGTTTTGGCCATTACTAACTATGGCATTATAGAGGTCGTTAAGTCTCTTATTCCGTGTCTAAAGAGATCCTTTGAACCACTTGTTACAAAATGTCGGTGCACATTGTAACCTCAACCAACGTTTGGTTTTACAGAATTCGGTTACTGGAACAAATTATAATGTAAATTCCATCTATATTATATTTTTGGCCAACGAGGCCTATCGAACTTGGAACCGCGGCGTGGTAAGCTTCAGTAACTTAACCATCGCTATATGACCAAATGATCAGTATTAAACATTAAAGCTTATTAAAATCTAGTATTCGAGCGATTCCAATGATCCAATGGCGCTCTAAATCCATTTAGCCCAATTTTATGGCTGGGTCCGATCATTCCAAACAAGCTCAAATGAATGAAAAAAAAATTCGAGTGAGGTCTGCTTATTATAAGCCGCTATTACATATGGTGATATGTGACAAGGACTGGTGATTATCATGGAAAATAAAAGCGAGATACAGATAAATAATTTTTTGGCTTGAACGAATCAAAGTCTTATGTGTTGTTTCTTATTTCTGTCTCTCATCTTAACTTATTTGCTTTTCCAATATGAATTTGCGTTAGCAAGAGCTTGCCCAGATAAGTGCAAAATAAGTTTAGCAATTGTCGCAGCCTTTAATAATGTTGATTCAAGCAAAATTATCAGAAAGAGACTTAGATCATTTTTGATAATTTAATAATGATTTACCTAAACAAGGTGGGCCTGGAGGACACTGGAATAGTGGTGTCCTAGAATAAACGGCTGACAACCTGAACCTTAGGCTGACAACCCGAACCGAAAAAAAAGTATTGCTTAAAAAAGCAACAAGGGACAAATTGATACCGCCAAAATGTAACCGGACTGTAACCGCTTATGTCCATGGACATGGTTTAGAATTGGCAGATAGAACGTACAGTTGTTAAGAAATCCATATTCGTTTGATGATACTAAATTAGACAAGAAAGAGTATCGTTTAGAACTAGTTGCTCTCCGACAAACTCGATGGCCATAAAGTCGAGTCCCAAAACTATACTTTACTTAACAGTGGATATAACCTAAAAAACTAGCGTTTTCTTCTAGTAGTTCAGTAAATGGGAACCTACCACTTTAAACAAATTGTTACAAAATACGTTTTAGCTAACATCAGCGGGCCTTTCAAATGATTGACAAGTTGGCTATCCGCATGCGTAAACTAAGATTACTCATACGATTATCAACTGATCAAATTCAAAGCAGCCGTTTTTACCTGTAGTCCAAGAAGAAATCTTCATCTTCACTTTAGAGCAACGTAAAGCCTTCGGACACATGGTCATCACTGTTTGGCCGTCGAGTTGCTTGGAGAAGGAGGAGACCCAAACGACACTCTATCATGGAGATATAGTACCACCAAACCCGCCTGGGTTTCTTAGAGAGGTGGACCTTGACGGAGAAGATGAAAGATCGGTAAGCGAAGAGAACATTTGAGAGAAGGGTTGTGTGTATAATATATAACCCCAAATGCAATAATATCGGTAATTAAATAGTTCTCGGTAACGGTCTGCGCGCTGATTCTAAATAGGTTAGGTGAAGCGATCTAAGGAAAGATTTGCCATTTGGGAAGCATATATGTCGGTGTCAGCAGCGATGGTTCTTTGGGGTAAAAAACAATTTGGCTGGTTCACAAAATGAAAAGCTAGCTCGAGATCGAATCCCTTGGAGCTGGATTGTTGATACTGTTCGCGCCAGCAATGGCCTGTAAACATCGTTTATTATTATTATGAATTATTTTTTAACAACCGAATGCAAATTTTAGCTTTGTACATATATGTATTATTTATATATGGTTACCTTCAATAATAATAAAAATAATAATATTACTTTTTAAGCATTGCTGTCCCGAACCGCTTAACTATCTACCAGTGGTTTGAACGGTGAAGCAAGCCCTTCTTATTTCCCTAGACTAATTAGACTTATTCAGAGATTACCGAATTAGGAATTATAATTAAATTTCTAATTTCGTGATTATAAGAAACACTACGTTATGTGCCATCTTCATCGCGTTTCAACTCCCGTATAGCTTCAATTTGCAAGATATGTACTTAGGTTTTAGAAAAAAGATTGCCACTGATAATTTATATTCCTTAATAGAGGATATTATCATAAGAGGCTAGATATTATAATAAGAGGCACAGTATCCTTTGTTTGGTGTAGGAGATTACTGAATGGTGTTTGGTTACACATAAAAAAGTGAAAGTCTAGTAACATAAATCAACAAAAAGAGAACTGGAACTAACATAGATACATTCTTTAAAAATGCACATATGTGCTGTGTATTATTACGTATTGTATTTGCAATTTAAAATGATTAAAAAAATAATAACATTCTTGCTTTTTCTATATAATGAGGTAACAGATTGTGCATACGATTTCAATGATAATTATTTGATTGATTGTAATACATAATAATGATATATTTAATGATGCGATGTAGGCATCATATATCTCGTCCCAAGACATAAGACGAGTCTTTCCTATAAATATAGGACTTCACTTAAACAAACGTGTCAGAGTATCTTCTGCTTCTATCATCAGCAGCACAATGCATTTAGCACATTAGCCCCATGGTCCATGGCTAAGAAGAACATAATCTAAAAAATAATACATAATTTCATTTGAAATAGAATAAGCAAGCCATTGAGATTGTCAATAATATTTTGATTCAAGTCATTCCTAATTAGTATTACCATTTCACACAATTCGTCATTGGTATTTGTCCAACTTGCAGGATCGGTAAAAAGCTACTTAATATTAGCATTTTGCCCGGTTTACAAACCGTTTTTAAATTGGTTGTACTTAATTCAAAAGTCTGATAATTTTTATGATGAAGTTGAAGGACTTTAAAGGTTTCGCTTCAACAAGAGCTTAAGACTGTATGAATCTTCTTAATAGACAATCTTTCATTTTACTACTTGTGATATATTTATTAGAAAGCTATAACTTTAACCACTAAAAAGTTGAAAGTTTAGAGCTCGACTATTTAAAAGCTTAAATCCTTGGAAAGTGGTAACAATCCAATATTTCTTAACCCATATATTCTGTTCGAATGATAATATACGCTGTAAATTAAAAGAGGGTGAGTATTCCCAATATGGAACATTCGTACATCTACGTATTCATATTGTATGTTAATTTGACCTTATCTTCTGTCATACAATCACACGAGTAAAATATAAATACAATACAGTAAGAACCGGTTCTAGTGGAATTTCAAAGGATACATAACTATATAACTAGATCGATAACTGAAAATTACTGTATAGATAGTCTTTCTGTATATGAGTTTTTGTGAGAGTGCATGTGTGTGTGTGTGGAATTTTATTTCTTCAAATTAAAAATCAGCTGATTTTTGGTGAGTACACTGAGAATGAGACTGAGGGGGAGCAATAATTGTATTATTTGTTTGCTACTCTAAACTCTCAACTAAAAAAGCACGTTGTTTCGTTTTTTCTCTGACGCATAGATACTAATTGTAAATATAGTACACGAAGTACAAATAATTTATTGTTTTATACGTTTAGAAACCTAATAAATTAACTTTGGATGTGGAATATACTTTTAAAATTATTTTTAATTACTTAAAAGAGCCTAAATAATTTTAATTTTTATTTACTTGATTATTAGTTCAATAATATTATCTTATTTGTTTCCTTTACTGTACGATCGAACACCATTCATGAAAACAAAATTAACTAGCAAATTCTGTTTCGCTTCATTCAGTTTGGATTTTATTCTCTTTGCGGTTGTTACACAAAATTTGTAGTCTGTGCAATTTAAAAAAAAAAAAAAAAAATTGCTAATTTATTTTTAATTAAACCATCCGTTGTGAATTGTGATACTCGGTCGATGAATCGTATGTTTATATTTATTTAATTAAAATTGTTGTGAATAATATTATAAAACATAATATTAAATGTGTTATGAAATAATTTGTAAACAATTGAAATTAAAATTAAAGTGAAGAAAATTTGATAAACAAAAAAAAAAAAAAAAAAAATAAAAATAAAATAATGACGAAACGAGAAGAATTTATTTACCTTAGTAATAGTCCAACCCTAATAACGACCTATGGTAAATGGATCGATGATAAATTTGATGAAAATAATAAAGAAATAGTGATTATAGTGCCGGGTAATCCTGGATTTTCCGATTTTTATGTAACGTTTGGGGATCATTTGTATAAAAATATAAAAATTCCAGTTTGGATATTAAGTAAATCATATAATATTATATAAATGTTACATTATATTTTGTTAAATAATTGTAAAACAGATTAAATAAATTAATATGTTATTACAGGTTATGCTGGCCATGAAATAGTACCATCAGTTAACAATGACAAAAATATGTCCCAACCGCATTCAATGTCACATGAAAATGAAAAAGTGAAACTTTTTAACTTACAAGAACAAGTGGAACACATTGTAAATATATCTTATAGCTACATAGAAACATTTCTTTAAACTATTATTTATTTATGATAAGTGTATTTAATTTATAAACAATACGTAATATTGTTGTTGGGCATTTGCTTGCATAAAAAGTTGAACTGATCTTATGTACATTTATTTATATTATACAAACTGAAAATAGATTTGATACGTCACACTTGCTTTCTATTAAAACTTTTTTTTTGTTTATTAGTGCTAATTGATTGCAAACATTCGTGTATAATATCTACCTATATGTGTTCTCGCTGATTCCATTTAATTTGGGTTATACCAATTAGAATGTACGGTTATTGTCAGAATCGCAATCCATCTCTATCTTAAATAAAATTCGCAACATTTTCCGCTACGTAATCACAAATCGTTAATCGTGGTCTATCCAGATTACATCATGCATTAATTTTATAATGTCTTATTGGATTGTTATGATATAATTTATAAATGAGTCATAACAATATTGAAATGAACCAAATTTTTGTACAACAAAGTAGAGATTTATAGACATAGCTATTGATTATTTTTTTGTCATGTTTTTCATTATTATTTGTCCGAATACTATTTATATCATCACATAAGGAAACCATTTTTGTACGCTGTCGCTCTGCGCCATAATATTTTAGAGAGGGTAGTGATTTTTAAAATAATTTTTTTTGTTTTTCTTTTGCTTCTCTTTTATACGACGTATAACTTTTTCTACGCATATTTGTCCTTTATTCATTATCAATTTAGTTAGTTGTTTCTCTAGTTAGAAGTGTATTTTAATCGCTAAAATCGAATGGCCGAGATGTCGATCAGTGATGATGAAGAGTTGGATTCTATAAAATACTTAACTTCCTTTACCGCCTCTCTAAAGAGCTCTTTTGTAACACGTGTTATAAATGGCATATGAAAGTTTGTCGAGTCCAGCAAACTTTGTTTTACAAACAATTCGGTTACCAAGACAAGATGTAAATATTTAATTTCTATATATTAATTTTGGAGAATGCGGGTATTGAACTCGGGACCGTGACGTGATAAGCAAGTATATTAACTTCTGTGGTGACTTGAAGAATCTATTAGCCAAACGTGCAGGTCAGTATAAGTGTCCTGCAACAACGCAATTCGCAGATTATCACTTAAGAGGGTATAGTCGCTTGTCCTAGGTTTGTCTTGAAACAGCGTAAGATAGTCATAAATTAATATGTTAAATGTTAACCGCAAAAGTGAATATACAATATCAAATAACATGACAGCTAAATTGATAGTTTCCAGTTTCATCATTCAGCTTAAGGGTTGATTATTCAACGATGTAAAAACTTCATTGATTTAAAGATTGTTTGAAAATTTCTGGTATTTATGATTTTACTTTCTATTAAAAACCGGTTTATTAACAACCGAAGCAAATTTTGACAATCTTGATAAAATGAATCACGGTAGACACCAAATATGGAGTTAATTTCAATTTTTCTATGTGCATATATGTAATTCATAAATGTTATGTAAGAATAGGTACACACAGCACCTAGCCAACTTAGTAGACTGTAGTAAAGTGTTTGGTTCAGAATAGTTTTAAAAGACATTGCTGGCTTTAAATTTTACAAGAGCATAATCCAATTTTGCAAAATCTTATTCAGTCTAAAAATCTATAGGTTCATAATATAATAAGAGGCTTAACATAAAACATTTAACTCTGTCTTTTAAGTCTTGAATTTGATGTAGCTTTCTTTTATGCCACAAAACTCCATAAAATGCATTTTCAAAATTAACCTTTCATAACTGTAAAAATATCGAGATACACAAGAGTATGTCTCTGGCATATGTCTTTGATCTAAACATAAAAATAATTATAAACATCGGTGTTGATGTATTATCTGACATTAAATATTTTATATTTCACAGTAATTACTGTCTGCTAAAACAAAATTTAATTTCACATTTTCATCATAAATTTCCGAAGAAAGCCGTAATTTTCTTCAATATTGATCAAAATATTTTTTTTACTTTCTATGTACATAATCGTAAATAATATACATACATGTGTATATAGATATACTTCAGTTTATCGAACATTAAAGTATCAAAAGATGCGTTATTCTAGATAAGTAAATCAATAATATACAAGATCTTAAGCATCATATCGAGAACTTTGGACTTTTGCTTCGTTTTTGTTTCGATTGTTTGCAAATATTATTCAAAAGCCATTCTAAAGCTTACGGTATTTATTTAAGGCAGTATAATTGTTTAAAGAATATGCGATTATATCAGCTACTTAATATTCAAGGTTATATGGAAATACTTAAACAAAAGTAATATACGGGATTTCAATACCGGGATTGGTTTAATATTTAACAAATTGCTGCACACCAACGAGACCAATCCATTATGTAAATCATTATCATAACTCATCTCATGGATCCTTCCGTAAGGGTCTTTCTTTCACACCTAAACAAGATAACAGGTTTAATCAACACTAGGATGTCGAAAACGATCACTCTACTGGTCACCACTACTAAAAAATGCTTTTTAATCTAAAATTTGTTTTCGTCTTACTGATTTTGTTACTAAATATAACTTTTTATGTATAAAACAATTTTATATGGCTTTTGAATTTTTACGGGTTTCAATGCCACCCATTATCGGGTAGCATATTTCCACTACAAATTTTGCGTTGCACATAATTTATAATTAAATTATTTAATATCTGTACGTCCTTGTGCACTTGTTCCAGTTATCTTGCTTTTAATTACTTGTTTATAATAATATATATGTCCAATAAATAATTGATGAAATATTAATTCAATTCCTCATCATACCCGCCGCGTCTTATCAAATATTTTAGAAATTAAATACCGCGCGAAAACCTACTTAAAGAACAACAAAACGAAATTTTAAATCGCCTGATAATTTTCTATTAATCTCGTATGTGCTATAATTGTGAATATGAATAACAATAATATATTGTTATTAGAAAAATTTACGTCATGTGCTAAAGTACAAATTGCGATAAACGGGTTAAAATATAGTTAAAAAATGATGAATTCGTTTAATTTATATATACATACACATATCATTATTGAGTACATTGATAAATGCTTTGCCTGGTTGACTTAAGTCTTTACCCTTATCGTATGTATTTGTATACTACGTAAACTACGAATACTTACACTGGCCAAGTATAAAGAAAATTATGAATAAAGTGTACATCTGATCATAGTATTTTAATTGTGGGGTGCACTAAGTTTATCAAACTACTTAGCGATATATAAACAATAAAAGAGGAATGCTATTCTTTGACCTCGATAATGGCGTGGTATGATTTTTGTTTATTTTATTTAATATAGGCTTGGTTACGTATTAAGGTTCTTAGTAAAATTTAAAATATAGACAATAGTCATCTTTTACCGACTTCTTTTACATTCCTTGTGCCGATTGTGTGAATATCAACAAAACACTTCTTGTGACTTAAATGACTTAAATGGAAATAAGTTATTGTTAATCTGAGAATGCTATTTAACCTATTTAAAACTAAAATGTCCACAAAGAACTAGACCTAAATACAGTTTAGCAAAATACTAAATATTGAAATGTATAGGACTTCCTAATTGGTAATAAACATAACCAAATTCATTCTACAGAAAAATAATTGCCCCTTAGAAAACCACTTGGCTTTTCTGGTTGCCTAGAATAATAATAAATGCTGACTCGAGATCGAAATCGTTCTAACTTAATTGTTGATATGATACAGGCCCGGAATCGAGTATCATAAACCGAGTATCATTTAATATTTCAGTGAAATATTCGGTATTCCAATGAACTTATAAGCAATTAAGAGTTTATGTAGTCCTCAGTAGGGTTACGACACTGTACACACATCAGAATATCCTTAAGTATTTTTGGCAATAAATTAAGATACAATTGTATTGGTCTATTTCCTAAAATGTTTCATTTTATTTCTACGATTGACAACAATAAATAAATTTGACAAATGTCAATTTGAAATGTTTTTAAAATTATTTATTCTTTTCTTTGTCAACGGAATTTAAGACTATTACATAAAACAAGACCATTAATATCTAATGTTTAGTTTAATTTAATTTAGATCGATGCTTCTTATAATTTTAAGTTTTTCGTAATTATTTTATTGTAAGTCAAATTTTTTGAGATCTGGCTTTTTTCCGGGAGAAAATGTATCCGAGAGTGCTGTATGACTTGTAGGTTCTTTGTTAGTATTGACAAAATATTCAAAAGCGAAAATAACTTCCGCAGGACTCTCACTGGCTTAATTCCCGGTCCTGTTAATTTGTATTGTGGTTCATGATATCCCGGTTGCTACCTCACCAGGTTACAAGGTTACTACTATACTAGTCTATGCTGATGTTTTGGCAAGTTTAATCACAAATTTGATAGTATGATTGTATAAAGCAAATGTTGTATAGCGATGAGTAAGATGCTTGTAAACTCGATGCCTTTTTGTAAACTTTGCGAGTTCTGATAATAGCGCAACCGTACAATCTTTGAATACGTTTCATATACTTGTATTTCATACTTGATCACTTCAAAATATTTTACTATTCCGCAAATTTTTGGACACTCAGTTTAAATCAAAAAGCTAAAAATTTTTTATCGCCTTGTTCAATTCTTGCAACGCAGCGATCACTACAATGTAAACACCCAATTCGTAACAATTGGTTCGAAAGCTAAGTTTTGTAAGAGTCATGGTAAGGGCTATCGCAGTGTAGATTATACTATCATAATTATCATAACGTAGTAAATCATAAAGAGAATTACTAAACAGTAAAGTTTTATATAAAAATAATAATTAAAGATAATGAAATCAAAACCAACCAACCTACATGGTGTTTTATTATTTAAATTTTAAAGATAGTTTTGAGATATAAAGTATTGAGACGAACATGTTCTTGATCGTTTGCCAATACAATGAAAAATGCATAAGAATTCAAGACATATTCAATAGGTCAAGGCTCAGCAACATATTATATTATACACTGATCATAAATATTGTATTTAACACTATATATATTTAAATGACATTTATTCTTTCTAGGCTGAATTTATCTGCAAATATGTTCCTGAAGATGTAAAAATAAATTTAATAGCACATTCGTGCGGTAGTTGGATGACATTAGAACTTCTAAAATCGTACAACGTTAAACAAAAAATTAAAATGTGTTATTTCCTATTCCCGACGTTAGAACGTTTAAAAGATACGATGGGATTTTATGTCGTTTCCAAACTAATAATTCCGTACTTTCCATTTTTCCTAAACCTAGCGAAAATTTTCCATAATCTTGTTCCGTTCTTTATACGACTATCTTTATTCCAAATTGGACTAAAAATACTACAATTACCAAATTACATGGTTAAACCGTCGATGAAAATTATACATCCTGAAATTTTACCAAACATAGTCCATTTGGCGGCCGAAGAAGAAATACACATAAATCATATCGATTTAAAAAGTCTAGAGGAAAATAAAGATATAATAAAATTGTTGTACAGTGATAATGATCCATTTGTGCCTAAAGAATTTTATTATGAACTCAAAGAGAAAATACCAGATTTAAATGCTGATATTACTTATGTTAATCATGGATTTATGGTTAAATACGATGAATTAATAGCAAAACACATAGCGGATTGTATTCGGCAGGACAGTGTTAAACTTTAACACATAACATATATTTATATAAGACTTAGATGAATTTTATATGTAATATAAATTATAAATATTTTTAATAAAATTATATAACAAAATTTTTAGCTTTTTGATTTATACTGAGTGTCCAAAAATTTGCGGAACAGTAAAATATTTTGAAGTGATCAAGTATGAAATACAAGTATATGAAACGTATTCAAAGATTGTACGGTTGCGCTATTATCAGAACTCGCAAAGTTTACAAAAAGGCATCGAGTCTGTGTTCATGTCGTTTACTTTAATAATAACGTCACGCATTCTCATACAATTCCAAAGTGCCATCTCCTGTGCATTTATTTAGAACCATTTATCATGCTATCTTGTCAATATTTCGGATTTGTATTTAAACTGTAGTATCCAATACTAGAGTTTAAACTCAAACACAACCTAGCAGTGACCAGGTTTTCTATATTCATCTATAAAATTACCACAAGTGACATAGAAACCGGATGTATGTATCGGAAACCGGTCAATTCTTCAAATGAGAACGGACTTTGATTTTTAAAATTGATGTTTAGATACATTTGGTGTAAATGTTACTAACGTTCTAAATTAAAGCTAATTTTTAACCTATCGATGATGATGGTATTTTAACTGGCAAAGTAATCAATTAATGCATTTAAACAAATAGGAGACGATTTATTTTCTCTATACGAACCCATATAGACAAAGTCTACCGTGGTTTATGCCCTGATGCCCAATAACATACAAAAAATAATAGACCATTTTGGATCTTTTTAGGCACTCGGTATTTTTAACTTTTCTATATATACTTTTACATTTTTGAGTAATGCATTTATATACGCATTTATATATGCATTTATATTCGCCGTACACATAGCTTGATAATATTTATACAAGTTGCTCACTGGTTGCACATGCTTAGGCAATACACGTTTTAACAAATTTTCGACTATTATTTGAGGAATTCCTATGTTATCATAACTTATACATACATAAAAGTATCCCACTCGCACAAAATTGATAATAATCAATATGCATACATTCATTGTCAATATACAATAGACATTGACCATGTGTTATCTTAGTCTTTTATGTAAATAAATCTAAGTAGTTATAGTTATATTTTTGACTCTTACTCTGAAGCTATGCCATAGTTTGTTTACACACACTTTAAAATTGGCCGACATTGAGCTAAAAGAGGTCATGATAGGAAATAAGATGAAAAAGCTTTCTTAATATTAAAGTTAGAAGATTCTGTCCTCAGACAAAATGTTTTAGATGCTAACAAACTGGACATCATATATCATATATTTAATCGTTGTAGATTGGACCGCCCAACGAACGATTTTACAAAGAAATTATAAGCCTTTATAACAATCCAGTCTAAAATACCGCTTAGTTGCAATGAGTAAGTGAAGCTTTTGATGTCAACAACGGTGGTGTGGGCAAATCAACAAATTACAAGAAAAAGTATTTTGAGATCATATGGTGAATTCTTGTTATTTGTTATATGACGAGTTGTCCTTGTTCATCAGAATGATGTTTTAACAAGGTTTTGTGTAGACGATCTTTGAAAGCTGAAAGATGTGACTTTTTTAGTTTCTTCAGTGCTTTCAGTCCCACCTGCCTCTAGATTTTATATTACTTCTTGAAGAACACCAAATTCATTGCGGAAAAAACTATTCAACATCCATTATTCAACATCTTTTTATCGTGACATTATTTTAAATTGGTTAGTTGTTGACTACTTAGTTTCAACCACTGTTTTATTTTTTAAGTTCCGACATATAACGACTACTATATTGAATTAAAATTAGGTCTAGAATACATCAGGAGATAATTCTACGTTAAAATTAAATTATTACTAATTAATTAATAATAATTTATTACCTATTTATTATTATTAATTACCTTAAATATTATTAATTAACATATATTGGTCAATTAGATAGTTAATGAATTGAATAAATAATTTGAATGACTACTTTTAAAATATGTGTGTAGAATTAAAATTACGTTATACAAAAGCACAATATTCGTTATAGCGAACTAATATTTCCCCTAAATGTTGGTTTGTGTATTATTTTTTATACAGTTCACGAGTAAACTTTGCAAAAATGACAATAAAGACGTAAATTAAGTTTAATCGTAGCATTTCTACCATTCCTCTAGTTCATACATTAACATACATGTTAGGAATAATCCCGTATCCGACAATTAATTTTGCTTTCTGACTTTGTTAAAACTTCAGGTTTTTAACGTTAACCTTGGTCAAGTTGCTTTGCAGTGACTATGATCACGTCCTTGCCTTAGATTTTTTCTAGAGCTATAGCTGAAAACTGAATTACAGCTAAATACGGCTACTTTGGAGATTAATGTGGTTGATAGTCGTATGTGGAATTTGAGCATTGTAAAAAGAAGTGGCATTCACCTACCATAAGCTATACAGGCACCGGATCATGTATTTTGCAATCGCATAATCTCTCGTAGATTCTAGTACATAAAGACTCCCTCATAAAACATTGATTTAGGATTCAAATTGCCCTTGTTAATTTTAAAAGTGTGGATCCTACTTTCCAAGATTTGATATCTTAATGATTTGCTTTCAAATTCGTAGGTGCTCACTACTATTAGGTTACTACAAAGTATTAAACAAAATCACTCAATATTTTAATTGTTCTGCAGGATTGTTCTTCGTTGTGTAGCTTACAAACCAATGTCAATTTAACATAGACAGATTAAAAAAAGCCGACACCAGAATTGCCTTCAGTGTAGTCCTATACAATTTAACATTAAAAATAACGAAACTGGCACAGTTTCTGAAAAATGGTCACAAATAGAAGAAGCCTACATCAAGACAGCTACTAGTGTGCTCGGATGCCAAGGCAACACGAGAACGTGAATTTAAGCAACAATTATTTCATCAAAAGCACGGCAGAATTTAGAAGGCAATCTGAAGATAAAATCAACAGCTAAAGAAAATACCACGGAGTGATCGCAGAAAATAAACTGAGGATATTCTCAAAGCAGCTAAAGAAGCAGCAGCAAACAGAAACATGCACACGCTATATCAATATGTCAGAAGAATCACTGAAAAGTTTACCAACATACCAAAAATTAGGGATGCAGCAAGTGGAATTCTAACCTTAGAAAGTCAACATATTAATAGATAAAAAAACATCGAATATAACCGCATAGACACTGAAGGAATTGACGCACTTCCGGATGGAATCTGTAACGAAATACACTCATCCACAAACGGAGAGGGAAGTTACAAGTGCCATACGGAAGTTAAAGAACACCTAAGATGCTGGAAAAGAAAACGTCCCACACATCCGTACTGTCATGAAATACAAAGCTGCGAATGTCCAATGCCTGTGTAAAATCAGTACTACCGTATACGGAAGAAACATGGAAAAACACGCAGAAAATCACACGAAGACTCCAGATATTTGTAAATAAATGCCTCTGGCCATTATAAGATGCTTCTGCCCAAACAAAATCACGAACAAGGTGCTGCTGCAAACAAGGCAAATCGATGTAGAGAAAGAAATTTGGAAACGAAAATGGAGATGGAAAAGCCATCAAGTGCTATTGCTAGGATGTCATTAGAATGGAACCCACAAGGAAAGTCGGAAGACCACCGATGATATGGAAACGGACTATGATAACTGAAGCGAAACAAATAGGTAAGACATGGAGGTGAGTAAAAGGCAATGGCCCCCAATAGAGCGAAATGGAGCACAATATTATCGTGAGCCCAATAGAGCACAATATTATCCAGATCAATCAGTGACTAACCACGTTTTCTTGCTACGGAGGATTCAACATACAAATTATCTTGAAGCGTACATTTACATTGAGATATCCAGGTATACGTCAACAATATGTGGATGTTTGTAAAACGTCAGAAATGCAATCACAATGCCGTGTAAAAGTTGTCAACAAGCTATCTGGAATTTTTGCAATTAGCATTGCTGTACAACATATCCACCAATCATTGACCTAATTTGATCTTATTCATATTAAGTATAGTACACAAGGTCGTAGTAAGGGCCGATCATGGTATTATTGTATAAAAATGCAAAGTGTAGACCCATTACTGAACATATTCCATAATTCGGAGGCTTATTAATATAGAAATTCGCCATTTTTCAGATAGCCAATAATATAATTACACAGTACATGTTTCAATGAAATTTGATGAGAGTCAAATTATTTTTGATTTTTGCATGCCATATTGCCATAGATAATTGGTTATACGTCTTTATCTGAAACAATTCTGTTTAAATAGAATCGCGATTTTAAAATGTCACTATGCTTATGTTAAGAAGTTTTGTAGCAGCTACGCGTGTTTAGAGCTATGTCCTATTATTACTATAATTGGTAACAATTTGTAACCACAACTTACAAGTCATCTCTCATCGTTTACTTTAATGCATAGAAATTACAGATATTTTTTGCCCATTGCAAATATTTTATTGAAACACTTGAGTGGCAATTGCACGTGGAACAATCAATATAGAATTTATTTACTTTTTGTTGTGTGTGCCGAACATGTTAATAATTTATTAACTATTTGTTGTGTATATATTAATATATTAGCTATATGTACGAGATACACGTGATTAGTCGCCATTAAATATTTGGTATATATATAAACGAATATTCCAAAAGCTTTAATTTCCAGTTGATTTCAATATTTACATCAAAATGGAATTAACAATTTCCACCATTAGTTTCGGGCTTTTGGCATTAATTTTTTCAATTATTTACATTTTAATCAAAAATAATTTAAATTATTGGATTCGTCACAAAGTGCCGTGCAGTATAAATGTGCTACCGTTCGTTGGTAATTTTAAAAATTTACTACTGTTAAAAACCAACCCGAGCGGTTTACTACAACAAATCTATGAACAAGGTGGTGATAGTCCAATTTATGGGATGCACATTTTTAATAAGCCAGCCCTATTGATTCGGTCACCGGATCTTATAAAATCAATACTAGTGAAAGATTTTAATTTATTTTCAAATCGATATTCGAATTCGGATCCGCATATTGATGCTTTGGGTGGAAATTCATTATTTTTTGTACGAAATCCAGCATGGCGTAAGATACGGACTAAGCTAACGCCAATATTTACGAGTGGAAAAATTAAACAAATGTTTTACTTAATCGATAACGTGGGTGATGAGTTAAACTCGTTGTTGTTGAAAAATAAAGGTGATCGATATTCAGCTGAGGTGAAGGAAATTTGTGCGCGCTATACGACCGATGTGATTGCATCATGTGCTTTTGGTGTCGATGCCAATTCGTTGCGTAATCCAGATGCTGATTTTCGTAAAAATGGCAAAAGAATATTTGACTTTTCACTCTTTCGAGCCATAGAATTTATGTGCTTCTTTTTTATGCCGAAAATTGCATCGATTTTTCGGTTTAAAGTAAGTAGAAAATTATAGATTGGTAATTATTGTGCTAATCGAATAAAAACTTATAGTTATTTACAGATGAAACATCAACATTTTTACGCTCCACAATGGTTCACATTTTAAATGAACGAGAAAAGTCGAGCCTCGTTAAAAACGATCTCATTGATTTTTTACTTACGTTACGAAACTCGAAGGAAACGGACGAAATAAGTTGGTTAAAGTTTAGGATTTGTGATATAATTTACTATACAATTCATTTTATTTTATAGAATTCTCCGACGATATGCTAATCGCCCAAGCAGCTGCATTTTTTTCAGCCGGTTTTGAAACAACATCGGCCACAATGTCATTTTGCTTGTACGAATTAACAAAACAACGCGATATTCAAGAACGACTACGAACCGAAATACGCGGCGTTCTAAAAAAACACGATGGCAAAGTATCATACGAAAATCTTTTTGAGATGCCCTTTTTGGATATGGTTGTTTCGGAAACATTACGGTTATATCCAATTTTACCGTTTCTCGATCGAGAATACAAAAGTTCGAGTGGTGATGATTATTCACTTAAACCACATCATGAATTTCAAATTCCGAACGGTATGCCAGTTTTAATACCCGCCTTTTCGATACAACGTGATCCAAAATATTTTTCAAATCCCGATAAATTTGATCCCGAACGATTTGCAGATAAAAATAATATTATTCCGTATACGTACATGCCGTTTGGAACAGGGCCCCATAACTGTATTGGCGAGCGATTTGGAATTATACAAACCAAAATTGGAATCATAAATTTTTTGCGAAATCATTATGTTGAGGCGAACTCTAAAACACGTCATGAAATGGAATTTGAACCGAAGGCTTTGATGCTACAATCGAAAGGTGGAATGTACATGGACATTGTTCGAGATGAAATTATAATTTAGTACCCAGAATAAAAATATAAATATTATGTGCTAATGAAAGAGAATGAGCTATGATGGGTCGAAAAGCCCATAAAACATAGAGTAAATTCTGACATATTAGTGACACATAATTCTTCCGATAAAATTGTTGTTTACTTTTCCTGTTATTTATCCTGATTCCAAAACACACACGCAACTCCTTCTCAATTTCATTTTCACTTCCTACCTTGCATCGTATCCAGTTAAATTGATGTAGTTTAGATTTCGTTGAATTTCTTCAAATGAGGCTCCTAATGACCAAAAGCACGATTGCCAAATAAAATAAAACTACAACTGCCACTGAATCGTGTTTGCAAAAGCGTTTGATGTGTATCTTGCATACGCATTTTATAACAAGTTGTTCAATATATTCATCAGAAGTTGGAAGTTAAATAATGATCTCTTGTGAGCTCTGACATGTACGATAGCGACTATTATAGCTTTTTAGTTTTAAGTAAATTTTACCGATAATTAGGCCAATTTTGAAGATTCTAGACAGCGAATTTAGGAAAAACAATTGTGAGTTTTTTGACAAAAATCCAAGTTTATTGTCTTGTATATCTTCGAAAATATGTCTTTTAAAATTGTCAATTTTCATCGATTTAAATGGCTGTAAACCCGTTTATAACGCTTTATTTTTAAGATGTAAACCTGGGAGAGCCGCTTTTAGATTATTTATACGATTGAGACCATCCAATGGTGGCAATTTTGAAAATAATTGAGAGAGTTGTAACAATTTAGCATGACTCATTTTTTACCACCATCTCAGTGAGACACAAATACAATTATCAAAAGAGAACAGTTCTCTTCTCTTCTTTAATAATCCAAATTATCGCCTATGTAAAAAGGAAATCCTTATGTGACTACCCATACACCTCGACTCGCCCGAATTGTGACTGTGCGCATTTCGACCAAGTCACCTTATTGAGCCTGACTATTTTTTGAGATAGATGTAATCAATCAGAAAGCAACAATTTTGAGGAGGAAGAAATGAGGAACCAACCAAACGGCACAACTTGTCAAAATAATGCAGGCTAGATGCATAATATAAGTACACATAGTACTAGCCCATTGACGTGCTAGATGTCGCTACTGGTATCGTTTTTAAATAATCAAAATATTTGTATAGGTATAATCGCCTAAATGTTATATATTTATTTTAAATGTTGATGATATTCAATCGACCCGGCATCTGGAACATCAATGGGTAAACTTTTTTTTTTCTTATGACGGTAGTACTATTTGTATTTATATTATGCTAGATGTCACGATATATGTTTTGAGTTTGCCATCAGGAACATACGACTAGGCGTCCGTAATAAAATAAAACAAATTTTTGTTATAATTTTAGATTGATTTTATTCCGATAATTCCATAGCACCTCGGTGAAATCACCGGATCAAACAGTCTGGTTAAAAATATGTGCTCTATACCATTCTCGTGCAAATATAAAATTCGATCCAACAATATGATAGATTCTAAAACTGACGCAAATTGCATTCTCAGTAAATAGAAGCAATTTAATAAAAAATTATCCCTGGCGTACTTATTTTCAAGTGCCTCAAGTTTTTCTCGACTGTTATCCAAGTCCAAATTATTTTTTAACGAACATTTCTCAACATATTCTTGGAAATTCTTACATTTTATTTTACCAACTTGAATAATATTGGCCAGTTTTGGATTTTTTTCAACAATGAGTACCTCTAAGAGTGCCCGATAAAATAATGTTTTGTTAGGAAGTTCTTTGGTCGAATTAACACGATGTATTGATTGTAATCCTAGCATACGAGAATTTCGCCCTAAATAATATTTTTTACTTTTTAGAAATGCACTTAGTGGAAAGCCAAAATCTTCGGAGATTACTGGAATTTTCTCGCTGACTCTATCATTGTAAAATGTATCAACAGTAAACTCTTCCTTGAGTAGATGATAACAACATCCAATGTTTGTAACAATCTCGATATCTCGATTCTCGACGAATATTTTTAAACAGTCGGCTGCTAAATTACCGCATGTATGCAATCCGGTTAGAATACATTTTTCAGGATTCGTGTCGGGAAATTTAGATTTGATAAGCGCGTGAAAATCGGTTTTGGAGGTGATAAATTCCGTCGATGTTTTGTAATTATTGCGATTGGCTGGGATTTCAATTTCGGTTGATGCTTTTTTACGCTTTCCTCGTCGTGGTGGCACTATTCCATTATTAATTTCTTCAGCCCGTTTTGTTAGTCCATTCCAGGCCTTTGACAGTTTTGTTATACGTTTCTGAGCGTTTTCAGTATTTTGTGTATTGGCGTCGATCCCTAAAACTTTCAAGTCGTACTGCAAAGCAAGTCGAGACGAGAGATACCCTTTACCATCACCAGCATCCACCACAAACAGCGTATTACTGGACTTTTTACATAAATTTGCAATCACCGATGATGTTACTTCGACTTCATGACATTTTTTACCAGACATAAATTCTTTTATTTGTAGCTTTAGTTCGTTATTAGTGGGAAAGTTTAATATTTCTAACTGTTTGAGAAGGTCATCTAATTCCAAACTGTTTGACTTTAAATTTTTGTTGATTTCGTCTTGTAATTCAGTCAAAAATGAATTAAGCTTTGGATAAGATGAGTTGGTGTAGTTTCCACACCAAAGATAATTTAAAAATTCGATGTTTTCAAGAGATTTAGAACTTATCTCATGTTGAATTGAGGTTGGAATTAAATTGTTCCAATGATTGTCAGTTAGGTAACTAACCATATGGCAATTGACCAGTTCACGGAAAGGGTTTATGCACCTTATTAAATTGTCTAATGAGTTTTGTATTTTTACTAAATTCATTTTTAAAACGTTAGTTGGTCCGCGAATGGATATTTCGATGTGATTTTAAGATATGTACAAACTTTTTTATAGTTTCGACGGATGTCGTCGGCTAGTTGCAAAATATCCAAATTTTCGTCGTTTATGCGAGGAAACTCCTCAATCAGTGTCTTTAAATTTTCTAATAATTTTAGCACTTTTTCTGAATGTTTTTCACTTGAATTTAAATAAACCGACACCACACCATGGTAGAATCCTAGCTCAGCTCCAAGTTCAGCACCACGATGATGTCCTAAATTATAACCTTCGGCGTTCCTTAAATGTTGGCCTTCGGCATAACCCTCTTGGTAGCCAATTTCGGTAATTTTTTCTTCACTTAGCAGAATCTCATCAAAAAGGTCGTTTATATCACTTATTAAATTATTATTTACTATACTTGTCATTGTAATACGTATAAGGTAAGAATGAATTACGCAACACGGCACATTGCTTTTGTTTACTTTTTAAGAAAAGTGCATCTTACGAAAAAACTATTTTGACATATACTCGAGTCACACGCATGTCAAAATAGTTACGATCCGTGACATCTACTGTCGGTTAGTTGCAACTTCTAGTCTTTTGACCCTATATGCACGTCTTTATATATCAAGCGAATTTGTAAAATTAACAACGAAATTAATTAATTTAAATTTATTTAATTATCGATTCTATCGTATGTGGGTGTACATTTACAACCACATTGCTGATTAACTTTAACTGAATGATAACTTAACTTTTTTAACCGTCCTTCAAATAGGATATCACTTATTGCCTTATTAGCAAACAATTTTTGTTCCGCATCTAGCTTTTTATATTCAACTATCCAAGCTCGTGCCAAAATTTCACATTCATCTTCCGACTCTGAATCATTTTGTTCGATACACATTCGTTTCAATGGCTGCGACTGCGAACAAAATGCTTGATCCTTTTCAATTGAAGAATTAGTTTCAGTGTGCTGTGGCAAGGTTTCGACTCGTTCAATTTTCAAGTGAATTTTTTGGGTTGGTGTAACACTGGACGAACGCGATGATGTACGTATTAGTGGATCGTCATGTTCGACTTTTGCTTGGGTTTCATGTTTATTTTCCTCAGACGTTGGTTTAGACGTTGACATTTCGTCGTCGTCTTCAACGTTCTCGAAATACTTTAAAATAGAAATTTGATTTTAAGAACTTGGATGTAATATTATATATTAGGAATATTAATATTTACGTCATATTCATCTGGCATTACGACCAATACTTCGCCATTCTCGTCATTTTCTGCTTTATTCTGTCTATCAGAATTCTCGTTGACTAGAAAATTCATTTTCTTAAAGTACCACGAACGTGGAGAATACAATTGATCTTTACTCGCACCCAAATTAATGCTATCCTCAATTTTACGTACTTCCTTTCGATAATTTGAACGTAACGAGTTGATCTTCTTTTTCGTTGATGCGACAGTAGCATCAGGTAAAATTTCACGCAGTTTATTAGTCAATATTAAATAGCTCTGTTGCTTTATTTGTTTATTAGTGTATTCACTACTTCTTTTTTTCCATAGGGCTGGCAGATCATGATATAGATCGATGAATTCATTCCAAAAATTTTGAATACTTATTGAAGTGTTCATATTGATGCGATATGGATTTATTTGTATCGAAAAATTTTATTGGCGACTGACAACTAATAAATTGACAATATGCGACAACCAACAAATTTGTGGAATGTGTTGACGTGTGGAATTACTTAATGAATATTTCTATTTTATTAATGTAGATGTCACTATATAATCAATATTCGGGTTACAATTCCTCTTTATTTTATCTAGAGGCATCTATGAGATTCTTAAATATTTATAATAGAATGCATTCGGGAGTATGATATTGTGGAACATGTTAACATGTGGAATTATTTAATGACTTTCTCTATTTTATTTAAGTAGATGTCACTATATAAGCAATATTCGAGTTACAATTTCTCTTTATTTTAACTAGAGGCATCTATGAGATTCTTACATATTTATCATAGAATGCATTCGGGAGTATGATATTGTGGAACATGTTTACATATGGAATCACTTAATGATTTTTTCTATTTTATTTAAGTAGATGTCACTATATAAGCAATAGTCGGGTTACAATTCTCTTTATTTTAACTAGAGTCATCTATGAGATTCTTCCATATTTATCATAGAAATCATTCGGGATTACAATATTTTTAATATTAATGTTGTTAATTACAAATAAAATTAAACAACATTGAGCTATTTATAAGGCAAATCCCGGTTGATGTTTATTTCCAATGTTTAATTCCTAGAGGAACAGTGTCGATTCTGAGTGTGAAAAGCCTATTCAAAACGGCAAATAGTTCAAAGTGCTCAAAAATCCCCAAAAATTCAATTTATACTCAACTCTAAATGAGGAATACATATTTAATTTATATATTAAATTTTTATTTTATTTTTTATCATTTCTTACAAATTCCATCGTTTTAATATCTATTTAGTACAGAATGGAATGAAAGTTTTAGTTTAACAAATTTAAAATTACATCAAATATCTATATACAAAAAATATATAAAATCATATTACGATTATATAAATCGTCACTAAATTGTAAATTAAAATAATTAACTTGATTAAAAGTATAAATCAAATCAGGGAATCCTAAACATCTACTAGTGCTACTATACCTAAATCCTACTTAAAAATCTTCCGAAAATATAAACACTTATCTCGAGGATTAGATAATGTTAGTAATTAAATTTAGAAAATCAGGCCAGTAATCTATCCACAGTAATAAGGAAGTCATTTGGCAGGATTGGACATGTTTAAAGTTTACTAATTTTAAAATAAACGAAAGTTCTTCTAGTCATGAATGAATTATACTGGAATTATTATAAAGATTTCCCGGTCCCCATTTACATATATGCTCTTCCGCCCTTATACATTTAATTTTTAACCGAATACGCGCTATAGATTTGTTCAGCTTGGGCCTTAACGTGATCTGATGCCGTTTTAGCAGCTTCTTTGATTTTCGTTGCTTTCGACATAATTGTATCCTGTGAGTGTATATTAGCTTGATGTCCTGGAAACATTGAGTTCAACACGTAATCAAATCCAGACGACATTTTTGTGCAATTTTTTTTAAATCGATCAACACCAAACGCACGAATAGCTGGTGAAAATCCAAAAACTTGCGAATTAATCCATGCCGAGCGTACCGCGATCGTTTTGGTGGGATTATCGTCGGCTATTTTGTATACAACTTTTTCGGTTACGCTCTGTGAAGTTAGAAAGATTATGTATTATAAATTTCTGATTCTTAAATGAGCGTTCTTAGTTCTTACCATAATTTTTGTAAATGCTATATTACGAGTATAAGTAGTTAAAGTTTTTGTTTTTGGATCGCATATTGATTCTTCGACAATTTTTACCGATTTTCCACTGAAAAACCGCTCTCCCCATTTAGGTACACGATTTGTTTTTGTTAGTAATCGCTTCGAATGAAGTTTTCCGTTACGAATTTCTCGTGAGATTGTGTCTTCCGATAAAACGTGCGAACTATGGAATATACATATTTTGTTAAATAATGAACGATATTAAATATCAAACTATTATACATTAATTTGATAAAAGAGGCTCGTCATTAAATACGACCTTTAACCCTTTTTTTGCATCAAATTATTTCTACACAAATATAATTACCTATGCGGATTCGGGTATCGTTGCCAAAATGCTTGCGCCACTTGCTCCCAATTAAAATTGAATGTAGTCGAATTTTCATAGTAACTAGGCATTTTCACTTATATAAAATATTTGTTGCCAAAATACTAGACGTTAGCTAATATTTCAATTTCCAGATCAAATATTTCTGAATCAGAATTTCATCAATTTTAACATTATATTGTGGATTGAATTAATTAAAATGTTTAATCAATGTTACCCGCTGATATGTAATCTGTAACTGATAAAGAAAAAAAGTTGAGATTAGATATAAATGGAACCCCCAAAAAATTTAAATTGAGGTTATGTAGATTTCTAAGTTTTTTATTATTCACATATTCAAATTGACCTTATTTTTTAACAAAAGTAATAACTAAAACTATTAACTATTGCGTAATGTTAACAATATAAATATTACCAATTACAATTGATTTAAATTAACCATTTCCATTTGATTTTCTACTAAAAATTCTATTTCACTGAAAACTTAGTACAACCAATATAGTTGAATGAAACCAAAAATATGTTATTATGTAAAATAAATCGGAAAATTATATTTATTACAACACATATATAGATAAACGACACTTGAATGTTCGGTGGAAAATTCGGAAAAGACAATCCCAATCCCAAAATTAAAATGTATTGTAAAAGTACGTCACTCAACTCATCCACATGTCAACACGCACGTATTAATGAAATGGTCTAAATGTTTTATACAAAATCTTTTAATTTCTATATTAATTACCTTAATTGGATAATTGCTAATTTAATTTGGTTTTTATAAAATATTAATTTCGAGATAGTTTTTGAAAAATGTTAATTTATTAGTTAACAAAATGAGTTTTTGTTTCTATTTTGTGTTCGTCAAATGTCACTTTTACAGTTTTTACATATTTATATATATCATAATTGAATTATAAATTTGCTCAATTTTATTTTATATATAGTTTATTAGTTTTTGGTGGGATGTCGCTAGTATTAAGTAAAATGAAACTGGTCGATAAATAAATAATAATTAACTTGAAATGAAAATTATTATTTTTGATAAATAGCTTTTAAGTAATAATAATACTAAATGGTTTTCCCGAATCAACAATCCGGATCCAGTAGTTGTTTTACATTATTGATATTTAGTCGAGTTACACAGATATCATCTGCATATGCCAAATTTGATTGGGCTGACGGTACAAGGTGGTTAACTTTTACGAAACATAAATTCTAACGTGAGATTAAAGAATATCGGGACAAAGCACCTCCTTGTCGTACACTATAGCTAAGTGCAACGATTCCCGGAAGCTTGTTTTCTACTTTGACACAACATTGTGACTGCATTACTATCATTTTACAAAACGCACATATTTTAGGTACTCCAAGACATCGCAAAGTATCCAAAGGCATTTTCGTGAATTTGGAGATTTAGATTTGTTGCATAAATTGCACAGTTTTCATGAACTATTGAATGTTTGAGTCATATGTCTACAATTTCCTTCACTATAGCTCGGAATTAATGGAATTAACATCAGGTGAATGATTAATTTTTAGTCGAGTACCGCTTCGATGTTAACATAAAGTTTTCAGTCTGGTTCCGAATGGCAATTGACCTAGGCTAAGACTTCTGAATGGCAATTCACGCTTTTTCCGTGTACAAATTCGCCGTGTACAAAACCACCTTGCTGTTGCGTGAGGTTGCAAAATGATTCGCACTTCTCTAAAGGCTATACCTATTCAGTTGCACGGTTGGAAGATGACATAAGATAATAATACCGTTTTAAGTATTAATCTCGGGAGTTCCACTTTGGTCCCCAGAATGAATAACAACGCTTTTACTAAAATTTGCACTTCGAGATACTTTATAAGTATATAGTCTCTGGTAGTTAAGCTGACCTAAACTTGTAAAAAACCGGAAGATCACTCTACAATTTACTAAGAAGACAAAACCAAGTGTAAATAACTTCATTATTTAAAAAAATTATATTTAGTAGCGTACATTTATAAAAATTGATTACATCCTTAGAAAATGTTTATCCCTATAGGTTACTCTCTTCTAGTTTATTTAAACATATCTTATTACGATTAATGGGAGAAAATGGACTGCGTGGTGGTCGCCGTGATTGAAGCTTTTTCTTGAATTAAATGGAACACTGTTGCCTAATTGTGAATAAAGTAGAGAATAGGTTCTGTCAATATATTCAAACAAACAATTTTTAGTATCAGCAGACACCCTCTAAAGCTCAAAAAATATTATTTTAAAAGTTCCCTCAACTTCAACACTTGTTCAGTAGTTGTTTCAACACATATTAATATTAAAGCCAACCACTTAGTTTTCGAGTACCCCAATAGTTTTTTTTATTCCATTGAGGCTTATCCACAAAAATTCTTAAGCGAAGTTAACTCACCGTGTTAACTTTCACTGTGAACCATTATGCAATTAATCCTTCTTGCTGTGTTATGCAACTAATCCTTCTGCAGCTACCAAATTTATTTCGTCATCTCTATTCGTTGCATAATGTCATTAAAAATCAGATACATTAAAAAAAATAATAAAGGAGTTTTTGTCCTCCGAAGAATAATTTCCTTTAGTACAATATTTTTGATGAAGACAATGCCACCGAAAGGATGTCTTAAAGCAGGATGCCTTGTAAAACTTGTAAAACCTGCTCCTTAAAGCAGGATGTCTTGTAAAACTTGTAATGGGCTCTATGTGCTTTAGGATTTGATGGTTATCACAAATGATTTTGTTTTGATGGTTAATTGATGGTCTTTATAAGACTTTTATATAGTAAGATCGATTTTGTTTGAAAAGCTTTGAAAATTTTCTGAACTTTACCCTAAAAAAATGTTTTTGCAATCGACTGTGTCATTTAATTTTTTTTGGTCAAACTTGATAATATAAGTGATATAAGCTTAAAATTTTCGTTTGGCAGTTGCAAGATTTATTTGGTCTTGTTAAAATTTTAAATAAAACTTATTCTGAAGCTTAAATGAAAATATACAAAAAAAGTTATATTATTTGTAAACCAGCTTTTGGGCAATTTATTTAGGTTGTTTGTGGAAGTTCTACCAGTTAGAGTTTAGAGTCGCTGAAACTATATCTCTAGTAAGTTTACTAGTCACAAAATAAAAAAATCGAAAACCTTGCAATTTCTTGATGGTTAGCCCAATAAAAATGTAACATTTATACCACTTATCAAAAATTTTCAAAATCCAGACGAATCTTTATACGATAAGAAGATATTTTTCATAACATAATTGAATATTTTTATTCAAAATATTTAAATTTAATTCTTCATCTCTAAATTCCAATTCCCTCTTTTTTTCCTGGTTTCTTTTAGTCAAAGTAGCAGCTCAAAAGGATCGTTACTTTTAGCATTATTGCTGTTTAAAGTTTCCAGCTTATTTACAACGTTGTCATGAAACATTTGTTGCAGTTGCATCTGTTGACTTTAATAAACGATAAGCAGATATTCTGTGGGTCTCTAGTTCAGTATTGTCATTATTTTCAAAAATGTTTGTGCTGTGGTCTAAACTTATATCCTAAATTAATATTGGAATGGTGCAATTACTTAGATTGTAAAATTAAGTGCCTTTCACCAAGCAAGTGTGACCCAACGATTCTATTAACGTCACTATTTATATCTAAAAGACTATCACAACTTCTTCGATTGGCAAAAATGACTGAATTTTTGATTAGCGTCCTACTGTACCAGAAATGCTTAGCTTATTTAATTTCTGTGTTTCTCAACAAACGCTGCCATCAATGTCATCAAATACAGATC
The DNA here is from genome assembly GCA_963556175.1 of Tipula confusa. Lineage (NCBI taxonomy): Eukaryota > Metazoa > Arthropoda > Insecta > Diptera > Tipulidae > Tipula > Tipula confusa. The sequence goes on from OY744476.1 coordinate 8,885,308, forward strand.
CATTGATTAAATCACAAAAACTGTTCGAATTTGTATTGATCGATAAAGAAAATTATGTAACGAATTATAGTAATCCGAATTCGTATAAACGAATACGTATTTAAAATAACCATTGGGTCGAATCCGTACATTTTATATTCATATTCGTATGCAGGAATAAAGCCCCAGTAAATACAAGAAGGTACAAATTAAAACAGTTGAATGGTTTGACAGCGTTCGCCCATTAATTGTAATCACAGATGTTATGCCACAAATCGAAAATATACAAAATTCAGAAAATATGCTCGATAGTCCATTAAAGCTGTGCCATTTATTCCAAGATCTAGAAAATACATGATATAGTTTGCATATTTAAATGTGCCATTTGTGTCACTTAATGGAAATTTCTAAAATCTCCAATAGGAGCATTAAGAGACATAATAAAAATAGATTCCAAATTTAAGTGAAACGCTAATTTATATAATTTAAAAATACTGCTAATTTAAGTTAAGAATATTTTACTGAGACTAAGCCTCTCAATGATATTTTCCGAACAGTTCAACAGAAGTAAATTGTGTCTCTATTCAAATATGTGAACTTTGACCAACCAATGTTTCGGGATTAAAAAGGGCTCAGATATGTCAGACATTTGTCTCAGCTTAGTTTTAATGTTACAACTGCTATACTGATGTTTCCATCTATTGGTATTCTTCTATATTAAAATACTATTAATGACTTGAAATCACCACAGTAGCATTCGAAATCTCGATTAATTTGTAAGAAAATGATCATATTCTTATATGCTGGTGATTCATATCATAAAATTTCGTATAAAAAATTAAATTTTGTCATTACTTTTGCAAAAATCAGATGAAAACAATGTGACACATATGAGGCCACATATATATATGTTTTAATTTTTGTGCAATACACAAAATAATATTTAAATCATCTCCTTTTCGCCGCCTAACTGTCAAATAAATTATGTCGTTGGTGTTATAAAAAAAGACACTCAGATGTTAAAAGTCATGCTTAAGTGAATGCTGACTATATTAAAACATCTTAGAACATAATACATATATTATTTTACTAATTTGTACAGTATGATAGTGATTTCATTAAAAAAAAAAAAGAAAATATAAAAAAAATACGCGCTGGGACAAAACAACATAAGGGAAATGTAAAATTAATTTTTCATTCTTTTAGTTATTTTATCACCAACCGTGAATTATAAGATCATGTCATTTGATATACATCAGCACTTCGTTAATAAGAAACATATTAAGATATGAATCGTATGTATATGATACTTGGGATTTTAGATAAATACAGATCCAATTACTTTTTGTTATATTGAAATGTAATGGTAGAGTCTGCTGGTACTCAAATTATGTGCAAACCTCTAACAATTTATTATTTTTGGCTTTCAGATGATTGACAAAACTAATAAATTAGGTTTAAAAATAATTGTTTTAACTTTTTTAATGATATGATCTGGCATATATTCGACAACTGAAAGTAACGTCTTAGGGTATAGAAGGATAGATCTATCACAATTGGTATATTTTAGCTAAGCAGTGGAATCCATTTACGATTATTTAGATACCTACTTGATTGCGAGTGTGGTTCTGGTATATATCATTGTCGGTTAGTGTATCCTGTTTTCCTTGTGTTGCTCTTTACAGTGTTGTGCAAAGGTTGGCATTGGTAAAGGATATAATTTTAGGAAGTAAATATGGTAATTTATTAATAAATACAGTAAATGTAAGACGTATACTGGAAATTGAAATCTTATTAAATTGAATGAAAAGGATCTCCGTTTCGATGTAAATCTCCGTTCGATGTAACTAGAAATATTTTTTTCTAGCATTTATCATAAAAGCTATGAAATCATAAAAGCAGATTCAAGCAGGGAAGGGCCAATATCTGTAAGACAAAGACATATTAGTTTTAAATAGAGTATTATGTCAAAAATATCCATAAGCAAATTAAGCTTAAAGCCTTAACAAACACTTAACATAGCACACATCCTTGCGTGGATCTATACGAAATGTATTTGTAGTTAATTGGAAAGTGAAACGATGTTACGTTAAATAGTAATCGGCAAGAACATAAATAGTTGAAGGATTTTTTACTCTTTTAAAAGTTCTAAACTATTTGATCTTTTGTTTTCTGACTGTTTTCATTTCGCAATAACAACCTAAGATAAAATTAATTATTCCATATGTATCTGGAAGCCCAAATTATCCGGTTAGCATTAAACAAAAAATAATATGAACAATTTCTGAATCAAATTATAAACGTCTTAGAATATATTATAACTGTAAATTTATAAAACCCATTGTAACAAGTAGTTCACCACTGTTATGTGCTTTGTTCATAACATGGTCGGTTACACTCGTAATCGGCACTTGTTTTTGATTTGAATGAACTCGAATTGCCAAACAAGAATTAATACAAAGTTACACCTCAACAAAAAAAAAAAACCTTCCCTCAAAGTTCGTTGTACGCCACAATGTAAATTTCCTATAGAATCCTAAGTAAATATTTAGCAACTAACTTACCAAAATCGTGCCTTAATTAATTAAAACACGCAGATCGATATACAGTCGAATTCGTTCACCTTTTTTGAATTCACTCGATATCAGTTTGTCTGTGTAAACCAACTAAAATAATTAAGTTAACGCAACAACACAAACGCATGGTCGACGACGATGATGTATATTTGAAATTTTCATTCTTAATGGTTTTGGCTCTAAGGGGTAAAATTTTCTCGATTTTCCAATTTTATTTTGTAGAAAAATGAAAACGAATAACTAATTGTGGTGTGAAAATTCATACCATTGTTAGTTTATTTATTTTGGTTTCGTTTTTTTTATAATACAAACAGAAATTGAAATATATCGTTTTAGTTTCCATCTATTTTCCAAAATTAAATTGAAGAAAATGCTAAATGGAAAGCACGAAATATTGTAACTATTTTTTATTTTGTGTCGTAAAACATACTATGTACAATATTAACGGTAGACATTGTTATATATATATATATATATATATATATATATATATATATATATATATATATATATATATATAACACATATATACGTTTGTGTTTTTGGTCGTATATACTCGTAGTAATGTACAATTTATATATTTGTTGATTTTTTTGGTGTGTTGAATTTCGACGATATAAAATAAAGGGAAAAAATTGTTATAATTCATGCAACAGCTGTCACCGATTAATTAAGTGCCAAACCTCTGTAATTTTTTTAAGCTTCGTTTTTTATTTTGTACCACTAGCACAATGGATATAGTAAAGTGTCTCGGTCTCGTCCTAAAAACACAGGCGAATAAAATTAATTTTTGCTTTTAAAATTATACATACATATTTGTTTTTGGTTCGATCAGATACGAGAGCTAACCAAATATGGTGGTATTGTGTGTAGATCTCATGTGTCATTTGTCACTTGTTTCTAAAGCAAGTTATCTCATTAATTAACAAATTACTTAAACGCTAGAAAGTAGTAAATGTACTGTAATTTCTCGAACGGCTATAATATTTCTATACCTATAATACATTTTTGCCTTTACTTCAATAATTTATAAAAAAAAATTGTAACCAGTGCCTAATATATTTCGGCGTGGTAAACCTAACCATTGCTATATAATAGTTGATATAGACTACACACATAACACCAATAATTTGTTGTTTCCAATTTTAGCTTATCATTTAAAAATACGCCAGTCGATAAAATAAAAATAAATTAAAAAAAAATTTAAATAATTTTTTGATATCAAGTACACAGCAAATATATTTTGCATAACAAATTGCACCCAAAATCACGTTTAACTAATAAAAGGATGAATAAAAATATCCTGATAAACTTTTTTTTTGTTTTATTTTCTACCGGAATTAACCATAGAACATCGTTTGTATTCACGGATTAATTTGTTTGTTTTAAAAATTATCGTCATCAACGTGTGTCGCGCATTTTCACATTTTACTCGTATCATAGGAAAAACAATGGCAGCAAAAACAAATAAATTTATTATTCATACTTGTTTGTGTTGTGTTTGTGTAGCTCTGCTGGATGATTTAGTCTGAGGAATTTTATTTAAATATTTATAAATTTTATTTAGTGTTCAATGTTATTTCTAATCCCTTGTGATTCTAGGACATTATTGTGTATTTATATTCATTGTATTTAACTGCATTAAAGTTGACAAATGCATGTCGAAGGAGGTATAGTTTCGGGTTTTTTAATGGGGACGCTCGAGATTTATTAGGTTATAACATATCCATGTTGTTGAAGCAAAAATGGAAGGTCATCAATTTTTTTCAAAAAATCAGTTTTCCTTTCGCGAGAAACGTTCTACGCATTACTTAGTTTAAGCCGAATCGACTATTCGATATTTGGTGGCCGAGTCAACCCGTTCGATAAATAATAAACCAAAACCGAAATTGTAACGACACTGAAAACATTGCTGTGCGTGAGGATTTACGAAAAAACACGAGGAGCACAATTTCTCATCGTTAGCATTACATATCGATGATAATCAACTTATGGTGGCCTAAATTAAAGATCAACATAACGAACGCCATCCAGAAAGTTTAGAAAAAAAAATTTAGTTTTTGATTTATTCATTCGGAAATTAGTTGCAGTAAAATATGTATTTAGTATTTTTAGGTCATCCTCCATTTGTTGTTTTAATTCATACCTACATTAGCACCATAAATAATAGCAACATCATCAATAGTTGGAGTTTTCCTGACTATTTAAGAAAAATATGTCGTTTATATCAATAGTGAACTAGAGTGGACCTTTATAAAAATATATTTAGAAGATTTGCAACCGTACCAAAATATATTTCATTCTAACCGAAGAAAGAAGCTTGGTCTAATCAAAAGTTACTTAACTAAAATATTTTAATTGCAATTAAGGCGTACTTATTTCAAAAGTGTTTTAGATACTTAGTTTGCCTTAGTTCAAATAAATTGCACTTAATGCAAATTGGCTGTTTTGCAAAACTGTCTTAAGTTGTATTTTCCATTGATGAATTTAAACGAAAATAACTTATCAACAGAAAAAAACCGTATCTGACTTCAAATCCGTATCTTATTGTTTAAAAGAAAATTTTAGTATTAAGGAACCAAACGACTTATGTGGTAGTAAGCGTATAAATGATTCGTAAGTAAAAACTAGTTTTCAATTTATTTTGTGATATCATTGACTTATTGATAAATAAGTCATTATTGGTTCACAAAACTAGTTTGTGAATTCAAAATTCAATTTTCTCCAAAGTTATTTCTTTCAGATAAGACGAAAGCAAGCCTGAACGCTTTGGTGAACCGATTATTCGTTCGTAAAACTAAACGAATAATTATTCTGGACCCTAATTTCGATCGGCAATGACATATCCAATCCTCTTTCCTAATGGAGACAGTGGATAGTATGTGGACATTTTTCTTAAATCACCACAGTAAATTTTCCGTTCCAGGAAGCCCTAGAAATATGCAACACAATTACCAAAAAGCAATGGCAATCGTCAGTAAGCACAAAAAAAAACCTGACCTATTCCTTACAATGACTTGTAATCCCAATTGGGCCCGAAAATCAAAGAAATCGTTTACCTGCAGATAAAAGCATTATGACCGCTCAGACATAAAATGTCGTTGCAGTGCAGCAATCATTTATGTCATTGAGTTCATTGACGTGCAAAAAATTAATTTGAAACGTCATTTACTAAATTTGGATTAAGAATCCCTCCTGCAACGAATAAAAAAGGCCTGCTCAGCATTTTTTTCTTGTTAAAAAAGCCGGTGTTGTGGAAACATCAGTAACATTTCAACAAGGTCCGTTCGTTGACCCCAAATTCAGTAAGTGGCTGCTTGAACTTGGTGATGAAAGACTTACAAACACTGATAGTCTAGATGATCTGATGATATAATTAAAGGTGACAAATTGTTATATAGGTGTAATTGTCCCATTGAGTTCCTGCATTGCCAAACTCTTGCAGGAATGCCACCTCACAAGCTGCATTTAACATTGCTACAAATATAAATAAAGAAATAAATCGAGCTTGTGGTGGCTCAGAACAGATTAACCGTTCGTGCAGTCTCACTGAGTAAGTAGGGCAACATTCACAGGAGTTTTGCAAACATTGCAATTCATACGAATAAAACATTCTCGATATTTAATGCAACTATTTGTTTTCTATATGCAAACTATATAATAAAATTGCTTGGTTTTTTTCAATTTTTGATATCCTTTGTGATACAGGGTGCTTATAATATTTGGTTTAGAAAAAAAGTACACACAAATATTTAACTGTAACTTCCAACTAAAAACCTATTTGACTTGTAATTGTAAAGGCTATATTTAAGATCTAAGTGGTTCAATTCATAGAGCATCATAGCTCTCAAACAGATGCAATCTTGCAATTGCATCTGTTTGAGAGCTATGATGCTTTAAAGTAACCAAAAAATGTCTTTTATAAAATATAAAGTTCAGTTATTCCCAAAAAAAAAAAACGTTATAATTTTTATTATTTAATTTTAATTCGCCTTAATATACTCTACCATCCCCTAATACATTATTTGTCCCTAAATGCCATAGTTTTTTACGTATACCGTTTATTCTCAATTTTTCTAAGAGATATTGTTGTGGTAATATTGTAACAATTTTTTTCATCAGTAAAACAGTAGGCGATGTTTTTCGACTCCTTTGTTGGAGTGCTGAAAAAACAAAAATTAAATATTTGCTTTCATTAATTTTGAGAAACTGTCTAGTGTTGTAAATCAAAAATTCTAAATAATAAAAAAAAATTTAATATTGTCACAATAAAGTTCTCGGGTGAGGAGTACATTGGATCACTCCACTTTATTTACGTATTTTGCGAAGATACTGCATCACAAGAGTATTTACAAATATTCATAAAAGACGATCATATATCGTAGCAACATCAAATAATCTGGATGTCGACGAAGAAATAATGAGTAATATAACTGCAAATCCATATATTAGCATAAGGAGGCTCACTATACAATTGAACGCCTCTCACCAGCGAATTGATCAAGTATTGTACAAGGAGCATCTTCATCCTTACTATATAACGCTCAATTCACAAGAGATGGCATCATTACAAACTTTTACAATCTATACACGTGGGCTGCTAAAATTTCTAATTTCATCAAAACAAACATCATTTCAGCACCGCTCCAGTGTAAATGTATTTGCTGGTGATAATTTAATTGGACCATTCATATTACCATTGTCATTAAATAGTAAAGTAGCTCAATATAGATATGATAAAAATAACCAAGAATGGAAATAACCAAAGGCATACTTTATCGAATATTAGCTTGTATTCAATCACATCTCTAACCCAAACATCCTGTTTGCAGCTATGGTAAATATTGTTTATGATTGAATGAAATGTACTGACGATGCCTCGTTATAATTCTGAATTAAACTAAAAAAAGATATATGGATTTTAATAGTCCTTGTTGGATTTATTAAGCCATATTTAGTAGGCAGGTATTTAGAAGTCCTTGAGGATGCTATCGTTAGTAATCGTTTGAGCAACACATCTGAGTGTGGATTTTGCGATCAAAATCCACACTCTGGTGTACCTTAGGTTTTCGTTCTGGGCCATTTTCGCAGATGACCTACAAATTTTTAATCTCTGAAAATGGATTATTGTATTGATTAGGTTAAACTAATTAATCAAGATATAAACGCAACTGTTGGGTCATCTGGAAAGAATCTTCTTCGTCTGAACACAACCAAAACAACTCAGTCCCTACTAACCCAGAAGAAGTAAAATCATTTAGTACAGTTCAAGGAAGCATTTTTGGATATTACCGCGCTTACCAAATAGTAAAGTGACCCCTAAATGATCAGTACATAGTATATAAATGTCATAGTATTGCTGATATACTTTGAAGCTTCGTTCGTTTGCTTTTGGTTTGAGATTTATAAAATTTAAGATCTACCTAAAACGAATAATAATAGTTTTTGGTAAAGTTCCAACGAACAGTAGTTCCAACAGTAATTTTAACACTTGCTGAAAATTTTATTATTTATGATTATTAAGATAAGTCCATACTTAACTAAAAAAGTGTAAACAAAAATATTGTTTAAGTCAACACGAATAATATTATAAGACAAAAAAAAAAAAAAATTAATATTACGAGAATGATGATGGTTCTTATCATCATCTAACAAGAAGCACACAAAATTTAGAAAATGTTTGTCTATAATAAATAAATAAAAAAAGTACGAGCATCTTCCCTCTTAAATAATACTAAACTAATATTTTATAGATATAATTTATTATTTTGATTAATATTAATTGGATAAATAGTAACTGTTTGTTATCAGTTATAAATTAGTTTTTTTATTGTAATGATAACATTTCGATATATTATGTGTATACGTAATTATAATTCGTTCGACAAATATTTGTTAATTGTAATTAAATGAAGTTTTTTTTTTTAATAAAACAACAATTATTATTAATTTTATTTATGTAGTTATGTATTAACATTATGTTTATTATAATGTTATACAACAAATTAGATGCGTAGAGGGGTTAGAATATGTACTATAAAAAACAAATGTAAAGCGAGTCCGTTTATTAAATGTTTGGTCATTAATTTTAATGTCAATGGTAAAATGATATTAAATTTATTTAAAATTTAAAATTTTAACTATTTAATTATATAAAATTGAACTATAAATGTTACATAATTAATATTAGTTTATGATTGATTGAATGACAGGAGTGATTAATCAAGATATAAGCAAAACTGCGAACATCACTTAAATCTCTAACGGCAATGGCTTTGTGGTTTAGATAACGACAAATCAAAGAGCTTGCTTGGGATCGAAATTGATGGAGCTTGATTAGTTTTATTTATGCTATCTGAAGTATATACAAAATTAACTTCTGATAAACTAGCACCGTATTATAAGAGGCTGTCGTACTATATCATCATTAAAAAAAACATCGATAGTTTAGGATTATTAAAAATGGTGTCTTTTACGAAAAAATAATATGTTTTCATTATTAAGCACAACCATTTCCATCAGGCTCATTTCCTTCTTGATCGTTTTGTTATGTGTCAAAATTGTCCCTTTTAGAAATTTACAATTTAATGTTGAGAAATAAATGCATTCACAGCGTGTTCATGTCCCTATCGCGACATGATAATCTAATTTTCTGTTCCTGCAAACTATAGATGTAAACTATATATGGTTTTAACAAACAGTGCCGCACGCCAAACATCAAAATATTTATCCGAAAATATTCATTTAATGCAGCAGTAATTTCTTGGTCGTGTAATTTCCTATTTTGGTGAACAGAATGGGCTGCCCAGATCATGCGATTTGATGCCGTTGTATATATAGACTTTTTTCTTTGGAAAGTCTAATATTTATGTCAATAAGTCCATGGGTCCGTGCCTTGAAGAAGAAATTGAGATACCCTTAATAGTTAAAGTTATTTTTTAATTTGTAATACAATTTTTAAAAGACTCTGATTGAATGGCGCTAAATCAAAAACTTTTGACAACTTGTACAAACAAATTATCGAATACTGCACTTCTTTATTTAAATTTACCAATTTATAGCATTCAAAGATCCCCAAAAATAAGGACAGCCGGAAATATTTACAATAACTTTACTTTTATTTCTTTATAAAATCACTTGTGGTTAAATTCGTTACAGATCGTGGCCCAAATGCACCTGTTCATAACACTTATCTTTGTCATGTATGCTAAATTATAATGTGCTTAAGTTACACAAATTATTTTTTGTTTTCAAAGAACATTTATGTCCACCAGCTTCCGATCGCCGCTTTCAGTATTAAATTTTAGCCATCAACTGGCATTTTGATTGGTAGATACCTATACTATAAATGATTCCTGTAAATGCGTAATTTTACTCCCAGTAGCCATAATGCATTAGATTAAGTTTAAGTATTTGTACGTAAAACCAGAGCTTTTTAACAAAAGTTTTTATTAAAACTTCAAAAATACTATCCACTAAATCAGGACGTTGAGCTTCAATAATATATAGATAGTAACATTTTGTGTAACACTAATCCATCGGTACTCCAAATTTGTCAGTGTAATTGTAGAGAATGCTTGGTTTTGGTATCATTATCACTTCTGCCACTTTCCATTTGAAGTAGATTTTTGTATTTTTTTTTTCAGGTAGTGCTTTAACTAATTTTCCTGTAATTATGTATATCATAGTCACGAGATTTTTGTTAGCTTATTTTATTGCTATTTAAAAGTTACAGGTTCTATGCTTTTGCTGTCAATTTTGTTGACTATAGCGTTATATTTTCATCTGCAATTTGTCTTGGGAGTGGTCTGAATGTATCTTCAAGATATGAGGCAAACAAATCAGATTTTTCCTTTGTGCTTCTAGCCTAACTTCCAGCATCACATTTAGTTGCAGGTATGCATGTTTTTGTGGCCCTAATTAAACTCTAATGATTTAAACAACGAGAATAGTCCGCATTATTTAGATTAACCCGTGGATGGCAATAGATAGAGTATTATAATCTTTTTCATCATTTAGTTGAACATTAATAGTGGCCACTTGCATAATTTCGTCTTCAACTTTTATTCCTTCAAAGTACTTGTTGTTTCCTTTTACCAATACAATTGATCCCAAGATGACTTTCAAGTATTTGATTCATTCCCATATTTTAGTAAACCGTGGAAGTGAGTTTATTCACTTTGCTTTTTGGTTTAGTTGGTAAATTCTGCCCCTTTTGTTGCAACTCTATTTCTGTGATCTCTTCTATTAGCATACATTGTTAATTAAGCAAATTAACCTTGACCTTTTTTTCTGCAATAGTTTGATTTTGTTGTTCGGTTTAAGCAATCTAATACTTAATTTCGCAGTTTTGCTTCTCCATTTTATCATTATAGTGTTAGTATTTAGTGATCGATTTTTTGTTTGATTTTGGCATTTTGTTAACAACTTTATTTATTAAAAGAATCAAAGAACTACCAAATGCACTACCAAATGCATCAAACAAACAACAAACATTGTAATTATGTACATCATGATGCATAATCATAGGAATGGTAAAACCCAAATATCGTCATATCGACCAATCATTATCGATCAATAATAAAAATTGGTTATTGTAAAAAAATTGGAAAGAGAACAGCCATTCAGTTCAAATATATCCATTAGTTTGGGGAGTATGATCAGTATATTATCATAGAGCAAGTGCACAGAATTGAAAATGCAGTTAAAATTCTTTAGACTATAATAGAGATTAGATCTAATAGAAAAAATTGTTCTTCAAATTAGTTGTATTCAAAGACAATACCTAGTTAGATAACATCAACATACTGAAAGAACATACCTTTAAATTACGGCATTACATGACATCAGTTCAGGCAATGCCTTAAAGTTCTTATTAAATGTATACATACTTGATATGAACAAACAATTTTTTAGTTACCAGAAATGTGATAATTTTTCTAAAACCCACTAATGTGAAGCCCACCCTACTTCTGGACGAAATGTTTACAGGATATTTTTTAATGTCTAACGCCGACCCCAGAAAAATCGAAATTACTCAACTGTAGTTTTTATTTTCCTATCAATTCTTACTTTATCTTCAGTCATTATGTACTGGCTTGAATGATGGTTCGGTCCATGGATTCCATACACATTCGTCAATTATGGAAAACAAAAAAGTTTCAGATATATTCATAACGTTTTGGTTAACATCCTTTTTGAAATCGTTAGACGTTAGAGTCTGCAGACAGCCTTTTAATTCATTTAAGCGTGATTAACGCAGTCGTGGTTATCATCCTGTTATAAATTATACAAATTTTTTGGTTTTATATAACATTATGCTGCAGTATAACCACAACAACATATTCTTTTTAAAGTGATTTATTCTTATCAAACGATATGACTTGTTTTTTTTTTTTTTTTTTTTTTTTTTTTTTATAAACTATATAGGAACGGATAAAAACAAAAACCATGAATAAGTAATAAATCAAAAGGTTTTGCAAAATATTATAAATAAAAATTAAATTTGATTCGAATCGAACAACACAGAACAAAATGATAATAATATAAGATGATATATGACCAATCCTCTATCCTATTGAGCAAAAACCAAAACCTAAAAGATTAAAGAATGAAAATTTCGAATCGCCATGAAAGAATGAAATATATCGTTACATACAAATATAAGTTGAACATATATTATAATAATATGATGATATGGAAAATATGCAGATGGTATATATGTGCGCGGCTGTTGAAAGAATAACTGCGATCGCTTAATATATTACAATATTATTTAAGATCGTTAGAAGTATTTATTCAAATCCTACTTTTGTCTCGTATATGTACGAGAATTATGAAAATAATTTATAACGCGATTCAAATTATTTAGACAGTAAAATTATTGCCATAATTATATGACTGGTTCTGCAACGAGCTTATATGAATTTAAAGAATTATAGTATCGGATACAGTGGTTAATTTTCGTCTTTGAATTCGTTTAACGGTCGGGTCGCTTTGTTCGACGGCAAGTCGATACCTATCATCAATATGGTATCATCAAAACGATATAGGTCGTGCGTTTTTGCAAAGCTCCATTTAACAATAAGCATAAAATAATGTGGTGGAATAATACGGCTTCAACAATATATTTATACTGCTAATACTGTGTTGTGATTTTTATAATGTTATATTTCACCGCTTGCTGCAAATTTGAAAGGGAATAAGCTCTGCAATCAAAACTTACTTGCTGCCTTATAACACTTGATGTATATGCAGCATTTCATTAAAAAAAAAATTTAAGAGAATTCAGAGACATTTCTCTACATGTATCATTTACTTTTGGATCAAGATGGTACCAAATAAATCAAACTTACAATTTTGGATCCGAAACTTAATGCTGGAGCCGATAAAAGAATTACCTTTTGTAAAGACTCGTGTTTTTCATGCTCCTTTTATTACCACTGATATTTTCCGATCACACACGATTTATAGTGAATATAGTAGCATCATGAAAATATTGACTAAGAAACAATCAATTATCTACGTATGACGTTATTAGGCCAAATTAAAATGTGCTAACTTTAACAATACCGTTATAAATCATCGATTTCGTGAGGTCTTATTGGTCTGCTATACAATTCATATAGATCATTATGAATGCTTCAAAAATTGATATACATCACTTAATACAGTTTTTATGCAATAAAAATACCATCCACGGAAGTTCGAGAAAAACAAATTTACGTAAAATAGATATAGGCTATCTGTATAAAAGACGCGGATTGGTACTACATTTAAAATATCAGCTAAAATAAGGTGAATAAAGTAAAATGCTTTCTCCGCCTGCTTCATGAGCTAAGGCTTTTATGTAAGAATATTCAACCGTATTCGGGGGTACTAGCATGTTATTTTTAACGAATTCTGGGCAAATTAAAGTCTAACATGTATTTAAAGTTTATTCTTTTAATACAGATCCTGCATGTTTGAAACAGTCATTAGTCACATATCGCATCTGACACATTTAATTTTTTGCCATTTTTCAACTGATATAAAATGTATCTGAATGTATTCTTGATCCCAACAGTTGGATTAAAGAAGTTGTATTGAGGCAGAAAACAAAATTTGACATTTGGGTGCTCTATATGTGAATGCCTATGGTGCATTGTCTATAATTAAAGTCTATATGCGGTCATAAAGCATTAACCTTCTGGTACAAAGTATTTAGGAAACAAGAACAATTTTAAATTGGAAGTGCTGGGAAGTGACCATTTGATGGATAAATCATTGCATTGACCAAGTAATCATTCGAACGAATTTTGAAATCGTAGAAGTATAGGTTGTGGAAATTTTCCAATAAATACGATTGAGGTATATTAAAAATCGTTAATCTAGCAACAAAATTGCTTTTAATGACCATTTTTATATTAACGTCCTACAGTACGCTGCCGTCAGCCAAATCGAGGACGCACGAATACAGGTTAACTTTAAATATCCATCTGCACATTGTATTGCTCCAGCGAGATAATGATTCGGCCCATGGATTCTGCACTCCAACAGGGAATCATACTTGTGTTTATCGTCATCACCGATCGCAATCAATCAATCTGACCCAAACACCACAACTTTAACCACTGCTTGAGTCGATTATACAGTACCACGCGATCAACTACAAAAGGGTTGAGTCATTGCTCACGAAAGAAAATATTTTGATTCAATAAGCACACAAACATAAAACGATAAAACATTGCACCATTCAAATAAATCTAATACCATTACCACTATACCATTATATTGTTGTTATTATACTTAAAATTATCTTAAATTAACTTATGTTATTTTTTTTTATACACAATATTATTTTAATTTTAAGATAAACGAAAACCATTTTTTCGGTTTCTTTTCGATTTTCTATACCATGTATTTGTTTAAAAGCAAATGTTATCTCGTCTTTCTTGTGCTTATATATAAGTCAAAGTCGTGATTTTAGAATTTTATATTCAGTGGAATTTCTTTTACATCTGCAAAAACATTAGGTCATATTATTAAATTATGTTAATGTTAATTTATTCAGTATAATAGTATGCCAAGTTGTTAGAGGCTAAGTAAATACGGATATAAGTTACTTATATTTACTTTAGCCTTCATCCAGCTAATTATTTATATGGAATTAGGATATATATATAGTTTAAGGACTTCTGGCCTAATTGTGTATCAATTGCCTATCAATTGTGAAATTATGCCACAAATTGTAAATTACCAAAATTCAAAAAATGTATGATGGCCTATAAAAACTGTAAAAATTAAAAATTAGAATAAAACCACATTTAACAATTCGCTCAAACCCAAAATTACTGTAGAGGACTGAAATAACCACTTCATTATGGAAGACAAAAATCTTGACTTCGGATTTAAGCTACGAATAGCATGTGGAAGCTTATTAAAAATTGTAGGAGCTGTAACTAAAAAATAATTATAAAAGTGGATTTTAACGAATTTTGAAATAATACAAACATTTAACATACTATTTTGCAAATTGTAACAATGACAACTTAAATAACGATTACCACTCCTTCTAAAGTTTATGTCCATAACCTTATAGATATTCAGATGTTTCAAATGAAGAATATTACTCAGTTTAAATAATCTCCATGACGAAAACACTTTATTTTTGAAATGCATTATTTTTAATATGTATTTCTGAGCAGTAACTAATGGTCGAACTGTCTCAAAAAGAGTGCCATCCCAACAGCAGATACCATAACATAACCTAGATTCAACTCAAGAATGGTAAAATATTTTAAGAACACTTGGTGAACAATTTAAGCGTAATAGGTACAAGTGTTTAATACTTAAATTTAGGGAATTTTTAAGTTCAAATGTATGAATTTTCCAGTCTAAATGACTATCTAAATTTAAACCCCAATATTTAATATTACTTACAGACTCAATCTGGAAACAACTAGCAAAACAACGGTCGTACTTATTGCAACGAGGATCATGGTAAATAAGATTATCATTGAAAGAACGAACTTCATTCAAATTAAAAATCATGGGTTTTGTTTTTGGTCTTAATATTAACATATGAGAAGCAAACCAACTACTTAAAATTCTTAGAATCATTACAACGCAATTGTGAACGATCAACAATGAACGACTTAAACCAATCAAATATAAACTCCGAAAACCTACATTCCATAATTTATCCAAAATAATTTTATGATCAACCATTTCAAAAGCTTTAGTACTGTCAACAAATAAAGCAGCAACCTATTTAGCATTATTAACCTTCATGAATAGGATAAAGGAGTTCAATCAGTGCATCTTCTGAACCTAAACCACATCTAAAACCAAACTGACAAGTACTAAAATAGTTAAAACTGTTTAAACAATTTACCACTCTAATTTTAACCGCTTTTTCAAAAATTTTAGAAATAACTGAGAGTATGGATATCGAGCGGTAATTACTGATCAAAAAACGATCACCCTTCTTGAAAAGGGGAATGACCGTACATTTCCAAACTCCAGAAAATGCATGATGGCCTATGGAAACTGTAAAAATTATGCCAAAAATCGAAATTGTCTAATTCCAGAAAATACATGATGGTTAGCCTATCAAAACCGTAAAAGTAACGCCTCAAATTGTAAATTTCAAAATCCAGAAAATGCATGGCCTTTCAAAACTGTGAAGTTAATGCCACAAATCGAAAAGTTCCAAAATTCAGAAAATCCATTGTATATATATATATATATATATATATATATATATATATATATATATATATATATATATATATATATATATATATATATATATATATATATATATATATATATATATATATATATACATATATATATATATATATATATATATATATATATATATATATATATATATATATATATATATATATATATATATATTACGTATGGTGTGCCCTAGATCCGTGTTATTATAAAGTTATACTATGGTAATATGAAATTTATGTGTGGGGTGGGGCATAATATAAATACATAGTACTACCAGAGACAACTTATAAGTTGTCTCTGGTACTACCATCATAAGAAAAAAACAGTTTACCCATTGATGTTCCAAATGTCGGGTCGATAGAATAACGTCAAAATTTAGTATAAATATATGACATTTAGGCGATTATACATATACAAATATTTTGATTATTTTAAAACGATACCAGTAGCGACATCTAGCACGTCAATGGGCTAACATACCATGGTAGTACTATGTGTATTTATATTATCGGTGGGGTAAATATTACATCTTTTAAATCTTTAAATGGAGAATACATATTTTTCCATTACTATGGTTCTTACGAGTTTGAAACTTTTGATATCCTTTTTACGGAAATCTTCTTTGCACCAGCTAATTTTGGGTTTACCTCTACAACTTATACCATTTGATCGTTTTTGCTACACTTTTTCAGCTTTCACAACCGTTAGGTACGAGTAGAACACAAGTAAATCGTATTAGTACTTTGAAGTTGAATGACTTTTACGAACAATAAAAAATTGGTCGAATAACAAAACACCCTGTATATATTTTAATTAATTAATAACAAAAATCTATAAATTTTTTAAAAACAAATAAATAATTTTATTAAAATATTTTTTGAATTATTCAAGTGAAATATTTACTTTGTGTGTTGTAGATATTTTTATTTTTAATCAATTTGTATTTTATTGATAGTTTATTGATTTTAGCAAAACTAAACCAATAAACATATACGTAGTTTGATGGTTGGCTGTATTTATGTATTTTAGTATAGCTTAGATAAATATGAGAGTTATACATTTTATTTAATGTGGGATGATTATAAAATCATCATATGAAAGATATAAGTCTCAACACGCTTAAAAAATTAGTTGGCACACATTTAGTCCTTAAAAAGCGTTACTTTAGTCTTCATTAATTTAATACTATACAGAAAAGTTTAATTTCAAACAGTTTGTATAATTGAAAATTAGATTTTGAATATACTGTTGTTAGAGATCAAAACGCCAAATAATTTTTTAACTAACCTTTAAAAGTTGCTTTATTATTTTTTCAAATATAGGATAGTAATAATAATTTGTCAAAAAGAATGGAATAAACAGTAAAAGGTATAGGGTTTGTGTCGGCAGATATATATATATATATATATATATATATATATATATATATATATATATATATATATATATATATATATATATCAGGGACGAAGCATGGCATTTTTAGGAACGTAAGCACATCTAGGTTTAAATTCGAATCTTACCCTCAATTAAGTGGCAGCTTTACTGAGCAAAGCAGGTATGAAATAATCATCTGGAATATAGCTTTATATTTTGCTAACTTATTGAATATTTTTGTTCTTTTTTTCATGGGAATTATAAAATCAAGTATTGATTGAGCTATCATTCCGAGCGAAACCTCTACAAAGCTCAACAATAGATTAACCACAATATCACTTTTAATGTAACGTAATTATTTCAGAAAGTTGTGATTTGCTAGAAACATCCGTAGTTTTTTCTTAGGAGTTAGCTAAAAAAGTCTGTGTTTTTATCTCACTACTAAGTTCCTGTAACAACACAAATATTGAAGTAATCAAATTATTTTGGATGTTGCTAGGGAATTCATGGAACACCGAGTGTAGTGGTATTTTTATGTGGTGTTTTGTTATTTTAATAAATTTAGGAGTTGAACCTCTATTTAAAGAGTTTGGTGATTCAACGTTACTTCGAAAAGACTGCATGCAAAAGAGCAAGTTACGGCAACTATCATTTTAAAAACAGCTCGTTTTTATTCATTTCATTTATTTGATACAAATAGAAATAAAGGCCATCATATTTACAATTTTGCGTCGCCTATAGACATTTTTATTGTCATCACTGCAGTTAAATGAGAACTATTATCTCTAACATATCTATTTCCAGCTTTGTTAATAATATAATACATGATCAGCAATATAGTACAATACCCTGATGTTAACCAATAGAAACTTTCATAAAACAAATTTGAAAAATGTGTTGTACTTTGGACGATATTCCTAATTTTTAAGTTTCGTGTTGCTTTTCCATACTTTAAAATCAATGTTTTTAATAGATCATTTCTTAAAGTTTAATTTCTTAAAAATTAAATATTAAAATATACTATAATAATTGACACTATACTATACACTGGAAAATATAAACTGTATGATACACATGTGACATAAACATACCAATTTATATTTTCATCTCTATTTTATTTGTTCTTATTTTGAATCAAAGCTTTAGGGCCCATAGGCTGTCTCATTTCAAAAATTGTAATTGAAATTACAATGAGAATTTATCAATGAAGCAAAAATCGGGAAAGATACCACAAAGAAAAATTAAAAATAATGAACCATATGAACTCATTATTTGTTCTGTATGGTTCGCGATAGTGTCACGATAGTAAAACAAAATTTAACATACAAACAGGAATGAATTTTTTTAATGCATTCTTGCTATGTAAGTTTTTATTTATGAACCATAGAAATACTCGCTATTTCGAGTATATTATACTGCGTAACTACAGAATATTTACAAAAATTTTGTAATATGAGTTATTAACGTTATTTAAATTATTTAATATTTTCATAAATATACATATATTGAAATAATTAAATAATTTTTACGAAAGCACACACTCTGCTCAAATCAATATATGGACGATTCGTCCCCGATATATATATATATATATATATATATATATATATATATATATATATATATATATATATATATATATATATTATATATATATATATATATATATATATATATATATATATATATATATATATATATATATATATATATTATTTATGGCAGTATCTCTACTGATCTCGAGTTCTTTTGATTAAGGTATCAGTGAGCACAAATGAACCTCCTTGTGGTAGTCACACAAACTATCGAAATTGAATGAAAAGTCTCTAAAACATGCAATTGTGATTGTATTTTGTGATCCGATTGTGTTGACCGATAACTTAATCAAAAGCAATCATCAGTACAAATACTGAACATAAAAATCCGGAAAGAGCTGGCAAGTTTATTAATCTGAATGAAGACTCCATAAGGTCCGATTTGACTCCAACACATAATAAGGTTTGATTTGAACATAAAATAGGACAGTGTATATAAACTACGATCTGGACAAATATATGCTTATTTAAACTGTTTGATTTTACACCAACCAAATTTTAATGAATAATAATGACTCAAGCTGAGATCAGAGTGATAATCATAATAATAATGATGGTTATGTATACAAAAGTTTAAGAAGGTTAACTATATTGAGATGGATTAACAAACATTTTATTAAAAGTTTTTCCTTTTTTAGCTTGTTTGGGTTGTGGGCCATGACATCAGCTAGTAAGTTATAAAGTAAACATATGTTGTATAAATTATATTTGATATATTCCAAAAATGATTCAATTTTAGGGATGAATATAAGAAATGTAATATGGATATGTGTATTATAAATCTATCGAAATTCAATATCATTTTTCAAGAGTTACGAAAAACCTTTCAAATAATTTACTTACATCTTTTATATATATACATTAGAGAAATCATCCTGTTAGGTGTAAATAGAAAGCTTTTCCGTTATTCTAAATGATATTCAAATGTATAGAATAAAACAATCATAAGATTTATGGTATATTATGCTAGAATAGCTATATATATGTCTACATTAAATTTCATCTTTTAATACGATCATATAAAGAACTCCCATGTGCATCCATCAGCATCTTACATGTAAAATATTATAGAAATATTAAACTTATTTTCTAAAGAATTTTTTTTGATATATATATATATATATATATATATATATATATATATATATATATATATATATATATATATAATGAAAATACAACAAAATTTTATATTTTCCATAATACAACAACACACATACACATCCACCCACATTTTATTACATAATATGTATTATTAAAGCAAAATTAAAAAGGGAACATTTTGCAGAAAATATTTCAAGAATTTAATCTTTTCTGTTCGAAGGATATTTTATTTTGTGAAAGAAATATTTAAATTATTATTATTACGAAATAAATCTTATTAATATCGACAATTTTATTCACACACCGACCGATATACAAAGCCAAACAGGGAAATGCTTTAATTTAATGAAACGATTTTTGCTGGGTGTTACTGGACTATAATATCAAAAAATTGAATGCCTTTTACTTGTATTTTATAAAAAAATTTTATCAGCAATATTTTATTTATGTTCCGCACTTTCAATATATTCAAATTTTAGAACTTTGAAATGGAATAAACCACATAAAAATAGTGGAAACTACCATTCTTTTGACATTAGCGTTTAAATATGGCATCAGTGTAGAATAGTGACTCCCCATATCGCCACTACAAATAATTCAATGGTCTTAAACTTGTTGACGCTGCCATTCAACCAAAATTAAGTCTTATTGCTGAATTTTTTGTAAAAACTAAACTATGCAACGATTTTTGAAGTAAATTTGCACAATTTTTAGTCTATTCACTGTAAAGGGACAAACCAAACTGTGCACTAATTAAATGTCAAATTGGCTATTGCTAGAAAAAGTTATATGCCATCAAAACTCGCCAAGTATGGAATAAAAGTACCATGGGTGTGTGACTCTATACCACATATAAATCAATTAAATGCCAAATATATACTGCGATAGATTCATCAGGTCAAAGAAAAAGAAATCAGTGTGAAAAAGTTGTAAAAGATTTGTGTTGCAATTTATTTCGGGGAAGTGGTAGAAGGATAACCTGCAACATTTTTTCACCACGTACAAACTAACAATCTATTTCAATACTTGACTACAAACTGACATTACTAGGTACGGTCAATGAAAGACGCTGGTTTATACCTTCAAAAATGCAAGGTAAGGCAAATAAACCAACTATGATATTGGATTGTAATAAAACAAAACGTGGAGTTGATCATATGGACAAAATGCTTGAAGTCTTGTAAAAGATCCTACTGATGGCTATTAGCATTTTATTCCTATATGTTGGATATAGCAGCTTTATTTTAAAATTAAAAGCTTAATTAAAAGTTTTATTTAATATTTTATTTTCTAAATAAATAATGATATTGTTAAATGTTAAATGTTCAATTTTCTTTTGATTTTGTGTTTTTTATCCAAACACATTTTCCAATCCAATTTGAAAAAAAAAAAAAAAAAAAAAATGGTATTAAATTCAAAACAAATAATTGTAAGGCTACTGAAAATAACAGGTCAGTATGATCCCTAAATCTTATGATTTTAGGCATTTAAAAATTGAATACTTACTTAGGTTTAATCGATTGTAAAGATAATAGTAGTGTTTACAATTCAGCTGGAAATTATCATCAAAGTTACATTTTACCTACACTGTGAAGAAATTAAATCAAAAACTGTTAAACTTTCAACTCTAGGAAATTATGTCTTTTTAAAATCGTCCTTTAAATAACGAAATAGGAAATATTTCTGCTGTTTAACATTTATTGGTTCCGTTTAGAATTTGTGATTCGATGTTTTAGTAACACGACCACTACAATTAGTGGTAACTTGTATGAATTAAAAGAAAATGAAATAGCGAAGGTCCCACGTGATGCTGGCTCGTGGGCAAAAGTATGTTAGTTTTTTAAACATGTTTTTATGCTTAAAAAAAAATCGGAAGATAAATCTGGACATTTTTCTAACACCGTTAGTGAAATATTTTATGAATTAAAGCTCCGTCTGTTCAAATGTAGATTGTTATGAACATTTGGAAGATCTCACCAAAGGTTTGAAGGAATAGTAAACAAATATTACCGGGTAAAAATTTTGATTCGGCAAACTGGTTTAAAGCAACCTTGGATGACAATCGAAATATATCGGGATATTAAGTTGAGAGAAAAATTTTTTAAACTTAAGTTGAGGTATTCAGATGACATCAATATGACATTACTAAATCATCCAGTACACAACCTGCTTGCTTCTTGTTAACTCATTTTATTTTGGAAAAAGAGGACAAGAGAAATATTTTAGCTTTTCTTTTTCTGAATTTAAGAAGAGGCTTTGATTCGGTTGACCAAGATATATTGCTCGCATTAATTGTTATGCGGTTTTAGTCTGATCTCCTTTCCCATCCTCAAGTTGTAGTTGTCAGGGCACTAAACAAAATTAATTAGGGAAGTTGTTGCGGATTGCACCTGCACTTTTATTTTGTCCTAAATCATCATACTAAAATGACTCATGAATAGAAATATTTTTTTTCTAAAGGTCTGTAAGGAAAAACAAACTATTACTACTTACTTTAATCGGTTCATAACGGATTACACTTTTTCCTAATAGATAGCAAAGAGATTAATAGAATGTAATTGTAATCTAAAAAATATCGATCAATCAATGCTCCCAATTAGGCAGATATTATCGATAGGTAAACGCAAAGAAATTAAGGTGTTTTTCAAACTAAGGCACTGGAAAACATAGCCAGAGCAGCTCAAGTAACTATTTACGGTAGGTAAAAAATTTTCTAAAATTGGTTACAATCTTCAATTTAAATATTAAAGTGTAACTCAGTAATAAAGCAGTTTATGAAATTTCTTTAAGAATCTTAGCGGATCTATTTCTTATGCCTTTCGTAAAAAGATCTGCATAGAGAATATCCTACTAATAACTGTGCAGAGTCCACTATCAATCCAAACCTTCACTGAATACAAACCTACTGAACGTTCGAATTACGTATTTTCCTCAGGCTTAAATTAACAATGCAACGTGCTGATGGCGAAAAAAACAAAAAGCAAATTTGGTGAAGTTATGATATAGAAAGAAATCAATTAGCACTTTGGGCTCTACAAAACCATTGAATATACTCTTAACCAGTGGTGAGGTGAGCTGTCAAATCTTCGACTACCACTGCCAAAAAATATATAACGACACATTTTTTATATATTATATTATTATAATGTTTGAAAAATTAAAAAACTTTAAAAAAAAATTCATTAATGTTTGTATCTCTTTTGGTTGGAACTCGGATTCCGGTATCGCCTTCCGAATGATGGGTAGGTACTAAATCATGTTTGACACATATTTATTAGCATTCCATATTTCAAATGGTGAATCAATCATTTAATTATAGTAATTATATATGAAATATGTTCCACAGTTAAATTACCCCCGTTTCTTTGCTTTTATGTTCCCCGTTTCTTTGCTTTATAACATTTTCAACATGCTCGGTCTAAAAATCATTCATAGAATATCATAATATCATAAATCCATGGACAAATAATTTCAGATCAATTCCAAGAATTTTTCTCGAGTACCATAGGCGATGTTTTAAGTCGAATTACCGTTTTGTCATTTGTTTGCCATTCGATTTTCCATACTATAATATTTTGAGTTTTTTATTAAAAAATTTGTAGAGTGGGACATAAGCACGCTAAATAGCCAGACTAGACCTTAAACTGCAAGCTCCCCATCTAGGTCCTAAAAGGCGACCAATTTTTACTATCTCAATTAATTTATCTGGCACTATCTTAACAAAATCTAATTAAATTTTATCTTAGAAACTTCATGGAAAGCGCATTGGTTTTTAATGTTTCAAGCAGAACATTAAAGATCTATGTCGAGCGGTTTGAGATTCCAGATGAACTAAATCCGAAATAGATAATAAAGTAACACGCCAAGGTCTAGGCCGTTTTTGAATTGAAGTTCAACCTCTGCTTCCATATTGGGAAGTGGCCGATTTCGTTTTATTAAACTGTAAACTGTGTTGAACATTTTCTTGTGGTTGTCACATTTTTTTTATCTACTACATCTATAGTTTTGAGTAGCGGATTTCTTTTTGTTTGTGCCAGCAGTTTTAGGACCATTAGACCATCAAGTGCGATTTTGACTTAAAATGGTCATTGTTCTGGCACATTAATTTTTACTTCGTCATGATTGTCCTACAACGATTGCCAATTTAAAAAAATGATCTGAAAGATCTCGTAAAAGATCTTTTAAGGGGTCAATAAAGCCTGTAATCATGTTGTTTCTAGGTTAATAATTAAGCGTTAGCGGGATCCACATGTAATAAAGGAAACACCCTGGGTTTTTAAAGTGTTTTATATTTTATGATGGTTATGTATTTTGTCGCTCAATAAACATTCGGTATATTAATAGTTTGTTATATGTATATTTTATATCACCAATATAGTTACCAAGGTTATGTCACAGATACATATTTTTAATATTTGTGACAATCTAATCAATCATTACATAATTTGCAAATCGTAACGTCTCCTACTCCCTTTTCGATTGTATAATTTTTTTATTGTATTCAAATTAATTTTATAATTGGATCGATGAACGTTAACGAAATACACAAAAAAAAAAATTCATTTCCATCTGCACAGAAAAGAAAATCGGCCCCTCATTCCAACCAATAAAATACTAAATTTAAGTTCTTCCAATTCAAATGAAATTAAATAAATTATTCAACTTTGACAAAATACACAAAATTCGATTTTTCGATATTTTTATATCGATAAGAAAATAACAAATCTTCTTGTACGAAATAATTTTCTTTTTGTTTATATTTAAAATTTTTTTTTTATGTTATCGATTTCTTAATCAAGATAATGTCATTTGAACCGAACCAATTTTAAAGTTGGCAAACATAACCAGAGAAATGTCGAATGAAAAATCATCAGTCAATAAATTTCCTTTTTTTTTTTTATTTTATTTTGTTCGGAGGAACATATGTCTGTCCATTGAAATTAATTTCAATCAATCAAACCAAAATAAGTTACCTGGATTGATTCGTATACATTTATATATGTATGTATATATACCGACAGTATTCCGGAGTACACACAGATGAAAATTTAAATTTTTTGTGGATATGGCGGTGGGTATGCATGGAAATGAAAATTAATTCGATTTAAACATGTGTTACCACATTTATATATCGTTACTTTGGAAATTTACGGTACACTACCTCCATTTGACGTCACATGGCCATCGAAGGTCTTTATCAAATATATTGTTTAATGTACTGCATTACGATGCGGCATCATACGCTGGAATCGTTCACCTCGTTTTGCAGACAGTATTGTATCGTTCTGTTGATTATTTTAACCTTTTGAGTGCTTCGATGTAGTGCTATAGGTAGCCTTTTTGATGTTTAGTACTTGACATAGTTCCTGGAGTAGGATTTAAAATTTTGGCATGCTTCAGAAAGTAGTTCCATCATTACTTTACATTTGCACACCCAACAACCTACAAACGTGTAAGCAGATATTCACTTTTATTTTACGAAAACTATCGCTATACATTTGAGTGTTTAATGAAATTTTAGTGCCAGTGTCGGTTTACTCGCATGGAGCATTACATGGACGTACAATGCATAGAAATTGTGAAAATCCATTAAGGACCTTTCTTTTTCGAGAATGCGGCTAGAATGCGGTTTTAGCCAACTTTCTTAAATGGATTTCAAAGACGTGTGGTTTAAACGGGGCAGCGCAACCTGTCGTATAGAGTACGAAACAATTGTAGTGTTGAAGACGAAATTTGTAGGGAGATTTATAGTGCCACGGCAAAGTGATTTAACGCCGTTAGATTTCGTTTTTTGAGGATTTTGAAACAAAAGGTTTTGAAACTCAAGTACAATTTTTTGATTAAAAGAGAGATTCGAAGCGCCATTGATAAAAATGAGTCCTTACTATGCCAATATTATATCCAATACATAACCTCCATCCCATACATAACCTCCATGACATCCACTCTAAACTTGCGTTATCCAACTTCACCAAGTGCTAACATTAAATAGTAAAAAGCTCACATTTTCCTGCTCAGGTTACTTAGTCTTTGGAAAACTTTAAAAATAGCTACGTTTTGCTTCTTTTCTTGGGAAAACGTTTCGCTCTTTCCTACACCATAACCTAACTCGTAAGATGCGTACATGTTAAATATCAATACATACACGATCTTATACATGTAATTATTTGACTAGATGGTTGATCGATCAACATCATATGGAGAAAATGTGGTAGTGGAAGCCATTCATACCATAAATCGTAATTCATAAATTTTTGCCATGGCCGAAAAAACTCGGAGCAGTGCTTGGGACTGGGGGTTCATTTAATTTACTTGATTGTTTGTTGCTGTTATTTAAGGTTTCGGTTATTATTCTAGATAGAATCCTGGATTCTGATACACTTGTTTTGTACTGCTTGTTATTTTATGTGAATTTCGACTGCGTTGGCCTGGGATGCGAATGCGTGCGTTAGTGTCGGGCTGGAGTGCCGGACGTGAGTCAAAGAGCGACGTAAGGAAGGTGTTTGGTATTTTATGAGGGCGAAGGTTTGGGTTTTGAATTTGATTTTCGCAGGTTTGTGGAACTGTGGAATTTCGAGGTGTCCCGCCGCCGATCTGTTGGATGATGGGTGTGGTTCACTTTTGGTGATTACAGCGGTGTGACGGATGCGTGCAGTTGTTGTTGGATCGTCTAAGAGTTTGATCTTTAACTTCACTATACTGTGGTAGAGAAGGACTGTACTGTGGGAGGGATCCATCCAGTTGAGGCTGCTTCGTTTGGGGATTGGTGATGAGGAAGAGTTTATTGCTGGTTGGTTGTGGTTTGTAAATATGTCTATGTTGATGCCTGCGGATTCTGAGTTGGACTTCTGCATTTGTGGTTTTTCAGAAGTTTTTAGAAGGAGTTGGGTCTGTAGTTGGGGAGTTTCTGCCGAGAGTGGGGCGTGTTGGTTCATCGGGGTGGTTTGGCGAGTATTGTTGTTTGCAGTTGTGGTGTTGTTGGGAATTGCGGGGCTTTGCAGGTCTCCGGCATTTGGTGAAGTGGGAGTGTAGTAAATAGCTGCAGGTGGTTTGTTTTGGGTGATTTATAGATTTTTGTTGTATTATTGGTGTTTTCGTTGGTTGCTCTTTCGTCTTGCCGAGTTTTGGCTTGGATGAAGTGAGGTTCTTATCTTGTCCAAGCCACGTTTTGGTAAACAAGATTGCTCTTGGCAGATGGGCTTGGCTGAGGCTTTCGGGCTCTACTTTTTTTTGGAACTGTGGATGTTTTTGGTGTCAATAATCATGAAGTCGTGGTGCGGGTGATGTGTGGAGCGTGGTTATGTTTGTGGCCGCTTCTTTCGTTGACTTAGGAGATCTTGTGATGTTGTTGGGTTTTTCTTTTGTTCCTCAGTGGTGTCCTCGATGTACTCCAACCTAGACGGGAAAATCTATCTAGTCTATAACAAGATTAAATCTGTCACAACTAATTATCTATACCAGTTCTTCGATTTAACATTTATTTGATTTCAAGGTTTACAAATTATTTCTTGAATTTTCCGGCTAAAACTGCTGTCAGTTTATCGCCGACAATGAAGCAACATTGGTATTTATAGCCACCGTGCATTTTGAATAAATAAAGGAATCATTGGAGTTTTCATCTGTATAAAAAGCTGTTTGGAAAATGAAAACAGAAAAATACGAGTTTAGTCTCGGATATGAGTTGCGGGGCCTGCCATTTTTGAATTAGTACTGCACACGATTATTTTACAAATATTCAATAATTTTAAGGTTAAATATGTGCGAATAATTTTTAATGGAAATTTCATTTTATGCTTTAAGGTGAAAATTTTAAAATCGGGTATACATCAACGGTTTGATTGAATGAAATTTTAATTAGATGGCGATAAATAATCATATTGTATAGCAACTATACACCAAGTTTTACGATATTTTCGGGATATAAAATTTTGGTTCCGTTCGTTAAAAAAAAAAAAACAACAACAAAATGTTTTTTTTATAGCATAAACTCAAAGCTGATATTGCACGCAAAGCTGGATTTTTCCGTTTTAATTTTTTTTTTTCTGTTTTTCCCATTTTGATATTTGATAAAGTAAGTAAAAGCGATGGACACGTTACATAGCGTGCTTAAAAATTGGTATGTTGTTGGATTTTAAGTTTCATTTATATGTAATTGTTTTTTTGTTATTATTGTTGTTGTTTTGTTTTGACTTTATTGTGATTGTTAGGTTTTTTGTTTCTTTTTTTTTTTTTTAGTTGCGTTAAACTTTACTTAACTATATATAGTTAAAAATTTAGTAGTGAGTAATTTATTTTGTTTTTGTTTTAGTTCATTAATAATGTAATTATTTAATTTGGTTCTAAATGCAGTTGACACTATTGAGAAATTGGAAAAATAATATTTTCCTATATTTAATGAGTTTTATTGCAATATATATGTAATTGCTTAACATGCACATATTACGGAATGCGGGTATTATCCTTTTTACTATTCTCGAACTCTAGAAAATATGCGTATGTAATTTTGTAAATAAACAGGATGTGTGTACAGTTGGTATTTACTAGAAAGAAATATAATTTTACGATATCCTTCCTGCAAATTTTATGGTTTGTAAAAGCTTTTTTGTAATTTAATACTTTATGATTTCATATAGTAGAACCGGGTGTTGTAGGAGTCAACAAACGTAAAAGGTACATTCATTGAACTGATCACCTGCGTATATGCCCGTATACTAGCTTCATAACAAGTAGTTTAAAACTAAAAAAAGGAAATTTAGAATTTCATTATTTAGAATTTCATACTTCTGTCGGGATATGAAAATTAAATTTTTATAAAATATTGTATGGAATATATTATTGTGATGGAATAATTCATAGTTGGTTCACGATTAGCACGTTTACACAGTTTTATGATCGGTTTAAAATTAAAAAAATTAAAAAATTAAAAATTAAAATTAAAAATATTTTTCACACAGCTAGATTAATATTTGTAAAATTATAAAAGTTTGTCAATAGCATGCGGAAAATGAGCAAAACAACAATACAATTTTTAAATTTATGATCCTTACGATAATTTACAACAATTTAATTTAATTTTTTTAAAGCCACAATTAAAGCACACACAACAGGCAAAACATAAAAAGCTTAATTCTTTTGTTTTCCATATAATGTTTATATGAATGTATTGTGCACAACAAAAAAGCTATAAAATCTCCTCTTTATGTTGTATATATAAATAAATATACAGTGGAGGAAATTGAATTAAAATCGCAAGTAATTTTTCGTTAAAACTGCGCAACAAATTTGAAATTTGCCTTTAATCCATTGGAAAATTCATTGCTGCATCAGGTAAATTCATTAATTCTTGGTCATGTATATAATTATTATTTACATTTTAACAAATGTTTTTTATGCCTTTTTCTTATTTTAAAGGAGTTTTCTATACAACATGTAATAGTGCCCGATTGTGATGAATGATACCTCAATCAAAAGCTCTGGTCATCAATATAAATACTGCTAACAAATATGTATAAAGTTCAATAAATTTTTTGGTACTTCCGATTTTGGACAACAATATTGACTTCTATTTCCTCAATTTCCTTCACTGTATAATATCTTGTAGGATTTTTTTATTTCATTTCCAATTCGAATTCCAGTTTCCCGTCGTATCATATCGTGCACACACATATGACAGTCTTTGGTTTGGAAAATAAATAAATTAAATGGAAAGTGGAATTAAAAAATAAAAAAAAAATTTTAAAACTTTTCATTTAATGTTAGGTATATGTGTATGTATGTACATATATGCATATGATGTTTGTTCAGCTCAGTTAAAAAATATTTATATATGTAAATTTATAGGAAGATTTAAATAATTTATATTATTGTTATATAAATTTGTACAATTTAATTAACATTTAAAGGTTTAAGTACAAAACAGCGGAAATTGTTGAAAAAAACTTGTAATTTGTATGATACTTATGTAATGTAACAGTAAGAGCTTAAAAAGTTTTTTGTGGTGTTATATTCTCGAAAATAACTTTTTAATGCCGATCGATCAACTTAAAAAATTAACACATTGTAATTCGTTATTTTCTTCCAGACATAGATTAATAAATAATTTCCATGTCTAGTGTCACTTACATCCAAACTCATTAAAAATTCGTATCATTATCATTTTTATTACCAATTATTCAAATGAGAAACTGAAAAAATTAAAAAAAAATTTCGTTGATTCGATTTAGAATAATTCAGCACGACTTTAGTTATAATCATATCTTATAGTTTATTCTTTATGTGTGTTTTATTATTTTCGACCCAAACTAACCTTTAATAAGACGGCACAAAATCAATATCGTTAGTGAATATTGAGTATACATTTGTATTGGGTGGATGCATAATAATTGGCTACGTTAATGTTTAATTAATTTTAAATACAGTATTTGGCAGTTAATTCATGTATGATTTGAAAAGAACCTCAACATGAAGAACTACATTCCAAACATGCGCTTGTGTCATGTTGTGATAAGGTGTCGCATGGTCTTGGTTTTAATTAGCTATTAACAACCATTTTAAGTTTCTTATAAACAGTACGATCGTCTTTTGTTATATCCAAATTCCTGTTTCCTAATATGATAAGGATTATTATGATTAACCGCAGCAAAGGTTCATGAAAATGTACGGCAAAATTTAATATGAATTTCAACTACTGAGTGCGTTGCAAAAATTGATATTTTGCTAGCAAATTTCTGGCCTCTTTACATATAGAAAATATTTAAAATCGGAAGTGAACAACCTGCAAACATTTTTAAACCCATTTAATCTTGGTCTTAAGTGTTCGACAGAAATTAATCGTAAAAAGTTAACTAATGCTGATCATATTTTCAACATTTCAAACCATACTCAACCAACTATGCACCTACCTAATATATGATCATGTATATAGTGGACAAAAGAACTAGTTTTAGTTGTGTGGTCTAATTCTTATAGGTTTGTAAATTTTTGTTTATTATCTTTTTGTATATTCGGTTTTGCTTAAAGGCCAACAACATATAGTTTATTTTGCTATATATAAAATGATAAAAACTAATAGATAACTTTTTGGTTTATTGCAATTTTTTATAGTTTAATAAATTACGGTCAACTATTTATTTTTAATTTGTGACAGAAATTCAAAGAATTAAAATCTAAATATGTTTTCAAATTGATGGTGATAATAGATGGGATCATTAAAGAGCGATTTAGAAGTGTTTAACGTCGCTGTTATGCACCTAAAATATTATATTGGTGTAATAAAGTTAGTATATTAATCGATATTAAAATGTATTTTAGTGTGATTGGTACCTGTTTGTGTTTATCAAGTGTTAAGATGGGTCCTAGATTTTTTTAAAATTTTAATACACCGATGATTTGCATAATATTAAATTTATATGTCACAGCGCGTTAGCTTCTGTTGGTCGCATGATATTTATATATAGTAAAAGCTACTCACTGTTGGAAGTCACTATAGTCATTGTTTTCGAGGTTAAAAGAAAGGGAAACCACACAATTTGCAAACATTTGTTCACAGTTATAACGTAAAAAAAGCATGTAAAAATATTTCAATACGACATAAGAAATCTTCATCCTGAATTACTTTTCATTTTTTTTCGTGTGGTATGAAAATGCGGCCATCATCTATTGATAGTTACTTTCATATTTTGAAGTATATTTACAGTTATGAAAACTTAATTACTGAATTACTGACTATAATAATAAAAAGCTTATAGACAATATTAAATTTCAAGTAGCAAGTTATGCGAGCTTCTGCCATTCCTTAGTTTAATCAGAGATACAGTTTTATCCGAAAGATTTAATTAATTTATATTTAATTTATTCGTATAGAAGTGATTGTTGGAACTGACAGATCTACCGATTGCTTTAAGCATGACGTAAAATAATCTATAGCACCGTCAAAATTATTGTTAGATGGGTAAATTTCGTTGAAATGAGAGTTCTGTAAATTATTACCTATTATATATTGATACTACCCCAATCCCCATTTTTAAAGTTGTATAATGTCTTTGGGGGAGAACGATATATGTGATTGCAAAGTTAATAGTACAAACCACTGGGAAGTGATATGAGTCATAGCTCGCATAAAATTTACTCCTTTTGATAGTATAATGGTAGATGGGACTCCTGGAAAATTTGTATAATGCAATTTCTTCTAGATCTTTGTTTTATCTAACACAATTCCAGTACGAATGCCGACGGTTGAAATCGGCCCCTTTATGTAAAGAGAGTTAGGTGAGTCTATACGAATCAAAAAACATCAAATTTTTTCGGAATGGATTTTTTGTCTAACTTCATATACATGAACTGGTTAGATGCTCTGCAAGTAGTATAAAAAGTACAATGGTTGGAATGTTGACTTTATTTTATTTATGCAGTCATAACCAAAAAACATTTACACAATATTTTAATAGAGTTACCATTTTTTTTAATTCGTGCCGATTTTGCCTGCATATGCACGTACACATAAATAAACCTAATATTAATGTTCAATCGACAAATTTAAAAACAAAAAAAAAATTTTTTCACTTTGATAAATTCGATTAAAACTTTATAAAATTTTAATTAAAATTATATTTTTTTTGTCTATTTTATTTATTGTAAATCAAAACAAAATAAAATTGGTTTGGGTAAGAACCAGACTTGTTTTTTGTTCGCTCTAAAAAGTATTAAAAAAAATGGTTTAATTGATTTCTATAACAAATTTTTGGTCAAATAAATTTAAATTTGTTTTGTTTTAATCAAAATTGTAATCAAATTCTAATCAATGCAATGCGGTTTAATCATTATTTATGCTATCGCGTTTTTTGCCTTTAGGGTTCGTTTACGAGTATATGGATTTAAAATAAATTGCCACAGAAACCAATAAAACACAGATGTTTCACTTTTTAACGTTTTTTACTTTTTTAAAACTGTTTCACCGCACATTTGCTTTTCGCTAAGTACTAACTTTTGGAATATCTTGGCTATTGCCATAAATAAAAAATTTCAAAAAATACAGAAATTATAAATATGTACATGCCATTTTGATCATAATACTCCTATATAAAATTTTCAAAATCCAGTAATTTAGTCGTAGTTATCCTAATTTAATTGTAGAGTTCTCGACATTCTAGGAAAAACGTTATAAGCTGCATATTTAACACCATACAGGTCTAATTTTAAAATTCAGTAACTATACATGATGTTAGCCTACCAAAACTTTGTCTTTTTGGCCATAAATCCGAAAATTCTAAAAATCAAAAATATGATGGAATTTTACTTCAAAAAAAATCATTAATTTCTAAAATCCAGGACGTATCCGTCAATAATGGACTAATGGTGTGTTTTATGATTTTCAAATGTTAAGTTTAGTCGATTCTAATTATCAAAATTTACAAATAAATAATTCCGGCAATTTTTGAAACATATTCAAACTTGTACAGTCTATACCTTGCGTTATTATGAAAACTATTGATGGATACTGAGTATCCGTCAATAATGGGCTTATAAGTTTGGTTTAGTCGTTTCAAATTATCAAAATTTAAAAAAAAAAATATTTACTGAAATTTTTCGAAAAACATTCCTAGTTTTACAGTTATAGCCTTGCCTTGTGATGAAACATATCGAAAGTTTTGTATTTTGGTTCGACTTAAAATGGCTGTCTATATGACTAAGATTGGACTAGATCTGGGTCTATAGGACTAGGTGTCCCAAAATTCATGAAAAACGGTAATGAAGTTTTTGGCATAAGTGTTAGACTTCAAAACTTCAAAGATTAAAATCCAACGGTGTGTAGATCGCATGATCTGGGCATCCAATTCTGATTATTAAAATAGGAAAATACATGACCAGGAAATAACTTACGCAGTATTTGAATTGTCTTTCGGGTTGTATGACTTGTTGAAACCACATATTGTCCACATCCATATCTTGCCTCATCGCTGAAATTAATTTTGTTTAAAAGATCAGCATCCCTTTTAAAAAAAACAACTTTCAATATGTGAAGATTAACTCTCATCAAAATTGGGGAATTTAGACCATAAATCGAAAATTTTGAAAATCTAGCAGATGATAATTGTTTATGGTGATTCAATAAGTATTTTTGTAAAAATCAAAAAATTTCACATTCTAGAAATTGTCTGATAGCCTAGCCAAACTTAACCATTATGGAAATAAATAGACAATTTTCAAATTCAGAAAATACATGATGGTTAGCTTATAAACGTGAAATTTCTGAAATTGTATAAATATTTGTTGGTTGGTTCATTTAATCTGTGTCATTTTGGTTTTAGCTCGGGAATTTCGAAGATTCAGAAAAAATCTTAAATTTATAGAATTTTGAAAGTAAATTTTTGGAACCTTTAAGTATACATTTTTTTGTTTTTAATCGAAAAGTTCTAAAATCAAGAAGATAAATGAAAAGTGCCCATCAAAATCTAAAAATCAATTTGAAAATCTAAAAAAAAGTCATGGTTATCCATTAAAAAATGTAGAATTTCAAATTAAAGAAATAAATTAAAAGTTCCCGAAAAAAATATATGATTAGGCCAGCCTATTAAAGCTGCCACTTTAATCTTTGGGATTAGAGTTATAAATCGAAATAATCTTATTAAAAATAAGAAAACGACGATTACCGTATCAAAACTGTAAAAGTTTGTCGATAAATAGAAAATTTCGAAAATCTTAAAATTTGTGATGGGTGGCCCATGAATTTTGGCTAATAAGTGAATTAACTCACACTTAAAATAGAAAGACTTTGAACTACTTTTGAGTGCATTGAGCCAAAAGAAGTTTACGTTGAAAAACAAATAAAATTTTACCCCAATAAATATTTTTTTCTGGTCGAGGCCAAGGTACTTATCATAATAAATATCCCCGTATACACTAACCATTTCTATTTTTCTAATTAGGACATTTAAAAAAAAAAATCTTTCGTTTTTTAATTAAATTTTTTTACTTTCTATAATATCACAACGAAAAATTATTTAAGACAATCATGCAATGCCCGTATGTATTATATTTGACAGACAGACGCGATTTAAATAAAACAGCACCAATTAAAAAAAAATATCTTAATTATCCTGAATACGTTAATAACTTTCCTGTTATTGTAGTTGCAAGGGTATAGTTTTTCTTTTTCAAAGAAAATTAAATGGAAAATTTATACGCGAGTATACAGTATCGTAATCTAATTGACCTTTTCAACGTTATTTTGGTTTCAGGTTAGTGAAAAATAAATTTGTAAATTTATTATAATAATACTGACTGACTTAAAATATGATTGATTATTTAATTTTCAGTTTATTTATTTTCATTTGTTTGTTAAATTTTTTTTCTTCAAGACATGTACAAAGAAATTCGTGACTCGTATTTAACCAAAAATACGTTTCAATTACGTGTATAATTAGACAATTAATTAAATTAATTATGAGCCGTATTTAAATATTTATTAAGGTAGATTACAATTTTATTTATATAAACGAACTCGTGACCACTAACCGAATTCTCTACAATTTTATTTGTACACTCGTTGTAATTGATGAATATTTAATATTCCCAGAATTTGATTAAATTCCACGTCGAATAATATAAGTCGACGAGACACTAAAAACTCGTTTGCTATTATTTTAGTCTATAAGTTTTTTTATTTCAGATTTTCACTTATTTTGTTTATTTATTTAAAAGAAAACAGAAAATCTAATAAAAAATTGAAAATAAAAAATTAAATTAAATTAAATAAAGTTTGCACACAAAACGAACACCACAGAACGAACGAAAATGAAAATAAAAATAAAAAATTCGTAATAAAAAATGATTAAATAAATTAAAAATCATAAAAATGTCCTAGATTTTCCACAAAATTTTTCAATTTTATTGTTTATTCATTTTCCTTTTTTTTTTATTATTTTTATTTCATTTTCACAATTTTATGAGTCATAAAAAAAATTGTGTAGATGTTTTATGTATTTTGTTTCTCATATTTATTTAATTTAGAATATACAATTTTCAAATGAATATAAATAGGTAGGTAAGCTTTCTGCGAGTGCTCGAATAGGCATAGGTAAATTTAATTTGTACGAAATTTATATGTAGGAATTTATTTCTTTGATCGTTCGAACTAAAAAATGCGATAGATCTTATGGAGATGTTTCTTGCATTAAATTTACCATTTTTAAAGTAGTTTGGAATTTGTTTTTCCCAAAAGTATCTTTGGTCTATAAATATTATGTCCACTTCACATAAAAACAATTTCTATATCTACCAGCTACTCGAGTATGTATATAATCCAAACTTTACTCATATCAAACGAAAATGTATTTTTTTTAAACTCTACACAAATATGTCAAATACTTATAAGTTAATTTATAATTTATAACATGTCTATGTTGGTCGCTACCTGGTCATAAAACATACATACTAACTATATACGTTCATATACGAGATCAAAATTGTTTACTGGTAGGCTGATTCAAAACCAACACTATTGTATATTATACAAGCCATGAAGCTTGGCTAAGTAAAACATATTATGACTACTATTTGGTGTATGTGTTAGTGAATTTGACTACAGTAAAAATCGAAACAAAAAATTATATTTCGCACTGTCCATACTCCTCTAAATTCGAAGTACATAACATTTCTACAAAAAAAACGAAACAAAAATTATATTTTGCGACTGTCCACTCTGCTCTAAATTATTAGTATATAGTATAGTATATAATGAAGTAAATAATAATAACAATACTTCTCTCTCTCGTTAAATAATAAATTTCTTTTTTGCTTTGTCATAAAGAGCGCAACATACTGTTGTTCCATCATTCGTATTCATTTTTTATTTACATCAAATCATATAATAAAAGTATATACAAATTATACTACGTCACAACACTAATACTTAGGTATAGTAGTCACTTTTTGGCATGAGTATCGCAACTTCATGGCTTGTATATACATTTGTGTTGGTTTTGGCTGATTTTATTAGATGTTAAACGAAACTTTACATAAGTACAGGGTGAGTTGATTATATCGAGACAAACGACTAAGTAAAAAACAAACCTCGTTAGTTTGACGTTAGAATTGTGTAAGATGTGGTGGACTCCACAAAAGTGTTTTACTATTTATTATTGACGATTTGTATCACAGATTTGTAATACATATAATTATTTGAATTATCATAATATATCAAATCAACCTATTTAAGCAATAAACTAAAACTTCTAATCAAAGATACTAAGAATCAATCGAATCATAACTACCTTAATGGTCAAAAGGACACTGACTATTACCTCTCCCAGGAAAGCAACAAAAATACTAAACACTTTAAACTTAATTATGTTTCACACCAATAAAAGGCCGGGCACAAGTTGATAATAATACCAAAAGCAAACTATCCACGACAATAAATTGTACAACCCGATATCCCGGCTTTCCAACAATTTCAAAATTATATTCGTAAAGTTACTTCTTTAGGAAATTGATAAAGACTTAAATTAATCATAGAACGAAGAAATATTTTCCCTTCCCACCAATTCTACAGAACCAAAGACATAATTAAAAATATGCTGGAAAGCAAAAAAAAATATACAAGTATCTTGCTAAATGTCAGATTCTAAAGCCCTACTTAACTGACCAAAATTGTCGGGTAAAATATAAAGACAAATACTCTTCATTAGGGGAAATATCGCCACAAGTATCACAAGGTAGTCCATGAGTCCTTTTCTGTAAACAGAAAAGGATGCATACAGAACGACGCTCTTCTGGTACTTGTGCTGATACTTTCGTAAATAAAAAGTACTCATTTAACACACATTAAGCCTATCAGAACTGTGATAGTTAAGCTTAAAATCAAAAATTTTGTAAATTCGGGAAACAAACCTATCAAAACTGTGATATTTTTGCCATAAATCGAAAATTTCGAAAATTCACAAAATTCATGAAGGTTAGCCTATCCAAACTGTGATATTTTTGCTAAAATCGAAAATTTCCAAAATCTAGAAAATACATGATGGTAAGGTGCTAAACTTTGCCACAAATTGAAAATTTCCAAAATCTAGAAAACACATGATGGTTGGCCTGTTGAAATTGCGAAATTTTGTGTCATAAATCGAAAATTTCTAAAATTCACAAAATACATGAAGGTTATTAGCCTATCAAAACTGTTAAATTTGTGCAATTGATCGAAAATTTTCAAAATTAGGGTTAGCCTATCATGCAACAAATCGAAAAATTTCAAAATCTAGAAATACATGATTACATGAAGGTACGAAATTTTTGGCACAAATCGAAAATTCCCAAAATTTAAAAAATTTAAAAATTTCTAAAATCTAAAAAAATGCCTATCAAAACTGTCAAATTGAAAATTTGAAAAACCTTGAAAATATAAGAGGTAGGCTTTTGAAGTTGTGAAATCGTTTGCCATAAATCGAAAATTTCCCAAAACCTAGAAAATATATGAAGGCCTATCAAAACTGAAATGTTTGCAAAATTCTAGAAAATACATGATGGTAAGCCTTCCAAAACTGTGAAATTTTGCCACAAATGGGGAATTTGTAAAATTAGAAAAATACATAAAGGTTAGCCTTTTTTGAAAAGCTTTAATAGGTGGCATCTGCTGATTACATAAAGCTACACAGTCCTATGCCGGTAAATCGAAAATGAGATCTTTTTTATTCCACTTAATTAATACTGATGTGTGTTGCTTTGTGGCCACCTTGCTAGGCATCTTTCTAGGTTTGCAATGCTAGCTAGTGGAATACCATCCTCATTATCAAAGTCACTTTTGCAATTATCATCTCCAGAGTCTTTATCCATTAAACCAGCATTAGTATTATCTGGATTAAAAATTATAATTTCTTCGGGAGATTCTTCTTTGTCCTTTCCTAACTCCTCTAAAATTTTATTCCGCGTCGAAGTTTTATTTTTGTACCTAATTAGAATACCACGTAGTTAAAATATAAACCAAGAGATGGCCCAGATTGTAGACGAAAATGAATCCATTATGTTATATTGGGTTAACATAATAGTACACAAACGTGTGTAGCAAACATTATTGGATAATTACTTTCAGCACCCCCATATAATAATAATCGTAATAGTTAAAAATACTTGAATATCCTTTTATATTTTTTAATTATTTATTTTATTTATTTACATAAACGTATTAAATCATAACAATTTACATAGTTATTAACTAGAAAAATGCTTTTCCAGTTTTAATGTGGAAAACCACGCGAATATACATTACCATGGTGCACCATATACTTAATATATTCCAGCACAAATGTGTGTACGGATTATTGGTCGCCTTCGAAAGTGAAATTATGTACGAGTATTAAAATAATCTTTATGCATATGCATAAGATATGGTGTTTGTCAAAATCGTTACTTATAAGCTTATTGTGAATTGTATACGAAATGAAAAGCTATTTTTCTACTCCAACTGTAATTTACATAAATTATCCTTTGTTATATTCATGGAATCAAGACAACAACATTTATAGTTTAATAAAAACAAAAAAAAAAAAAACGTTTTCATTTTTATTATGTGATAATTAGATTTTGTATTATAAACTTTAATTAAAGCTTTGTTTGCATAATTGATTTTTTTTGTTGCTTGTTTATTTTAAAGTTGAAGGATATGTAGTAAAAAAATATAAAATGTCATTTTTTTGTAGTCATCATAAATTTAAAGTTAATTAATTTCTTTGTGAATAATTTTTTTTTTTAACTTTTACGATAATATTGAAAATCCCTTACATAAAGGTTTCAGAATTTTATAATATAATATCGCTGCTATTTCTTCATTGGAAAAAATGAGAATTCTCTGGTATATCCAATATCCAATCTCGTCCTTTGGCTAATCGCATATGATTCAGGAATCCAAAACTCTAAAAAAACATCAAAGTTCCAACGTGGAGATTCTAGGACCTAGTGAAGTTAGATAAAAATAGTGGTGAAATAAATACAAGCATTTGTAAAACGACGTCCAAAGTGTGGGCATATAGTAACAATTGCTAATGCGAAAAAGCATTGAATAAGCAGGATATTATTCCAATAGTAATACCACTAGTATGAAAGACTATATGTCATAGGCAATCAGAAATTCATTCTTAAAATCACAGGACATCCCTACAAGATCTAATGTTAGAGCTTGTTGTTTTAAGCATGACTACTCGCACAAGTTGATCACGACCTTGATGCATTTCTATGACTTTCCCAAGCATCCATGAACATGGTGGTAAGTTTTTATCTTTTATTATTACAATATCGCCTACTTTGATATTGTCCTCTGGTTTGTTCCATTTTCTTTTTTATTGAATGGTATGTAAGTACTCAATCTGATATTTTTTCCAAAAAATTTGAACTTGATTCTGACAGTGATCGAGTTGGTTATCTGCTGGTTCCTGTATATTTTCGTAATTAATGGTTTCATTAGAAATGGCCAAATATTATCGACTTTGTCCGTTTCCAGAATGGGCCAAAGAGGTCTTGAGATGAGAATTCCTTCAATCTGGCAAAAAATTCTTTGAAGTTCTTCGTATGTAAAATTGTTGCTCACAGTACGTAATAAATGGTGTTTAACAGATTTTATCGATAATTCCCTTACACCTCTAAAGTGGGGTCCAGCTGGAATTAAATGCTGGAATTAAATGCCATCTAATGCCTTGTGATGATAAATACTCTCCAATTTGAACCTTGTATGAATTTACATACATGATGGTGTTCATTTGTGATAGCCTTCGTTTTGCTCCTATATGAAGTATAGAGCAAACACAGATAAACAACCTTTAGTAGTTTTGGCACCCCTTCTTCGAAGGTCTAATATTGGTATTGGTCCAGCAAAATCAACTCCAACATTATGAAATGCTTTGAAGGGAGACATTCTAGAATTAGGCAGCTCTCCCATCAATTGTTTTTTTGTTCTTTCGCAATGTCTCATGCATGTAACACAATCATTGACTATTTTTTGGCAGCACGACTGCCAATGACCCAATAGTGCTGCTTCATCAAAGATGAGAGAAATGAAGCACCAGGAGGAAGATATTGGAGATGGAAATATTTAATAGTGAAAAATTGAGACAGGATGTTTTGAAGGTATGATTATTGAGTGTTTAGTTTGGTAGGAGTATGTTGAATCTCTAAGCTAAGGACCCTTTAGCTTAATTAGTTTCTGGTCATACTATTCCAACCTCTTCTTGAACCCACTTGAAACATTAAGTAGCGGCCTCTTTAACTCTATATGCTTTGCAGGAACCATTCTCTCTTCAGCGTCTTTGACTTGTTGCAGATGAACCTTTTAATGTAGCTAAGCACTCAATTCATTTTTTCTCATGATGAATATCTTAAACACATTTGTTGCAATAATGTTTCCCTTGCGTCTACTTCTAGTAATTTCAATGCAGCTGTCCTTTCCTCTTCAGACGGATAGGGTGTTGTTTTTTCAGACTATTTTGTTGTTGATAGTGTATTCTAGTCTTACCACTAGTTGAGAAGGATGTATTCCTCTGCTTGCACAATCAACAGGATTATCCTTATTCTTAACATAAGACCAGTACTTGCTTGGATATCTAGTATTTGTGCTATACGTTTACCTATGTAGTTTGAGCCGGGGTAATGATGTTTGTCACATTGGTGCCCTCGCGTTTTTGCTATTACCAATTGAATTGAATATGTACCAGATACCTCTTAACGTCAAATGTAGACTAAAGAGCGAACGTCATTTCACTTGTATCTGAGAATCAGTGGAGTTCTTATCGTTCTTGGCTGCTACTACTTACGAACCTCGGTATTTGAATAGTCGTTATGATCGAATACTCATCTAGCCATCTTTTTCATTTGTTAGATGTTTCTGAAGGAAGTTTATCGACCCATCCAAGCTTTTCTAAGCAAAGCCTTTGGAACAAACTTTTGATAGCTATTACCACTGGATCATCCCATCTTATCGGATCATAAATTCTAGATGATTCTGACAGCATGGTACGTTTTGAATTTTCAATTTAATTTGTTAACGTCATATTGAAAGAGGACGTGACTGTCTTTGTACACCAATTAATACCGCAATAACTTTCGTAATAGTTTCATCATTCGAAATGAATACGATATCTGTGGTCTCTTGAGAAGGAAGACCTGTATATGTTTAATTGCCATTTCCACACAATAGTGTCCGGTTTTTAAATACTCGTTTAGAAACTCATATTATGCACATTTTAATTTAATGTTTCTTTCAAACTTTTGCTCCATTGCTTTGAGACTAGCGAATACTGCTTGATATGAATCACCTAATTCCTCTCAATCTACTTTAAATGGCACACTTACCATGTATCTTGCTTCTGGTGTTTGCGCAGTGGATTTTGTGAAATGGTTTTCACAAATTTGCTTCTTCTTCTG
Source organism: Tipula confusa (assembly GCA_963556175.1). Lineage (NCBI taxonomy): Eukaryota > Metazoa > Arthropoda > Insecta > Diptera > Tipulidae > Tipula > Tipula confusa. The sequence goes on from OY744476.1 coordinate 8,928,071, forward strand.
AATGTTGAATTGTTTGTTGTGGTACCTCCTCAGTTTCCCGAATTTTTGTAACGTTTCATCAATGTCAAGGTTGAAACTGTGGCTGGGCCATGAATTTGTACCTTATGCAATTAACCAGATTTTACCCAACCAAATAACGTTTTTTGTGCAAAAAGTATTCACTTCGATATGATTTCAAAGAATCAATTGACATCCAATAAAATGTCTATCTCACCTGGACGGAAAAGATTGTGGATCTGCCAAATTCAGTGTCTTGTTGTATTTCCATCTTGTAATATCAAATTGTTTGACAGTAATTGTGACACAACCTTGTTCAAAATTAAAACCTTTACTGTGAACTTTACATTTTCGTTCTAAATGGAGTATAAATTGATAGCACACATGCCTCTTGACACGATATTTGAAGTTGCTACCCCACCGATAGATATGCGAGCATTTTGAGGCGAAAGTTGCATTTTATAAAAACATTTCTTTGCATTGAAGGATACTTGAGACCCAAAAAGGTTTACATTCGTGAAATGTCTTTTGCGACCGTTTTAAAATCATCCGAAGAACCATATCATCACGTAAAGAACTTACCCGAGTCAATGTACTCGTGGTACTTTTACTTCCTGAACTATACCAGTCAATCAGTCAGTAGTTATACAACAAACTAAGATTCGAAGTTTGATAGTCTTGAAAAATTTCAGAAATGAATTCTCTTAAATTATGCACGCTAATAAAAATTAGAAGTTTTGGTTAGTCCATTATAATAAAGCTTACAGGTTCGGTTCGAAATGCAGCAAACATTTATATCATGTTTTTGTGCAATCTAAAATGCGCATTTTAATTTAATATTTTTAATAAGTCAAAATAATTAAAACAATTTTTAATTAAAAAAATGTTTTCATCTATAAACATTCTAATCGAAAAGCTATACATGAAAAATGCATTTGCACAATTACAACGCAACAAGAAAATTATTGTACAGTAATAATTTTAAATATATTTAAAAAGAAAAAAAAATTGTAGTACACATTTCCGTTAACTGCATTATTATATTAACATAATATATTCGTGTGTTACCATATCAAAGTCATAGAACAAATTATTGATTAGAATAAATTTATGAGCCCCATATTTTAGCATACAAAATAAACTACACAAAATTATAAATTTATGATCTAATTTTATGATAATGTCCTAAAAATGTTGTTTAACTTTACATGCATTAGCTTTCAACAACAAACTTTTTATTGTTTATTTTAATATTAGTTTAATAGTTTAGTGCCCTAAAATATGTTTACATATGCAGGTTTATGTTGAAATATATATGACGTTAAACACACTACTGATTTTTAGTGATTCAACAGTAAAAAATATAAAAAAGTTGGTTTGAGTGACTATTACTTAAGTAACTTCAATTAAACTACTTTATTTGGGAAGTGAACACTTTAATTTGATTGGAGTGGACCGAAGCAGTTTATATTAATAAATATAAAATATTTATTCAGTAAATCCAGTAAAACTGAAGTATTTTTTTTTGTTATCTGCCTGTGGATCCAAAATTTTCGTTTATGTTTTTATATATTGAGCCGTTGACACATTAAATTGATGACGACATTATTTCATTGATCCACATGAACTTCCACTGGTACTGCAAATCTGCTAATAGAATTGTTTACAGTGACATCAGCTATATTTGTAAACTCCTATTTTGGTATGGCATACAATTTCGATGACTTGCTAAATAGTCCATGTCTACACCTACCACCATCTATTTATTTTTGGTTTCAGTGGACGGAAATGTTTTTCTATTTGTATTTCTATAGCTATACTATAGACTTTCATCTTAAATAGCTTGTATTTCTAACTTAGTTTTAGCTCCGCAGACGGTATCCGATCTAAAACTTTTACCAAACTGATCAAATGAACATCAAAATATTTCCAATTTTGATGATATCGTTTAAATATCCAGGCGGGGATTTCAAGAAGCTCTTTCTGGATCTGTTAATGGTTCGAAATGGCATAACATTGGGCTACCATAGCCCATGACCTACACTAAACGTCATCTACTTGAGATCTTTTTTCTTGAATCTCAATTTGTCAATAGCCACTTCTCTGGATCAATTTTCAATCCCTTGTCTCTTGATCGATAGTTAGAATCATCTGGCTGGTTACTTCATGTCGATACCCGACCTATTGCAAAAAATTAACAAGTGTCCTTGCAGTAATTGCCCATGACCACTTCCTGACAATTGGTCCTTTCTTGTAAAATGGTTTTTGCGGTAATCGAGAGGTTTAGGATTGTAGCTGACATGTTGGTCATACAATATGTTATTTTAGACTGAATTGCTCGTAATATTGGTTTGTGAACGAAAGTATTTAATTGCGAGTAATTCTCTATTGACTGATAAAACTATTTATTTTGCCACATCTCTTTTACTAAATTTTAAAATTCTTCATTTATTGGTGCTCATATATTGGTGCGCATTTTCTCGCAAGGTTTGGAATAAATCAGTGGTATTAGTTCATCATACCGATGAATCATCATTCCTGGAATGTTAATGGCATTAATTTATTCGTCTGATCGAAGGATACCACCCGTTGTGATATTGAGACTGAAAAAATCGAGTGATGTCGCCCCGAATATACATTTGGCAGTCTTAATATGTACATCAAACATCTCTAATTTGGCCGACCAGGAGTCCAAATTTACTAATGAAATCGGCGCCATTAATCGTGTAGTTCATTGATGCTAATTCAAAAGTATGTGTGAACGTAGCTTTGAGCCCGATATTCACCTGGAATTCTGTATTTTTCATGATGTCTTTTGAGTCACGTTTTACAAATTGTGTGAACGGTGGTCCTAACGATTTCGTTTTTTACCTTCGACTAAAGCATAAAGTTAATATTTCGATAGCCCAAGGTGTTTCCAAAATAACGAGATCCAAACAACACCCACTACACAATTCTTGTGCCAATTCTGAATATCATTTTTGAGTAATTTAAATAGCCCCGAAGTAGTAACCTAAAAATACAATCAGTAATAATTTTCTATACTGTAACTAGTAAAATGCGCATCCTATCCCTTATAACTCATGAAAATATATGTTTGTCTAATCGGACATGGTGATGGGTCATTTCACGAAAATCGATTAAAAAAAAATCTAAAAAATTATGTTAAGCTCTGCATACACATTACCGAAAAAAAAATAGAATTTGGTTAGTCTTTTTGTACAAATCCATTTACCCAAATAATACTACGGATTTTAGTTAAAGGGTTTTCCTTCACGGATACAAAAGAAATTAAATAATTATTTCGTTCTAGTGAAAACGTCTGAGTTTAGACATATCATATTTAACAAAGTTTGGTTGTGGTGGATACTTGGCCACAAGGACATCACTGGGAATGAGATAGCCGTCGAGCTTGCACGGGTAGGCTCGTCGACTACACTTATTGGCTCTGAGCCTTTCTGTGATATAAATGACAAAAACCACCTATTGCTTGACCTATTGCAACTGTATTCCCGGCCATCAGGGAAAAAAATGAGTTTAGGAACTAACTTTTAATATTGTTTCGAATATAACGGGAGTTTTCCGACGAATTGTTAAATTTTGCATACTCACTTTCCAGTAAATATGTAACCATTATTTTGTCCGTTGTTTTGTTGCACAAATCATTTCTTACTCATTGTCAAATGCTGGACTTCTTTTCAAATACTTGACATGTTTTGGAACGAATACTGACAAAAGCAACCGCGACTTCCTGTTGACGTAAATATAACACCAAGTGAATAATGTTATCACAGGAAAATTTTAATGATCAAACGCCCCTACTGGATAATCCTTTATAATAGTAAATATATATAGTAGTATAGAGTAATAAAGCTTTTAATTCTTTTATGGTCATTCAAGTTTTAAAGCTTTATAAATTATAAAAATGTTCGTTTGTTTTTTTCTCGTTTCGCTTACACAACCCAAAACAGAAAAGACAAATTAACTATACTATACCGAAATAGTTTTCCATATAATTTATGATTATATTTTAAATATTTAAATTTAAATATTTTATTTAAAGATAAAATACAACCAACCAAAATGAAAATTCAGTTTCTGAGACGTTTTTTTTTATCTAAATAAAAAAAAAAATAAAATAAAACGAAACATAGAAAAGCTTTCTTTTAAGCTTATTACATTTTTGTTATTGCTTTGTACCTATATATAGTTCATACAGCTAAGTAAATAAAAAATGAAATGAGGAAAATAAAGGAAAACGAAGAACATAACAAAAAATTTGTTTAAAGTTAATTTTCTAATAGCATGCAATGCAATATTGACAATTTTGTTTAAATACTTCTGCGGTGTTGAGGTAATTTCAATTGTGTTGCCAAAAACAAATTTTGAATAACGGAAGGTTATAACGCCGAAAATTTTAAATTTTCACTCATACGAGTAGACGTGTCGGTACTTAACAATTTGAATTCTAATTCAAATGTTTCTGAAAACTTTTAGTGTATTTACAAATATTATTTTAGTTTGGAAGCTCTCGATTTCAACAATATATTCATAAACCAATGTTGTCCTTCAACAAGGCGTTGGCCCACAAATTTAGGAATTTTGTTTTCAATTTAACGATCAGATTTCAGACAAGCCCTACCATTTTCTAAACGCACAGGTTGATGTCAGCGACGATAACTTATATGCGTAGAAGATAATATGGATTTTTCTGACTGTTTATAACAATACAAAGAGCTAGGGTAGCATGAGCCACAACTGCTTGGTCAACCCCATTTCAATATTTTTACTATACCACCAAATTACATAACTGGAATATTCTGGAATTTCCATTTATTTCGGTTTTCTCTACTTTAAGAATTAACCTGAAACTATTTGTAACACATTTTTCATTATTACTATATGTTCCCCGAACAAAAATATTTAATGATTTTCGTGCATGAAGAATATCATAATTTTTATGAAACGCCATTATCATAAATAATGTAGGGCGCACATAAAATTTTGTAACGTGATAAAAGTTTGGTATTAGTACGAGTATATCTATAGTACGATCAAGAGAAGGTTTGCTATTGTTGACAATTTAATTTTTATCATAAATTTTTATCTCGGTTTGATGCATTTGTCACGTAATTTAAAGTTTTATAAAACTATAGTGAAACCTTTTGTGCAACGACCAATCAATGAACAGAAATTCAACAACTTGTAATGAGCTTTAAAGAGGTCTCTGGAACCAATTTCTATAAGGTTAGTGTATGCACACTGTTAGTGGCACCCATAAAAACTCTTATATTTGCATAAAATTCGGTCACCGATGCAACAGATAACCTTTAAAATTAAGTTTAGTTGCTTGTTTAGATTAACTCAATCATGTAACTGCAAAGCGAATGGATCCAAACCATCTTCTGGTATGATAAAAATCTCAGGTTATAATAAGTTGGAAAGAATTTGACATCCTAATAGAATAATTTTGAAGTTTTTATAAAGGCTATATCTTCTTGGGAAAAAGATGTCTTCGTTCAAGCAATCAAGTTGCAGAAAAGGGAGTGTTCATTTGCTTGCTTTTCAAACTACAATTTGGAATTTTTATTTCTTGTCAACGACTTGCTGGAGTGCACAAAATTATTGATGACATATCAAAAAAATAAATGTTGAGAAAATTAAATCCGGTTGGATTTGAATTTCTACAATCTTGAAAGGATCTTTATCACCAAAAGTCAATATTACAAAATTATAGATTACTTAAACCGTATTGCGTGACCTATAATCCTTAATATATAATTAAATTGGCTTTCATTTTATTTTATGAATGTTACTATTTTTTATGTTAATCAATGCTTTCTATTGTGGGGCCGAAGATCTCCCAAGTCTTTCGTTTTTAATTTGTCATATCCTACAATAACATCCTGTTTAATCACCCTGGTGAACAAAATTGCTTTGTTCTCGGTAGAAATCCTTCAACTTTAGACTTAATTCTTTTCAAAAATTATTCAAAAACCACTAATATAGAATCCATAAATGATTTGTCATCAAACTCTTATCCAGTTATATTTAAACTGGGTTTCAGTACAATAATAATACTTTCGGCTCCAGTTAGAAGAAAAATCGTAAGGAAATTATTCCGGGCTTACACCTATAATAACTTGACTTGGAACCCAAACTCACTTTCCAACTCGAAATCTATAGACACTAACATAGATAAACATAAACATATCCAAGTAGCAATAAATTCTTCTTCATCAATAATCAATAATAGATTGGACTAGATCTTGGACACCTTATTTAATAACTTAACAAATTAACCAAAGATAAGCTACTAGAAAATACTAACATTGCATTTGATTAAAAACTTAGAGATATATAACTTTATGTACTTCGGTTTAGCGTATTAAAATTCCAACAAAGACAACCTTCTTCCGAAACAATTCCATCTCGCTCGCCAAATCTCTCTTTCTTCTCGATTCATTCACCAAAACTGAGACAAATTTTCAAAAATACTAAAAATCGCCCAAATAAGGCTTCTGGCCATGATGAGTTGTCCCCACTAGTAATATTAGCAATATTAAATACATGCATTCGATTTTCTTACTTTCCCTTAGAATCAAAACATGCTAAAGTTATCCTTATCCATAAATTCAATAAACCATCTTCAGATGTGTTCAGCTGTAGGTCGATTACCCTTCTTCCAGTTCGATAAGAAAAATTCTTGAACTAACCATTCTACAATATTTTTCTAGTAAAAAGTTGCTACATTTTATCTGACCACCGGTTCGGGTTTTAATCGGGCCAACACCAACTAGTTCGACTTGGTGAGCATGTTGCTTTAACGTCAAATTTAAATAAGTCTACTGGACTTGTTATGCTTGATCAATCATTCCTGCATAAGACCTCCTTTCTTGTCCATATACATAAGGAATCTTCAGAAACAATCGATATTCCGAGACGATACCGCTGTTTTTTCCCTCAATCACCAAAGGTAGATTTCAGTTATTATCCAAAAGATTAGTAGGGCTTCTTGAAATTCTACAGTTTTAGAAACTTTGGAAAATCATGCTAAATACTGCCAAAATTTAAATTGTCATATTTACAAATTCAACCATTTTCAAAACAAAAGTGAATTATGTTCCAGACCCCTGTTAAGATCTATTTATTCAGCTTTAATAAATAGTAGACTGGATTATGTTCTGGATCACATTTTAAATGGTAGAGTACAGTAATATTTTTAAAGTACTTAAATTTTTTTACTATATAAGTAGTTATGATGCACGCATTGACCAACTGACATTGTGTACACATGAAAGTGAAATTCCTTTGTAAGTTTATTTGTTAGTAATTAAAAACACATGAAAAAGAGGGGCCGATAGAGAGGTTTGAGTCAATTTAATTATTCATAATGTACACATAAAAGTGTCTACCATAAAACGCAATAATTAAAATAATGGAATCAATCGATGCATAAAAGTAAATTAAGTGTCATCTGTCACCCTTCAACATATAATTTATAAATTTGTATTGTACCAAGGCTATATAGGTATCTATATCAAACTCATTAAAACTCGTAAATCATCTTAAATATAATTAAATTTAAAAATAAAATAAAAGGAATAATCCACTCGCACTATAAATAAATTACGAGTAAAATATGTTTCCTTCCGTTTATGTTTTTTTGGGTCGGTTTATTTATCGTGTCACCAGTGATCCGAACACACACACACACACGATATATACGAAGCTATTTATATATTGTGTGTATATAAGAGAAATAAATTGATATGAGTCGCAGAACCCTTTAATTAACATGCAATATTCATAAAAATCTAAATTTCTCAGGTGGTTTCCTGATCAAAATAAACCCAACAAAAACAAAATATTCTAATTCATTTGAAAAAGGGTTATAAAGCGCAACCCCTTTTCGTATACGTTCTATAATAAATACCGAGATGTAACTCGTACAACAACATGAAATTTCGTAATACAAAAAAAGCCATTAAATCTTTTGGCCTGATGTCATTCTTGTTTATTTTTAATGGATAAATATTTTCACGTTAATTTTTATTTAAATTTTTTTTTTTATTTTGATGATGATGGAAAATATTTTAATGAGTTTTCATTTTTGTTTCATTTTACTTCTTCTTCTTTTTCGAATTTTTTTTACTGTTTTTATGTATATCCTTTTTTGCTATACGATTATTATTATAATAGAGTGATTTAATTGGAGGTTATAATTTAAATATGGCGATACTTGGGCCATTTTCGAAATAAACAGCCACATATAACATTTATATATAAAATTTGACATACCTGTGGAAGTTTTGTTCTGGTTGATTTGATAAATTCTCTTTTAGATGCATATACTTGCGATGGTCATGTACATAATTTTCCCTACCGTTAATACTGCTAGGGCTAAACGAAATGGATGCAGGAAAAATTAGGAATTTTCAATGGAGAAGTGACGAAAAATTAAAAAAAAATTTTATAAAGACCTGTTATATCTACCCAAAAGCATCCAATTGGAAAGGTAGATGAAAATTGAGCAAAAAAAGCAAAGAAAATTGGACATGAAGGCTTAAAGAGCCTGGGTAAAGAAAAAGAATTGTGTGAGCCATGGCTCAACATATAGTATTGTAGAAGATGGCACAAGAGTCATAGACAATTTACATCCAACATTTATGGAGTTTTTACGATTTTTAAACATCCGCTGTGATTCACTTGAGTCATGTAATGTTCAAGAGAAGAGAATACAGCCATCAACGGTCGCAAAATCATTTTTAGTTGACAGGGCATCGCATGACTCTTCACCGCCAATACATTGCTATGTGTACAATGAAGATCATGTATTATATAAATGTTCCGGAATAACAATATTGCCCAGTGACTGGTAATATTGAATGAGCAAATATTATGTCATAAAATTACCTTACAAAAGGTGATGGAAGAAATAAGTGTTATTCTAGAACATTGTGTCTAATTTGTCGTAATATACACCATTCTTTATTACATACTGCACTCAAAGCGTGGCAAACTCAATTTTTATTGAACCAAACCTAAACGTGCGAGTAACAAATCAAAATGATCTCCAATCAACAAGTACTCAATCAATCAACCAATCAAAACGAATTTAAACCATCTAATTACTTACTGTTATCGGCATTAATAAATGTAAGATCTAGCAGTGGCGAATATGTAAACGCACGTGCACTTCATGATTCAAAATCATAATGCTTCATGACTGAAGCCTTAATCACTCATCTAAATCTATGGGACGAAGTAAATCTGGCATCTGGATTGTCGGATTGCCAACATCAAATGTATAGGGACCATGAAAGGAAGCACGATATTAGTTATATTCTTTCAAGGTTTAATCCCAGTTATTCCATCAACTTAACGTCCCAGATCATTAAATATATTTCGTCAGAGTTACCTGAGTCTATTTTGAAATCATTGGAAGTTAAATCCAACTGCAACTTACTCAAGTATGATTCAGGATCACTCCGAATCCGTATTTAAAACAACAACAATATAAACGAATGAGAATCGCTTTTTAGTGCGATTACCTTTTAAAACACCAAGACCAAAGTTGGTTGAACGCTAAATGTCGTTTTTTAGCCATGGTGCGAAATTTTGTCAGAAATCCGGTTTCAAGCGAGATTACATGGAATTTATGTACGACTACAAACAACTTTACCACATGACAAGGGTTGAATTGTTACAAATTCCAGGGGACGTTGACAAACGATGCTTCTTGCCACACTATGGGGTCTATTTTCAATATGGTTATGTTTTCGGATGCATCAAATCGTATTTTTAGCAGACATTGCTAAGATGTATCGCCAGATTTCAGTAAATGATGAAGATTAGCAATTAATTATCAGCTAATATTATTTCGTGATAGTCCGTTAAAACCGATTGAAATTTATAAACTACTAACTTTTACATATGGAGTTAATTGCTCAACATATCTAGCTTCAAAAGCGTCGAATGTAGTCATCAATGTCATCTACACGACTGTTGGATTTGATGGTTCCGATAATGTCGTAGTCTTCGAGGTTTTGCTTAATCTCGAAAATTATCATAATCCTATACTGGTTTTTAGCGACTTTCTTGGAACCAAAGAATAATCGTATGACCTTCCTCTCGAATGTTACTGCCGTAAGAAAAGTAGAATTTAAACTGAAAAGGTGTATTCCCTAAATACGAAAGCAATGACTTGAAATATTAACCTAACTTCTTTTCGTGCTTTAAATAATGCTTTATAAATGTTTCCAAAATATTTATTGGCCGCCGTAAGGTAAACGTATTTGCCAGCAATTTATTTTGTTCTTTACAAATTAATAGTAAATAAGTTTTTCACAGTTTTTGGAATTATGTGATAAAGACCAAGTCTGCCAATAAATTATGATTTTAGCACTAATTAAAAATATCTCTTATTAAATCACCCTTTAGTACAGTACAGTGCACAGACACAGAATTAAATTTTTTTATTTAAAAAATATGCATCAATAATTTTATAAATAAAAAAAAATAGTTTTATTGGTATGCGATGATGGAAATGCTCGGGTGACAAATAAACAACGCTTTATGGTGGCGTTCATTACGGTCGACTGAATTATTTTAATTAGTCCAATTTAGTTTGTAATTAAAGCGATGCAAACTGTTAAAAAACAAAATAAAATTTTGTGTACATTATAACAAATTAAACAAAAAAACGGCCTGGATGTAATATGCAAATTAATCATAAAATATTTTTCCGATGAAGCTTAAATTTTATGAAAAATCGTATTAATTTAAATAAAGCCACCAACTTTGAAATTGACTTCGAAACAGACGAATACGAGAAAAATTGCATTTAAAAATTGCATTTTAGAAAATAGAAGTCGGGTCACAACTAAGTAGTTGTATTTTACTTGTCTCATTTTGCTATTTGCCGAAAGTGTGTATAATTTGTTAGTGACAACTAGTGATAAAAAATTCTTTCTACATCATACGATAGTGACATCTATTAACATTTAAAGAAAACTGGTTTTTGAAAAATTAAAAAATTAAAAAATGGGAGTGGTTTAGTTGAAAATATAATATGTATACGGTTGTAACTTGTTGCCACAACAATATATTATTCATAGTTAACATTGGAAGTGTGTTAGTTGTGTTAAATACCTGAATTTTACTTCAGCTTTTATCTATTTTATCACTGTGAGTAATTCTTCGTATTTTCGTCTCATGCTTGCATTCGTCAAGATACGCTGTATGTGCTATTTATAGGTAGAAAGTGGATAACTTCACTTATTTGTGAATGTTATCAACTAAGACGAACATTTTTATAACGTTGTAGACGTAGATATGAGTTCTAGAATTTAAATCGTCCCATGATGCTATGTGATTGCATAATGATATAAAATAAAATAAAAATAAAATAGGGAACCTAATTGATAGTGGGTGGAAGTTTATCCGGCACCCACTTATCATCTTGGACGCTGCAGGAATTTCGGACGCTTTGGAACTTGTAGCTAGATGTTCCAGTCCAGTAATGTACTGGGAGTTGCAGCCCTTGATGTAATGTTATCTGGATAATTTTGATGAGATTTGTAAAATTTCTTGAATAGTCGCTTCTTCCGACATATGACTTAAGCAATTTCCGACAACGATGGTAAACGAAGTCAATGCAGGAAGAACATGGAATCGGTCGAATAATAATTTCTCCCTATGTGAAAATTGCATTTCGACTGAACACCTAAAAACATTGAACACCTAAAAACCTTTTCGCTTGCATCGCAGAAACCTTGGGGCTGAATGCTTTTCACGTCACCTTATCCAAACAAATATTTTGAAATGCTCAATTTTTGAAGTTGTGGAAGATCACTCCGAAAACGTTGCTATTCTTGTATACGAACTCTGTCGATAAGTAACATCGGACCCTGAAGGACTAACTTTTCTTTTTCATTTCCGTAACAAACTCCAGGGAAATAAATGTCTTTTTTATTATGAGTAAAGGGATTCATCCTCGGCTCGCTAAAACTCAACACTGATCGCTAACCTCGCTAACTTGCAAAATAGGTAATCGACCAGATGAAGAAGTGGCGCTGATTAAATCTACCGATAACATACCAACGAGAGTTTTAAAATTTCTAATTTAAGTAAGTTACCAATAACTGGTAACTTATTAAAGATTTACAGAGTTTACATTAGCATTCCTTTGTTTTGTTAAGAAAAGATGTTAATGGTTTTTACCATGCATTTAATATTTTTTTCCACTCTTACTGGTAGAATGGGAGAAATAACAGATGTTTCCTAACACTACGAATATTTTGTCAGTGAGTGCCCCTGATTAAACAGAGCATACAGTAAATTGGATAATTTGTGAGCTAATATTACAGCAGAATTACAGCTAGTAAAATCAATATAAAATCTTAATCAAAAATAACTGTCCAGTAATCTTATTGATTTTAATAAATCTCTGAGTAAGGGCCATTATACGAGTAATTATGCCAAGAAATATTACTTCTTGCTGCTGCGTCGTTGTTTCAGTCATTTTATATATTACAAATATATATATATATATATATATATATATATATATATATATATATATATATATATATATATATATATATATATATATATATATATATTATATTACATATATAAAAGGGTTACAGCAAAATGTATATTAAGGTTTTTGTCAATTAATTATTTAAAACCATTAAAAAATGCAGTTAGGGTATGTGCGAGTATGTGTATGTGTGTGTATGAAAACCATATAACCGTAAAACAAAAAATACAAAACCGCAACAAAAAAAAAAAAAAATAAATTAAATTATTACACCATCAAAAGTCGCAAAACTAGCATACAATTTAACAACCAATAAAAATGTTTTAATGGTTATAACACTACATTGTATATTATGTTTGTTTAATTTAATTTAATTTTATTGGCAGATCAAAAAACCTAAAAAAAATAAATTTTTTTTTATTTAATTACATTAAATTTTCGTGATGCTAATCTTCAGGAAATATACTTTAAGAAAGACCGAATTCAACCAAAAGCCAAAAATAATAATAAAAAAAAGAAAAGCAAATAATTTGCATATCATTATTTGAAATCAAACGAAACTAACATAAAAACAAAAAATGAATATTTTCATCAATATAATAGCACACAGAACTTGTTATTCTCCTCGACTTCAAAACGAAACCAATTAAGATTGTCTGATTTAGTTTTATTTTATATATACATAACATTATAAACACTTCCATTTACAGCAATGACCAGTCTCATTGTCATTAAATTTAGGTCACTGGTATAACACAATTCTTATAAATTACAAATGTATGTCAATTTTATGTAATTTAAGTAACGATCGATTAGCAAGTGTTTAAAAGTGTCAATTGGATAAAACCTTGAGTTGACCAAAAGTAAATCAGTATTGAAATGTTTATTACTTTACCACACCAATGTTGACATTTTTTGAATAATTTAGTACAAAATTTGGTCACTATCGATTACTGGTGCAAATTTACGTTTAATTTTAATTCTTTATATGTATTTCAATTTGGATTAACGCTATCGGAATTTTCAAGGTGTTTGATCTCCATTTTCGTTTTTTCAGCTACAGCCATTTTAGTGTCTTATGGTTCACTACAGATGCGATAACTTCATTGTAATCTCTTCTCTATTTATTTACTCCTGAATCAATCTCATTGTCTTTGGCCTGTTTCCATTCTTTCGCATCTGGTCGTTTCATAGCTTCTTCGTAGGAAATATAGGATAACTACTATACATTTTTTATACACTTTTACTTTCGAACTTTTTTTATTAGTCTGCTTCGACGTAGCCTCAAATTCTTCCTGTCTGTACGTCTAGGTGACTGTTGTACGTTTGTTTTGTTAAATTCATATTTTTACTTTACTAATAGTGACGTTTAGATATCGATAACTCTCGGTACTAGCTTAATAGCCTACACAGTGACACACATTAATTTTTCTTGCTTGTCAGAGTCCATAAGATTCGATGTGTAGGTATATGGCGTGACTCCAATACTTTTCGTCTAATTTTGAACTTGTCAACATGCATCTGATCATGTTAACCAGGGTAAGCTAGACCCCATATTTTATGACAAACACTTAGTGTTGTTATATATGTGGCCAAAGACACCACAAGTTGCTCCACGATGCCAAAAATCAATCTACAACATATCTTACATTTGGTACAATGTGTAAGATATCGTCATACGATATCTTACACATTGTACCAAACGTTCAAAAATATACAAGCGAAGCACTCACATCCGCAATTATCCAGGCATCTTCAACAAAAATTTGTAGTGCTACGAATACCACCCGCACGAACTGTGTTTTTTATGGCAACTGCAAACATAATTGTTTTTGACACATATGGCAATGCAATACTTGCATACGTTTTATTGAACTCGGGCTTCCAAGTTTTATAACGAAAGCCTTCATGCAAAATTGGGATTTAATTGACAAATTTGTCATTCAAATGTGGATTGTATAGGGGACGCGTTCGTCGATTCACAGTTGACATGTAATATAGTGTTTTAATCAAGAATAAATTTGATTAAATTTGCCAAAAATTTGCCCTAATATCACAATTTTCTCCTCGATTGTGAAATCAATCTAGATGGCGAGCCCCTGTATTTTCAAAAACTGTTTTAGTGGTATTCAAGCACTATAAACCTACAGTTGGGATGCACAATGGTCGATTTGAAGTCAAAGATCGAATCATGTTAGAAACTAGAGAGTCTAAAAACATCGACCTTATCAAAAGAATAGCAAAGTTGTGAAGATCATTTTATAAAAAACTACAATACGAGATAAAACTGGATTATTTGTGACTCGTCAATCATAGCTATAGCACAGGTTCTACAACATAGAATAATTTAAAATCGTTTGGATTAATTTTGCAACCTCAAAAGTGTTATTTATCATTCACGGATGCATTGATGTCTTCTGAGCTTCCGAGCAACTACTACTTCTTTCTTCAAATGGCAAATCGATCAATGACATCATTTTATGGATGGTTTACCATTTTATTACAGTTTTACGGATATTTCTAAAATATATCGCACCGTCAAAGCGCGCAAGGATGTTTAACAGTATCAATTAATTGTTTGGCGTCACAAAATCACATAAATTGTGCACAATGACATACGAAACCGCATCTGAAAATTACTTTCGATTAATGCCTTTATTATCATTCATCCATGTCTTGACATATCTATTTGGTGCGTTTGTAGTCAAAGATGATGTATAAGGGGATGACGTGGCTTGATCGACATCTGCTGACACTATTAAATCGGAGGTTGTGGCAATTCTACAATCTGCTAAGATAAAATTACGATAATAGTACTTGAATTCCATTGAATTGCTGTTGAACGTTCCCATTGCTGATCAAGACAATTTTTCCAAAAGATCAGTAATTCTGACATTGCAAGCCTGTTTGATCCACTAACATTATCATCTTTTTTTAAATTTTAAAGGTAACGCTTTTTGTATTATATTTGACTTAATGTTGACCTAATGTTTAAATTGGTGTTGCCGGCACGGTGCATTATGTTTATTTGAGTATGCAGAGGATTGTGGATTTTGTAGATGTGAACAAAATGTTTATGTATCGGACCATTAAACGGTACAATGAAACTGGTAGCATAAAAAAACGCCATGGAGGTGGACATTCAAAGATAGCAACA
Organism: Tipula confusa; assembly: GCA_963556175.1. Lineage (NCBI taxonomy): Eukaryota > Metazoa > Arthropoda > Insecta > Diptera > Tipulidae > Tipula > Tipula confusa. The sequence goes on from OY744476.1 coordinate 8,943,772, forward strand.
ACGCCAGAAATGGTTCGAAAGGTGAAGGTCAGAATTCAAAGTGATCCACTACAAAGTGTGGTTCATTTGGTAAAAAAAAACTCAATGTCTCTTGTCGTAGCATCGGCGCATATTAAAAAATGAATTACGATTGAAGCCCTACAAAATACAAGAAATGCAAGATTTAACAATTTGCATGAAACGCAGTTTGCCTAGCATGATCAAGGAGCTTGAGAATTTAGTATTTTCTGATGAAAACTTTTTACTGTTCAGCAATATGTAAACAAACAAAACGATCGTGTTGGGTTAGAGTACAAATCGAAAGATAATTTAGACCAGCGAATTGCTCTGCGAATGCAAGCGCCCGCATCAGTGTGATTTGGGCCGCAATAACTGCCACATGACGCTCACCACTCGTTTTCATTGAAGAGGGCGTAAAGGTAAATCAACAAAATTACCGTGACAAGATTTTAAACGATGCTTTGTTACCTTGGGTATACGTAAACAATTCAGTAGAAACATTTCAACAAGACTCGGCACCATTACATTAAAACCTAACGCTTTATACCTAACAAGAAAACGTTCCCAGCTTCATTTCTTCATAACAATGGCCATCATATTCTCCAGACTTAAACCCAATGAATTTTTCCATATGGTCCATTTTGCAGGCTAAAGTATTAACAAAAAAATATGAGACGGTCGACGCCTTAAAGATTGCTCTTCGCCGAGAATGCAGCAAAATATCATCACACCACTTTCGGGCGTGTGAATCCTTCTCGGACAGATAATGCTATTATCCGCGCTAAAGGTACTTACATCGACCAATAACATGTTTTTTGTATTTGAAATGTTTGTATTTGAAAACGATATAATCTTCCTGACACGCGGTTGGCTGAGTTTCTTGAATTTTTCGATTTGACATCAACCAAATCAATTTCTGATATTGGGACTCAAGGGTATAGCAAAACTTTACTTTTGCCAACCTGCTGCTCGTATATTCTTTTTTCAATGTTTTTTCTTTAACTTGAACGACAATTCGTTTTCGATGTCTACGGACATCTAGACAAATTTAACATTTCAGCTCTCCAAGATTGTTCATTTTAAAATTTGTTTTCATAAATTTACAGTTTTCTTAATGAGATAAAGAATTTTGATAGCACTGACCTGGAACTACTTGGCTTGGATAGATCCTCTATTTAACAATACCTCAAGTATGTTTATTCCAAGCAAATCAATACTTCGACATAAGTAGGTGTTCTGATCTTTACGCAATAAATCTTGCCGTTTATTGGGTTAGATTGGGTACATATTGGTACATATTAGTTTAGATTGGGTACATATTGTACAACAATTTGCTGGCAAATGACAAAGTTATGCTAACAGTACCTAGAATTTTTATTTTTGAAAGAATAAAGTGCTTTGAAAGGTTAAACGTCTACGCGCTATTTATATACTTGTATATGCATATATATATATATATATATATATATATATATATATATATATATATATATATATATATATATATATATATAATTCTATATAATAAATGTATATTGCTTTTGTAGACGTAAAATCAAAATTCAAAGGGTTGATAAGGTACATTACATTTATTATACATTATATAATGTAGACATATGTACTGTATAATAAATATTTGCAAAACATTTAATTTAAAGCAAATATGCAAATTTCAATTTTCAGTTATTTGTGTACGTTTAATACAATTTCCTAACTATAAATAAACATATAAATAATTTTTTAATTAGAAATTAGGGTTGTATTATGTACATATGTGGAGATAAATTAAAATAAATACTTTAAAATTAATTTTGATATTTATTTTTAATTATTAGATAGCAACTTTTATTTTTTCTGGTTCCAAACTTCAAAAAATACAAACATGTAAAAAAAAAAATTGTGATTTACTTAAAGATTTGGGGTAACAAATGTAATTAAAACGTTATTTATGAATTATGCACATTCTAATACAGATTTGCATAGGGTTACCCGAAAAAGGGAAATGAAATAATTAAATATTACTAAGCCTGATATTTTCTATGTTGTTATATTTGGTTATTATTGGCAGTTTATATGTCCATGAATCATTATATTTTGCAAGTTTGAATCATTAAATTTTTGTTTATTTTTTGAAAGAACATAAAAAACGCCACAAATTTGAGCAACAACCTATAATGAGTTCTTTTACATTTCAGGAAAAGACCCAGCTGCTAAACTCAAATTGAAGAGGTATGTTACTGTTTCGGGCAGATATTAAGCAAACTCATTTAATAAGAGAGGATGCATACTGTCCGGATTTCAATTCATATTTGTATTTATATTGTTGTTGTTGTTCTATGTTGGCTTAACAGTAAATAAAGAAAGCAGGACATTTTACTACAAACAAAATATTATATAACACAAACACTATATATACGTATTATATCGAGTACATAGCTATATAGTTAAATTACTTAATTCTAACAAAAAAAAAGTTACTTCACTTGAAAATTATACATTTGAATATAGTGATTAGAATTAGAATTGTTTGTTGTTGTGTAAATAGTTTATTTGTTTGTTTGTTTACGTTAAAAAATTTGAGTAGCGTGTTAAAAAATGTATATATGATTGTGTATACTATATACCCTTTTGTAGTTTTAGAAACGCTCCTAACCAAAAAAAAAAAGGTAAATAAATATATATAAAATTATATAAATAATAATAATATTCAGTTTATATATATAATATAATACTTAATAATATAATATTATCATTTTTATCATAAATTAGTTTGTTTTTAATGGTGACCCATATACATTTCATCGTTGTCATTTAAATGCCGTGACTACATCTATTATAAACCACCTTGTATTATTCTACATATTATACCTATATGGAGTTTTCCAAAAGGGTACTTTTGTATTTTTTTTTTTTATATTTTAGGTAAGAAAGTGCCAATAATACTGCAACATGTTTATGATAACCTAACCCTGTCACTTCCAGGTCGATATCCATTTCTGATATCCGTAGAGTAAGTAACTTGGAAATAAATTATGGATGTAAGGCAAAAACTATTATAATTCGGAAAACGTATTACATCTTAATTACCATAACTTCCAATTGTAGCACAATAAAGAAATGAAATGTTACAACATAAAGATTTAATAGGTGAAGTAAAGGGAAATAACTATACCGAGGTTACACCATTTCTAGTAATTAAAGGGTCTGTTAGTTCTTCGATTATTTGAGTTGCAGGTCAAATCGATTTTATGTTTCAAATCATCCAAAGAAAACGGAAATAGTTTGCTAAAAAATATTTTCTTATACAAAATTACCAAACTAAGTAAATTTCGTAAGACCGATGGATTCGTAAAATGGTTTACTACGTATAGGTCTTAAAACTGCATAACAAAGGATTCAATTGTTTGAAAGAAAACAAGTTTTTACTGCCGAATATTTTTACTACTAATTCGAGTTTTGAGTCCGTCAAATAGGAGGATCCATTTAGGCAGTAAAGAATTTGATTAAGGTAGATACTTGGTATTCTAAAATTGTCCGGTAAAGATAACATATACGATCCAGTCTTCAGCATAGCTAAAACAAAGTCAACACTACTAAAATAACCTGAATATAGTTCAAAGAAATATAAACATTGACAGCATGAATTCCGCAACGGTTATTACCAAATACTTCAGTTAAACAAATCAGCTGTCTATTTTCTATACAGAAATAAATGTTAGGTCACAAGTGTTATGAACCAAGTGGGAAAAACGTTCACAGCGACCATATGGTAGTATTAAAAATTAACAATTTGATATCAAGCCATAACCATTGTCAGCATCGAATTTATCACTAAAAGGATAAAAGCTGTTAATACGAGAAAACTTGTTAAAACTTGAAAAAAAATATTACATTAAAATTAATTTAAAAATGTGCCAATATCCTAGGGCGAAGTAGCAACCCGTTGTTTCGGTTCTGCTTGCATCTTTAATGTAGTTTGCTTTTCTGGAACAGCTCCAGTGGAAGTTCAAATAAAGAAAAAGGCTGGAGTAATAACCTCATAGTTATCATCTGTGGTTGTAGCACAAAGCGACCGCGACTTTAAAATATTCGCTGTACGGCATAATAGAGCCGCCATCTCTTCAATGCTTTTTGCTAAAATATTCTGAAATTAGAGAGTTATGAGGAGTTTTTTGTACCAATTTACTTGCGCTTTTCAAAATTCTTTTCGCTTCGACGAAGTTTCACCCGTTGTCCGTTGGTATTTTCTTTGAAATGCTTCGCCTTGTCGTAAATCTCTTCAGCGCTGTGAGAAATGCCTCACTGGTCAGTTCATTTACCGGTTCAACATGGATCGCTTTCACGGGTAGGCAGATAAAAATGCATATAGGTAACCGTTGTTAGGATTTGAAGCACTACCTTTCTTGATGACGAAGTACCATCATATGATGGTTCCATGAAATCAATTTCGTTGTTAGTAAAGGGACGTGTTGGTGTCACATATGCGACAACTCGAAATATTTCATCAAACTGGATTTCCTTTTGAAGGGAACATCCAAACAATCATCTTCTATGGTAATGTGGTAAATTGGTTTCGATACTCGGGCTTTGCTATGTTTCTTGTCGATCTTCGTTTTTATTTACTCTGTCGTTTTGGTCTTAGAAGTGGGTGGAAATTGATCTGGACGATTCAACCACCGTCTCAGTTGCACAATAGCAGAAGAAGAGTAGTATTTTGCAGTAGATGTAAGAGTTTTTTTGACAGCATACATCAATTGGGCTAGTAAATAAGCGGCTGATTCTAGACGTGGAAGGGATAATTTTTTAACTGACGTGACTTTATTTTTCGCAGTTAGCAAGCTTATAATAATTTTTCTGTCTTCGTTCATACATTTGCTGTAAATGATGGCACAGTTGACACTTTTGCTTGCGTCGGCAACACCATGGATTTGGGTTCTCTATAATTGTTTGTAAATCGCGGTAATTGGATTTTTTCAAAATATTTGAACTTTTTTCTTATTCTTCTATATTCATTTTCATCTAACTCAAGTAGTTTATCATTCCAACCGACTTTCTTTAACCTCAATTTTTGGAAACCTAAGAGATCGCATATTCTATAAGCTTTCGACATTATTTTTCTCATAGTGATTGAACTTCATCGAATACCACTATGGTGTCACTGGACTCTAATCACAGCATGTTAAGACAATTAAAATGATTTCTCTTCACTCGTTCCTATTTGGTTAGCTGGTATTTCGCTAATATGTCCCATTTCCAAATATTCATTTATTTGATCGTTTATCTCCAACTTGCGTTCTAACGCTTAAAACGCGTCCCATTGCGATCATAACGAACCTTCCTAATTTGAGAGTTCACGGAACGGAATTTGCACAATATACCATCCATCTATTTTGATGTTTCTTTTTGATCTGTAGAGGTTGAAGGGTTTAACTTTGGTGGTGATTTAAGTTGAACTGTTACAACCCATCGAACACTGCGTCTTTTGTAAATATGTTGATCCAACTCGTTTTTGTTCGTTCTCTAGAAGTTCAAAGAACTTGTATGCACGTCAATAGGGCTATGGTAGCTGCCTTATAGAAATATGCATCAGCTAATTTTATGCCCTTCAATAATAGGATTTCCTCCATATTTATATCACAACCTGGTATTTTTTTATAGCAGTGCTTCTATTATGAACAAACTGCTTCCTTTCATGGAAACTTTCCATATCATGGCCATAACTCATTTTGTAGTGTTGGCTCTCATCTTGAACATTGAATTTAAACTCACAATCGCGTCACTTCCCTTATTTATAAATCGAAAAATTGTTTTAAAGACGGAAAATCGTTCCCGATGGTTTCGTGAACCGAAGCTTCTTTCGAATCATAATCCAATTTAGTTGGCAGAATAAAGACGAGCTACGTGTCATGGCTTTTTGCCTTTTCCCCCAGTACTCTTAACTTTAATAGGTGGACCACGTGTTTCGGTTTGTTATATCTTTTTTTGATCTTTTCCCAAGCTTCATCATAATTAGATTGTGAGACTTAAATTTTTGATCAATGAAAATGCATCGAACTGGAATAAACTTTTAAAATATTGCATTTTACGCACCTTGTACATGTTAGCTTTATCGTGAATTGTTGTTTGAAACAGGTCACGGAATCATGGAATATAAAATGTCAGAATATTAACCCGATGTAAACGCAATTCATAATCGCGGTTGAAAACTTGTGAAATAAAATTGTTTTATACAGCACCAGCTCGTTCATGGTATGATTGTCTAGATTGCGGTTATTCTCGTCGTTAATTTTTTCTCATTTGAATAACTGGTCTTGCAATTCAAAATGGAGCTCTTCAATCTTTTCGACATTATCTAAATTTGCTTAATCGAATTTCATTTTTTTGCTTTTTTCGAAATTTGGAAATTCCTCAAGCAAACATCGAGCTTATGGCTATAATGGTAAGAAGGGAAGATATTTGGATGTTTTATTTAGATTTGTAGTTGGCGCTTTCCCAATGGAAAACTCTTCACCTCATCAAATCCACCACTTTTGTTTGTGTTGTTCAAGAGACAAAAAAAAATGCTTTCTAGATGGTGTTCTGATTTAAACATGATAAAAATCTTCTAATTATAATTAGAAATTTAAATATATTTTCGTTCGTAGCCTAGCATGAAATAGATGGGATGGATTGATGATTATTTCATCACTTCATAGTTTTCTTTTAATTATTGAGTCACCACCACAACATAACATACGACATAAAATTAATTTGGTAGCGTAAATTGATAAAATGCTAAAATTTTTAAGTTTTGATTTATGAATTTTGATACTATAAATACGCGTAAGCATTGGTAAATACTATATGTGGTTTTCACCCCGTTAGTTTTTTGCTTTCCGTATTATTTAAATGAAAAATCATTTAAATCCATTTATTTTTATAGGGGAGCGAACTTTTATGAGTGCACTGGTATTTATAAGTATCCTATCGATGGTAAATAAAACCACTATGTTTTATAAAATGTTTTTTTTTTTTATATATGGGAATATCATTTTCAGACCATGGCGACCATAAATATAATATACATCGGTAATATTTTAATAGGCTAATAGACTTATATCACGCATTTAAAATATATACACTTTTTAGGTATTTGCAAATGTTTTGTTCCCTGAACTACCAAAAAAATTTGTGTTATCAAATTGAATGCATAAAAGGTAATTTTATGGAATTCGATTCCCCTTATAACTATATATTCATATACACATACTCGTTCTAAATACAATGTACACCCAGTCAATAGACTTACATTATCATTGTTTGGAAAAGCCAATCTAGAACGAAATATGTATAACAAAAAAAAAAATCGTTCGTTTTGGGTTTTCATTAAATTGAATTTCATTTTTTATCAAAATGAAAATATCGTATTACAAATCAAATTTGAGTAATCGCATATCAATAATTCATATTTTGTAAAAAATGTGTAATGGCGTTTATATGTGTAACGTATATACAGTGTGTTCTATAGAGCACGCATTTAAACACATAGAGATTGTCAGCTCAACTAACGTTTTAAAAGTTAGCCCACAAAAACTGGAAAATGTATGCCACAAATTTTAAATTTAAAACTGTAAAACTGTGTCGATTTGTAGCATAAAATGGGCTGTATTTTCTGGAGTCAGGAAATTTTCGATTTGTGCTATAAATTTGACTGTTTTAATGGACAATAAATAACTCACCCATCAATTTTTTCTGTATTTTGAAATTTTTGATTTATGTCAGAAATTCCGCAGTTTTAATGGGCCAACTATCATGTAATTTCTGGACTTTTTACTGATAATTTTTGTAAATTTTTGATTCCTGCGATAATGGCTTAGTTTGAATCTTTATTTCTGTAAAATATTACAGAATTCATTAAATTAATCTCAGTAACTATCTAGTAATAATTTTGTTAGTTCAATTGTTAATATCTTCGTTTAGTGTGAATCCTAATGGTTTATCCTACAACTCGACTCGTTCAGTCCTTTGATTTCAGCAATTACATAGCCACTAGGGTTCTACAACTCATCGTTGTCGTCAACTACTGTCACAGAACATGATTCCTTTTTCTCCTTAATTTTTGTACTTCATCGCTGACGTATTTCATGTTTAAGTTTCGATGGAGGTTTTAATTTCTAAATATGGAGTATTTACAATGACTGCTCCGTAGTACATTGTTATGAAACGTTTGTATAGTCGTAACTGTAGTTTGCTTTGCGCTTCGTTAAAGTTAAATTCCTTACGTCTAAATATACGTTTGAGGATTTTTTCATACAACATTAGTTTGTTGCGTGTTATCACTTGTCAGTTCGGAGATTCTTTGAAAAAGCCAGTGCATTTATCTGAATTTTAAAATTAGTTTTTGCCATCTTTTTTTAATATGCGCTTCCTAATATAGAACTTGTTGCGAATCCAGTCACGGTGCTAAACCTTATAAAATGCTTGGGCTAAGTTTAAGAATATTACTGATCATATCTGTCCTTCTTTTTTCCAGCGCCTCCTTGATTATATCAGTTATTCTATGTATCTGTTCTATGGTTGAATTCCTTTTCTTAAATTGGAACCTAAATTGGTGTGCTGGTATAAGCTTGCTTCTTCCTATAATTGACTTTAGTCTCTTAACAATCTTTCGAAAATCTTTGATGTTTTTGTTACACTGATGTGGCAATTTTTTTAAAATTTTTTCAAAGTTTAGTGGCGTTCCACAGGGAATGTTTTGTTTCAGGCTACTTATAGGAAGCAAGGAACTGTTTCGTTCTTAACCTTCCTCATAAGTATAGTTTAAGTTCGTTGCACAAGTTATTTAGGATTGTTTTGCCTTCAGGAGCTCAAGTTCTTTGCCAAATCTTAAGAGCTCTCCTTTTTTTGTTCACCAAATCTCTTGCTTTAACTAGATAGTTTTTTTTTGTAATAGTTCTTGTTGTACACTAACAATGAGGCTTTCCAGCCTTCTTTTATCGTGTAACCGTTCGAGATCCTTACCGGTAGATTCACGTTTTCTTCGACTAGATGCCGAAAGTAGTCCCCGTTTGTTTTGTTATTTGTTAGCCTTGGAGTGCTTATTTTTCTTACTACCATGCCCTTTATTGTCATTACAAGTGGAGAACTGACGATAGCATTTTTTCATTTTCGACTACTAGGTAATTTTCTAAGCTACCCATTGATTTATAGAAATTCTGAAGGCCAAAAATTTTATTTGGGTCTATAGACCAGTTTTTCTATAGGAGTGAAACTCACATTTTAAAGTACTGCTTGCTTCAAATAGCCTTCTTCTTTTGAGAGTAATTCTATTTGATCCCCGGGATATGTTTTTAACGTTAAAGTCGCTTCCAATGATTTAATTATGATCAAACGATTTAAGAAGTTATTGGGTTATATCTGGGTGGACAGTAGATTGCTAGTATACTATAGATTTTGTTATCAATGGCTAATTACATGGCTTCTTCCTCTATTTTTAATTCTTCGTGCTGTTTAATATTATCTTTAATAAAGATGCTGTTCCACCTCTAGCTCTTCCTCCTGGATGTAGATATTGATAGCACTGGTATTAATGTATTTTGGCATACGAGGTTTTAGTAAAATGATATTTGGAGATTAGGCAAATATACATTTATTTTGTGTTTAGAAATACTTTCTAATTATGAAATACCTTGCACAAGGCCATTGGTATAGAATTAAGGTAGTCAATGACTTCTCTAAAATTTTTACTTGTCGTTTCTTTTATTTTTTCTCTGGTCGATGAATTTTTCAATGTTCCTAGACTCTGCTCTTGTTTTAGCTCGTCCATAGATTCTAGTACTTGGGTAGTTTTGATCAGTCAGATGTAAATTTATATAGCGTTCTAGCTTCTGAAGTATTTTTGGCAGGACAAGGTTTTCCAGACTCAGTGCTGTCTGAATATCTTCGAAATTTTTTAATTGGCCAAAATATTTTACAAATCTGGCTTACCATCATGCTTTTTTGAGAATTTTGGAAATTTTTAATTTGTTCAAATATTCTACAATTTTAATAGACCACCGTCATGCATTTTTCAGAATTTCGGATATTTTTAAAGTGCCCAAATATTTTACAATTCTGATAGGCGTGCATTTTTGAAAATTTTGGTTGTTTTAATTTGCCCAAATATTTTACAAATCTGATATGATTACCATCGTGCATTTTAGAGAATTTTAGCAACTTGTTAGTTTGCCCAAATATTTTACAATTCAGATAGGCCAACCTTCATGCTTTTTTGAGAATTTTGGCAACTTTCTAGTTGTCTTAGGTCGATGGGGTTGTGGTTTTCTAATGCCCTGTGCAGACCAACATGAACCGGTGCATGACATGAAATAATTGTCAAATCGAATGAACCACAAAAGATACCGACGAAGTAGCCATCTAAACATCAACGTTATCAACCATCGTGTATGCGTATTGCACTCTTTATCATAATCATTCGAATCGTACGATATAAACACTATACCAATCACTATATTTCAATAACATACCAATCGTACCACTAAATCATCTGCTGGATGTTCTACGGATCATACTGTATGCAGTATAAAAATAAAATTTGGGTGGCATTTAGAAACTGGACTAGAAATATCATTAATTCGTAAATACATATCAATAATGTATCGCGTAGAAATTCGTGCAATTCATTCATTAAATATTTAGTGGCGTCGATATACGATATAAATTTCTACATTCAAAATGCATCCACCTCACCAAACGCACTACTATATCGATTCGATATCTACCCTAAATTCGAATAAATTCGAATACTTTACACTGTTATGAACATACGTAGTAAATATATTCGGACACCTCTCTCGTACTCGTACGTGCCGTTATCTTTCACAAAATTTATAAAATTATTTCCCGCATTAAATATTGTCTTCATGGTGGTATTTATAATCGCACATAATTTTTATCTACTTTGAGTTACAACAGTTGGATTTAGTTAAAAAATTAGAAATCCATCTAATTATTTATGGAAAATCTTAAAATTAATGAAAAATGACATGACATCTAATAATACATGTTGATGGATACAACAACAAAATAAAAATTTAGAGGAAAATTCATAACATATGTTTGTTGTTATAGAAATATTATAATTAAATTATGTTTAACTGTCATCAAAATCTTAAGTTTCATCTCGAAAACATAACATACGAACAATAATTAGGAGTGTAAGAAGATAATTTGTTACCATATAATGTGTGTGTGTGTGAGGTCTAACAAGTATATATCTAACTATAAGTAATTACTTCCGAAACTAATCATATGGATGAGAACGGAGTAAAGTTAATTGGTAGATGATTTTGTCTTGAGTATATCTTTAATATTTTGCAACATGCAATATTCGTTAATCTTTGTTTTAACTCATTTATGTCTACAAAAATCTTTGCGTAAAAATTCGAATAGTCGTATAGTGATGGTGAATTTATTTGCTAATATTGCAGTGATTCAGAGTTCGTTGTCACTTATTAAAACGTGCTGTTTATACCCTACGTCTCCTACCAGAGCTTAAAAGATTTGTAAATGCAGACGCATCAAAAACCACCCGAATTTTTTCCGTTGCACCAGTTGACTCAATATTACTATATGGTTTGGTAAATAATTAATATTTTAATTTTCTGATTCAGCTATTTCTGCCATATGCCCGAGTTCATGGTTCTTTTCCATGAATTTACACTAGCCTCCTTAACTGTTTCAAACCTTCGTTCCATCGACATAAGCCTACAAATTGCTAAGTTAGCAGATGTTTCTTGAAATAAACGCTCACATGCATCTTCTTCATTTGAAAAAGTCTATGCTTGATTGACTCGTGAAGTTTTGCGTTGAGATAATTCAGGCAATTGCATTTCTCTACCTATAATACCCATCCAAATATGATTTCGATGGCTATGACATTGTCCTAATATTTAATTCTTCCATCGGCCACAAATACTACATCTCGATTTCGATAAGCACCTGAATGCTGGATGGTTTACTCAGAGGCAATAAAAACAACGGTTATCTGGTTATATAATATGTCTCCTTTCCAAAATTGACTGCTTGTTGAATGTACCATAATCTGATATCATATGTCTGAGTTTGCATTTAGGCGACGGGTGAGCTGCTTAGCCCACATAATTAACTACCGATTTTTGAAATGGAATCTTGTTGAATCTTTAATGTTTCCAGTGCATTGGAATTTAGAAAGAACTTTAATATGTCATCCAGAGTTAGTAGGCCATTGGTATATAATGCTTGGACTCATAAACCTTTTGTATACGAGTCCAAATTTTCTTCTAGATTTTGAACTTACCTTATAGATTCAATTTACTTTCTTAATGCCTTTAACTCTCTGACAACCTTATCCGAAGTGTCCAGAAGCTTTCGAATATTCATCGCATGTGAATGAACGCTCTGAAGGTGAGCTTTTTCCTATCACATTTCTAACATAACTTACTAAGGGCTTCGAGATAGTTTGTTTCTGTTGCCGAAATATGTAAGTTAAAACAAACATTTAAGTATTGAATTTTTTGTGCTGGGGATAAACTAGCATTTTCATGTTCGATATCGATTTTTGGCAATTTCACCTCCATCGTTGCTCTGATTTAATGTTCCACGGATTTCGCTTTTAGTCTTACTCAGACATTCCGTTTTCACTAACTTCAAACTGCTTCAAAAGTAACTTAGGATGTGCGAGTTTAGTTTGAATTAAAACCCATCTATATCGTTCTTGTCAACTACTTAATCATAAGCTATGGTCGTCAGTATAAATAGTTGCAAAATGGTTAGCCTTTGCAAATTTACGAATTTGATTCTATATTCCATACAACACGTAATTGTGGTCCGATTATGATGAATTTTAGTTTCGTTGTCAAACTATTGGTGAGCATAAATTTGAGCACAAATAAGACCCATCCAGTTATATCGAGCAATACACTTGAATGCATTTATTATTTATCGTAGTAGTTCCTACAACTACCGCATGCACTTAAACATCATTTCTGAAAAAAATTGTAATCAATTTAGATAATCGCTTATAAGTGTTTAATATACAATTTATTGCCTCTTTATACAGATATCAAATTATATGGCCATCATCTTTACCATAATATTATAATAGTCGTCGGAGGTCACACGCATAGAAAAAACGAAAAACCAAAAACTCAACTTATGTCACTGTCAAACACTTTGTACCATTACAACATTTAGTTAAAAATAAAATCATCATCATCATCTTTTAATGTAACTGACTAACCCTATTTTTCAGTAATTCTTCCATCAAATATATACAATCGAATTGGTTTCTTTTGTTGATTTTAACATTTGATTGACTTAACAATATAAGAATAAAATATATATATTTTTTGAAAGGATTTTTTACTTAATTCCACAGACATTCGTATAAAAACGTAATATGAAATTATAATTTCAGTTTTTGAAGTGTTTATTTGATTAATATCACGTGCGTTCGTAAGTGCCTGAGATTTTTATTTTTTCGTTTAATTTTCCGTCTTGTTGTAATGTACTATAATAGTCCTTGTCGATGTGTAAGTGGATAGCACATATTATTCAAAAAACCGATTCTAGGTTTGTTATCCGCTCTTACATATTATTTATGTACATGCACACCGAAAAAGTTCTTGCGTCACTAAAGGGAGTATATACGACGACTTATCTATGTTGCGATCAAATGACTATGAATTCTAGAAATTGCTTATTTAAATCGTTTACACCATTTGAGCACAAGTACAGTTTTCTTAGTTTTTTTCTCTTTAGCTTTCGCGTTTTTTCGAAAAATCTAGAAAAATTTCTAAAATATATCATCTAATATATCATTTTCCGAATTTCGAACATTTTCGATTTGTGGCATAAATTTCTCAGTTTTGACAGGCTAATCATCATGCATTTTCTGGTTTCTGGACATTTTCGATTTGCTGTATAAATTGCTCATTTATGAAAGGCTAACCATTATGAATTTTCTGGATTTTGGACATTTTTGATTTGTGGTATGAATTTCTCAGTTTTGATAGGCTAACCATCATGAATTTTCTGGATTTTGCACATTTTCGATTTGTGGTATGAATTTCTCAGTTTTGGCAGGCTAACCATTATGCATTTTCTGGATTTTGGACATTTTCGATTTGTGACATAAATTTCACAGTTTTGATAGGCTAACCATCATGAATTTTCTGGATTTTGGACATTTCCGATGTGTGGCATAAATTTTTCCAGTTTTGATAGGCGAACCATCATGCATTTTCTGGATTATGCACATTTTCGATTTCTGGCATAAATTCATCAGTTTTGATAGGCTACCCATCATTTTCCGGATTTTGGATATTTTCGATTTGTGACATAAATTTCACAGTTTTGATAGGCTAACCTGAAATTGCATGATTTCTAGATTTTGGATATTTTCGATTTGTGGCATAAATCTCTCAGTTTAAAAGGGGTTAGCCTTATCATGCATTTTCTGAATTTTGGACATATTCGATTTGAGCCATACATTCCTCTGTTTTCGATCACCAATTGTAAAAATATGGTCTGAAAGATCTTGTAAAAGATTTTAGTAAAGGGTCATTTTTGACCTGTAATTCTGTTGAGTGTTGTTGTAAAATTCTCTACAAAATATAGCTTTCATTTCTATCAGTATTATTTGAACAAGTTTAGAATAATCGATGAGCTTTTACGTTTGGTTTTTAGGGTTTGAATCCCAATGGGGTAGTAAACTAAACCGCTATAACTATAGTTAAACAATACAATCATAGTAAACTTTGGATTAAAGCCCAGAATTTATAGCAAATGGAAGTCAGAATTAGCTTTTTGCAATAAGAATAAACACAAATTTTTGATATCAAACCATACATATCTGAGCAGCTTAGGAAAGTGTAAGAGTGACTAAATCTGCCATTGGAAGGTAATAAGCTGAACAAGTGATTAAGGTTCTAAAAAAATGTCTACGAGTGTAAGAGCAGCTGGTGAAAGCACCACAGAAAATAAAGAGTCCCCAACATCATGATTACAACCTTCAACGTCGATACTGATGTCGATTGACTTAAAACAAAGTTAAAAACGATATCTGACTTCTAGAGTCCAAGATAACTTCACTAACTTTGGGTAGTTGCATCTGTATTCATTTTCTTGAAGCCAGTGAATTATTTCGAGAGAAACGTAACGTATGAAAAGGACATATATGTGCGACGAACAGCAAAAATATAATTTATTAGATATAGCGCAGAAACATGGGTTAAAAGTGACAAGCAAAACGCTACTTTATTGACGGCTCAAAAAGCATCCCCGCAAAAAGGACTCTGAAATTGGTTCAAATAATCAACGTGGCATTTATAGAATAAAGACTTAAATAGGTTCTTAGTCAATGGAAAGTTGCAGAACGATAAAAAATCGTATAGGGAGATTCAAAAATTATTTGAAAAATTTATGCTCTAGAAGTTTAAGCCGATTATAGAAAATCAAAATTTGAGTCCACCACTTTATATTGGACTTAGAGAAAATCACTTTTCGAAACAGGTTTATACAACAAAAATACTCGAAAGAGCACTTGAGGATAAGCAGATATGCTCCAGTATCTTTATAGATGTAGCATAAGCTTTCGAAAAAGCTTACTCGTCATCTCCATCTGACATAGATTATATTATTACGATTAATGTACTATAGAGGAAAAATTATCCAAGATGGCGTCGCGTGTTTGTTGTGAGAAAAATCTGACATGAAGAAACCATTCGTTTATAGAATAAATAGAGTGAAAAACATAATGACGACATTTTGAAAATAAACGATTGTCATAATTTTGTGTACCTTCATTTAATGATAAACCTCCAAATCTTTAATAATAAATTACTAAATGATTTACTTTGAGATGATGAAAAAACTTGAGTATTTCATACGAATTACAATAACAACGTTTGTGGCGATATTAAGAAAAGTCTTGTAACTGACAGTCTAGTGTTCGACAATATATATAATGTAGGCTTGTTATCAATTTCGATGACACCTGATTGTCTGTGAGGGTCAATTAAAAAAAATATATATTTAGGGCATTCGAACATCTTCAACATTTTATATCCATGAAAATTTCATCTAACAATAAATTTCACAATAAAATAAAATTTTAACTATACACGGATTGAATGACACATCAATTACATTTTTTTTATACTTATAATACCAATCCTTAATTGTAATTCTTCAAATTTTTCTGATTTAAAAATGAAAAATAAAAATCTTTGATCAAACGATCGCGATAAGAGTATAAAGTAAAAAAAAAATTATTTAATTTTAGTTGCGCCGTATCTCCACGATCTTTAATTACATTTAACATATGTTATTGATATTCGTTTAAAATAAATTTTGTAACATCAATCTAACTAATGTTACTTTAAATAGTTCTTCTTCTCCTCCTTCTTCTGCACCACTCGTCTTAAAGTAATGTTTTTCTTTATTGTTTTAATTAGAGGTGAAATTAACATCTTTGAGTTCATCTTTTAATACTATATTATAATCGATACTCTGTATAAAGGTGGGCTAACTCTGATGAAAATCATATTTTGTAATATTGAACAGTTATTGAAATATTTTCTGTGGGGCGAGAAAGTTTTGAAATCATCTCTGGTATTATTCGTACATATTTTTGTATGTAGTTTGGAAAACACCTCCAAAATATATGAAAAATTTTAAATGTATGTAACTGTACAAAAGACTGTTAGAATTTTTGAAAATAAATTACATTTTATTGTTTGCGAACAAAATTTAGTTTTTGTCTTTGTTCGCTCGTACAACTAACAGATACTATTTGTTGAAGATGTCTTCATTGTACGAGCGAGATTTATGTGCTTGTTTTAGAAATGGAACAGAATAGAATTTCTTTTATTAACTTTAAGTACGATGAATTATATTCTTGTCTCTTGGTATGAACACGAAAAGTTTGGTCGTTTTTTTTGGGAAAAAATATATTTGAGACCCGAAGTCTCGTAAGCTTAGATACAAAACTATATGGAAATTTGGACACATAGATTTGCTTATTTGTGTTATTATACAACAAATATCATAAGCTTATACGGTCATGAAGTTTTCATAAAGAATCTTACTTATTCCTTTTCCTCTCAATGTGACCTATGCTTGATTGGTAAGACTGTCATAATCCTCACCCAACACTTCCGCTAAATCTTCTTCTTTCAAGCCATGAAAAATAAAGGGGTTTGTATTGGTCAAGAAGTCTTTTCGAATATCTTCATCCAACTTTATTTCCTTCAGCTTTGCTAATGCTGTAACTTTACCAAAACTCCTTCATTTCAAACTCATTTTAAACGCTCATTTTAGCCGTGGCGCAAGGACGAGCTGTTTTAAGCATATTTTCAACTTCGGTTTACTGGTGTACATATTTTTCTTCAAGTATCCTCATGGGAAGAATTCGGGAGTGGGCAAATAAGGGGAACGTAGCAGCCGGTTGATATAACCTCTTTTGAAACTTTTCGACCGAGAAAATTTTTCGCAATATTTGCACCAAAGGACGAGACGTGTGTATGATGCAGCAACTTCTCGTTAGAACCACATTTTCTGGAGGCTTAATTAATACAATTCTGGCACAATAAAGGTTTCCACCATTTCCTGATAAAGGTCACCATCCCAAATACCACCGACCCAAATGACGCACAATATAGCTACTCTGTTTTTATTAGCAAAGTGGCAAGTTCAATGATCTTAATGATGTTTTGACAAAAATGGTGATCGTCTTTACCGAGGAGTAAAACCCGAGAAATTCAATTTCACCACCATCCATGGTAATTTTTCAGCAGCTGTTGTGCTAATAAAATTTTATGTGACTTAAAATCAAAATCTTTTTGAAGAATTTTTAACAACCATGATGGAGACATTCCCAATTCTTGTTGTGCACAGCGTCGAAGTGAGATATTCAGTCTCTCATGTACATACACTCTATACCTTTTTATATATAATTTTAGTAATATACCTGTTTTGACGTAAATCTACCCGATTCAATAATTTTCTATTTAGCACTAGCAATTTTTCCTTTCATAGCAATATTATGGAAATGAGTAAAACTTCTAAATCGATTCCAGCAACAATGGTTTGCTTTAACTGTTTCCTGGTTTTCAAGAATGACTTACTTTTTTATGGAAATTTTTTCTTTAAAATACCAAAATTACTTTTGCTTTGGCTTGAATTATGTTTTGGAGCGGTATTCTCGTTTGGGTTTCAATCCAAATGAATAACAGTTTTGCCTTTGTACTGCTTCCAATGTAAATTAAAGTTTTTGATTGCGTTGTCGCAGCTGTAGTAGAAAATTCTCAATAGCATCACTCATTTTAATAGCATCACGGCATAAGTTGATTACTTGTCCATTGGGGTCACTTAAGCCGGCACTTAACAATTATTGCAGTTTAATGTTAGACTTTTGCGTTTACCCTATATCCTTTAGGTTAAGTGTGACAATTTGCACATTTTCAATGTGGTCACATGATCGGGACTCCATTGTAAACTGAAAGATAAAGTCAAGTTACCTTAGTTGCCTGGGATTTTCGTCTCTCAAGGAGACTGTTGCTCTTGTAAGCGCTTTGTGGTCAGTAAAAACAATAAATATCTATACCTTTCACGAAAAATTTGAAATGTTTAATGGAGAGATAAACACCCAAAAGTTTTCTGACAAAGGTGAAATTTTATCTTTCTTTGTCACTTAACCTGCGGCAAAGATTTTAGGATCCTACATTCGTATAATCCAATATGACGAATATGAATTTTTAGTTTTATGTGGCTAGGTCAGTCTGCTGGGTAATATATGCACATTTCATACATAAATTCACTCTCGTTACACCGTAGTATTATGTTGTAAAGGAACCATATTCCCATACTCATATCTCGACTTCATATATACTCCAGGCTTAATTACTTATTCGATGTCAACTTTTATTTATGTACATATTTTATGGTTATTAATGGTGTTAAAAAAATACACCGAAAGGGCTAAAAACAAATAAAAGTGCGGAAAACGATAAAACTGGAAAATTTTTCTTTTGATACAATAATTTTCTACCTTAACTTATGATACCTGCCAATTCTATTTTTAATTAAACACAAATGTTGCCGGTGTTTGTATGCTGACTTCCACCACCTACTATTTTTACAACCTTTCTCCCTCTTTCGTATATTTTTTTTTTGTTAATATTAAACCGAGAATTTATTCATCTCACATTTGACTGGAAATAAAAATCAGGGTAGAATTTTATATTCCGCTCCTCTTAATTCGGTTGTTGTTATTGTATTTTATTTGAAATGATTATGGTTGGATGAATTTTTGGATTTAAATTGGTGTTTTCTTTGTATGCACGAGATGAAAATTTGATTAAGGTGTTTTTAATGACAAAGGGAAAAACTTATATATATTCTTGTTGGACTTGTATTTGATTAATATGTTAATTCATTAACGAAACACGATGTAAAATATGTTCGGTTCGTATAATTAGTTTTCGGTTTTAATTTATGCCTGGAACAATTAAGAACAATTATTGGTCCGTTGCGATATAAGATTTTTTAGAAATCTTATATCGCAACGGACCAATAAGTATAAGCATCGGTAACCACACTAGATCACACCCATGTTGCTATTGCTTTCAATTTTAACTGGAATGGCGATGGAATCTATCATTTTATGTAGCTAAGCTTTTTGAAGTAGTGTACTACAAAGTTAATATTTTAAAATTGTACAACAACAGGCTGGTTTTTCGGTGCTGTAGGACCAACATCCTCTTAAAGAGCATAAGGCAGCATATTGCTGGTCTATATTCACTATATGCACTTTAATCGTGCTCTTGTTATTAAGTTGGAATCTTGATTTGATTTCAGCAATCTCGGTGACGAAGTGTTCATTATGCAATCACGTAAAACATTTTGGTTGCTTTCTCGTAATTTCATATACTGTCACTGTTTGTATCATATTCTTAGAACAATGTTAGATTTTTTCAAACAGCATATCTAAGTATTTGTAGACCCAGGGTTGCACTAGGAAAATTCTCTGACTGGACGAACTTTTGGTGGTTAAGTATTTTAATATATGGTTTTTATTATTTGGTGGTGCTGCTATCACTGACGGTTTTACCTCTCGTTCCTCTTCCTACAATTCGCCTTCGTTAAGAGAATAATTTTATTTTGAACATTCTTTTGTGTTTCACTAAACCAATGTTGACCGTACCAATACAAATCAAAATCTGTCAGCATCTGTAATTGATTACTGCAGCATAATCCTGCTTGGATGAATCACAAATACCATGCAGCTTTAACTTCTCCGCATGCGTTCCGTACCTTCTTGGAATTTTTATTTTTTCAAGCTGGAAGTTTTTTTTTATAATTCGCCATACTACAGCCTCATTAGCAGGTAACTGATTGTCCTACTTCAGCCTCATTAGCATATAACTGATCATCTCATTTAACGTATCCACAAACTTTGGAACTGGATTTTGATGGTTCTTATTAGCAGGTAACTGATCGTCCCATTTAAAGTATCCACAAACTTTGGAACTGTATACGATGAGTTGCGCGAGCCAATTCATTGAATACCGAGCAATATCATAAATGGTTCCTTTTTTTAAATATTGAAAAGTTTGCTCTGTTTATATTCTAGATCAGTTGTATCTAGTAAGTACCTGTAATTCGATAACCACTTACGCAAATTAAATTCATACGATTTGATGATGTTGGTACCTGGTTTTTGAGTTTGATAGGCCTCCTCGTGTGTGCGGTCAAAAATTGTGTAAAATCTTTCTTGCAACCTTAGTCTCTTATGTTCATTAGACTATCACTTGTAGAGCTTTAATAGCGAGATATGGTTCTGATGCTGTTCTGTAAGTGACGATTGTAAGTCTGTAATTCGTTATGTTCTATGGTGTGTCTAATATTTATCTTTATATTTTTTCGAGATCCGCAGTCATAAAGATTGGTGGAAACGGAATCGTAACAGGATTTTCTGGAGATTTTACTGTATATGTGGTTCAATCAACATATTTAAGCCGGGCCATCAAAAACCACTCGCAGCTTGGTTGTGATGCTGATTTCTTTGTAGACAAAATGATGCGGTAAGTAATAAGAAGGTTTCCATAGTATGCCTATTTCGTCATCCGGTATACGTTCCTGTGCCCCAATTAATATCACTCTCTTTTAAATTCTTGGTATTTTGCTTTCAGATCAGAATCCTTTGCCTGCCTGCGTTCTTCGGATTGAAGTAGTTTGAAGGCATGTAATTTGGCCTCTCCCAACAGTGCACCATCATAAACAAAAGGCAAGATCACAATTACTCGGTCGTTGGATTCGTTTGATAATTGGTCGAAATTTTCACAATAAATGTTTTGCTGGGTTTGGGGAGTAGTAGTTTTATTTCATTCATTTCTCAAAATCGAGTAAGAGATTTATCTATATATTGAAGGCTGTACATGGGGTTGTTATCTTTGATGGCCCCCCGACATTCTCATTTTTCTGATATGATCCATCGTGGAACTGTGCTTTCCCGTGCTATTAGAGGCTTGTTGAACGTCATGTACGAAAACTCTAGATTTTTGAATCCCTCCCAATGGTACTAGCCTATGGTTACCTGCACTTGTTGCGATGGGATTAATGTCGGTAAAATCTTTCAACGTGAAATGATATTTATAGTCTAGTTCGCGAAAACACCGATAATTTCACTTTTGTGCATTTGTGCCTTTGAGCCCTATCTTCTGGACGCAATGCGATTGATTTGTATTGCAAAGTTAGTGTCAACGTTCATCCTAGTGGACTGCTTATGTTTTTTTGGCTATTCTCGTGGATCCATCGGTTTAACTTAGCGATTGCCGTGTAATAAATTTCATCACATTCAGGCGCCTGTGATACTGTCTCTCCATCCCATCTGAATAATTTGTTTAATAATGAAGCGTGTAAACGTTTCAATAGAATTAAACCGAACCTAAACGATTAATAATTCGCTGTACAAACAATCTCCATTGAAACACAAAAAATTTGAAATGATTTTGTTGACCCTTCATAAACTATTTGGAAAATATCTTATCTGATATTGAAACACAAATTCTTTAAAATTTATTAATTACCAAAAACCAAGATTCAAAACTATGAAATGCAAATAGTTTATTTTATCGGATTTCAATAAATCACATGGCTCTGAAGTATTTTAGTAAATTTTATCTTATCTGTGAGTCAGACACTTTCGTATATAAGGTGTATGTATATAAACAACATTAGCGTTTGATTGATGAATTAAAATTGAATAGTTTTATGGTCTCCCCGACTATAAAGACTGATAGTTTTGTTTTGTAATTATTTTCTATAGTTGGACATCTACAAAAAGGTAGATTAATCGATCATAACGATTTTTTTAAAAATGTTATAACATGAAAAATCTAATTAACATTAGAGAGAACGGATGTCTAGCATGGTGTAAAAACTAACTGTGTTCTCACAGCTTGACCAGTAGTTTTGATAATTTAGTTGGATTTTTTTTTTAAATGTATATATATTTCAATGGTGAAATTAGTCAATGTCTTGTGCGTAAGAGACAAGAGAAATATTAAAAAAAAATATTATCATTTCACTAACAAATCATAAAACTTGGAAACATTTATCAATTCCATGTCAGATAAATGTATCATTTTCATCATCAAAATAATTATTCGAAATTTTATTTGGACTTTGCCTCCATATGACAGTATCATCAGTTGGTAATCAAAACAATATACACATAATATACCTTACTTACCAATCCAAGTTTTATTTTATTCATCTTGACACCACCATATAGTTGTCATGCTTTTATATATTATGGGCTGTCACACGTAAAATGATTAACACGAAAAATATTTGTAAAAGTGGTCAATGGATGTGTCTGCCAGTAAATTCTAACGCGTTTACAAAATGATTTCAATTTACTGATGGTATATACAATCCAACGTACCTACCGGTTGTCATAAATGTGTATTATAAGAAACACTTTATCGCATCTGTATAATCAAAAATATAAAAATATTCTGATTCTTAAATATAAAGATGAGAACGAAAAATAAATTAATAAGACCAAACCGTATATACATAAAAACTAATTCATTAATAATTCGAGTTATTTATACATTTGTACCGCCGTATATTTTAATCAGAAGAAGCATCATACACACACACACACTTAAAATATTAATATTAATTCTTTTTGTGTTCTTATCAGTATACTATAAAATTTAAATCAATCTAAGAGCTTTACCATAATAAATTAAAGACACCCCCGCATTAACGAGGCGTTATCATTACAAAGTAACTTATACCATATAAATGGTTTAGTGAACTAATGAAATCGGAATAAATTCCATTACTCGTACACGTACTTGTTTATCGGTTATAAGAAAATTTATTAGATACAAACAATGATCATAAAAATAAATTGTCAATGTTTAATTAACTGAAAATTTACTATTAAGTTTTATCTATTTTATTTTATTAGTAGTACAAAAATAACAACACCAAACCATCGACTAATGGAAAATATGGGATAACTTTACAATGTTGATACATGATAGAGGATGGATAGTTTATTGCGTCTTTGGATTGATTCGAGTAATTTGAAATAATCTATATAATTCGCTAGCACTTCAACACACTATTAGACTCAGATGAGATGATAAGTAATTTTTAGCATAAATTTCTCACCAAATCGTTCTTCGGCGTGTCTTGCAAACAGATCAGCTTTTTGCTTACTGTTTTTTTACTTAGTGTCGACAGGTGAAGATAACTTTTGCATTGACCAACAAGCGAAGATAAATATGAATCTATTGTTTCATTTTTAACTATCCTTATAACAGATTTTTTCACGTAGGTTATGGAGCTCCATTTCATTTGCTCCATTTCTATTTATTTGCCAGAATACGTATTTTACGTTTCTTAGCCACGTTCTGAGTAGAAGCCAAGTTCTGAGTAGAATGCTTTGCCACGCTACTTGTTGAATGCTTTATATTAGTCTTTTAACTTTTTCTTCAACATGCATAGATTTTCTTATTGGCACTTCAAGATTAATATTTTCATTGATCAGTTTATGAAAAAGGTTATGAATTGGTATACTTTTGTACAATCTTGGTGATGTTTCTTTTTAAATATAGTTTCGCTTAATAACAGGAGAGTTCTCTGAAGTAAGCACTTCATTGTTTTCCATTCGTATGTAGTTGTCAGTTATTTCTTTTGTTAAATCATAATATAAATACACATAGTACTACCAAGGTATGTTAGCCCCTTGTCGTGCTAGATGCCGCTACTGGTATCGTTTTAAAATAATCAAAAGATTATTAGTGGATAAATCAGTGGATTTTTATATGTATAATCGCCCAAATGTCATATATTTATACTAAATGTTGACGATATTCTATCGACAAAAATATGAAAATTATGAGTGAAAAAGTTCTTCGTATTCTTATTTTTTTAGGTTAGAGGGAAGCGAACGGTGTGTAGCTGAGATATTTACATCATTATAATTTCACTTATAATTTTACATGTAATAATCACTCATAATTCTTACATGTTGTTGCAGTATTTCTGTTTAATGTAAACATGCATATAAGGTGATTACCAGCACGTGTGACACGTCGTGCGGTTCGACTGCAATATTTCTGGGTATTATAAAAATTTTGACATTTTCTGCATTGGACTATCTTTGAAGTATTCTTCCTCATTAACTCTATTCTGACTCTTATGTTTTGAATTGTCCGAATATTATATATATTTTGGATGATTTGTTTATTGCCAAACGGAATTCCGTTAGCATATAAAGCGATAGTCTCCTTCTTACCAAGTCGTGGTTATTATCGCTTGCTGTTCTGTCTTTTTTGATAGTATTGACATCATCCTGAATATTTTCCAGCATACAGCATACGATTGCAAAAGGTGAAAACCGATTTGCTTAGATATGAGATCCACTAATTCCTTACCCAACTCATCATGCTAGAAAAACAGCTTAGTTTCACTAGACCATTAAAAAGTTAGTACATTAGTATAAGTTCAACCAGTTCGATATAGATCATATCCTAAGCTCTAACAAAGTTAGATACTTAAACTCACGCCACGACACATGGAAATGTCAAAGCATTAACCAGAATGGCAATTACTTTTCAATATTTACAATAATTCTAAAATACGATTAAATCCTCCTAACGAGTTTACGTTCACTAGAGGAAACTCAATGCTTGATTTGGTGCTATCAAAAAATGCCTCGTTGATCAATCATCCGAGAGTCTTACACGAATTTTGTTTTGCCCATTTACCAGTGATATTTATATTGCCTACCAAGACTAAAGCTATCCCTACAATGGTGCTTTGCAAATACTCCCAAGTTGACTGGCTGAAATTTAAAGTTTATGATCAACCTCCTCATAATCCAACCATGGACAAGGTCGAAAAAGTAGAAGTTGCCAACATTCTTCGGCGTCTTAACAAAAAAAAAAAGCGACGAGTCACGATAGCATACACAACTCAATTCTAAGAAATTTACCAGATAAAAGTATTACTAAGCTCACCAAAATCCTCAATGGAATCCTAAATATAGGATACTTTCCAGACTGTTGGAAAATTGGTAAAGTCATTCCTATCAATAAACTAGGAAAAGTTCTTCTAAACGAAGTAAGTAAAATCATGAAAATAGTCATTCTTAAGGATACAAAAAAGGATTTTGGAACAGATTTGCATCAAGGTTTAGTCTATAAACTAATCCAATTCTACCTTACGAATAAGAAATTCTAGGTTTCCCTAAACAAACACAGTTCCAGTAACAAATTAATAGCAGCAGAAACCACTAAAGATCCAATCCTAGGGCCACCCATTATCTCATTCTTCTATCATGATATACCAAAATCTGATACCAAAGAAACTAAATTCTAAATATAAGCCGATGACATATATGGCTATATTCACCTCTTCAACTACCACAAGCAAGTCGAGCGAGAGGTTATCTAAGTACCTTAATCGATACTGTAAGGACATGGAAGATTAAAGTAAACTATTCTTAAATTATTTGTTTCCATCGGGACCATTATAGCAAAATGCTCAAAGCTCATCCTAATACTAGGACGACCAAGGTGACCGGGTTAACAATATCACTCTGTGTGGCTCACAGTAGTTTTCTTCTATTATCCAGGTGGCAATCTAATAATTATGACATTTGTAATGTAAGGTGGTAAGACACTAATATTTTCAAAGTATGTATAAGCTTCTGTCATAATTCCATCCATCTTGTGACTGATATGCGTTTGTTGATAGGGAGACCACACAGAAATAGCAAACTGGGCCTGACGGATTACCATCAATTGTCCTAAAATGCTGTCATTTTTCCCTAGCTAAACCTCTTGCCAAACTGTTTAAATTATCAGTAAACTCTGGCATTTTTCCCTCTATTTGGAAAACAGCAAATATTCAACCGGTTCCTAAGAAAGGTGATAAAACTTCTCCTTCCAATTACCGCCCAATTGCTTTGTTGTCAACCTTATCTAAAGTAATGGAATCTATTGTGAATTTTCACATAATGAACTATCTCGAAAGGCATGCGCTTTTATCAGATTTTCAATATGGGTTTCGTAAGAATCGCTCTTCAGGTGATCTTATTGCCTATTTAACTCATTTGTGGGAAAAAAGTATTGAAAAATATGGTGAGTCAAGTGTCATATCTCTAGATATTTCAAAAGCTTTTGATAGAGTATGGCATCAAAACCTGATCAATAAAATACGGTCACTGAATCTTGACAGTTCTCTAATTAAATGGATAGAGAATTATTTAATGGGACGATCGATTAAGGTAGTATTAGACGGCATTTCATCCGACTCGTATGAAATCAATGCTGGTGTACCGCAAGGTTCTTCTTTGTCGCCTACCTTATTTTTGATCTATATCAATGATATTTTTAAATTGGCATCATGTGATATCCACTCTTTTGCTGATGATACTACAGTGTCTGCTTCTATTGAGTTTAATAGCCAAAAGGACTGTAATTCTCATTTATCTTGCTCTCGTCAAATTATGCATAATTCACTTCTTACTTGCATTAACCAGGTCATTGAATGGGGCAAATCTAATAGGGTAGAATTTAATCCACAGAAATTCCAAGCGTGTCTTTTTTCACAAAAAAAAATTCAAAATTATGTTCCACCCATAATAAACGGAATTCAAATTAATAGGTCGTCCTCTCTTAGAATGTTGGGCTTAAACATTTCGAGTGATCTTTCTGGGAAAGAACATATATATTCTATTGCAAAAAAAGCTAGTCAGTATCTGGGTTTCATTAGACGGTGTAACTTTTATTGTACCCCTATAGAAGTTCTTAAGTTATACAAGGCTTATGTTAGGCCCATTATGGAATTTAATTCATTTGTCTGGGGTGGTGTTCCAAGATCAAATCTCAAATGTCTCGATAAAATTCAAAATAGAGTTATTCACATGATTAACGATAAAAATATTGCTTTATCAATTGACTCATTAGAACACAGACGCAAAGTAGGTGCTTTATCGCTTTTTTACAAATATTATTTTGGTCACTGTTCTTCCGAAATTAAATCTCTAATACCAGCGGCGTTTGTCAACAGGGCTCCCACTCGTTTTGGTTCAAAGCAACATAGCTTCGCCTTAGATATAACCAGATGTAGAACTAACCATTTTAAATCTTCATTTTTCCCTAGAGTCACCTCTCTGTGGAATCAAATAGATCCGTCGGTCTTTCCTGCAATATTTAATTTACAGGTGTTCAAGAGGAACCTTCACGCCTACTTAAAGAAACAAGCAACCCGTGAAGATTAAATATTGTTTTATATTTACTTGTAATATTTTCTCGGTCAGGGTTTTATGTAGTTTTCCCTGACCATAATGCATTGATAAAATTGGTTTTAATGTGTCGGTCGTTGTATGTTTGTGAGCGTTATTCACCTTAAAATGAAAATCAATGCATTACAGAAATCTGAGAAAATAAATTGAAACCGGCTACATACGTGATGAATGTAATGTTTATTATAAATTACATTCATTCAGTCTTTAAATTACTTGTAATAAAGGGTTTTAACCCACCATGTTGCCGTGGCGTAAGCCATTAAGGGAATTATCTCTAGGCAATGTGTTAATCTAAAAAAAAAAAAAAAATTCAAGTTGTGAACGAACAAAGCCAAAATAAAGGTTAAATATACATTTAATGTCCGTTACCTCCCATGACCAACGTTTAGTAAACCCCAGCATGACTTGGCTTTGGCAACTATTATATGTCAATATATGCTTATGGAATGTTATATTTTGGGCATAAATTCGTTCGACGGCATAAATTAAAACATCAGAGTTTTTGGATAACACTGGTTATGGCGTTCATAAAGATGATGAAAATCCATTGTTCAGGATCAGCCTGAGTGCTATAATTAATGGCTACTAAAATCTGTGTAAATTGAGTTACACTCCTAATTGAGTAAATTGAGCCATATGATTAAATCAAACAGTTTGGGAATTTATGATACCGCTGATATTCCTCTGCTATTTTTCTAGTCAGCTATTTTTCTAGTCCTAAAAATATGCGTTGTTTTAGTTAGCTTCTAATGAGTTGTAAACTCATCATTTTGGATAGATTGTAGAGCAGACATAATCGCTTCAAAATTAGGTTTTTCTACAACATTAAAAAATTTTGCAGCTTTAGATGACATCCTATTAACTGGTAGTAAAATAAAAAAACACTTTTAGTGGAACTTTTTTTAGGAATGCAAGGAATAGAAATTTCAATCGGGTTATTATTGGTAAGGAAGAGTTTTGGCTGTACAAATCTTTCGTAAATTTTGACCACGTGGTCTCCATTTAAATACTTATAATCAGAAGTCTACGTGGTTGCATCTTGGGATTTAGAATATTACTGAATTGTTCCTCCGACAAACTAATACGAAATAAAGTATAATTATATTTTGGGTCGTTACCTCTGTTTAGAGACATTCCAATTTCAATTACGATTAAAGAAACTCTTAAAATTGTTATTTCGATGTAATTTGTATCCTGCTCACAAAGAGCCATCTTGGCGCAACTGCTTTGATGCCATGTAATGCGGATTTGTGTAAATTTTCCATAAGATCTTCATTAGTTGAAGACTGTAATATTAGGGGAATTGGAAAAAGTAGAAGTTAATTTGTTACATCCGCACATGCGTCTCTGATACTGAAATTGATTTGAGATTTATAAGTGGGGCTGGTGAAATGATGGTATCGTGAAAGCCATTTTTGTAAGTATTAAGTGATATTCAGTATTAAGTGATTCGGCCGACGGTTCAATTACTACCTCAGGTGGTTGACCATAAAGTTGAGAATCAAGTGATGCTGTTAATATTACCAGTGGTATTATCTTTAAATATGATTACTCAGTTGGGGAGTTGCCAGAGTACAAACACCATTATAAAGTTCGTATAATGACCTAGTTAA
Organism: Tipula confusa; assembly: GCA_963556175.1. NCBI lineage: Eukaryota > Metazoa > Arthropoda > Insecta > Diptera > Tipulidae > Tipula > Tipula confusa. The sequence goes on from OY744476.1 coordinate 8,973,244, forward strand.
GGTCTTATAAACTACGCGGAGGTGTAATGAGCCACACAAACCAATTTCAGTGTTTGTTCAAGTTTGTATGTTTGTTCAGACTTGGAATATGCACCTCAGATTACCGATTGTAATTAATACTGCAGATGATTTAGAAAAATTAATTTATAATTAAACAATATTAAATAAGTTCCACGTAACGTGGAAAGCCTCTATTAAAGTTCCCACGGTGTCAATCAAAATTGTTCTCTTTTGTACACTTTACATGACAACCACTCTTAAATATTTTGAATTATGTAGAGTTATAGGGAATATAGCACAACATTTTGATGAGATATCCAGTTTTTGATTAGTTAGTGCATTATCTTATAGCAACGTTCTTTTAAAAGAGACAACTATTTTGGATCAAAGCTTTTCCCAATTCCGGAACGAACTTTTACTGCCGTAACAAATGGAATTTTATAACTAATGGCTCTTAAATTGATAAAAATATTTCTTTTAGGCAAACTGTAATTCACAGATTCAAGTTAGCCTGATGTGAAATGTTTTACATGTTTCAACTACACTAAAAATAGGTTACAATAAACTTTTGTCTAATTTAATTTTCGAATTTACAAACATCAATAAGTTATCCACATTTTATTATGGAATACCGTATTGAGTTGTTTGTCAGATAATCGTGTGTCTCAATTTAAGAAATCCACCCTGTTTTTAAATACACAAATTAAATCAAAATTATGTGCCATATTTCATCATTACCTTACACCCCCCAGTTATGTAAAATTCGGCGAAACATAATTATTCAACTAGTAAATCACTCATAAATTAGAATATCAAAACGTTAGCGGAAATAAATTTTACACCTTGGTAAATAAACAAATTTTTAGCGGAACGGTAAAATCTTGAAACATTCACTCTCAATTTTCAAAAAAATTAATAATGCCATCCACGTAAAACAATATTATGTAATCGAAAGAAAAGTTTCAGGAAAAATGATTTTTTTTTGAATTTTTTTTTTACAAAATAATAATAATAAAGGAAACGTATCATAATAACAAAGTATGGTTTAAAGGGGTGACAAAGGATACAAAAAATTAAGTGACGGAGGAAAAAACGGTTTTCTATGTTTGTAGATAGTTTAATAGGGAAATTGACATGCGTATATCATTGGATCTCTTACAGTTTTAAAGATTATGATACTCTACCATACATTAAAGTGGTGGAACACCACTTTGGTTTGTTTGATACAAGCTGCTTTTCATTGGTCAAACTTCCCGAAGGTTTATATTGTGCTTTGGTTTCCGAGTAAATTTTAAATAAAATGAGATCGATATCATATCCAATTTTTTAAATCGTACGTCCTGAAAAAAAACATTCACCAAAAATATCAAAGGGTTCGAAATTAAAATAATTTTAACTTTTTTGTTACCTTCTTTCTAAATTTTTAACCCAAACAACTTTATTTTTGTGTTTTTTGTGTTGTCAAACTCTTACGCATCTTTGCACATTAAAAGTTCCTTTCTCTTTTCTCTATATTTACAAGGAACAACGCAAAAAAGTATTAAATCAAATAGGGGGCCCAATTTATTGTTGTTCGGTTTTTTATTGTTATACTTACTTGATAAATTGCATATACTTATTGTAAAGATTTGTGAATAATGGATTCCAATCAAAAAATCGAAAAAACCACCCACCCAGTCTGCGATACAACACATTCGTACATGAGTACTTACTATATAGTATTTATGAATGATCTCATCTTGTTTTTGGTATAAATCAAAAAATTCAAAGTATATCAGATTAATTGGACAACAGTTCAAAGTTTTTATATATGAGGTGTGCCAGAAATGTATCTTACAGAAATTATACTGTGATTTTAAAATTATTTTGCATTTGCTTAAGATGTAAAATTAATAAATAATCGTTGAAGATTTCGCGTACTGCATGCAATACTAAATATTTGCAATATTTACAATGCTCAAGTATTTCATTACAACTTAGCTTCTACCTTACCAACAATTAGGCAGATGGAGTTAGTGTATTAATTGTCATGAGATTTTTCACAATCGGTTTGTTTTCTTTTTCTGTTGATTTAAATGTGAACGCTGTTAACATTGGAGAAATTGTAATCTTTCCAGAACAATATACCGACAGTCCGCGGCACATGTACGAATACTCACGTAAGATGCCACGACGTATGTTCGAAAGTATATGGACGTCCATCACCTTCACGTTGGATTGCATAACGTGGAGTGAAATCCCAGATTTACTGTTTTTCGGCCAACAATCATCGCACAGACATGATCTTCTCGCATGCGGGTTCAACCAAAATCTAATTAGACTCTTGGACGTCATCAGTATGAAACATATTTTTTAGGAAACCGAATGATGAATGTGTTCAATTGAATGGGAAAAAAAGCCTTTTCCATGCTTAAGTTTTGATTTGATTTTGTTTTGACCTTCCCAATCGAAAAGTTGAAAAAAATCACTCTCTCAACGGTCATGGATGCTGTGAATTTGCTCAAATAACCCTCTTCATACACATCTTCCAAACCACTTTTGGGCATTGGAAACAACAAAATTTAAATCGATCGCACAACAAATGAGATAATGTTTCCTCCAAACTGTTGCAAAATGCTGCCAAATGCGAAATAAGTCTTACATTTGCAATTACCACCAACAAAGCACAAGGGCAATCGTTTCTATACTCCAATTCTATAGTCCACTTCTTAATCGAATTCTATAGTCCACATTATGAACAAATTGTATACCAATGGTGGAGCTGAACATCTAAACAAATCCGATCAGACCAACAGCGATGTTAACTTCCTCAAAACTATTTTGTTCAGCCATTATGGTTTGATCAACGAAGATATTTTGGAAAATTATAGGTCTGGCTCTAATGAAAACTTTAAGAGCTTTAGAATTTAAAACAATCAAAATTGCTTGGTGTCATCGAATAAAAATTACTTATTGAGTATTTTCCTATCATTAATGATTACCTATCACGCTGATTTTGGTCTAGCCAAATCTATTTAGATCGATATTAACGATTAAATAATTGCATACATAAAGCAAATATGTATATGGCTACACCTGCTTGGGTAGCTCTAAATCACTGTCGACGATATTATAACAAAACTCAAAACTATAAATACGGCCAATTAATCATTTTGTATAATTTACCAAATTGATCAAGAGTTTAAATATCATTGACGACCATGCAATTTTATAAATACATATAACGAACATCTTGTTATTCTATCCAATTTTCAATAACACATTTTACCAACCTAACATTAATTTTATTAATTGCATTCATTTATTTCATAAAATTTTAAAAATATTATTAATTTCACTTAAATCAATAATATACACGATACACTATTTTATATGTTGTATGGATCGCGTTGGTCGGCGGTCGATGTGCAACTTTTCATTTTTGTATTTTTTGTGTTGGTTGCTTCTGGTATGTTTTGTTTAGATTATAAATTGTTAAGCTACATGGTAAATGTAATTTTATTTCTTCTAAGATAAATTAATAACCGTTTATTAAATTGAATCATGTATTCGTTACATAAAACTAAAACTACTTGTTTACTAACGTTTACAGGGTGGTCTTTTTAAATTAAGATGAGTGTCATTAACAAAGCCTCGCTCATGTTAGAGGTCACACAAGTTAGGACAATTGCTTAAAATATTAGACGATTTTACTCATTCGTAAAAATGCATCGAGAAGCGCTAGGCCATTGATTAAAACTTATTTTACAATTATCTGGATGATTTTGAAATTTATACACTAATTTAATTTGTATGTTATCGTTTTTTTTATTCTAAGGGAAGGTATGGTCGGAGTATAAATCGTATCGCGTTATCGGCGACTGTGGCTCTTCGGAGAATAAACTGAATTTTATTGCTTAAACTTGGGTTTGGTTCCAATTTGTTTAATAATCCAGATTGAATTGGATCATAATAAATGTACGTCGAGGTTCTACGTTCGATACCTGCCATCGACCTAAATTAATAAGTTGATTATATATATATATATATAAAATATATATATATATATATATATATATATATATATATATATATATATATATATATATGTATATATATATATATATATAAATATATTTATATATATATATATATATATATATATATATATATATTTATATATATATATATATATATATATATATATATATATATATAAACACGACTATTTCATGGGAAATCAGATAAAAAATAGGCCTTTACGGGGCAAGGTGTGCAATTATTTTAATAAAAATAAAATTAAAATACGCGAAGTTCCGTATAAACGTATAATTCGTTTTTCTGAAAATCGAACGTTGACATCTTTCAATTATGTGTATCTTAAGTATTTCTTGTCAGATTTTCACGTTAGAAAGACAATTTTACATACTTCCAAATAAACGTATTAAAAATTTGGTGTTATCTACAATATGACCTTTGAATTTCAGTTTTAAATAGTCTTTTGCTGAAAAATTAAACTACTCCCCGTTTTATTTTTATTTTTTGTTGTCATCGTTTGAAAGCGCTTGAAAATACCTTTTCATCAAGCCATCTTCCACGATGGGCACTCGACGCGTTCGAGTTTTATGACAAAACGTCATAACAAATTAGGGTGATATTTAACATTTCAGTACAATTACCAATTACAAACTATTTTCCTTTAGTGATTGAGTTTTTATGGCTTCGGTCATTATGGTGTGGACCATGTAACAACATAAAACTGGCAGAAGATTGACATAAAACATATATTAGTATAATCAGTGTGTGTTGATAGAAAATAGAGTTACCGAAATATAAAATTAAAAGGAAAATAAAAAGTACAAAGTGTGCAAAGTGATAAATAGTTAATAGCAGTGAAATTTATTTTGAAAGTAAAAGTGCAAAATGGAAACCAAATGTTGCAATCCGTTTGGTAAACCGAAACACAATAGACATAGTAAAATCAATTTTAAACAAACTCGTCCAGTAACACGAAAAAAATTGTCTTTCTAACGAGCTATTGCACGTGAAAATTTGACAAGTAATACTTAAGATACACGTAATTGAAAGATGTCAACGTTCGATTTTCAGACAAAACGAATTATAACGGAACCCCGCGTATTTTGAACCTACCAAGTTCTTACTCAAATCACATTTTTTTCTCCAGACTAAATCTCCCCTAATTTCAAAATAATTGCACACCTTGCCATTGCACGCCATTTATATATATGTATATTAGAGTTCGCAAGATACCGGGGAAAATGAATACTGGTATTTCGGTATTTTAGTCAAAATACCAGTATTACAAATTTTCAACAGACATTTATTTGAGTTGTAGTTTATATCTCTAACATTTTTATCATAAAAATGTTAGGAGTTCTATTCTTTTATTTATCGCTAACTCGAATCGCACTTTCAATGATAAGTTACTAGAACTGGGAAGCTAAATTTTCACCATCGATTTCATTGTGTTGTATAAGATTTATATCTTTATTTGAAATTGGTCAAAATTCGCTTTTGTTGAGGCCTAGTACAAAATTATTTTGGTTAGTGGCATCTTTGAAACATTAATGCATTCTTTATTTTCGTTCTTTGTAAATATGTTCAGCTAATGTAGAATTTGTATTTTTTGGAGACGCTAGCATGATTATTGCATCGGCTGTCAATAAGTTTGCGGCTAAGTTGGCATAATGCCTTTACTCCCAATTTGAAAGTAAGTAGTACAGTAATTATATCTTATAACATATCGAATTCTACCTCACTAAAATAGTGTGGTAATTTTTTAATAAACTAATGACTTTTGGATTCAATTCTTCATTTGCGTAAAACGTTATACCACAAAGAGTAAGCAATTATAATATCGGAAGTTATATAAAGCATATTCAGTTTGATTGTTCCTTTTTTAAATCCGAAGAGATGATAAAAGTGTAAATATCATAATACCGAAAATACCGGTATATTTATAGTTGAATAGCGGTATTTAAAAACAGAGTTTTAAGTCCGGTATACCGGTATTTCGGTATTCGGTATACCGTTATTTTGAACCCTAATATATATATATATATACATATATATATATATATATATATATATATATATATATATATATATATATATATATATATATATATATATATATATATAAATTATAACGATATTTCGAAAACTTTTCAACATATAAATATAGTAGTGATCTCAATTGGTTCTGGACTCTAAAGTGCACTTCAAAATTAAAAATCAAATATAAATTTAAAAAAAGAGAAAAATATTACATTTTAAAATAATTTTTGTTAAATTAGAGATTAGAAATCTTCGTATGGTAGATGAAATAAAATAGAAAATATTTTTTTTTAGGTTTTCCACTAAGGTAGATAATCCATATATGTATTACGTTCTCGTATGCAGTTATATGGAAAATAGGTATACAATTTTTTTTTTTTTAAATAAATTTGAAAATTGTACTGGGTTTTGTTTTAATGTGTCGGTACATACATTGTAATATTAATATTCAAATTCCCTCGATACAAACGGATGCATTTAGTTTTAATATATTTGTTATATTGATGTGTCGTGACAAAACTAGGTACTACTAAAATACTATCTGTACGAGGATCGTACAGTAAAATTTTAATTACTGTATATCGTCACAAAAATATTCTTAAAGCGGTTAACTAGAGTTGTAGTATCATGCATGCCTTAATTACTGAACAGATCAAACTCTTCAATTCAATCTAATAAGTTATGGATTAGAATCAGTTTTTGTCTTTAAAATAATTGCCCTTTTAAAATTTTGATGATTCAAAGCATTTTTTTATATGTCAAAGCAGGGATTGAGTTTGACGTAAGATATATTTTTCTACGTTACGTGTAGAAAATGTGGAATTGGTGAGGTTCTACTTTCATTATTTCTGTACCTAAAAAGGCGAGTCGCTTTAGTATCTTTAAGCTATTTTTGTCATAAACCAATCTTCATATAAATCGATGAAAAACTAACCAAACTGTGATCAAAAGCCATTTCGCTTAAGTACAATTTATACAAATAAACAAATTAGGAAGAACCGCATAACTTCAATAAGCTATCTGTTTATATTATTCCGTTAAAAGTTTTGGAAAAAAAATCCTAAAACTTCAATTCTTATTATATGAAATTAAAGCTAAAAAACAAATTAAAGCTTAGTTAAGGACAGTTTTTTCCAAAGCATAGTTTAGTCAAACCATTTTCAGCAGCTTTGAAACGAGTATAAAAAGTTGCGATGGCCAACTTTGAAGCTCTTGGTCTAGTTTTTCAGTCATTCAACGAACTGAAAAATTCACCGCATAAATCGCAGACGCTGTTAAATGCTGTGTGAATACAGCTCGAAGAGAATAGTCCACCACCTTATATCCTTAATTGCGAATCCGACAGAAAATGGCGTGTAATCAATATTTTCTCGCAGCATATGATTTTCATCCGAGGTAATGAGGTTGTCTCACATGTTATTGGTATTCTTGACCGGTTTGCTTGTTTGGACTTCTTTTTGCAATTGTGATCAAACTCGCTAAAACGTTTTGAAGTTTGGTACAATCAAAATATCCAATATCTGAAGCTTAGAATCGAGAATAAAATTTGAAAGCTAATTGCGGCAACCGAATTGTCATATAGAGGCGATTCATATTTTTCGTAACCACTTTAGCGGTTATTGAGAAATTCCTTTTGTTTTCGGTTGGATTAACACTTTTCATAGTACTCTTCTTTTCAGAGAAGGCTTTCATTTAGGCCACGTGAAGTTTCTGTTTTGATATTTAAAACTAAATTGAGTTCCTTTTTTTCTACTTCAGATTTCGATATTTTTAAAAGGCGATCTTTACCTCTGAATCTGAATCAATATGATCCAGTAAGTCATCACAAGAATCATCGTTATCGCTTTAAACTGTTGCGACGAATCAAAACTGTCGCTACATATTTTTGGAGTAATATTTTTATCACTGCTAAATGCATAGTAAGCATATTATAGTATAGTTAATAAACAAGCGCCGAAACACAACCATATTTACAATTACGGAAGCTGTGTCTGTTACAGAGACCACTGAATCATATCATGCGTACAAATCATGCGTACAATAGATATCAGAAGCATTTTCTACAAATCAAAACGGTTACATTTTTTTAAATATTTTTTTTAAAATTTTGCAATAATATAAAATGAAAAATGAAATTTGAAAAATGAGAGTGACATTCCTTTTTCTCGGGAAAAATAAAAAAAATAAATCAAGCGATCTTAAATTGTGATTTTTTATTTACTAAAAGCGGTATATTTTGGCCTTCTTTACTACTTGCAAAATATAAAATGGCGATAAGTACGGCGTACATGTGGTTTCTCAAACCTATAACCAATAACACAAAGCAATTAAAAATCCTGGACTTTCTTTAGATATTTAGCGAGGTGAATTATACCAAGGAATTATACCTTGAAATTATAATCGGAACTCTTGCCTTTTCAGGTGGTCAAACTTGCTTCCAAAAACACTGAAGAATTTTTATCAAAATTTGGATACCTCGGCCGGCACATTATTTACTTTAGAAAAGGATAATTTTATGATTTTCATTTTATTTGTTTATTTTACGAATGGTAACACTGGATGTGCTCAATAAATGCCAACCAAAAAAAAAAAAAAAAATTACAACCATGACCATGATAATGATTGAAGATAGCAGTTTTATAACTTATAAGTTTCATTTGACAAATAAATGAATTAGCTCAATTTGATCGATTTGAGCAAACCAGAAAAAACTAAATCCATGTTCTTTGTGCAAAGTTTCAGTACATATTCTAATTATTATCCAAGTAGCTCAGTTAAATAATGGATCAACATTATTTACCCCAATAAAGTGCCTGCATATCGAGGGATCCCTTTTTTAATTTTTTTAAAGCAATGCATCATAACAGTAATTCTGAAAAATACTACTACAAAATTCTAATATTTCTATAATTTTTTGCATGCACATATAGCTGTGTATATTGATTCTGATTTTCCCATAATCATTTACATAAAATCACTAAAAAAAAAAATTTGTTTTTTGAAAATTTATTGAAAATCAATATTTTTTGTAATATTAGATTATTATATTCATCTGCATAACTGGAAAAAGAGCTTTTTAGCCAGTTACGTATACACATATAGATAAAAGTTTCGAGATTTTTTGTGCTCAGTAATAAAAGTTTATAATATCCCAAGAGCTTTTCATGTATAATGTAGTTAAAATTCACAACATATTATTGTGTTGGTTTTTGTTGTCGGAAAAACAAAGCTTAATAAGAAAAATAATTTTTTTTAGGTGCATATCGGAATGTGGTTTCAAATGTTATCTATATATGTACTTAGTTACATAATATTTTAATGAAATTATGTATTGTAAAGCTCAATGATTTTTATATTTTCTATAAAATATTATATGAATGTATCTACACTCTCTAAACTAATTTTGGTAAATATATGTTTCCAGCAAAAATATGTACATATTCATATCTCTTACAGTCCTTGAGTCAATATTTTTGTTATGTTTTTTAATGCTGTTTTCATATAATCATGATGGATATCTCTATTAATTGAACAATTAAGCTAAATAAATATTTTAGCTCTCTGTATAGATAGATGCATGATGATGTATAAAGAAATCCATATAGGAAAATTAAAAGAAAAACATTCAAAGATACACATCTTTTAGGTAATACGATATCAAAATGTTGTTATGTTTTGATAAGAAAATGGATAAATAATGGATGAAAATCTGTTTTTCATATATGTATATATATATATATATATATATATATATATATATATATATATATATATATATATATATTTCTGAAAAATTCTGCTTCCATTATCATCATCATCATTATCATCATCAACAACATAAACATTATACATATCTTATAACAACACCAGTCAAATTAAATCTTCTAACATCATATCCTAATATTCAGATATCAATTTTGTAGGTCTGTTTAGGTTAGTTATTAGAAAATTGTAATTATACATCAATTCCTGTAGGATGTAATACAAGATTTTAAGAGAAATACTATAATTGGGTCAAATGTGTTGGTTCGATGAAACGAGATTTCTCTCCAAAATAATTAGAAATTTTCATGAATTTTTTTCTAAATAAAACGAAATCCATTTTGAGAACATTTAGTTAGATATTGTGTGTAAATGCGTTGCCAAAACTTAAGAAATAAATAAACAAAAAATATGTGTGGTCACAAATCAAAGGAGCAAGAGTCTAAAGCTAATAATAATTTCCCAGTAGAGCGTATTTAAAACATTTACATCGAGACATTGAAAATTAAAAAATTATAACAAAACTTAAAATCCGTCAGGTTTCACTCCGCACTTTAGAAATTCGAGTTTTACTTAATTATGCTCTTATGAAAAACCTAGAAATTAAAACTTTTGACAGTAAATTTTCGGAAAACGGCTTACAGATGTTATTTACTACGGCTTTATGATAAAAATATAAAATAAATATTTTAGTTGAAATCATCTCAACCTAAACCTTTTATTTTGCCATTTTGTGGCTATTAAGAAAAATAGTTCAATTGTTTAAGAAAAGTCTATGATTTTAAACTTTTTTATTGTTGCTTTCTTAAATATTAGGATCACCGGCTCATTAGTCTCAAAGCTGGCTGATGAAAAAATGCATGATGGTTAGCTTATCAAAACTGTGGAATTTATGCCACAAATTAAAAATATCTCAAACCCGGAAAATGCATGATGGTTAGCCTATCAAATCTATGAAATTTATGCCACAAATCGAAATTGTTCTAAATCCGGAAAATGCATGATGGTTAGCCTATCAAAACTGTGGAATATATGCCCCAAATAGAAAATGTCCAAAATCTGAAAAATTCATGATGGCAAGCCCATCAAAACTGAGAATTTTATTCGACAAACTGAAAATGTCCAAAATCTTGAAAATGAATGATGGTCTATCAAAACTGTGGAATTTATTCCACAAATCGAAAATGTTTAAAATCCGGAAAATGCATGATGGTTGGCCTATCAAAACTTGGAATTTATGCTCCAAATCGAAAATGCTAAAAATCTTGAAAATTCATGTTGATAAGCCTTTCAAGTCTGAGAAGATTTTTTAATTTTATTGAGATACCGTTTGGTATCACTCGAATATTGTAGTGAGTTGGATCTTTTGGATAAGTTTTTTTTAATAAGGTAAGATTCATCAATCTCATGTTATCAATCATTAATCTCAACTTCATCAAAGTTGTAGTTAACAGTGCAATAAAATTAGCAGATTGTATATACTGAAAAATCAACACTCTTTTCTGAGCGGTGCAACTAATCCATATTAAGCGGTGGTCACTTTTAGACTTTAGTGAGATAATTGTATAGAATAGTATAGTTCACAGTGAAACTGGTATCAGAAAACATTGGTTACGTGAATGCTATTGCATTTATGGTTGGATGAATGGTTTGCTCGTCTATTGCAATGCAAGGCTTGCCTTCAACGAAACTTTACTGAAATTTTGCCGAAGCGCTTCGACGACAGCGATCGGATTTTCAATAGACAATCATGATTTTGATGGCAAATCGAAGATATGTAATATTTTTTTAGCTTATTTACGTTCTTCCATCAGATACCTTGAGATTTTGTATTCTATGCCGGCTTTTACATTTGCGCAACCATCATTGGAAATAAAGGCATGTTAATTTTATGAACAAATCTTAAAATTGGCTTACCGGTTACTTATTATTGGCTTACCGGTCGATGACTGGATAGCAATTACATATTTTATTTTAAATCACAATCGTCTGGACACACTATATTATGTACATGCTCATATATATATGAGGACAGTTATTGAAATATTAAATTTCGATTTAATTTCTTGGCTGCATAGCGTATACATACATTTTGATTATTACTTAAAGCAATAAGTAAAATGCAGTCTAGACATTTTGCCTCCCAACACTCTCGTAAATATGTGTACAAAATTCTAAAATCATCATACATAACACAAATCATTGTGTCTAATATTGTATTCCATAAATAATGTCGTTTCTAGAAAATTTTCACTTTTCATCTGAATCCACCCAAAAAAAAAAAAAAAAAAACGATAAACTTTTCATACCAAATATTCTTGATCATGACTTAATAGTTTCTGTATGCTTTGCTGAGAAATGAAATAAATTTCCAGTTGAATGATAAATTTATTGTTTTTCCCCATTCATCTGGATACGAGTATAATACGGTAAAGTTGTTGTAAACTAATTGAATTATGTTTCGTAATTAAAAATTCTATGATTCGGAAAATATCGATGTAACAAAATAAAAATATTTACGTTTTCCTCCCCTGTCATTAGCATCTGTGTGCAAGTGTATATGTTTATGTGCTCCAAAATAGGATATCGGTAGTAAATTAAACAAAATTGAAATTATTTTAAAATTTAAGAAGCACGATATTTTTGGATAAATATTTTAATTTATTTTAATAAGTGTTAGAAAGGGCTGATTCTCTACATAATGTATATTAATACCCCTTTCTACCAATTTCGTCATCGCTTTCGTGCGGTGGAACATTATTTTGTTTTCCTCCTCAAATTTAGATTTCCCATTATGTACTGTTCATATTATTATAAATATTGACTTTAAAATAATTTGCACGTGATATTTACTGTTATACTTTTCTTGTTAAAAAAACAACAAAAACCAATTAAAATTTACCCATTCCTGGGTGAGAAATTAACCGCCTAGGTTGCCCATTTTCCCATATATACTAAAAAAGTATACCGACTGGAAAATGAATAATTAAAATACAAAAATCACCCTTTTTACACTCACTCGTCACATTTTCTTATCGCTCCATCACATCGAGCTGAAGATTTTCTAAAATTTTTTTGTTTCTGAAATCGAGTAAAAATCAATTGTTTTTTTTATGTTTCTGTGTATAACTTTCAAACATGATTATCCATAATGGTGATGAAGATGATCATGGTAAACTTAAAAATATTTACATCTATCCCTCGACCTATGCGATACTATTTTCGTACTGCTCGTTCACTTACTGGTTTATCGTTATCTAAAGTACTTATATCTAACGTTTTAAAGCCTTAAGTAAAATTAATTGAAAGATACTTGTAATAACTAAGTCAAGAAAAATTATAGATAAACAACATTTTATCATCACTTATAAGTCAACTTTAGATTAGAAGATCACCCTCTGAAGCCAGATTGTTGATTTTACAGTTTTCAATTTTTTAAAACGTTCAAAAACGCCAATAATGCAGATCTATTAAATGACGTAGTCTAAGTGTATGACGTCATAAAATGGGGGATAAACAAAGTTAACGCTATATTGAACTACCACATAACTCCCTTCGCAGTATATCAATTCCACTGAAATGAAAATTTCTTTCAAACGTTACGGAAACGAAGTTGGCTCGTTATTTTTTATTTCGTCAATCAAGTAGGCGGGTTTGAGAATGTTAATGGAGGTCGACACGGATTTACTTTCCATATCGATAATCAAGTATTTCCAAAGCTTTCTTATCGCTCGATAAGGACCTTATCGAGTCCTTTCGGACCTTTTCGGGTACAACGTTACGCATCGACTTTTGCAGTTTACGAGGCAGTGCAGCAGAGTTTGTCGATTTCGTATTTTCAGAGTGTAATATGAATTCTCCAGATTTTAAGTCATTGCGACAAGTACTGCTAAGGTTGATCTGAGATCAGTGTCGATCGACGTTCGAATGCCAAGAATTATAAATGGGAGTTCATCACTCTAGATAGGGTATTTACTCGAGAAGATAGAGACATTTATAACTGTTGGTGGAATCATTCCACCATACCATTATGGATGGGACGTTGTCGTCCGTATCCTGTGGGAACCTAACAGTCTTGTTATATCTTCTGAAAAATATTGGTCTCTGACCAGCGTGTGAACCTATCCACTATCGTTTTAAAATAATTGCAATCGTCGGATGGGAGTGATGGCCCCACAAGATCCATATGAATGTGTTTAAACCTCCCAGAAGAATATTCGAAGTGACCGTACTCGGATCGAGTTTGGCAATTAACCTTAGATTTTTGGCAAGCGACATTTTCACCTTAAACCCGACATCAATGTTCATGTTAGGCCAGAATTCTCGGATGAGATAGACGAATTTAGATCACGTATTTGTCCTAGTTTTCGCTTTGAACTATTAAAGGTTGGATTAGACATTTGAGGTCGTCTTCGGATGTTTCTAAATTAACGAGATTCTGCAAATTGAGAGAGATTTGTGGTCGAAAATGCTTGATACCACAATAAATTGCGAGAAATTGTCGATCAAAGGTCAGGTTGAATTTTTGGGGTCATGATGGGATAGTTTTCTGGAAAAGAATCCGATAGGATGGCTTCTTCTATTTATAAGCTGCTCCAATAACTCCACTCCTGAGCCAGAGGCTGCTCCTCTTTATCACTCCTATGGCTAAACTCGAAGCAGGGATGTTATTCCCCATGCACTCTAATTGTCGCATTCTCCAGTGGATGAACAAGTAATGTAGCTTGAGCAAGGGCAGTTTTTATTTTTACAAAAGTTGATTTGCATTTGGAGTCCATTTGATGGGTGATTTATTTTTCGCATTCCCGTGAGAACGTAGATCTTTGTATATTGGAGCTAAATGTTTGGCAAGATGCCGGAAAGTTCAGGATGAGCCTCGATTCAATCAGCAGATGGCTTGATGTCATCTTTTCTGATTTCGTGGCTGAGAAATTAAGGGATGCTATTTCGAATTCATATTTGGATGGCTTTATCGTTATCCCGTAGCTCGAAAGCCGTAATAATGTCCTATCTCATTTCTGCTATCTACCAGTACATTGTCGATATTTACGTAAATGAAATTCACTTAACGTAACTTCATTCATGAGACGCTGAAAGGTCTGCGCTGCATTTCTCAGACCGTAAGGGATTCTCATGAATTCGAAAAGCCCAAAAGAGTCTAACACTATTTACTTGGACTAAGAAAATTTATGAGAAAACGGTGCTTCCTTGGAGATACATAGGAAAGCTTGATAGGATGTGGGGAACACGTAATCGATCTGCTATCGTTACCGCGTTTAATCTACGGTAATTTCCAGATGGACGTCTATTCCAGTCACGTTTAGGCACTAACTGAAGGGTGAATGCTACGCTGGAAGAACTCGGCATACCTAACTTAAGTTGCATACTAAGTTCGTTCTCATTTATCGTCATTCTGTGTTTTTGACCTTTGTCTCGATTGGATGTACTATGGGATATTTAACTGAAATGCCATATCGTGGTTTCTGTGTTAAACTATAAGGGTAATGACAAAATCTTGGCGACACAATTTCCAAATGGGCACTCCTACATCCCTAATATTTACCTTAAGTTCGGTATTTTTATATGCGAGGTACTTGTTCTTTAAGTCCACAAGTAATATACATTTGACCAGAAAATCAGCACCAATAATTGGCCTGGCGACTGATCCAATTATAAAAAATATCGAAAACCGCATCGTAATCCTAAATTAAAACATAATAGACGTGTGCCATAAGTACATCTGGGTATACCTTTAGCAGTAATCAAAAGACTATCCGAATCACTATGAGAGTCAGGGACATATTTAAAAGATAAAACAAGCAAACTTAGGTTTGTAGAGAGACACGAAACTACTAGGTGACAGTTTGGTTGCATCCTAGATTCCTACCTGCTGTTGCAAGCACGGTTAGGATGGTTTAGTTTTGATTCGATTTCTTGTAGGTGTGGTTTACTTTCCATAGTTAACGATTTAACAAGTTAATATAGATCTTGTAATATTATTTTTTAAACGACTACATACCGTGTCAAGTCCTTGGACCATAAACAACATAATTTTAAACTGCATAATAGCAGAATCAGAAATAATCTAAATCAAAAATTAAATCGTCTATGCAAAATACAAGCGTATTCGAGCAGCTGATCTATAATACAATCAGTCGGTTTTATCTTTATCTTAAAATGGCTTATTATACATAATTGGGTTTAAGTAACTAATAGCCACCTATATAAAACAAAACTTAACAAATTAATTTTAAAACTCACTCATTTATACCACGTAAAGCGTGGGATAACTGTATGTATATTTTAAACTTTTAGAAAATTTATAAGGGTTGGGTTATTTTAATTAGAACTAACATTTATATACATAAAAACTTTTGAAACCTAAGTGATTGATCCATATTTGATTTGAATGTAGCCCTTTTACATAAAATATAATTGTATAGTATCGCATAACATCAAAGGAAATTGATTTATGTTTTTTGGCAATTAATTTATTGGATTGTTTTTTAAGGTAGACTAGGTTCACACAATAAAAAAAATAGGGAGATTTCCCTTTGACATCTTACATATTATATTACATGCATGATAGAAATTCTCTTTCATTAATAATCAAATATGCATACTTCGTAAAGTTTAAAGTGTTACATTATTACAATGTTAAAACGACCTGTGCGGTTTTGTATAGAACGCCTCATTGGAAAAATGAAAAGAATTCAATTCCAATATCATACAAAAAATGTTGTGCAACCAATCTCTCAATCAAAATTGAATATTGAAAGTGAAATTCTATTGAAATAAAATTTGAAGAAACGAAAAAAAAAAAAAAATGGTTAATGTTAATATTTACATACCAGTGTGATATTTGCTAAATTTATTAATCGAAAATAGTGTACACCAAAAATGGTGTTAGTTTTGTTTGAATAAAAGAATAAAAAATCGTGACAATTGTTGAATTAATTTAAATAAAAAAAAAAATGTGTTCCAATCCAATCCAATCTATTTATAATAAGCAATTATAGTTGGTAAACGGTTAAGTTTTTTTTTTCGTTTTCGAATTGAAAATGTCATTCGTTCAGTGTATCGCGCATGTAAATCCTTGAACATATTAGCTAACTGTTTATTATTCGTGTTATAAGTGTATGTTAAAAAAAAATCGGAATGAGCAATCTTATTTATATTTCTATGAATATTCCTAAAGTTTTACGCTAAGACATTGTAGCATTATATATAAATCAAAGATTGAGATGATTTATACAAATGGAAATGAGAAAAATCAATTTATTTAATCGTGATTAACGGAATTATATATAGTTTTGTTACATTAATTTATATTCGTTTTGTCGATGGCTAAGATTTCAATGCGAACGATGAACAATTCTCATGGAAATTATAATATAATTGAAGTTCATATAGGCTTAAGAGGTTTACATGGAAAATTGGAAAATTTGAATACTTCTTATCAGTGAAATTATGAAAATTATGGTCACATGAACACAGCATTATGTGCTTTAAATACCTAAGTGAAACTCTTAAATTTTTTTTTATTTATGAACTGACATTTTTTTGACTTTTTAATGCAGCTGTTAAATTTACTAATTGATAAGTTAGTTTACGATCTGCCATAAATTGTTTGTGAAACCAAACTAACCAAACATCAAGCCAACTGGCAAAACGATGACGAACGAAACTGCTTCCAGCGGAAAAAGCATATGTTTTGCTAGTCAGACAAAACATCGCAACAGCGATAACACAGACACATGTCTCAACTGAAAACTAAAGAAACGTACGCAATACATCAGTCCCGTATTTTGAAGCCAGGCTAAATAAATCGCAGCTTCGAGAATGAATAATAGTTGGTGTTGAGACATTTAAAATACGTACTGTTATAACATTTGAATAGGATAGATTTGATTAGGACAGCACAAAGCCGTCTTTAATCTCTTTTAAGAAGCCTCAATGTTCCCTGAATGTCGTACGCAGATACATATTAAAAATTGTAACCTATTGACTGTATTAGTGCAGCAAATTCCATATGAAAAATAATTTTAATTTTTTTTGAAGGGTTTCAAATAACCCACACTACCATAAGGCCATATAAATTTGAGCATAATATAACACTTGTAGTGAGAGCGTATTATTTTAAATCCTCTATTTAAAAACAAAAACAAACAGTTGATTTAAAATAAAAAAAAAATTACAAGTTTGCTCAGTTTTTTTTATTTCCTTTTTAGTTTGCTGTTTTGTTATTTTTTCTACACTGTATTCACAATCATATCGTTCATACACGACAAAAGTGACACATCTTCGAATTTTCTAATTTTTCGTTTTTGCAATAAATGTCATTAAAAACGTATACTTTTATATACCAAATCGTCATATTTGAGCTAATGCCAGTTTCCTAGAGATGCCTGTCTCTACAAACAAAAAATGTTAAGTTTAATTAAATGTTAAATGTTATGTTGCGCATTACTTAAATCTTATTTTCTATGAAACTTGATTTTTTGAGATGTGTCACTTTTCTCGTGTATGAGCGATATATTACCGTGACATAATATTTTAAAAACTTTCAATAGGTTACATTTTTTCTCATTTTTTTACAGCTTAAATATGAGTACATTTGGGCTTTCTATAAGGGATTGAAGACGGCTTTGGTGGCAATACTTGATTAAAAAATTAAAAATTGTGTATGTATAATTTGTAAACCACATTAAGGCTAGTACAGCAAATTATTTTTGTAGTAGGGGAAAAATTCGTGCCTAAAATACTATTTTGGTGAAATATATGAATATTTTGAAAATTTATATGAGATTTTGACAAAATCAAAATGTATGAACCCAATTCGATAATGGAATGCTGAATAACATGCCATTCGGGGACAACATAAAACTTGGAGCTAAATGCTAGCTCGACGTACCCTTATTCTTCATTTCCAGGCCAGTCGTTGGCAACGAGTCGCAGATGAACAAACTAGGGCTATCTTGTGGACAATTATAGACGTCAGATAAATTTAGAATGTCCAGGTAAAATTTTTCGTCAGAATCCATTCCACTCTAAAGAAACTAAACTGAAGGGACATTTATTTGCGGTGCATGTAATTAAACATAAAATATGTGGCTGTTGAGCATCCTTCAGATGGAAAGTTTACCACTTGCTGCTGAAAACGGAAAGTTAACTAAGAAAATTCACTTGATTCCAGAGAAAATTTATTCGAGTATCCTCAATTTCTTAGAGAACTTTTATCAAACTCCGAGCACAAATATTATAGACGTGATCGATGAGATAAAAATGGTTGACTTTCGTGGAAGAGAACTAAACGTGTTCAATATGCAAGGTCATATTTATCATAGAATATAAGCTAACTTCAACCAGTAAATGGCCAGTTTCGGTAATACGCTAAATTTTACGATGTCGACAGCAAACAGGCTACGAAAATTCGAATGCATCTATTTTACACCTTCTTTGTGGACTTTTAATGAAATCGACTGCTTTTTCCGAAACCACAATCGGCACGCCAATACTTACTGCATTCTTCGCAACTTCGTCATTAAGACTATAGAATGCATCCACTTTACCAATGAAATCGCCTTAATAATCACGTACAATGATAGAGAGTCTTCGAATGTATATTCGTATTTATTCGGAAAATGCAGGCAGCTTGCAACAATCGTTCATTAATATGAATATCATAAGTCCCAATTTGGAGCCAATGCATCCTCTATTGAATCGAAATGCTCCTCAATTATATCCCAAAAACTTCACTATGTACTTGAACGCATTTGGTGATCAAATCATAGCAAAACAGCTATATCACAGCGCGGAAATTGTATTGGAATGCAATCGTGGCAAAATTGTCATATTGCCAAAACTTGGCTCGAAGAACAATTTAAACCTATAGAATCCGATTGTTGATAAGGTAGGAGTAAGTAATGGAATGTGATAACTATTAAGTTTAAAATCGCATTTGCACTTTAATCTGTTAAGTAAGTTTACGTAAACTACCTTTGCTCTACTCAAGACATTAACAAAAACTTAAAAACTATATAAAAAAGTAATAAAATTATAAAATTTAAATAATAAAAACAATAAAACGTGAATTCATGATCTGATTGTTATTCGTTATTTAGATATAGCTATCCGTATAATATTTCAATTGTAAATTTGCTTAAACGTTCCCTATGTACCTACTATACTCGTACACAATTTACAAATTCAGAGATGAACTACATAACTTGAACAAAATTTATGTTAATCGAAACATATTATTTACATAATTAATTTAATTTAATTTATAATGAATTGATTGAAACGTGCTAATAATTGAGATGCATATAATTATAATGCGGTTGCATAATAATAATTTCGGTTCTGCATAATTTAGTTAAAAGCATTTTTATTGTTGTGTTTGACATTTACAAAAATAATCATAATGCATTAAGAATTTATTAAATAAAATCATGTTATGTAAAACTATAATTTTATGTATGCACTCGTATATGAATTGTTAATCATATCTGAATTAATAGCTTATATAATATTATTATTATAAAATGAATTAACATAATTTTTTTTTATTCAGGAAAACTTCGATTTGCGTCGGATTTGAATTTTGAATTTGAAAAATACCTAGAAACACTTTTGATGCGGAAGATGTAGTTTGACCATCACAATAGTGATATGGAAGGGAAGTGAAAAGTGTTTTGTAGTACTTAATTACGATCGGTGGTAACGAAGAACAGAATTATGACTATTCTATATGGAGAGCCATAATGCATCATATGAAATCTTGCATATAGATATAGAACAATTTACTAAAACTAATCCGCCAAGAAGATATATCATCGTGTAGTGGTGTAAACCATTATTTCAAATTGGTAAATTGCAAAATAAAAATACACATAGTACTACCATGGTATGTTAGCCCATTCATATGCTAGATATCGCTACTGTTTTTTTTATCGTTTTAAAATAATAAAAAAATATTTTTATATGCATAATCGCCTAAATATCATATATTTATACTAAATGTTGACGATATTCTATAGACCTGACATCTGGACCATAGAATGGGAAAACTGTTTTTTTTTATGATGGTAGTACTATGTGTATTTATATTATGTAGACTGGTATCTCTTAGTTCCACTGTCCTCTCGTCTACGCTATTAAAACCACTTTCATTCGGAAAGCCCTAACTATATAATCTGGTATTATCTGGTAGTCAATTGATCGTCAGATTTATTATCGGTAAAACGGATAAATCGATTCTGCCATTCAGCTATTCTGCCATTTTGTGGAATAGTTGTTGTGAACACGGCTTCTCTGCAATTGCCGACCTTGGCTGAGAAGACGATGCTATTATTTCTCTTGGAAGGTCCGCAATTAATTGTAGCTGATTGCTCTAAAGTAATGACATATTCTGCACTTGAAGATTTCTATATACAAACTCTGTGTTTTCCATTTGTAATCCAGTACATTCTTCGTAAATAGAAGAGTTAATTGAGTCGCCCCGTGAAGTGTTCGTATATGTCTTTGGTGGCAACATTATTGTTTTTTCACATTAAAACCCTAATTACTCTATATTTTGCGAACGCCATTGTCGAGTATTCCGTGCTCGTCAAGGAAGGGGTTAAGAGACAGTATTTTGCTTGGTTCTGAAACTGATTCATGTATGTGTATTCTTCCGTCTTTCTCTTGAAAATCTTACCATTGGCTTATTTTGCATACCTCCAAGCAACTTACAGCACTTACCTCAGTTCCATCCCAGTATTGATATTTAACAAAGGTTGGTTTGGCCAGTTTTGAGTATCTAATTGGAGACACATTGGTCCGGTTCAGCATTACTTTTAATTTGGTTAAATAAAGTTCTCCAGAGGCACAATTAACAGGATTATCTTTGGAGCTTATGTATCGCCACTAAGTTGGACTGATGGCTTTTCGGAGACGTCACAAGACCCGTGCAAACTAATTGATGATGTTGATTCGAAGTGAAAGGAAATTACTATTTAAAATGACTATTTATGAAAAGTACAATTTAAAGCAATGATCCATAAACAATTCCAGGTCTATAGAAAGCCAAATAGAAAGCGACTCTGAGTTTGATTCGAAAGTCGAGAGAGAAACTGTTCTAAATTATAGACGGCACTCTTCTAATATGTCTAGTTCTAATGTGCCCTCAGGATTTCGGAGTGGAGGCATAAGTGGCCAATTTTTCTTCGAAAACGCTTCTAGAAACGCCGTTACCGTCAACGACGACCGTTTCAGAGGCGTGCTAACCAACTTTTTATAACCTCAAATCGACGCTATGATTGTGAACGATCTTCGATTTCAACAAGATGGCGCATCTTATGCCATACAAGCCGACTGGCAGTCTATATATGGCGTACCAAATTTGGCAACCGAAAAATCATCCCTTTTAGAGATGTCAATTATCTTGAGCGGAGCTGCGTTTTGACGCCATTGGATTTTTTTCTATGGGATTTCGTTAGATGTTATGCGGATGATCCAGGGACAATTCCTACTTTAAAGCATATAATCGAAAAAGTTCTTGATAACTGAACTCAGAGGATGGATTACTGTAAGGCCAGAAGAGGGAGCCACATGAACGAAATTGTTTTTCAATTTTGTAAAATAACAATGGATTTGAAAAAGAGGAGCGACACATTGGCAGATTATGGCCAAATTAAACCACAAAAACGAATGATTTATTTCCCCCTAAAAACCAGGTACTAGATGATGACTATAGTTTTTTATAGCTACTTGTACCTTTCCAGTTATGTTTGATGTATTTTATAATTGAACAGACATTATGATGCCAAAAACTGTTATATAAAAAAAATTAGCTATCACAAAATTTAAACTATATTAAAATCAAATAAATCGTAAACATTATAATCTCGATAAAATTATGAACCGACCCGCAGTTGAAACAAAATATAATAATGAATGTCAAAATATAATACAAATATCATAACTCACTTAATTCACCGACACAGTGAAATGAGTAAACTGCAAACTAAATATTTTGTTTTTGCCGCGATGGCCTGATCTGGTGGTGGAAAACACTAAATTATATTATTTAGTAAAAGAAAATGGAAAATTAACTAATAAATTATGTGTGTGTGTATATGTTTCGTATCCCCTTAATTCATACGTGTGTTTTATGGGAATGGGGTGAGATTATGGGGAGAGACAAAAATTATACAGAAAAGTCATAAAAAATGTTGAATATCCTAATAAATCAACGAAAATTATATTGGCATAAATATTTATGTGTTTACCAAACATAATTTTGTGCTATCTGTGTATTTTGGTATGAACTCTTCAAGTAAAATGTTTGATAATGAGTGTGTTTATTATATGCTAAATATGCTGTTTATATTTATTTTATTAATGCTGATCGTAGCATAATTGGCCAGCAGCGAAAATAAATGTTTTTGATATTTAAAATATAGGCAAACATTAAAAGTCAAGAATGAATATAATTATTATGACATTATTATGAAATTGATTTATTCCAAATGAACTTTATTCGAGAGCTTTCACAGGTCCCAACATTATAATATTGTAGATTATTAAGTCAAGTCGACTTTCCTTCTTCAAACACATTCCGTACTCTTAGTTAGGAATTATTTGTAAGATCTGTGTTCTTAATGAAATGTATGAATTCGGGTTAAGATCTCATGTTGAAGTCACCGTTGAGCACAAGGGGTATATCAGACTTTTATATAGTCCACGTTTATATGTGGTGTTAAGTACTGGCTGTTATTTATTTCTAGGAGGTGAGCCTAATCATGAGCAATGGGATGTTCTACATTGTTAACCCACATGATGAATGTAAATGGATCCGAAAACGAAACTGAAGTGCATGTCGTCAGTCACCACTGAAACTTCTAAAGCTAAACAAATACCACCAAATGTACGGGTGGATGTGCCCTCATGTTAAAATCCTATGGAAATGACCATTTAGAAGTTAGGCTTTAAATGTTCTAACTTCATCAGTGTAGCAATGCAGAAGCCTAGCGTTCTTCCACCATGACGTATGATAAACAAATTGTTATGTTTTCACATCTAACAAATTAAACATATTTGTCGTACCTCTTCAATCCTATACGATTTGCATAATGGAAAGACCACACATTACGCAGGTTCAAGTTGTAAACTTTTGGGTTATCAAACTTTTTCATAGTTCGTTTTAAAAATCCTAAATAAACAAATGAAAGTGGTTGAGTAAACTCAAAGATAACTCCAAGATCTGCAACATCAGTTATTCGGAACAAGCTACTATTATTTTTATTAGAATGGTCGAATATGTGAGCCCTGACTAATTCTCAAATGCACTTTAGCCGGATTTGACATTTTTTTACAAATTTTCCGCGTTCAGTTAGGTAAGATTTAATCCATTTTATAATCTATAATGGACCTTCCACGGAAAACCCATGTTGTTCGTCACCTATAAATAAAATTACCGGATTGAAGATAGGAACGGTATGAGAGGATTTCCAGTTAACTGAAAAAATACACGACAATAGTAGAAATGCCAACTCATAAAAAATTTATTTTTAGAAGCTTGAAGGAACACCATCTGTCGTATCCGTTTATCAACCTTATGTAATCTATAATTATTGTGGAAGAAAGAACCAAATAAGTTGTTTTTTTTTTACAAAAATTGTTGCCATTAGCATTGTTATAGGGCTTAAATTTTCCTCGTACTGTGAACAATTTTTCAAGATGATTTAGGATTTACAAATTGTGTTGACCATTGTTGATATAGTTCCTAAAAGCTATTTATGAAAGCAGTGAAATTCTTGGGATAAAAACGAACAGGCTAATTTAACAGAGACAAAATTTTTTTTTGCGATTGCCTAATTTAATTAAGATTTTTTTAAACCATGGAGGACGGACTGTGGAGAAATAAAATTAGGTGACATATAGTCACAAAACTAAAGCTGTTGGTTTTTCTTAAGGACTCTACCAAACTATAAATCGTATTTGTACGTTCTGCAAAATAACCTAAAACTAAATCAAATATATTTCTAAAATCTAAATAATTAAACCACTTACTTTGAATATATAATAATAACCTAAAAATCAATATTGCAATTAATTGATTACGAAATCCTGAAAACTGTACCAAAAAAAAAAAAAAGATTTCCTCATTCAATTGTAAATAGTTTTTACCAGAAATTCTAATTAATTTAGTTTTATGTTTATTCTGAATCCATAAAATAAATAAATAATTTTTGCATATTTTTTTATACTAGATAATACATATGTATGTAGGTATATATATATGTGTGTGTGCACACATTAAATACAAAAACTAGAAATTTATGTACGATATTTTAATTACAGCCAATCGATTACATGAACATAAAACTACAGAATAATTTAAATTTTTTTTTATTTAATTTATATTTCATCTTAATATATAATACTTGTCGTCCACCGGATTTCCATAAACTGTTTTATTTATTTGTTTTCGATTTAAACTTTACTAATATTTAATCAGGGAAATACAGCATTTGCGAATATTTAAATTTTAAATTTTATGGACAATTATAGATTTTGTAATCAGAGTAAATTAGAATTTTGTGGATTAACACAAAAATTAATTTATTAATTTTTTGTGGGATAATTTTTAGTCGTCGGTTGTATAGCGATGGTTAAGCTACCGAGTTTGAAGCGTACCGTTGGGCAAATAAATCATTCATAGCATACGTAAAATAATTTAATGACGGTAAACAAGAAGATCATTGGGCAAATACGAGGTAAGATCCGAGTCCGGCCTGCATTCCCATGATACAATAAGTTTCTATTGGACAAGTCGAATAGAAAACGAACGTCGCTATACTATACCAATTTTGGGGTCTTGTTATTTTGCTTAAGATAATAGTATCATTAAAATTGACATACTCAAATACGATGCATTAAGATGCGAGGTTTTCAAAATTGAATTTAAAGACCTTCCCGAAAGTAGTTGAAGGTTATCCACCAATCTTTTTTCATTGTTATGTTATACCGCTTAGTATACATGTCTGTAGATATGGATTGTTCTATTGGTTTGCATGTATTATAGTTATTGATCAAATTAAAATTACTAGCACAGATTGTGAAATACGAACGATAATTATTTGGTTAGTCTAGATCTTGAAAATGACTTGTCCAGGCTCGATATTGAAAAATTCATTCACCTAATTCTACATTTTGAGCAATTTGATTTAGAATACATCATTCCACAAGTTTTTACACCGGGAAAGGGTGTTTTTCCCAAAACGGTTGCTATACGATAATTGAACGCTTTGCTTCTTTAAGATAACTAGGCGAGTATTAAAAATAGTCGCCCGTATCGGATTTCTATACATTTTAATACATTTTAAAATGCATACCTCCTAAATGTTTATCCACGTGGTTTCACAAATGCTATATAGGATTGAGATCTGGGCTACCCAAATAGTAGGAATAGTAGAAATAGTAAAGATTTCCTACTCCATAATATCCCAGTGGCCTCATATCATTATATTTTCACCACTGTGTTTTATCGTTAAATTGATGTTTTTATATTGTAATTCTTGATTCGGGATTCCTGCTACTTACCAAATTATGAAAGATCTTGAACTTGCTCTTGTAATTAAATATCACCTTTTTCCAAAAATCAGTTGAGTGAATTCGGTATTTTAAAGGGAAATCGAGTGTTTTAAGGGTTGTAGCAAATATAATTGCTTCACTTAAACTTGGTTTACGTCATGCAATGCGTAAATTACAATTTAAGCTCTGCAATTTAGGGCGTACTTTTGAATCAGAAACGGTTGTACTACTTAAGGTGCTTTCACGAGGTCGAAATTAAATCCGGTCATCAACCAATCAAATTACTAAAATATTGTCATGTCAATCACTCAAATATTGTCATGATATTGTCATGTGATCAAAATCTAATCGGAATAAGATTATTTTTTGATCACATGATTTACAAACATTTTGTCATGTGAGAAGTAATTTGTCCTATTCTTCAATATAAATTAAACAAAAACTTACACTTAGAAGGTAAATCAGTAATTTAATTGGGTAAATGATTGGATTTAAATTATTAGGACTTAAATCCGAACTAGTAAAGGCACTCATTTTAAATTTTTTATTTAACTCGACAGTAGTATGAGATTTTCCATTATTTCTCGCAACGTGAATTTTTCGTCCGAATTTGTGGTTTTCTGTTGCTTTCAGAACCTTTTTTATGTTCAATCGTGTCTTCACTGTAATATTTATTGTGTTTATCAACAACAGTCGAATGGCTTATGATTATTAGCACCCCTATTTTACGGATTGTATTTGCTTTCCGCGAAAGTATATCGCCATTTTAAACCATTTTGACAAAAATTACAGAAAATGAACTGACAATAATATAAATGGCTACTATGTTTTCAAAAAATAAATTATAACTGTTAAATATTTGTATTGGCGCTAGAAGCCAATAAATTATATGATTGTCCGAAAAATTTTCGTAGGTGAATTCCCTTGTCTACTAGTAATCTGCATAACTGTTGCAGTTATGGTAACTTAACATAAAATGTATAGATTATGATATATTCCTTATAGATCAGCGAAGTTAGAAATCACATTCAAATTTAATTTATTGTTCCATAATCATATTCAATAATGCATATAAAAGGCACGATCCTTGTTAGGTTTTGTCAAAAGGTGCTCCAAAAACTTGTATGGTACCAATGTGGTAAAAAATGTTCCATTTCTTAGTGCTACATTGGAATATAGTGTGGTAATTTGGCAACCCTTTTACCAAGAGTTTTCAGATCGCATTGAAATCATTCAAAACCAATTTTTGAAATATGCATTAAGAAGGCTACGGAAAGATAACAATTTTCTTAGTTATGTTCCTTACAGAAGTAGGTTAAAATTATGATTCCACTGGCACCAAACCATTTCAATGCTTTCTTAGTCTCGTTAATATGGCCTGTAGCAGTTTCTAATAGATGTAATGTGTTGCTTTCAACTATGGATCCACAAAATAGTTTTCACTCCATTCTAAATTATGAAGGCTTATATTAAAGTATATTTTCTAAATATGATGGAGCGGTTAGAACATCCACTTTGATAATAAAACTATTATAATTTATCAGAAGTAATCCCCTGTAATCTCGGATTAGTAATTTACAAATTGCAATAAATGGTCCTTCCAGTGCCGTAAATATTTTTTCTTTATATTTACCACCACTGGTCTGTTTTCGCCATTCATGTTGTACATAGGTTTGCAACTTATATATGATTTAAGGCTTTTCATACTTTTTTTCACCCTTCCAAAATCTCACTGGGGGACCGGCAACATTTAGTTGAGTAATTGTTTCCACGAACAGTGTTGCTAACTAATTTTTTGGTGGTCAAATCCAAATTGTTCATATCTTATCCTTAGAATACTATTACATTATTTTTTGTTTGTTGTAGGAGGCGACTGTCGTCGTTCCTGTTATTGTTATCGTTTTATTACGTAAGAATGTCACACAAGCTTTGTCTATATTTACTCTCGCGGTGTCGTGCTGATTCTTTTTGGTTATTTTTGATATAATTAGCCAGATTGAATAACCTGTTACCATCCCTGCCACGTATATGCGCTTGCCTACTGTCCAGATCCTTTGTTGGGTGACGTGCGTACATATATATATATATGTTAAATAAATGTAGTGTTGTAGGAATTTGCACTATCTATTGCCTAGAATGGTGTCACAGAACCTCTTAAAAGTCATAATATTTCTTGCGCTCAGCTGCATCCTTAACTGTTGTCTTTCTTCTTCGACAAGATTGAACCTGCAACGCAAGTGCAAACGACGCACTGGCACAAAACTTTTTTCCATCCTTCAATATTTGGAAGAAATCTGTAAGTAGTCCTCCCATCCATCAAACTGTCCCATCTCTCTTGCGCTATTTTGCAATTTATGCTTTTTGCATATGCCTTTTGAGCGAACCAATAAGGTTTGGTTTTATTCGCCCTGCTTGCACGTGCGTGTAGTTACATTACCATTTTCTAAGTTTATATACCTATAGCAACTCTTTTGTGAATCAAAAATGATTTTCTTGTGCGCTTAACAAAGTTCTACAGTGGTGACAATTTATGCTGGTGGTCTACCCGGCATAAACCTTCACATATAGTCTTTAGGTTTTGTAGGCTCCAAGCGTGGTGATACCGAATCTTTCTTCAAAATAAACCAAGCCTGTTTATAGTTTCGACCATCGTAAATCTCACTCCATTTACAGATACCAATAGTAGTCTTCTAAAATCGAGCATTTCTTCTAAATAGTTATGATCCAATTTGGATCATAACTATTTTGGCTGACGAAAGCTCTACCTTATAGCTGCAATACCAATCAGTCATGTTTTTGATATCACTCGGCGCTTTGTCTGGAGTTTCCTTTAAAAAACATTACCCTATCATTTGCGAATTTTAGTACTTGGGCGTTATAATTTATGCTACTATTTAAGATGATGTTCTAGAGGTAAGAGCCATTTGCGGGTATTATTTTGGTCACACTCTTTTGAAGTGTTCGATAATTGGTAACTACTGTTGTGAATCTATCAGAAAAATACTTAGTAATAACTGAGTAAAGGTTTGCTGGACTACCGGTCTTCCTTAACTCATTCATAATACTAGAGCCATCATAGATTGTCGAAAGCAGCAGATAAGTCAAGGTATACCACAAGAACGTAGTTTTGCTGCGATGTTTTAAGCTAAAGCACTTGATACCGCCAACATTTAACAAGAACCTCACTTTTGAACCAACAATTTGTTGAGAAAACTAGGCGCGTGTGATGAGACTTTTTTAGCTATGAAGAGTATCGCATAGACTAACTTATGTGCAACTATAGGTCCGTAAGAAACTTTACGATTGCACACGAACATCAATTGACAGATTAGAGCAAAGCAACAGATCATTTCTTATAACCATATAAAAATCTTGTTAGTATTGTGGATATGGCGAAAACTAAACTAGAAATTCAGAGTACAGAATCCATCGGCTGAACAATCGGCGATACCAGTACAAAATGGCAAACGAGCAATGCAGTGTGTAAGTGAGTATTTAAAGCGGACCCGTATAGCGTGCATCCTGCATTTCACTGGCAACGGCGTAAAGTAGGACGTTTAATTAACCGGGAAAAAGCTAGGGCAAACAGTTGGATGTTGGTGAAGGGATATGTTAAAACATTTGACAGTTTACTAGGCAAAGATAAATATAGTTTATAAACTCCAACCATTAATAACAGAATGTACGATAGTTATGGAATTGGCAAGTGGAATACATGGAGGATGATATATAGTAAAAGTATAGAGGGAACATCCTCGAAAATACCGAAGCTCGGTCATAATTTTCATACATCGAAATGATTGTAAGAAGTTCCGATGTAAAAATTAGAGTAAAAGCACTATGCTTTTTCTACCTATTATAAAACAAAGAGTTGGCTCAGGATCAAAATCCATAAAATAAATTATTTATTTTAAAAGAGCTGTATACTCCGTTTTCATATATTATATAGCGATAGGTCCGATTTGTTGGCCTGTTTGTTGCATCATAACGATAAATTATAATTGTTTGCCATATTCTGCATTGAACAAACCATCCAAATTATAATAAAATTGCATTCAAGTGTCACGAGTAACAATTTTTGTTTTGTTTTAATGAGACGATATTCCTCAAACATATACGATTATTGTACGTATAACTCGCAGACACAATATGAACCAAAGATGTTCCATTTTAAACTTAATAAACAACAACCCAAAAAATAATAACTTTGTTGTGTAATTATAAATTAATAATAAAACAATAGTATAAGAATATTCTAAAATAAGAATTTTTCTGTTATGTATGTACATACATATTCCCTATTTTAACATTTCTTATATATATGTACCAAAGATTACATTGTCGGTAGATTGTCTTTAATAAGGCAAATAATAAGGAATATAAAATATCGTTAAACCATCATCAACAACAAATACTACAAAATGGATAAATAAAATTCAATAATTTTAATTTTTTAATAATAATAAAAAAAAAAATTTAATAAGTACGAGTACGAGTATAAGATGAAAATGTATCGAAGAAGACCAAGACAAAATTTCAACTTCTCACAACGTCTTATGTTTTTTATATATGTACATATATTTTTTGGGTATTGTCAAGACCAATTTTGAAGAAAATTATGTACATAAACACATAAATGGAAGTTGGGAAAAAAAATTCTTTTTATTTGCACAGTAGCTATATGTCAAGTGATAATCTCCTAAGGTTATAATGTTATGATGTATAAGTCTTTTATTCTAAATATGGTCATGGTATATAAGATTACATTTCGTTCGTGTAATCGATTCGATTGGAAACAAATTGCGGACAAGTAGTGAAAAGTGGTGGACATTTACGCAGCTATACTCTTGAAATACCAAATCCAATATTTAAATAAATAAGTTGAGTAGGTGGATTAAGTAATTTTTTTTATACCCTACATATATCATCTTATTGCATTCTTGTTGGTCCCCTTTTGGTAAATACCAAGATTTTTTTTGATAATTCTAATAAATGGCCAGTAATACTATAGAAATATATATATATATATATATATATATATATATATATATATATATATATATATATATATATATATATATATATATATATATATATATAAAGGAGTCATAGAAATTCTGCTAAACATGTTGGCGGTTATGACCCCATTTAAGTTAGGCATTACCTTGACAGCCAGCTCTTTTAGCTGGAAAACGTAGGAAAAAGTTTAGTTTAAAACGAGAAAACTATAGATTTTTACTTTTCATTGTCACAAAGCCCTTCAAATTAGCCTAGAACAATATATCTACCATATAAACGAGTGCGTATTCCTTTTTCGGTGACTGTACAGAAACACAAGGTCGTCAGCGAAAGCTATTAACTTAGAATTAAAATTAATTTGAAAGATAGAATTTAAATAAATTAAAAATAATAATGGACCTAACACTGAACCTTGCGGCACACCATCGTTAATGTAAATACTTTGACTAAAAGCGTCATTGATTTTAACAATTTTTGACCGATCAGATAAATAAGATTGAACCCACTGCAATGTAACACCATGAAAACCAGCATTGAGGAGTTTCGGTAACAAGACGTCATGGTTAACCATATCAAAAGCTTTGGTTAAATCTACAAAAATAGAACCAATCCAGTTTCTCTGGTCTAGACCCTTATATAGAAAATTGGCAAATTCCATTAAAGCTTTTTCCGTACTTTTAAATTTTCTAAATCCGTATTGATTACTATGTATAAATTTTGTCTTATTTAAAAAACTGGTAATTCTGTTATCTTATCAATTATTTTTCCAAATACTGAGAGCAATGAAATTGGCCTATAGTTGATAATATTTTTTTGTGTTGAACTTATCTTTATACAATTTAGCCTTCGCAATATTCACTTCATGTTGAAGAGCTTACTTAAACTCTGTGAACTTTAATAAAAGTTTAGAATTACTAGGGTTTACTGATAATTTTTTAGATAACTAATTTTTAATTTTAATTTTAATTTATTTAAGTAGAATAAATGAAATCTAAGGCTTAATAATTCTATCCTTGGCTTTTACTAAGTGTTTTGAAGTTTTATTATCAATAAACGACCAATAAAACAATCATAAGCCTTAGATACGTTAGATTGAGAATATACGCCGAGCCAGCCTTCATCATTCAACTCATTAAATAGATTTGTATAATCAATAGAGGTCACATAGCGCTTCAATTTTGGTAGTGGAGGATTACCGGTTAAAATGCTCAATGGAACAAAAATGGCTCTATACACAGCATTACATTTACCGTAAATCGTATATCCCGAAATTTTATAATTATCAAATAGGACAGAATATCAAGTGCATCATGTTAGCTAAAAATAAATTAAAATTTTGCCTTAGGCTTCTAATATTTTGATATATTATGAAAAGGTTAGATTGATTCGAGTTGATATACGAAGGAAGCATATTTATATCAAGGTTTGGTTGGGTTGATGTACCCGTAAAAAAGGATGACTTCGGGTTTTATTCTGGAATTCTTTTACGAGAACCCCAGCTGGCCATGAAGTTGGAGCCATCAACTTTTCAAAATCGGTAACAGAAACCTTTATTTTAAATTACGAGTAATACTGCTTATTATAATTATATCGATGAACCACAGCATCAGTTACATTAAATATTTTTCGCAGGATAAATAAAATATGAAACTTTCAGATAAAAACTTGCTTACGAGTTGCAATAGTAGGCAAACAGCCATCAATGTCACTACTAGTGGCAATTACAAAATTGTTCACAGAATCTCCAAACTTTGGTTTCTTAGCAAAGAAAGTTGAATGCTGAGCAGAAGCACGTTTAAGCAAACGCTTGCTTTTTGGAACACTGATATTTTTTCATTTAGATGTCATATCTTCTTCGTAAAGCGAATCGTCAACTGAAGAAAATGCAAGAGCTGCATCAGATACATTTGAAGAACTGTTTGACACCAATCCCAGATCTACTGGTACAATAATTGAAACAGTCACATGTGCATTACTTGTTGACACAAAGTCAGTAATGGTTGGATAAGTATTAGAAGATAAATTATTAATTAAGTCACAATTTACCACGGTATCTTATCACAGTTTTGTTAGCTCTAGCACAGCTATTAAAATTATTTATGATTATGATGAAATAATCAACAATTTGTCGAAAGTCGGCGATTTAGACGAAATTTTTGGCTTGAGGCACACAGCATTAGAACTAATTTAAATGTATGCCGTTTCGATGTACAACGCATTTTGAAGAAAGGAAAACTCGATGAAATAAAGTTTCTATATAAATGATTGTCATTTGTATCATTTGTGTTTCGGAAACTAGATTGCAACTTTTTCAAAATGACTCAGAAGCTCAAATTATTGGGAATGTGCTTATCCGAAACGACCGTAATATGAAGAGTCATGGAGGTGTATATGTATATGTATGTCTGTAATGGACTTCATTACTCGGTCGTTTGAAAGTCTAATGTCTTCCATACTGAGTTTCATTTGTCACTTTCCTTTTTGTCCGCATACTTTACTACTACACAAATTAAAGCAAAATTTTAAATTTTCGTAATATGCGGTTAAGTTAATAATTTCATTCTTCTCTATTGCAACAATTTATTTTTTAAATCTAGTTTACCGATCACTGGAGTTCCATACAGGGCCCAATACTCGTGCCAACTGCAACTTACTGTAATTTTAATTTATATTCGATTTTGTTGACTTTGTATTCCTCTTACGCTCTCAGAAAGTCAAATCTTGATATGATGAATTTATTCCCAATCTTCATTGAGGCCATGGCCATTAGGTCGTTACAATATAAGTCGTTACAATAGAAAACAGACATCTTTTATTAAAAAAAAAAAAAAGGATTTTGTTGCTCAATTTTTTGTTTGCCGTACCCACACACAAGTTGTTTGCCGTACCCACACACCCTACAATATTATTTGCTTAAATTTCATGAGGCTTAATCGTTAATCAGTAAGGATCCTTAATCGCAGAGCCCCAAGTTTGGCAATTATAATTTCTTGCATGATAGAAAATTTATTCAGTATACTAGCCACCAGACTTATTGCTCAGAGAAATAGATCTAAAAAAGTAATTTAAAACAAAAAAAAAAAATCGTTGTTCTAGCGTGCAGCCATTTATATAATTTTTTATGAAAAAAAGTGGAAACAAATTGTCAAGGGGGGTTCGACGTTGTCCATAGTCGTGGTTACTATAGATTAGTTAAAAATAGCTAATCCCAAAATTATGTTTTTATCCATTGAGTACATCTTTTAACTCTAACGGAGTTTGACAGTTGGCCAGCGTTCTTAAGGAAATTTTATTCCTTGTCAGCGTTACTTAAAAGTCAATTACATTTTTAGTAATAAGGGCGACTTCAAACCTTTGTTTTTGTTTGACTTCATTTTTTGGACACCCTTTATAATTATATATATATATATATATATATATATATATATATATATATATATATATATATATATATATAAGAACCCCTTTTTTAATAAAATTAAAGATTTCAAACGATGTAATTCAATAATCGGCGTCCTCTATACATGTATACGATAAAATTAGGCAGCATACATTCATTTCCCAGCTCAATATCTTCAATAAACATGAAAATTCAATATAATAAAATGACAAGATGATTTCAACTCAAGAATTTTAAATACATAAAATAAAGGCACAGCATAAAGAGAAAATGGAAAATTTTCTGTTGTTTCCTTTATAATCCGATTATGCTGTAAATCAGCATGATCTTTTTTCCTACGAGTGTATAATATATAAAAAAAAATACATTCTTCAAATAAAATGTTGGAAATAGCCCCTATATATTATATTAGAAAAATTCTTGAAACTTGGAAAGTAATTTTGTTATTACATTACCAATTTGAAAAGCTTTTCCGAAAAAAAAACATTGAGCGTATCTAATTTGTATTATAATAATTAACATCCATCTCTAAAATAAGGTTTGCAAAATTAATTGGTAAATATTGGTCGAGGTTAAGCCCATCAAAACTGTAAAATTTATGCCACAAATCGAAAATTTCCAAAATCCAGAAAACGCATGATGGTAAGCCTAATAAAATTGGGAAATTTATGCCACAAATCGAAAATTTCCAAAATCCATATGGTTAGTCTATCAAGCTGAGAAATTTATGCCAAAAATTGAAAACTTTTAAGATCAATGATAGTTAGTCCATCAAACTAGAAAACAAATTGATGCCACAAATCGACAATTTTCAAAACCCATAATATACATGATAGTGTTAGTTCATCAAACTGAGAAATTTATTTCTCAAAACTGAGAAAACTGAGAAAATAATTGCGGCAAAATTGGAACGATGTCAATCGCGCAACATAAATTAAAGATTCAATACAAACCAATCGTAAATTTTCAGCGGACTATAAAATTTATTTGTTGATTTTTATTTAATTGCTTCTTTCAGCATAGCTCTGTATAGCTGAAACTAAATTTATGACTGATAAAGAGTTCAAATAACCAACAGAACTCAATTAATCAAAATGCAATCCACCAAAACTAAAATGTTCATCTTGTCATCACTATAAATTACTATATGTACATATGTACGTACAGCATTGTTATATAGTGGCAAAATATCATATTAGTCGTGTCTCATGTATACAGTGTACATTAGTAGCTGATTTTTGTACATTTGTTCTACAACTAAACAATTTCTAACAATAATTTATTGTCGGGTTTTTAAATGGAAAATAAATTGTGTCACTATACAAAATGTAAAAATGCATTTAGACAATTTATTTTAATGTAAAAATGGTAAAAATTGCATTTATACAATAATAATGTCCATTTTTATTTTGTAACTATTGCTTTTACTATTACTATTATTATTATTACTAACTATTAATTTTTTCGATAGAACAATTTGCCCATTTTCTATTTTGCTACAACATTTTCCACACACACACTCAGTGTTTTTGCTATTATACGAGAGTACAATGTGCGTTTTATTAGGCTATAAGGAAAATTTATGGCGGTTATCGTTTAAAATATTTTAATAATTTTATTGTTAAAACCAATAATTTTAGCAATATTCTATGATAATAAATTTTAAAAATTAATTGTAAATTTTACCTGGTAAATACATAGTCATGACTTATAAAATAAAAGCCATTAGCACAGCCATAATTCGTGCAACTTGTCATCGAAATAATAATGGACCATATTTGCAAAGAGATAGTTTGCAAAATAGTTTTTTGGCAAAATAATTACCTACAAAAGTACATTTTACCTAGTGCCGAGTAAAACGGTTAAGTTACTTTGAGTGGGGTTACGAAATTATTTGATTTCTGAGGGGAAGTGCAAGGTATTAATGCACGAACATTTGGGTGTATTGTCGAATCTCCAAATACGCAGGAAAATTTGCACAATACTTCAAAGAGACATAGCAAGGATTTAATTAGGGTATTGAAAGGTATACCGTTAAATTTCAGCTTGACAAATAGGAAGCAACACCACATTGATATATACCAAAAATCTAAAGCTCGTGAGATTAACAAACCGAATAAAAATAATGCAGGCAGCTGCAGAAAATATCAACCTGAAAACTAATATAAAGAACAATGCACGAGGTTCGAGCAGTTGCAGAAGATGAAGTCCAACTACATCAAGGATGGCGAAAGCAGGAAAACATCTCTATACCTGCAAAAAAAAAAGCGAAGCTGCATAATATCTGAGATAATTTTATCAGTGCAAATTATTGCAAGTACCACCCAAAGAAAAACAACCGATACTAGACCTTCATCTCTAGTTGCCATTACACAAGATTCCTCATTTTTAGGGGCTTCAAAAAAAACCAGATCAGTTTTTTCACCCGATTTTTTGCTAGAAACTGATATAAGACGCAAGACGTCAAAATACTCTCATGTTACTATCGAATAAATGACACACAAGAGCTACTGAATACGTAGG
This sequence comes from Tipula confusa, assembly GCA_963556175.1. Taxonomy (NCBI): domain Eukaryota; kingdom Metazoa; phylum Arthropoda; class Insecta; order Diptera; family Tipulidae; genus Tipula; species Tipula confusa. Next base: position 9,010,586 of record OY744476.1, read on the forward strand.
CAGCCAAGATCAAGGAAAGCTACAACAATTAGATGTTTGGTTTGCGCAATTAGAACAACTGCATGAAGACATATTACTGAATGTCACTCCTGAAGAAGCTTCAAAGAAACAAAATAATTCACCGAAGATTATTACTCGGCTTTAGTGAATCGTAGTGAAACCGCCATCGAAAATTAAAAGGCGGATAGAGAACCTCAAATATGGGCGGCATTCTACGATCTATTCTGCATGACAATGAGGACATTATGAATCCGTTAAGATGGTCTTGGCATTACCAAGAATCTGACAGTCTCTATAGGAGCAACTAAGCAAGATTTGACATTTTATTTGGTTACATTTTATCGCAAAAGAGATTGAGCTAGGATATAACATTGTTGGCTGCATATCAAAGGGGAGATTCTTCAACATCCATTCAATGGTTACGTTGACCTCAATAATCAACTAAAGAAATTCAGGGAATCGGAAGAAACATTTCCAAATAAACTTTTGACATAAGAAGAAGAGATTTGGGAAGAACACCATTACCAACATAAGAAATGGGGTCATCGAAACAAAGAGCCTCAGTTCGATTCCTCCAATTAGAAACACGATTGTCAGTACCAAATAAGTTCTCAATAGCGTACGTAAGTGTATACACAAGAATACTTTAATCTAAGATATTTGGTACCGAGCCGAACAACAAATATTACACCACTCATCATGCGATACTCAAAACTACCAGTACCGTCAGCTTAAAAGAGGTACAACTAGTTAGGCCCAAAATGATATCATGCATAAAGTCGCAGACGTCGCGATAATGTACTGACAAATTGCGGTACATTTAGATGAAATTTTACTGAGGAACTCCCCTCAAGAAGAAATGAAAGAGTATTAACAACAATAATATTTAAGATGATATTTAAGATGCTCTATATTTGCACATCAAAACATTGCAGCAACACTAGCAAGTGACGAGAAAGTATCAACCCAGACAATAAAGCGTTAGGTCCAATCTTATTAAGCGAAGGAGCAGTAAAAATACTAGAATTAAAATGGATCCCTGGTACTGATACGTTCGGATTCAAGGTTTACATCAGTATTAAAAGTAGTTAAATGATCAAACGGAAAAAGCTATCAGAATTAGCCAAGTTATTCGATTTATTAGGTTGCCTAGTTTCAACATTAATAGAAGTAAAAATCATAAGCAAATTCTATGGTTCTCTAGAAGTTCCTGCGCCCAACAGTTACCAGTGGATGTGAAAAATAAATTTCGACCATATTTTACTTCCTGCCTTGTAGTATAGTAGACATAAAAATCCCAAAATGAAACAATTTTGACCAACACATACAGAGGAACTACATGGAGTTTGCATCGCTTCAGAATAGGCACAGCTAATGTAAAACTTATCAACAGTACGAATTACACCTGGTAGGCTATTTTTTAAAAAATGAAATCGATTATGCGAGCCTCTTCTGATTCACACAATAAAATAAATTTTGTTCACCACTTTGTGGATCCAATAACTGAACTGCCCATTTGTTAGCAAATAATGGTAAAACTATGCCATTTCATATCCCCACCTTCACCACATTTTGAAGGACTCTGAGAGCCCGGATGTATAAAAATATGTGACAAACACTTAATAAAGACTCATTGGAGAAACACCACTGACCTTTGAAGAACTCTCCACCGTTCATCACAGGTAAAGGCTTGACTAAGTTTTTTAATCCAAGGACATTTTCTGATTTGCTCAGCTTTACAATTAATAGAAAGTGAAAACAATTAAAGAAGATTTTGGAAAAAGTGGAATTCTGGTTATTTGAGATATCTTCAGCATACAAAATAATGACTCGTCTGAAGTACATCCCGACACCGGACAAAGGTTAAACTTCAAGATATGTTTCATTTTATAAAGTCACTTGATACAAAAAAAAAACTTCATTAAATTCCAGTATTCCAGTGAAAATGCTAACCAGACAAAATTCATATAAAAAATAAAATATAAATTTGTAAATATTTGATATTAAATAATACAACAACAATATCGTCGTGGTATATTATTTCTATTGACCATTAAAATCCATAAATTAACTCAACTGTCATTTTGACCAGCAAATATATTAGTTTATGTTGAATGGGAAAAACGAGCAAAAAAAAAACCTATACGAGTCTATCTATATGGATGGAAAATACAACATAAAATTTATATCATTTGAATTCACCACGACCCAAAAAAAAAAAAAAAAAAACTATTTCTGTATGGAATAGAACTATAAAATTCACCTCGTTCCATCTCATGTATCCCGAACGTATAAAAGATAATATGGGATTCGATTTATAAAGGTAAGGTTAAAATTGGATATTTTATTGACCTCATCCCCAAAAAACTATCTTTCAACATGTTTTAACATTTTTGGAAGCTGAACGCCATAAAAAAAAACTATTATTTACTGAAATCATTATATAGAAATGGACTGGATTGTAAACGTTTGTGGTAGAGATAAAGTCTCTGGCTAATTATAGAACGAATTTACATTTTGATTTGGAAATGAAAAAATCTTGTACACGCCTACCGTATACAACAAAATCTATTGAGGGTAGAACAATTAGAGTAAATTTAAAATTTAGAATTTAACGATCTAAGGGTGGGATGCTAAAATATTTTAATTAATTTACGAAGTACATTACTTAGTATATAAATCAACGATATGCCTCCATTTCCTCATCTCAACTATGTATCATTTCAGTACACTTCGCGATAAATACTCAACAAATCCTTTCATGTTTTTTTTTTATTTCAATGTCGTGACCTTTTTTTTTGCTATTTGGGATAGGGATTCTTTTAGGAAAATTGAAAACATACAAAAAAAAAAGAAAAGCTAAAGAGGAAATCCTTATCGGTTGTTTGGGTTGTGTCTGTATTATGTAAGAAAAGTTTTTCGTTTTTATGAAGATAGTGGCAATATTCAAACAACCATAAAATGATAAATTTGCTACGTCGGTCTATCTAAACTATTAGACATACAAACCATTCGATTAACAAATTGGATTTTTTTAATGTTGTTGTTGTTGTTGCTGTTCTATTTCCGGTTAAACGAGAAATATGTTAGCAGCAGTGTCAAGACAAGCAAAATATTTGAATATCCTTTTTATGCTATTTATGTATGTATGTATGTAAGTATTTGGTTGTGTGCAATCACGAACATAATAAATCAGTCAGACGGTTCATTACACTTGGATGTGGTCTGTTTTGTGTGCACGACGAATGAATATCAATCAATAAACTAAGAAGGATTTCCCTGCACAAATAAAGCAGCAACTGTTTGTATATAACTTACCATACATAACCTAACAAAACTTGGATATATAAATAACTGCGCGGGCGATAAGAACTATCTAATTAATTTTGATCTGATGAATAAACTAAATGAACGTGTAATTATTTATATTTGTATTTTATTTTCGTTCTTCGTCTTTAAGATGTTCATCAGTATCAATTTAAATCATCTCAACAAAACAAAAAAAAAAGTTTTGATTTTAAGGTGTATTTGTTTAGTGAGAGATTTGCGCGCGCCCACACACATGGTTGCTCTTGCTATATGTACACAAATGTATACACATATCTGATGTTGATTCATTTATACCCCGAAATATTAAAAATTAAAACGCGATATTTAAGATCAAAACTATATCCAAGTTTTGATTGACATTGAAATATGATCACATTTATGATTTATATATGTTTGGTGTTTTAAGCAGCACATAATATATACATACATCAGTTAGGTTAAAATATTTTAAGTACTCGTATGTAAGAAACTGAAATACAAATATTATTATTTATATCAGATGACTGAGACATTCAAAGGAAGATTTTTTTTGTTGATTAAACATATAGTCGTTTATATATGTATATATGTATACATATCGATTTATCTGTGTAGTGGGTTGATTTGTATATTTATTTATCGTTAACAATAAAATTCAATTGTTTGACTTATTAATTTCAATGTCTTATAAGAACATTACTCCCAATTTTCGGTCTGTTTCACAGATTTGCGGAGGAATATTATATATGAGTTATTGGCTTATATTTTAACCCTTTCAGATATTACTCATTTGAAATTTTATGTTTAAAAGGTTTGGTTGTATAATTAAGATTGTCTCGAACAAAAATCTTATAATTAATTTACCCAAACGAAATATTTACGTTAGGAAGTATGCAGTGATCCAAAACGTTTAAATGATCTTAAAGAAACATTTTTTGTTACAACCAGAAATGCAAACCGATTCGTTTGAGCCAAACCAAAACAACTGAACCGCTGAAATTCTAGAGAAACTATTGATCATCCATTATCTACATTTTCTTAAAATGAAAAATGGAAACATCTACTACATTTCTCTTTGAAAATACTACATTATAGATCATGTCGGACTGTCAAGATTATAGATTAGGTTTTCCAAAGAGGCGCCACGATCAAAATATTTAGTATACCATGTTATTCACAAGAGACAGCACGATCAAAGTATGTAGTATGCTTTGCTTTCAAAAGAGGCAGCACGATCAAAGTATATAGTACCAATCATTGCCAGAAGATGTTTTATGATGTTTTTATGATGACAATAATTACAAAGTAGCTCAAAATTAGAAAGAAAAAATAATAACATAAAATAATATAATATTTTACAGCAGCAGATTGTTTCAATGAAAATGATAGTGAGCCATGATTGTTTTCTTGTTTTAAATTATTTTGTTGTTGTTCGGAATAATTCCAACAGTAATGATGTCCGTTGTTTAGTGTATTTATGTGCAATTAGAATTATTCTCAAACGATATTCACAAAAAATTGTATTTATATTTTTGAAACATTGAGAGACAATTAGCAGCTTAATTATGAACTAGGGTTATTATTATGGGACTGATATTATATATCACTTTTCATAAGATGGCAGTATTTTCGTTCGTAGTATAATCTTGACAGTCCGACATGAACTATACTCCAAACGAAAATGCTGGAAAATCTTATGGAAAATTTACAAGTATGCCCTAGTCAAAAATATAATGCCAAAAATATAAACTAAATATTGTGTTTATCGAGTGCGCATAATGCTACAAAAATGTAAATACACTAAAAATTAGTAGACATTTAATTGGTTGAGCGTGCCATGTAATTAAAATTTATTGGATTGATTGGTTGGCCTTCCGATACTTATTTCTTAACCAAAACCGAATCAAAATCAAATTTTGATATTTTGAGAAACCAAAACCAATCCAAAGACCAGAAATAAAATGTATTATTGAACCAAAACCGAACAAACTACAAAAAAGTTTTGGTTTGCATCTCTTGTTACAACTAAGCAAGTAGTATAAGACTTATTGTAATGTTTTCTTTCTTCATATTATAAAACTGGTTTGGAATGTTACCCCTATTATAGCACTATTATAAAATTTTGGATAATATTTTTTCGATAATATCGACAGTTTCGATGATGTCAAAAATAGCAATTATGAAAATATCGATTTCGGAAATAACCTTAATAGAAATGAGACATGTATGATCCAGATGTTGTTTTGTTTTAAACGACCAATGTGAGACATTAAAATGTACCTTACATTTTTTTTAATTTTTTACAATTTTTATATTTTTCAAACACAATAGATCATGTTTTCCGAAAGAGGCAACACGATCAAAGTATGAAGTACCATAAGATTGTTTAAATTTAATTGATAGTCGGCAATGATTTTTTCTTGTTTTTATTTTGTTGCTGTTCAAGATAACTAATAACATGAATGATGTTGGTTATTTAAGGCGTACGCATATTTCCGGATAAATTATTATCCGTAGGCCAATCATCCAATTCAACACATTTTAATGACGTGACGCGTCAGTTAATCTATATTTCTACTATAACACATGTGCTGACACCAAAATTTCGTATTTCAAAATTAAAACAAAACCAAAACAAAGATAAAAATATTAACATATAGTTTTTCGTACATCTGATTTTAGTAATAATTTAATTGGCTGAGAGAGTCACGTGATTAGGACTTGTTGATATAATTGGTTAGTCCGTGGATAAGGAACAAAAATAATTACATAGCAACCACAAAATATTTGGTTATGCACTAGGGCGTAAGTGTAAAACATACCACTTTCCATAAGATGGCAGCATTTTCGTTTGTAGTATAATCTTGACAAGAAACCGTAACCTAAAGTTTTTCAAAAATCATTTCTTCGTGCTGTCTATGATCTCTTATCTGTAGATCTTCATTTTGGATTGCTGATAGTTTTTTTCTCGCGCCACTAACGCACTTGTCGCGCCACTATAAGGATACCAATTTGATTTGCTGTTTGGTTAAAAAGCAACCAAACCGAATAAAAACCAACGAATGTTTTATATATACGTTTCGATTATGCATAAACAAATCGAAAATTTTATAAATATTTGAAAAACTTTCTTAGTTTCATTTTTTGCTTCCCCACATCCAGACCACACTCCAATATATCACATCCTCAGCCAAAACCGGAATATGTTTATTTTTCTTTCGGATTTAGCTCTCTACAAGTTTTCTGTTTTAGTTTTTAAGTATAGTAAAAACTTTATGTTACTATCAAAAATTGTTTTAACTTTTTTTTTAATTTTGGTTTGCTATCGAAATTTTCTAGTGGTCAATTGTAAAATTTTAAGCAAAATTTAAAATTTTTTTTTTTGTATGAATAAATGTGGTCTGATTTCTTTCAAAATATTTTTATTTGTAATTTTATAAATCTCGACGAAAATACAAAAACTTTTAAAAGTTTTAACCAAAACTTTGTGATGTATATATACTCGAATATTTTATACAGTAAAAGTCAGAATCTTTAATATTTAAATGTTGTAATTGAGATAAAGCTTGTGGTTGTATTGAAAATAGGATGTGGAACTATTCGAAAATAACTGTTCGAGTGAATCTAACTTCTTTTAAAATTTTAAATTAAAAAAAATTAATTCTAAACTTTTTAGTAATCGTAAAATCATTTCTTTAGATACTAGTCCTCTTGGTATGTATTGGTATCCTAGTAAATCGAGTATCTAGATTATACAAAAATATTTTAGATCTAAACCAACTTTTATAAAATAAATGTAGGTAACTATAATTTATTATTTAGAGCGACGCATTGTTTAGAAAGTAAATTAATGCACAATGGCTTCCTATTTTACCTAAAATAGTGTAAGCTTATAAAAATGCCAAAAAGTTGGGTGTGGTTGAACGCCTCAAGAGAAAACCTGATTTTCTGGTTCTTGTTTATAAGCAAATTCGGCAAAAATACTCAGCTAACAATTATAGTAAGCCGGGTGGTATCAAGTTTTACCAACAAAATTAAACAGCGAAAATACAACTAAAATGATGCGACTTTCTCCTAATTATCAAATACAACCAGTCAAAAACATTTGTTTTACCAAGTGTTTACCGTATTCGTGGAAATAATCAGAATGGCCAAGTCTCGGCTAAGCTCAATAAGTGAGTACCTCCAACGCCATTATTAAAATATACGATAGTGGAATGTCTCATTTAATTCAACCTTCCACTTTAAATCCTTACTTATCATCCATACACATTCCATCATGCGAGCTCAAAAGGCTCCGACTATAGTAAGGTAGTTCATCCAATTTTGTACTCGACTGATTCATGATTTCATACAAAATCGAATTATAACCGTGCATTTTTAAAATTAAGTTGGAAAGCGGCTGAGTTCGCTTAAATCTTTATTAAATTTTAATCGATTTTAAAATGCGTGATTTAATACAATTTTGTAGTACTGTCCCGTTTTTCATTAACTTCTGATACCCAGTACAGTTTTTTGTTAACTATTCTTTAAGTAAACTTTGTGTTGAGGACGAAGCTTTATACCAACTCGTTTGCAGTTAACTTTTAATTTACGTCGTCGCCGAATTTAGCTATCCTGATATGGATAGCTCATATGATATGGATGAGTTTCTTGCATTCCTGGATAGTTGTTCGATGTTCGGGATCTACTGAAGTTCCTCTACTTGTTATTTTAACTCGACAAAAATATAATCTGGTGTTGTCTGTAGTGTAGCTGCCAAACAAACTAAACCGTTACAAATCAATCCTTATTTCTCTTGAAGCTCCTAAATATTTATTAAGATCATCAAAGCTCTCTCTATAAGTCAGTTAGTACTGTAGTAGATATTTTCATTGTGCGTTGATGTGATGATAAGATAGTCACAATATGCACTGGTCATGAGTTTGTTGAACAGCTGACTAGCTTTCGTCGTTATAATATATCGGAAAGTATTCATAAATCAAAGTTTGGATATTATGGATTTGTTAATGGAGACGTGAGTCACTTCAAGGCGCAGTATGATAGAACCCGCTGCTGCAAAGATATTCAAAACACCCCGTTTTAATGATATCCGAAATTTCACTTAAATACTGTCAAAAATCGTGGTTTTTTGGCTTTCATCGGATTATTCCATTAATCCGTAATTTTACAAATTGGCAAACACGAAAAAAAACGACAAAATTGTTCTCTTTTTTACTAGTATGTCATATAAATATTTATTGCTTAAGCTGTAGGTCTGTCTAGTTGTTAGTTACGTGCAACAAATTTGGCTTTTAAATCGCATACTTAACATAGAATCTTTGTAACTTTTAATCCATGTTTACTGATCTTGAAAAGGGAATTACCTTTCAAAAAAACATAATTTTTAACTTCATTTTTGTATATTTGGGACAAAATAATGTTGAATTATTAAATGAGATACGGCTCAATCATAACTCGGATGAATTTAATATATATTGAAAACATATGAACTTTTAAAGTTCTTTACGTTATAGTTCGACATATTTAAGCCCGACAAGATCAGATAAACAGAGATTAGAGTTATTACTGTACACGAATCCTGCAATTTTTAAAACTATACAATGGCTTAGGCAAATGGATTCCAACGTGTTCAAAACTTTGTCGTTGCGTGACTTATTTATTGTCATCGCGAAAACTGAGATCACTGGAAAATGAGTTCTCATATAAATACGAATGGAAAATATGGATTCTTGATGTCTTGATGTCTTTTAGTCGAGAATGACATTTACGTTCACTTTCCCTCCATGTGAAAAGAAGAAGAATCTCAGATTTTATTCTTTTCTCTTTTAGCATGATCCAATTCTTCATATTTTGTAAATGAGCCAAAGGCTCATGCTTCATATTTTTCATAAAAACTCGATCGACTAAATTTGGTCTATCTGCTGCTGTTTTAAAGCAAATCAAATTTTTCTTTATACCAGACAAGTTTGTATTTGCAGTCATACTAATAAAGAGATTTGGAGGTCCCTTTTTTTGAAAAATATCTTTAGCATTTCTAAATCGCTCTCTAAAATTTTGATGCGAACCTTTAAAAAAATCAGGACATATATCGATATGAGGAAGCTTAATTTTACCCTGCCGGCTATGAAGACGAATGTGCAATTGAACAGAACTTCACGTTGTCAATTTTCAATCATTTGCAAGTGTGAAGATCGTCGATTTTGACGATTTTCCTTTTCAGTAGCAAGCCATTGCTCGTTCTCTCTTTCTGCAGTTTTTTCAGATCGTCGCTTTTGTCTATGCTTTCTTTTAGCAGCAAGTCTTTGTTCAAATTGTTCTGTACATTTTGCTATTTGTAGCCAGGTCAGTTTGTTGCAATGGCGTTGTTTTTTTTTAAGAGTACCGATGACCGAATAAATATTTTATATATAGAGTTATACATTTTATCAGGCTCAAGTGTTACTGGTTGCCACATAGGAGCGGCCACAAACTACACTTCCTTTCACTTTAACTAGATTTTCCAAATCGAATTATAAGAGACCTACCCAATAAGTCGTGCTGATATACCAACACAAGAAAATTTAATTGATTTTAAATTTTTAACATTTCCAGTAAAAAAATTAAACTTGATATAATTATTAACCATATTATTACACACACACACACACAGCAAAAGTAAAATGTTAAAAAGTATCATTTAAATTTTCAATTAATTTCGAAAATATCAAGAAAATTTCCCATTCATTTACCAAAAGCGAGAGATAAAATAAAACAACAAAATGAAATTATAATAGAACATGACAACATTGAATAATTTTTGTTTTTGCATTTAATTTTTCTTTACATCTTTTAAGATTAAATTATCTGAGATTTTCTTTTTAGATAATTGTAATTTCCTAGATATTGTCTTTGATGACAAAACATGATTTTTAATCACTATATATATATATATATATATATATATATATATATATATATATATATATATATATATATATATACATATTTACTGATCAATTGAGGGTTTTCTATAAAGAGTACTCGAAAAACTCTACTCAATTTTGATAAGTTTTTAATTTTTTTTTAATTCAAGCAATCTTTTTTGTTGACCAAAGATCTTTCAACTTTTTCGCTGTTAATTTACCGTCCTAATTTACGCCGTCGGCAGCCAAATCGAAGATGCACGAATACAGGTTCACTTTGAATATCCATCGGACATCCTGAGTTGGTCCCGGCTCACTCTTATTAGGAAACCCTGTATAAACAAAGAATTAAAGATGAACAACAACAGCATGTTATGGAAAACAATAACAATATCACAAGACAAAACCGTAAGAAAATACCGAAACATGACAGAATTATTTTGAAAAAAAAATCTTGAGGTTAAATTTTCTATTGGGCAATAGTTAGATGAAAATAAAAAATTTATACGTAACATGTGGATAACATTAATTGCACAATTTAATGTTCAATTTAAGAATATTTTGTTGTTGTTGTTTAGCTTTTTTGTTCCTTCGTCCAACCAAACAATACATCGTAATGAATTAAGTTCATCTTCATTATATTATTTTGAACTTTTAAACTTGTTATTACATAATACTATATGTTTTTGTTAGATGTGTGTTCGATTTGGCTTTTTATGTTTTGCCTCGACATAATAGTGATTAGTAGTCTATTGTGCATATCTCTTGTCTTTTTTTGGGATAATTATCAAGTAAATTAATTAATTCTTATATGCTACAAAAGATTATTAATTAAATTTACAACTTTTAATGTCAATAGTTATCAACTCGAAATGTATATGTACCTACATAATTGATTTATATATCGGTGTCTGAAAATTGGTTGGGTCTCTATATAAAGCTGTATATTAAATATATGGCGTAGTTTAAAAGCCTATTTTACACCATTGCCAGAAAAATATTTCGTCGGATTTCGAACGATTCTTCTGTCATAATAGGTTTTGAATTTTTCTGTAGTTTCGTTAGGTTCATTAGAAAACGGCGAATGATTTTTCGGTGTCCTTGCAAATATTAAACAATTAGCCCCAAAAATCCTTAAGTAAGGCATTATTTATTGGAAGATGTGAGCGTAAGACCCTGAATTGGTGAGAATAGTTACGCCGTTCAATCCAACGGGTAAACAGATGCGTTCGTTTAGTGTGAATGCAACATGATGCAACATGTTGAATGCAACATGTTGATTTATATTCGTTGACTTATATTCGCTAACTCCTTAATCAGTTTTCAATTTTATTCAAATGATTTCGCAATTGTTTTGAAGCAGTTTGGAGAGTTTTGTGAGATAGCTAGATGGCTGTATCATCGAAAAATGTTGATATTATTCTTTCTTTGAAAATAGGTAAATCGGCTGTATACAGCAAATATAAGATCCAAGTCGTTTTCTTGTGGCACGCCTGCTCTATTATCATTTAACCCCGTCGTTGCTTCATTTTGTTTGACTTTGAGAAATAAAGCTTTAAAGATCTTTAACGTGGAACTGCTTCGTCAGAGGTTCATCAACTTGGAGTTTTAATTGTTTATCCCAAACTTTGTGGCAGACTTGCTCTATAGTGCCATGCTGATTTCGGAATTCAAATTGATTCGGTATCTATTTGTTTCATTTACGAAATTTGATTTATGGAGTTTTTAACTCCTATCCACTTGAATTTAATAGGTTTAAAATTCATCAACTGTTTGGTCTGGTAGCATGTAGTAATGTATTCATGAGGTGAGGATACACACTTCAGAAAAGTATCGAAAGCATTGCCTTTTTCATCACTTCTCGCACAATTTCCATTTGAAAGTATAATTGCCTAGCTCGAGTTTGCCAGCTTCTTAAAATGTCTAGTTGCTTTACCATAAAAAATATTCTGTTCTCATTGTTGCCAAGAGTTCACATATATAATTTTGAACACCTTCATTTTCTTCTTCTCGCAGAGCTTTTCCCAGAGGTTTAATTGCACAATTTAATTTTCATTTTAAATTTGCCGATCTTTGCTATTGCCATTGCCTTCGTAGTTCGCTTTTCTTGAATTATAAGTTTTGAATATTTCCAGAAAGCCTATTAACTTTTTTAAAAACCCTGGTGTCAGGCGTTGCTTTTTCTGCTGCTTCGAGGTATGCTTCCGCTGCTTCAATTATCCTCAATTTCTCTACTTGTATTGAGCCCATTTGATTTTTTTATTTGTTAAACATTTCGTTGCTTGTATCTTCTGGGCATTAGTACGCTCTGTTACTATTATCGGTGAAGATCGGACATTAAATCATAACAATTTGTTGACGTAGCATTTGTAAGTGCAATCTCTTTAATTACACAAAAGCCTATTAGATCAGAAACTTTTTTTTATCTGTATAGGCCAGTATATAGGATGTCCTGCTTTTTCTACATAGCTCCATAAAGTTGTTTTCCTTATGGAAAATACCCTTCCAGACAGATGTTTGTTGCTTAGATATGATCTTTGTCATATTTCTTAACTTTATAGTGTTTCACTTTTTGTTTCATCAACACATCAGTACCACCAAGTGCTTTACCATCCGGATGGATATTAACGTATATCGAATACCCATTAATTTTGAAATGTCTTTTTTTGTGAATTGTGTTTATGGCAAGGCCATTTGCATTCCATATGGCTATTTTGAGGACTGTCATTTTAAGTTTTTTACAACTGCATTAATGTCATTTTATAAAAACGCACTTATTTTTCAATTGCATCATTCAAGTCAGTATCGAATCGGATATTTGACAGATTCCAAATAAAGCATTTGACGCATATTAACCATTGCGTAAATCAGAGAAATGGTCCTTCCAAGTGTACTGCATCGATGTTAACACGAAGGTTTCCATCCTGGCCCCAAATGACAATAGATCTAGGTCTGAGTGTATAGAGGTGTCCTGTCACTGTTTTAAAGAAATTACGAGAACTACGCTCCTGGCGTATTTTATATCCGTATAGCCTACACATACGTATATAGCTTGCGTTGAAATTTAAGACAGACAGTTTTACCTGTGGCTCTGAGAGAAATCCAAAATCAATATTACCGAGGTTATTTTTCTGTAAAGTAACGTATAGCCTTGAGATAAATGGTCTCAACTTTCAAAGGACATCAAACGCACCTGGTTTTCTTCATGAATGGGTTTCTCCTTTCTATTGTTGATTTTGTGTAATTATATGAGTTTTTTAAGTTAGGCTTTAAGACAAGCAAAGGACCTGTAGTTGTTCTCTTAGGATATTTTGCAATGCACTGCTGATATGTACTGATATCGTACCGCACTTTTGTCGTTGTTAGTATAAAAATAGAAATCTAACTGAGGTTTCAAAGTCGGATCAAAGAAAAGGAGGGAATTTCTAATCGAATTTGTTAGCGATGTGATTCCGTTTGTTTCATATTCTGAAAAAACCTATACCATTTAACCCTTTTAAAACTGAATGCTAACAAATTAATCAGGCAAAAGGTTAATTGCATTTATGGATCATGTCTCCACGTTCGACAGTTTTTCCTGCTTCACATATTCAATCAATTACATTTTCACTTCGATATATTTCAATGTGTATAACTTAAAAAAAAAAAGGTAATACATAAATGAAACTCTATACATTGATTATATTTTCAGTCTATTTCGGAAGTACTTATGGATGTACAATATATTCTCACATGACTGATAAAAATGAAATATTGAATTTTAGATTATACCAAAAAAAAAAAACAAAATAAAATTATTGATGTTTAGAATTGAATAAAATTTTGCGCTGGTAGATGATATTAGTACATTTTCAGATTATGTATACGAACGGCAATAGTGACGATATGGAAATTCCGTAGAAGAAAATACCTAAAAAAATGTATAGATTATATATGAAAATTACAGCGGAATAATAAATCAGGTTGCATGACGATAACATAAAAAAAAAAATTCGTCGCAATGTTATTGCCTCCAGAAGATTCATCTACTAACATCAAAATAATATTGGCAACCTAACATAACACCAGAAAAATAAAAAAAAATAATCTAAAGTGTGCATACATAGACTGGGAGATAGACTAAGCCCCCTGAGATGTTATCGGAATTCAATTTCTTGGCATAAAAGTGCCAATTGAATACAAAGTATTTTAATGCCATAAAAAAAAATTGTATTTCCTTTTTTCAGATATCCTATTATTTAGACTTCATATTCCTCACATATCAGATAATTTCAAACATACATATATCTAAACACACACACACACACAAACACACTGCGATATGAGGAGAAACGAAATTATTGAATTTTCTTGAAAAGCACAACAGAAGAAAAACAAGGATATGTTTATACTACCCCAAAGGGATAAATGAGCAAAAACGAAGATAAATTGAATTTTTATTTTTCCTCAATTTTTCTCTTCTTTTGTTTTTCGTTATTTTGTCTATATTTTTGTTTCGGGGAAAATACAAAAATTATACTGTACTTACAACGTCTATGCAATCAAATTATTATGATTATACAGTTATTCGTTATTTTCCATGTGAAATTTTTCAAATTTTTCTACTTTGCACCAAATGAAATATGTATAAGTTGGTTTATAGTCAAACGAGTTTATGTACACACACACACATGTATACCTATGGTTAATTTTCTCATTTTGTATTCAGGATATCAGACCTAAGGATCGTTTTTTGGTCGAATGATATTTGTTATGTACAATAATTTAATTTAATTTAATTAATAAATTTACTTTTGGGATTTAAAAATAAACAATATGCGAGGTAGAACTTCTAAGATTACTTGAATGGAATACATCATATCTAGCCAAATTGTTTTTTATTTTATTGTTACACTTGTGAACGACAGTAAATTAATACAGAGTATGGCATTTAAATTGAGACAAGTAAATAATTCGAAAATCTGTGACTCTATAAAAATTGCTTGGTTTGAGCAATCAAATTCCCTTACTTTGTTTGGTCCTGAAATCCCGGAAATTTCCCGTGGCAACAATTCAACAAGGAAGCTGACAATTATATTGACATCATAATTGTCATCTACAAACGAACACTTAATTTTACAAAGTACGACATTTGGTTACTTAATTGAAGGAAATGCTACAGCTACAATGGTAATTGGAAAAATTCTGGGAAGTAGAAAATCTAGAAGAAACCAAACTTAGTTAAACAAAAGAAGAAAAGCTTTGCGAGAGACCCTTTGAAGAGTAAAAATCATAGATGACTCAGGTCATATAACGGTAAAATGACCATTTAAAATCCCATCATTTGAATGAGGGAAAGAAACGTATCATATACCTGCCACATTACAGAGTTATAATACGAGCAGCACCATAACATTGAGGGTGGTAATTGATAGAACGATCTGCCAAGACCACCTCTGGTAAGTCTTTGAATGATTGTGTCGAAGCCGGCTCGAATGTGCAATCAAGTCTTTATAATATCCTGCAACGATTTAAAAAGTTGAAGATGACAGTAGCGGTGGATATTAAGAAGATGTACCGCCAGGTCCTTATAGCTGTGGCTGACATTCCATTTCAAAGGATCATATGCTGCTATAGGAATCAAATCTAGCCAAATTATACAGATGCTAACTAATTCGGCAAATAAATCAACATATTTGAAGGAGGTGATATTTCGAATACTTAACCAGCTTACAGCATAGCATCAAACAGCATAAAAAATCATCAAAATCTTGATCACGAAAACGCAGTTCTCATCATGGAAACTTATTTACCCAAGTGGCTTTTTTATGCAAGTGGCTTGTAGGGAAAATGATCGATGTACATCTAGGAGAGGATGGCAAAGTCACAAAAGTCACTATTAAAACATCAACGACGAGTTTGACTGATTTGATGGAACGTTTTAGTATCGCCTTGTAAAGACATTGTTGTTGTTAATAAATAAAAAATCAAAGAAATCAAACCATTATTAAGTGTGTTATTGGCTATTCATTCCGTTTCGTAAATTTGTAAAGGTTTTACCCATTTCCGATATTTTTTTTATGGTTAAAATTGATTTGCGTAAATGTGTAAATATTTTATATCAGTATTTATACTGATGCCGAGAGCTTTCGATTAAGGTATCAGCCATCGAAATCGGGTCACTATTACGTGTGATATTGACTACTTATTAAATTTCCCAAATTTGTAAAGGCTTACTCCTTTCCGAATTTTTATGGTCAAAACTGATTTCTGAAGATGTATGATTATTTAATAGCAGTAATAATACTGATGTTGAGAGCTGTTTAGAAGAAAGAGAGAGAGAGAGAGAGAGAGAGAGAAGTTTGCACACAATTTTTGCCAGTTGACTGCTATACAAGCACTTTGTTTTGGGCGAAACCAGGACATCATTGCGTTGAGATCGTTTGATCGTTACAGTGTTCAACCAGTTGATTACGCATGAGAATCTCCAAATACTTAGATCGAAATGTCAAAGGTTGATAAACCGTTCATCATTAAGAAGCTTGGGATTAGAATATTTTGCGACAGGTATAGTTTTACCTATTTTTCAATCTACAGGGAACTGAGAAGAAGAGAGAAAATTGATCATTTTGCATATTATGCAATATACACAAAATACGTGTCAAAATAATTTAAAATTGTTTTAATGAAATGACCAATAGCGTTACATTTAACTGAACAAATAAACAAATAGCTTAGTAAGCTCCATCAATGGTCGCAAGACGAAACTGGAATGTTGACGGTGCAGTACTCAATGAGGATTTGTTCTGGTGTCTGAAGTAAAAACACTGCAATACGCCTCCAAGCATAAAGGCATTTGCAGTAAATTAGCAAATATGCGTGCACTACTGTCGGTATTTTAGATATTTTTTTAAAAGAAAAAGCAACAAAACAAAAAACCGGACTAAAATGCGACCAAGATGAAAAAATGGAAGTAGAAGATGATTTTCTTTAAAGTGATTTGGGCGAGGAGCAAGATTTTACCCAAGAATTACTGAGATTGTAATGACAGACAGTGCTCGAGAGCTTTTGTTAAATTGTTGTTATACAAACAAAGTATAAAGTATTCTTTATCATTTTTTTTGTACGTCTCCAAAGAACAACTAAAACTGTAAATAACTGGTAAGGTGCAATCGTTCCATTTTCGTTATAAAGTCTTAATTTACGCCGTTCGTAGACAACATTTATCGTTGCTAGATTCAATTGCTCGGTATGATAATGGTCATAATAAAAACGTGTCCTTACTAAAATTCAACACATAGGAAGAATATTTACGAGTTTGAAAAATATGTTTTCGTCCATTTGATGGATAAAATGTTGAAAAATTTACTAAACACGATGTCTGAATTCATAAATAAATTAAATTTTAAATGCGTATGGTTACAGTATATAGTGATGTAGGTGGTTGGTGTAGGTGGTAGGCCATAAAATAAATAAAATCAAGTATTGAAAAATGTGTGCCGAGAAAAGAGAAAATCAAATAAAATTTATGAAGGTCCCTTTTTAATTAAACAATTGGGTAACCTAAAATACAAACTATATACAAACCATTTAATTTGATTAAATTAATTATGTTAGTTTTATTTATAGTTTTTGTTGTGCTTTATCCCAATTCCCGTTCTACACAATAATTTGACCTTAGATGGCCTTAATCTATATAATTTTCTTATTTATATTTTAAGATGATAAAAAAAAACCTTTCCATCCCTTTATCTCGATATATTATACGCTTTTATATTTTCTTATTATTATTATTTGTTAAGATGTATTTTGAAAAGTTAAAGTTTATCTACGATACATAATATATATACATAAATGTATATAAATATATATCTACTTGTTTATATAATATGTATACCAAAGTGGTGAAAATGAGAAAAATTTTCTTAATATTATTACCTAATTTGTTTACCTTATTTTTCTACTATCTTCTCCGTGTATTTAGGCTGCGTATATTTTCTCTAATTTAATATGGAAGGACATTGTCCTTATTTTTTTGTGTTACGAATTAATTTTTATTTAATTTAACATTATTATAAAGGTTGATTTTCAGAAAAGATACAGCCTATTTTCCAAAGGCAATAAAATTAAATATTTACTGGTAATTAACGTGTCTCGTTAAAAGGCTGAACAAAATTAATTGGGATAAAATTGAAAAAATGCCGTTGCAATATTGTCAGCAGACTGACTGCTGACGAGTTTGGTATACTTGTCAAATTTTATTTTATTAAATTGATAATTAAGAAAAGGGTAGGTTGTTTTTCTAATTTTAAGTTCAAAATTCAAATGATCTAATTTAATATTTAAAGAAAATTGAATCAAGAATCAAGAATTTGGCTAATTTTACAATACCGGGTTATCCGGCGAAACGATAGTAAAATATAGGAAATTATAACATGTATTATTACCTGGAACCGACTGTTTAAAAATACATGAACAACCGAAAATTTTGAAGAGTATGTGGACCAGATCAACATTTTAAAATATGTTCCTTATCGAGGATAGGTTCCTGACGCTTGATAAAATTGTACAGGGAAGCGAAAATGCAGAACTGCAAAGAGGGAGTCGAATACATGTACAAATAGGGTACAGGTATGAATCATGTCTATGTTTGGAAAGTGGATTATACGACCTACTATACACAAACCAGTGGCACGCCCAGCTTATATCGTCGTGAGAGTGTTAGATGTTGTAGCGAAGTACAAAAACAACGTTTTGGGTCAAAAAATTTCAAGAAATTGCTAAGGCTAACAACCTCTCTGCTAATTTTTTGGCATACAAATTATTTGTTGAAATGTACACATATTTTGATGCAGTATTTTTACTTATGACCAGAGCTTTTAATTAAGGCATCATTCATCACAATCGTGCTACTATTACGTTTTGTATTAATTTTAATTTAAAAAAAAATTCTTAAATTTACAAAGGCTAACCCCTTTGCTGATTTTTTGGCCTACAAATTATTTGTTGACATGTACACATATTTTGATGCAGTATTTTTACTTATGACCAGAGCTTTTAATTAAGGTATCATTCATCACAATCGGGCTACTATTACGTTTTGTATTAATTTTAATTAAAAAAAAAATTCTTAAATTTACAAAGGCTAACCCCTTTGCTGATTTTTTGGCATAAAAATTATTTGTTAAATTGACAAATATTTTGATGCAGTATTTTTACTAATGACCAGAGCTTTTAATTAAGGTATTATTCATCACAATCGGGCTACTATTACGTTTTGTATTAATTTTAATTTAAAAAAAAAATCTTAAATTTGCAAAGGCTAACCCCTTTGCTGATTTTTAGGCATAAAAATTATTTGTTGAAATGTACACATATTTTGATGCAGTATTTTTACTTATGACCAGAGCTTTTAATGAAGGTTTCATTCATCACAATCGGGCTACTATTACGTTTTGTATTAATTTTAATATAAAAAGAAATCTTAAATTTGCAAAGGCTAACCCCTTTGCTGATTTTTTGGCATAAAAATTACTTGTTGAAATGTACACATATTTTGATGCAGTATTTTTACTCATGACCAGAGCTTTTAATTAAGGTATCATTCATCACAATCGGGCTACTATTACGTTTTGTATTAATTTTTATATAAAAAGAAATCTTAAATTTGCAAAGGCTAACCCCTTTGCTGATTTTTTGGCATAAAAATTACTTGTTGAAATGTACAAATATTTTGATGCAGTATTTTTACTCATGACCAAAGCTTTTAATTAAGGTATCATTCATCACAATCGGGCTACTATTACGTTTTGTATTAATTTTAATTTAAAAAAAAATCTTAAATTTACAAAGGCTAACCCCTTTGCTGATTTTTTGGCCTACAAATTATTTGTTGACATGTACACATATTTTGATGCAGTATTTTTACTTATGACCAGAGCTTTTAATTAAGGTATCATTCATCACAATCGGGCTACTATTACGTTTTGTATTAATTTTAATTTAAAAAAAAATTCTTAAATTTGCAAAGGCTAACCCCTTTGCTGATTTTTAGGCATAAAAATTATTTGTTGAAATGTACACATATTTTGATGCAGTATTTTTACTTATGACCAGAGCTTTTAATTAAGGTATCATTCATCACAATCGGGCTACTATTACGTTTTGTATTAATTTTAATTTAAAAAAAAATTCTTAAATTTGCAAAGGCTAACCCCTTTGCTGATTTTTTGGCATAAAAATTATTTGTTGAAATGTACACATATTTTGATGCAGTATTTTTACTTATGACCAGAGCTTTTAATTAAGGCATCATTCATCACAATCGTGCTACTATTACGTTTTGTATTAATTTTAATTTAAAAAAAAATTCTTAAATTTACAAAGGCTAACCCCTTTGCTGATTTTTTGGCCTACAAATTATTTGTTGACATGTACACATATTTTGATGCAGTATTTTTACTTATGACCAGAGCTTTTAATTAAGGTATCATTCATCACAATCGGGCTACTATTACGTTTTGTATTAATTTTAATTAAAAAAAAAATTCTTAAATTTACAAAGGCTAACCCCTTTGCTGATTTTTTGGCATAAAAATTATTTGTTAAATTGACAAATATTTTGATGCAGTATTTTTACTAATGACCAGAGCTTTTAATTAAGGTATTATTCATCACAATCGGGCTACTATTACGTTTTGTATTAATTTTAATTTAAAAAAAAAATCTTAAATTTGCAAAGGCTAACCCCTTTGCTGATTTTTAGGCATAAAAATTATTTGTTGAAATGTACACATATTTTGATGCAGTATTTTTACTCATGACCAAAGCTTTTAATTAAAGTATCATTCATCACAATCGGGCTACTATTACGTTTTGTATTAATTTTAATTTAAAAAAAAAATCTTAAATTTGCAAAGGCTAACCCTTTTGCTGATTTTTTGGCATAAAAATTATTTGTTAAATTGACAAATATTTTGATGCAGTATTTTTACTAATGACCAGAGCTTTTAATTAAGGTATTATTCATCACAATCGGGCTACTATTACGTTTTGTATTAATTTTAATTTAAAAAGAAATCTTAAATTTGCAAAGGCTAACCCCTTTGCTGATTTTTTGGCATAAAAATTACTTGTTGAAATGTACAAATATTTTGATGCAGTATTTTTACTCATGACCAAAGCTTTTAATTAAGGTATCATTCATCACAATCGGGCTACTATTACGTTTTGTATTAATTTTAATTTAAAAAATTTTTTTTAAATTTACAAAGGCTGCCCTTTGCTGATTTTTTGGCATAAAAATTATTTGTTGAAATGTAAACATATTTTGATGCAGTATTTTTACTTATGACCAGAGCTTTTAATTAAGGTTTCATTCATCACAATCGGGCTACTATTACGTTTTGTATTAATTTTAATATAAAAAGAAATCTTAAATTTGCAAAGGCTAACCCCTTTGCTGATTTTTTGGCATAAAAATTACTTGTTGAAATGTACACATATTTTGATGCAGTATTTTTACTCATGACCAGAGCTTTTAATTAAGGTATCATTCATCACAATCGGGCTACTATTACGTTTTGTATTAATTTTTATATAAAAAGAAATCTTAAATTTGCAAAGGCTAACCCCTTTGCTGATTTTTTGGCATAAAAATTACTTGTTGAAATGTACAAATATTTTGATGCAGTATTTTTACTCATGACCAAAGCTTTTAATTAAGGTATCATTCATCACAATCGGGCTACTATTACGTTTTGTATTAATTTTAATTTAAAAAAAAAATCTTAAATTTGCAAAGGCTAACCCCTTTGCTGATTTTTTGGCCTACAAATTATTTGTTGACATGTACACATATTTTGATGCAGTATTTTTACTAATGACCAGAGCTTTTAATTAAGGTATCATTCATCACAATCGGGCTACTATTACGTTTTGTATTAATTTTAATTTAAAAAAAAAAATTTAAATTTACAAAGGCTAACCCCTTTGCTGATTTTTTGGCATAAAAATTATTTGTTGAAATGTACACATATTTTGATGCAGTATTTTTACTCATGACCAGAGCTTTGAATTAAGGTATTATTCATCACAATCGGGCTACTATTATGTTTTGTATTAGTTTTAATTTAAAAAAAAATTCTTAAATTTGCAAAGGCTAACCCCTCTGCTGATTTTTTGGAATAAAAATTATTTGTTGAAATGTACACATATTTTGATGCAGTATTTTTCAATATGGCCCGAGCTTTCAATTAAGGTATCATTTATCACAATCGGGCTACTATTACGTTTTGTATTAATTTTAATTTAAAAAAAAAAATTTTAAATTTACAAAGGCTAACCCCTTTGCTGATTTTTTGGCATAAACATTATTTGTTAAACTGACAAATATTTTGATGCAGTATTTTTACTTATGACCAGAGCTTTTAATTAAGGTTTCATTCATCACAATCGGGCTACTATTACGTTTTGTATTAATTTTAATTTAAAAAAAAAAATTTAAATTTACAAAGGCTAACCCCTTTGCTGATTTTTTGGCATAAAAATTATTTGTTGAAATGTACACATATTTTGATGCAGTATTTTTACTCATGACCAGAGCTTTGAATTAAGGTATTATTCATCACAATCGGGCTACTATTATGTTTTGTATTAGTTTTAATTTAAAAAAAAATTCTTAAATTTACAAAAGCTAACAACCCCTTTGCTGATTTTTAGGCATAAAAATTATTTGTTGAAATGTACACATATTTTGATGCAGTATTTTTACTCATGACCAAAGCTTTTAATTAAGGTATCATTCATCACAATCGGGCTACTATTACGTTTTGTATTAATTTTAATTTAAAAAAAAAATCTTAAATTTGCAAAGGCTAACCCCTTTGCTGATTTTTTGGCATAAAAATTATTTGTTAAATTGACAAATATTTTGATGCAGTATTTTTACTAATGACCAGAGCTTTTAATTAAGGTATTATTCATCACAATCGGGCTACTATTACGTTTTGTATTAATTTTAATTTAAAAAGAAATCTTAAATTTGCAAAGGCTAACCCCTTTGCTGATTTTTTGGCATAAAAATTATTTGTTGAAATGTACACATATTTTGATGCAGTATTTTTATTCATGACCAGAGCTTTTAATTAAGGTATCATTCATCACAATCGGGCTACTATTACGTTTTGTATTAATTTTAATTTAAAAAAAAATTCTTAAATTTACAAAGGCTAACCCCTTTGCTGATTTTTTGGCATAAAAATTATTTGTTGAAATGTACACATATTTTGATGCAGTATTTTTACTCATGACCAGAGCTTTTAATTAAGGTATCATTCATCACAATCGTGCTACTATTACGTTTTGTATTAATTTTAATTTAAAAAAAAATTCTTAAATTTACAAAGGCTAACCCCTTTGCTGATTTTTTGGCATAAAAATTATTTGTTGAAATGTACACATATTTTGATGCACTGATGTCATGAGCTTTTGATAAAGCTATCATCCATCACAATACTGTTGGCTTTTTATTAATTTTCGTAAATTTGCCAAGGTTTACCCTTGTCCGGATTAGTAAAGTGGTTTTTCTTTAATACCTTTTTACCTACAGATCATAGGTAATGATATAATTGTAAAAAGAAGTTGCTTGATTGAGGATATAAATGAATATGATTTTATGTATGCTAGAGAAACTAGCAGGGAGAACTATTTGAGTGAAGTACATATGTGTGTTGTATATAATTGTAGAATACATTGATCATTTGCTTCTATACAGTGCACCAAATGAGTATAAAACTATATTCGAATTTATTAGATTAAATATGAAAGATGAGTAAGCCATGTAAGTCATGTAAGTGTAAATGTGTAAAAACAAACCATTTGTTGAGACCTACATTTAAAATTTTTATAAAATAAGGCTTTACCCACCACGTTAGAAGACCAAAGCTCGAATTTTTAAATCATGTTGGATATTAATATTTGCGGTTTTTTATAATAATCCCACGAGAATCTTATGCATATATAATTGACCCAGATTCGAATCGAAATATCATTTCTTTTCAACCATAAGATTAATCAATAATTTATAAAATTAGAAAAAATCCATCTAATCAAATTTTGTTGTCTAATATAGTATAATAATAATAAAAAATATTGCGGTTATCAATATGTATGTTGGTACATGGTTTGTATGAATTTCAAATTTCTATGTAGGTATATTCATTTTTCTAATTCTATTTTTTTTTCTAATATCGTGTACCCGCCTACACACTATATATAGACAATCTGATTACCGATTTATTGAAAAACTATACACAGAACACAAAATAAAAATCAATTTTATTTATTTATTATTGCAAATAGAAAATAATAATTGGAAAAATTGTTCTATGTTCTATGTAATCTAGCATCATATTTAATAAATGTACATGTTTATAAATGTATGATTGGTTTGAAGTAATTCTGCGGTTCGATTCTACGTAAAATTATTCAAACTTATTATTTTGGTTGGCTCTACCTCAAATATGCAAACAAAATATTATGCTCATCACTTAACATAATTAGCTCTCGCATTGCATTATTTAAAACTGGAACATTTAAGTCATGACATAAAATCGTCTAAATAAATAAAAGGAAATAAATGATTTACAATTCAACATAATATTATAATTTTATAATAAACATTTTGACGCCCACACAACCCAATTCTTTTCTTTGCTAAAAATTTTAAATTGAAAGCAGTAAAAGTACAAAAGCATTTTTATTTTTGTAAATATTTTATTTTGTGATTTCGTAGCAAAAAAAAAAAAATCCGAATTATTATTTATTGTAATGTGATTTTTTATTTTGGAAACTGAAAAATCATCTCATTATATTTAGGTAACACGATCTTATTCTTTCGTTAAGTACAAAATTTTATATTTTGGAGTATAAAAGACACAAACGAAGTTTCATAATAAAATGATTTATTTACTTTTTTTGTTCAATACAACCTATAAATATATACAAATTTATATATCAGTACCTTAGATTGATTTATATACACCTTAAAAAAAAAAAAAAAAAAAAAAAAAGAGTTGAGCTTTTAAATAAGACACTTAGCGCGCACAAATAATAAAATCGTGTTACATGGAACCATATAATGATATCGAAATCATAAATCATTAAAAGCTGACATTTTATTAACCGCATAAATTACACTTTCATTTTATGCTTGTAAATTTCCGTATATTTCGATGAACACAAGTAGTTTACGTAATATTTTGTTTAGTTAAATTTATCATCTAATTGGTAATGTTTACATTATAAAGTTCACTCACTAATAATGTTTAAAAATCGTAACTTTTATGATAGAACTTATCCAAATAATGCCTATTTAATTTTAAAATTTGGTATTAACTTTGTTAGCTTACGCCGTTTGATTTTAATTAAGCAAAAACACACTTAAATTTTTTTAACAGAAGCATTATGGAAACCAATCACCGTTCTGAGAACTTTGGTTCTCAACATTGTTTGATGGCCAGGTTTCGGTTGTCAACTTTTACGTAAGTAAAATATTTTTATTTACGCAAAATTTAGATAACTCCATGTATACTACTTGACAGTCAAGGAAACCATATTTAAATATTTTTCTAAGAATATAATTCATACCTAAAAATCATCTACTTAACTATGCAATTTTTTTTGTGCTGTATTATCGCTGTGATATAATCGTTGCTACGGCAATAGCCTACTGTTTATTATGTTTGTTGATTTTTATTAATAAAAATAAATTCTTCATAATCAAAGTAACACGTACAACACAAACAAAATTAGCTATCTGTCACCTTTTGAAATTACAAAAAAATTGTGAAGCAGTATTGATTACTGCTTGATACAAAGATGAATAATTGTGATAATCAAAGATGGGGAAGTGTACAAATGAAAAAACTTAAGAGTTATACTTAATAATGTTCCTTTGAACATGAAACAAAATAAAAGTATTTGGAAAAGATGCGGGTAAGTTCTGTGAGCCGTTGAAAGCTATAAACCCAATCGTTAGGAATATTCCAATTTGAAAATGGTAACTTCAATAACTATCAGTTCTAAATGTGTTTTAATGGTTTTCTTTAATAATAAATAATTGTTTATTACAAATATAATCTATGTTATGAATTTAATTTTTTTTTTGTTTAAACTTAATATATAAGATGAGATAGCCAATCAATTTATCTAAATAGGAATAAAAAACATCTTTAGTTTCAATATTGGAAACGGAAACGAGGTGGAAATAAAATTGTTGCAATAACTGAAGAAAATTCGTCAGCTACTTCAATTAAAGTTACATTTTCTGACAAAAGTCAATCTTCGGTTTCGCCATCTTCAAGCCAACCATTCCGCTTAGAGAAAACGGAAAAATATTAACAGCTTTTATTATTAACGCTAGTGCCATCTATGAATGAATGTCATGAACTAATCAACAATTTAGAAAAGTCGACGATTTAGTCGACATTTTCGGCATGAACACACAATATAAAGGATTTTTTCTCTAATTTTTTTAAAATTTTAACATAATTTTGCCTGTCTGGAACTCACTAGACCATACTATAAATCCATAAACCTACTCTTAGTTCATTATAAATTCTTTTTGATTTTTTTTAACTTACTAAGTTTTACCAGCTTAGAACAAAAGCACATCTCTGTTGCTTTTTGCGCATGACATTGTATCCGCCCCCACAGATGTTATCTTAAAACAATTCTTACCCACTTTGATTTTGTTTCTCTCTATAATTCAATTAATTGTTGGTTGGGTTTAGATAAACTTAGTTTCGATCAAGAGAAAGAAATATAAAAAACTGGAATTTTAAAACTTGAACGTTGATTATTTTAGTAACCTAATAAACTTTAGTCTTACATAACCAAAGGATATGACTTTAACATAAACTTTTCTACAATGTTACAATTCAATTTGACAGCTCATAAAATCTTGAAAAGCTATAAGAATTTTTATTGTGTAGCTTTACAAAGTTGAATTTTCAATGTCTAATATGTGTATACGTAATTTTAAATGATTTTTATTATGTGTGGGAAATTTATATGTTTCAGCACAATTTGACAAAAAATATTGTATTTCAATCGCTTGAGGTTAGTGACACATGTCAAGTATATTTATATATCAACATAAAACATCTTTAAAATTCACAATACCTTCGAGTTTCGGTTTAAAAATGTCATTTCAATTTCCGGAAGTCGTCATTTCCAATTTTTCATTTTAGACAGAATATTTTCTTAAAATCAATACATATCTCAAAGACTTTTCACAACTTTTTGTGTACACATATGATGTACAGAATATGTAGGTACACACATTTTTGAACCAATGTAAACAATAAAACCTACATCATCCAATTAACGAATTTCCTTTTTTTTTATTTATTTATTTCAAACAGATAGATATATAAAATAAATGAAAAATTATAAATTATTTTCTTTTCATCTATTATCAAATCATAATAATCAACAAACATACAAGAAAATGTCTTTACATCTCGCATATAGACGAAACGATCTGTATCAATTTTGTAATTTTCCAAAAATAAAAAAATTTCAAGTTACTTGTATACAAAAAAAATAAAAATAAAAAAACTTTTTGTATAACTTTGTGATAAATATATACAGAATCTTTTGTTAGCACACAAAATTTTCCGAACAGGAAAATAAAGGAAATTGGAAAAACAAAACAAACGAAAAACATTTTTCTTTTTATCGTTATTTTCTTTTATTTTTTCTTCGGTGTTTACAAAAAAGAATCTTTTATATATATATATATATATATATATATATATATATATATATATATATATATATATATATATATATATATATATATATATAAATCAACATAGAAATATGTTCGCAGAAATTGTTTCTTTACATAAAAAATTTGTAACACATTTTCATCCACTTTTCTCTCCCAAGACTTTTAAATTTTATTTACACCAATTTTTCTATGGACAAATATGATAGTGTTTAAGTAGCAAAGGGTCTGGGTAATCATAAATTATATAATGGCATAATGAGATAAAGTGTAAAGTGAAATGGTGCGATCTAACCTTTTTTGGTTTTCCCGCATATATATACTGTACACTTTTCCGACTCGGACTAAAATCGGATATGTTCTGCGAAAATGGTGTACCCTCACAAATGTTTTTTCAAAACGGACTGTTAAAATGAACAATTGGAAATAAATAAAATGAAATTCAAAAATGATAGGGATATCAAATATTCATTTAAGAAATATAATCAAAGAATGCAAGTAAGACAGGAAAACATTCAAAGAAATAGCATCAACACGTAGGGTCAGCACATATACTTGAACTAAACTTGACCTTTTTCACAGATTTAAATGGCAGGTATATTGAACTTGCGCTATGTAACAGCATTAGAACCAGTTTTTTTACAAACTATAACTTCCTATTCCGCACCCCACGAGCCATCCTCTTTGTTCCTTGTAGAAATCTTTTGGTAGAAATTATTCGAAAATCTTTAACATAGAATTTAAGATCTCTTCTTCCAGTTCTTTCTTTATTAAGTGCGAGTCCAATACAAATAACTTCAGCTTTACCTCAAGAAAAATTGAAATGGATATCATTTTGTGTTTACATCCATAACAACTTAATCTAGGACCCTTCTCTACTCACAATAAACTCCAAGTTAAATTTTTGCTCAATAAATATAACCTACAAAACATAAATTCAATAGTAGACATCCTTTTTATAGAGTAGTTAAAGATTGAGTTTCGTAGCACGATGGGCTTAGCCGAATTGTAGGTCAAACACATGATCGGACCCTTAGACACTCTATTAATCTACTTAAGAACTAATAAAAGCCAAATTTGTATAGGATCCGTTTACATTGCATAATCAATAATCAAATCAACTCTGCAAGCTTAATAACAACGTAATTTCAGGCTTTTTCATAAAAATAAAAATCGGAAAATTGGATGACTTTCGAGAAAAATTCTCCAACTTTTTAAAGTATGTTCGGCTCTCTGGAAGTCACTAGAACACCAAACCAAAATTCCATTCAAAACTCATTATTAACGAAATTACATTTCAATCAAAATAAAATTAGAAAACTGTAACTCAGATTTTTTCAAATGTCAAATACTGTCTAAATTTGGGATTTTAAATGAAAAAACTAACAAATTTTTTAAGATAATTTTACCTGACATGAACTCAAAAGAACACATTACAAATCAAAAACTTACTTGTAACTCATTATCAATGGAATTCTAGACATTTCCTTCAAAATAAAATTTAAAATTTTAACCCAGATTTTCTCAAAAATACAATGGTATAGACTGTCATATTTGAATTAGTAAAGCTCATGAAGTTTTTAATGTAACTTCGGCTGTCTGGAAAGCACTAGACAGCATCACAAATCCTGATTCTAAAATTGCCTCTTAACTCATTATCAACGGAACTTTATAGATATTTCCAACAAAATCAAATGAAATGTTTTAACCCAAATTTTCGCAAATTTTCTAGGCTAAATAGTGTCTGAATTTGGATTTTTTCTTTAAAAACTTGAATTCACTATAGATAGGCATTACGCTATAAATCCAAAAATCCACTGCAAACATATTACCAACGGGATTCCAGACGTTTCGTGAAAATTAAAATCAAAAATATATGTACCCAGATTTTCACAAATATACAGTGCTATAGACTGTCAAATTTAGATTTTTTTTTGTAAGCATCAGGAACTTTTTAACGTCATGTTAAGTGTTTGGAACAAAAATCTACTCTAACTTCATTATAAACGGAATTCCAGAAATTTCCATCAAAAGATAAGATCGAAAAGTTTAATTCCAATATTTCCAATTATTTAAGGGTTTAGACTGTCAAATTTGAAATTTTTTTCTGAAGAAAATCACAATTTTGAAATAGGATGACCAGCTCTTTAAAAGTATCCTGAATATTTGGCTAAAATTTAGACGTGAACTAACACTAATTGAAGAATTAGAAAGAAATCGAAAGTTATACACACAAAACACAATAGAAATTCATGGCTTCTCGGATGCGCCCAAGGATGCATATGCCACGGTACTGTAAGCAAGAATAGTATTTCCAAATGATGCTGTTAAAGTGACATTACTAGCAGCGAAGTCAAAGATAGCACCTATTCAAACCATTATAATCCTACAACTTGAAATTCGCGCTGTGGGCTTACTGGTTAAATTCTAAGGGTAAACAGTTAGATCGTTCCAGTTTGAATCAAAACATAAATTATTCTTGTACAATTATTCAACAATAGTTCTAAATTGGCTATACAAATGACCAAAATCGACGCCTGTTTTTATTGGAAACCGGACATGTTGTCTGGCTGAAAATCTAGCTGACTTTCCCTCAAAGGGAAAACCACTCACCGATATAAAGAATTGCAACCTGCGATGGCCAGGAGTTGACGCGATAGTCAATTGGTATTAAGCAATGTGCAAAATGAAGCTTTTAGCAAATAGCTACAGTTGTTGCGATCGGTAACTTAATAAAGAAAAAACAAGATTACTAATTTCCTCCCTTTCTTAGATACATGTGGAACTTTGAGAATGGCGTCTAGCAAATGCAGATTTACAATTTGACATAAAGCATCCTATAATTTTACCAGGAAATCATAGTTTAACAAAGAAATTGGTTGCTAGAGATTCGAAATTCTAAGAGGCCAACCTCTTATTAAAAGGGTAATTTTAAAGTGTATGAGAAGTCATCGTTACAAACTGCAACAAGATACGCAACTTGTGGGTCAGCTACCATATTCACGAGTGAATATTATTCGATAATTTCCCA
The DNA here is from genome assembly GCA_963556175.1 of Tipula confusa. NCBI lineage: Eukaryota > Metazoa > Arthropoda > Insecta > Diptera > Tipulidae > Tipula > Tipula confusa. The sequence goes on from OY744476.1 coordinate 9,041,604, forward strand.
TACTATAGTATTATGCGGGTCCGTTATTAATGAAGGCAACAGTAGGCTCATCAATGTCGCAACACCAAGGTTATCAATTAGGGTTATTTGGTCATATTTGCGTGTATGCTACTCAATATGCGATTTGGAAGCATTTTCTCATACAGTTCTCATATTCAACGATCTGCTTGTGAAATAGGGTTTTATTCTTAGCTTAATATAGAAAATGTATGTTTATTCGTATGAGACATGAGAGAAACAGAATGAGAAAGAATTTAAGATGGAAGTTGATTTAATCAAAAGAAATAGACGATTACTCACTATTACCTTGCTTCGCGTGTTCGTAAAATTAGGATAAGTGACATTAGGACAAGATGAATTATTTAGAACCATAGTGGGTGCGATCGACATAAGCATAAAAATATTTTTGGCTTTTTGTATGACATTAACTTATTTCATTTTGATGTACATTGACTTGGAGTACCAGCGAATTGTTTAGTGATTTTGATTTTCAATTGAATATCGTAATCGTGAGTAAATCGTTGTTGTTGACTGAACTTTCGAAATTAATACTTAGCAACATTTTTAAAATCAATTATAAAATTTATATAGGAAATATAAATCTATTACAAACCGACTCCATTTAATACTTTAGTATTTTGTTCTCTATATATACTCTACTCTACTCAAGAGTATATATATATATATATATATATATATATATATATATATATATATATATATATATATATATATATATATATATATATATTATTTATTTATTTACCTGCACGAGATAAGACGAACTTTAAATAAAATATAAGAATTATGCAAAATTAATCACGATTTACGCGAAGCATAGCAAAATAAAAAAAAAAATTGTTTCAAGTAACGGATACCGATAAGTAAGACTACGCCAATTCGCGAGACTATATATATATAAAACTTTATACACTGGCATAATCTTATTTATACAATTTTCATATTTATGATGATTTAGCGAAATTATTATAGGGAAAAATTCAATTTATTTTTATCAATTTTGCATTAATGAAATAAACATAATTTTCTCACGAATTAAATCATATATACAAGAAATGATTTGAACTTTCTTATTTCGCCTATCTCTATTATAAATATTATGGTAAATTATTAATTTTTATCTGTAGGTCTTTTCTGTTTTTGTTTTTTTTTTTTTTCTAGTTGGTTTTGACGATCTCGATGAAACACTTTGATTTTAATGTTTGATTTGTTGTAATTTATCTCTTTTGGAATTGGATCAACAAATGGTTATGTTGTATAATTATATATATACAGTCTAACAGATTTCATTTTTTGCAATAAACAATCGTGAATCGGTAACACGTGACATTTGGTGTGGAAAATGAGCGAAATTGCCGCAAGTTTTTAACGGCCATAAATAATTTTATTTTTTTATATTTATCTCATTAACTTTATATCTAATATAGTTTGACAGAATTGTAAGGTTTTAACAAAAAATTAAATTCTCTTTTAATAATTATTGTAATCAAAGCAAAATGCAAGTCTTCTTTACTCCCCTGGGATCGCTTTAACAATGAATCTGAAATAATGTATTAGGTTTAAAGAGACAATTCTTCTACACGTAAGTTCTTTTCCACGTCATACTAGAGACCTAATTGCCGGGTTCTTTACGGATACCAATGAGTACTTTTTTGGTAATGTCTTCTACTGTATGTTTGAAAAATTGTTAGTGTTAGGTTTCGGGATATATGTGAGCAACAGAAAATCAGCAAAGGGGTTAGCCTTTGCAAATTTAAGAATTTTTTTTAAAATTAAAATTAATACAAAACGTAATAGTAGCCCGATTGTGATGAATGATACCTTAATTAAAAGCTCTGGTTATATAAGTAAAAATACTGCATCAAAATATGTGTACTTTTCAACAAAGAATTTGTATGCCAAAAAATCAGCAAAGGGGTCGAAAGATAATTACGAAGGAAATTCCGGAGTATATGTTTTATAAACCTGCTAAAACTAATTTATGGAAAATATGTGATCTTCTGAGAACTCTTGAATATTTAGGAATTATTTGCTACATTGTCATTTATTGAGTGTAAATCATTTAACTGACATTTGATATTTGTTTATTATTTTTAAATTTCTGTTTGAACCCAGCTACTTCAAAAACCTCGTCGACTTAATAAATTAACAAACAACAACCAGCGGACACTATAATATAGATGTTTGTTCGATAAACTCAATTATTTTATCTAACCTAAAATGTAAATTAATCATTATAATAATCTTATATACATTAAATGTCGTTATGTCTAAGTAATGCTAAATATTTCTTAATATAATTCTATATTACTCTCCGCATACACAAATAATATTTTTTTGTATATCAGACAATCGTGACTTTGAATTTCATGATTACTATCGATCTAAAAATGTCCACCGCACGTATGTTTTGACATTGGAATACATATTATTACCGTGTACGAGAGTAGCAGCGTAATTTTATGCAAAATTATTATTTTTTTTACAATCACTTCTTATTTAATTAAATGACCTTTCATAACTCTGAGATATGTATATGAACATACCGCAGTTTGCTAACTAAAAACCGTATAATAATATGTTAACATTGTAACATATTCATATTTATGTATATCGATCGAGACCAACGATGCAGTAGCTGCAGTTATGTTTCAAATTATAATAAATTTATCGAACAACCCACATTCAATAAATATATGTACATATCAATTTATCGTGTACATACTTTTGGTTAAAGAAAATGAAGAAAATCTTTAAGATAAAACCACAGAAAACTATAGGAATCACAGTGGAATTTATGTTTGAGCGTTTTTTTTTGTTTCTATTGCAACTGTGTCTAAATATGTATGTATTTTACTCCAATTTGATTTGGAAAACTATTATGGTTTTTTTATATTTATTTTCTCTGTAGTTATGATTGCAAATTTGGCACTTTTGGTGCCCTAGTATCAATTTTTTCTAGAACCTTAAATTTACTCCACTGTCAAAATATTACTGCATCACTGCCATCATTTGGGTTGTATTCTATGTTGACCGCGTCTTGTAAAGTTAAAGCCGTCATAATTTAACATATTTTTATTAACACATCGTTAGTTCTGAATCTAACTACTGTAATTAGTCCTAGAAGCAACTACGTTACAATCATTGTGTTTAGAAAGACTTATCTTAGCTTACAAAATAGTCCTCAATATTCATCATTAGACCCAGATCTCTTGCTATGGAGTATTTTCTGAGATCTGCCAACTGTTAGTAATCAGATCTGGAGAATACGACTTGTGACACAGTGCGTTGATTTGGTGAAAGATCACAATATTCTTCTTCATTTGTAATCACTTTCTGTGGTACCTTTTAAACGCACCAATAAAGCAACGTAATTTTCGCTATTGAAGTTTTTTTCAAGGTAGTCGATGAGTATTATTGTGTATTATTAGTGAAACAATCGTGGTGTATCTGTCGTTATTCTGCAATTTGATGTGGTCGTTTTAACGTAACAAATATTTCCCCATTCCTCATTCAATTGCTGCATTGCACCAACCACTCAATTGTGTTTCCTTTTAGTTATTTTGCAACATCTAAACAGGCCGGATGCATTAGTTTTTCTGCACTGTTTGTCTTCCGACACTGTATTCTCATTTGTACAGTAATTGTACTCCTGGTCGATAGTCCATGACAAAATCGTAATCTGCTAATTTTAGCTACCATCTTGAATTTTCTGAAAACGCGTGAATTCATAAGAATGTTACTTTGGTTCACATTTTTGTCTGCTAAAATAGGCCGGCTTTATTTTAGTTAACATGCAACAAAATTCCGCCTAAACCTTTCGATCAAGCATCGGTAGCCACTTAATTTTATAAATTAGGGTCATATATTGTTAAAGTTTTGCAATCCCCTTATTTAGTTTTTATATATTTGCAATCATTTGGTTGCTCGTTCAGCCATATAAACGATACCGCTTCCAAAGTTTCACTACAATGTTACAGTAATTCATGAACTTTCTAAATAATCTCGCCAATTAACTTCCGTTCCTGGGACTTCATAACCTAAACATACTATCTCGCCTTTGTTTAAATGATACGTTTCTAGGTTAAACAAAAGACCATGTCACTTTATTACATCTAACAACCGTTCTAATTTTTCCTTTTTCTCTGTGATCGTCTTACTTGGGATTATTATATTATCTGATATACCACTATTTCTCCATTAGTCTGGTTAGCTATGCTTTTCATAATTTTCTGCAAAAGACTGGGGCATTGGCCAACCCAAATGGCATCCTGGAGGACATGGCATCCTGGAGGCATGTCCCATGGAGGACATTTTAGTGTTCGTGGAGGATGGTGGCAATTTCATTTGAAAAAAGGACTGTCCTCTATAAAGGAGGACGGGTGGCAAGCCTACTTGCATCTGCATCCATTTAAGTTCTATGATGCTGTAAAGTAAAAAAAAATATTTTGTTTTAATAAAATTCAGTGTTTCTCAAAATAAAAAGATAAGGATACATTTTTTTAACTTAATTTTAATTCGCCTTGATATTTTCGACGATCCCTTGATTTGTTATTTACGTAAGTGCCATAGTTTTGTACGTATACCGTTTATTCAGTGTTAATGTTGTCATAATTTTTTTTTATCAGTAAAACAGTAGGCCATCATCATCAACTCCATTATGTTGAAAAAAAAAAAAAAAATTAAATATTTTTATTAGTTTTCAAAAATTGTCTAGTGTTGCGTCACAGTTGTGAAACAAAAAATTTGGCGGATCTGCATACACACAGAATTGTTATCCATTTTGTTTACAAATTTTGCGATGGTAATGCATCAAGCATAGCTTGTAATGAATATCAATACAGAGTCCTAATGCGTCACGTTCCTGACTCACGAATATTTACAAATATACAAAAAGATTGCTAAATATCGTAACAACATCAAATACGCAGGCGGTGCCTCATTCAGTTTCACCAAATCATTTGAATGTCGACGAAAGAATAAAATTGGTGAAGTTTTCTAAGCAATAATCTTAAATCTCAATTTATTAAAGAAATCTGCCCCGATTCTAAAATAGTCAAGAATATAAAGTATGGTAGAACGGAAGAAAAGACCTAGTAAAATATTTTTTTGATGAAAAAGGTCGGGAACACGAGGCGATCGACATTAAAAATCAAAAACTATGGATAACGATCGATAAAACCACGAATTCGCAATTCGAGATTTTGTTTAATAAAAATCTTTAACAAATGAGACTTTTTTAAATTGTCTGAATCTGACGCTATTTCAGCTTTTGACACATTTCACATGTTGATGTTTGTCGATATCTTAAAACATTAAAATGCAAAGCTGGTAAAGAGCATAAAATGCTGTAAAACAGATCTTAAATAATAACGGGATTACTTTTTACAGCGTAATTTTACCACAAAAATAAGAAGGGTTGGCAAATATTGAAAGAATTGGTCATACAAAGACTTTTGCAAATTGTAGCTGTCAAAAGGAAACTATCACCGGAAAAGAGTTTATAGGGCGTTAAATTCAGAAATAGGGTTTTTCAGAAAATTGGAATTGGAATTGGAATTTTCATTTCGAATCACGGTTAGTTCGATAGGTTTAAAAAAATAAATGTCACTGTTTTCAGATCAGCAGTCTAGGGAAAGTTAATCCGGCATCCAGACAGAAAAATACGTTATACATTATAGGAAAAATATCTTTATTGACAACTTCCTATTTCGATTTAAAGCAATCACAATTTTAGCAAACCTATCATAAATTGCTTTCGACAAGTTTATTTTCACAATGATTTGAATAATTTGGTAATGTGGATTAAGAATGAAATCCAAAACTATTTATAAAGTGGACAACTGCATGAAAAAATGCAGAATAATAAAATATATTTCACCCCGATGAATGGTTTCCGCTACGCAGGAGAAAAGTTCAATTGTATACATGAACACAGAAAATTCGGATAAAGCTGTTCTAGAAGTTGTTTGTCTTTATAACATTTGCCAGTCGGAGAAAGAATTAATAAAGCTCCATCTTGCTTTGTTAAATAAGATTTTTCATATTTTGCGAAGTTCTTTTCCCAGTTTTGTAACTGTCAACTGTACCGTTTACGCTAAATACAAAATATATATATGCTTCACAAAATACTTAAATATGATATTTTGCGATAAGTAAATCCGCCATATTGACCATTATATAAACTGCTACAGTTTAAACTTACAATAACTATAGTTACAACAACCATAAAAACAAATCAAATAGAAAAATAATAAACTTTCTTCTTTCGTTTAGGATGAAAAAATAAAAAAAATAAAAATAAAATATTTCCACCCAATAAAACAATGAGTCCGACGAAATTCGAGAATCGGGGAGCGTCACAATGACAACAAGACGAAAATCGTATTTTTTTACTGGCGGTAATAAAAAAATTGTAATTATACAGTCTCCACACAATTGTAGCACAGGTCTATCTGTATTATACACACACCATGTAATCGCATCTCACACTTATCGGAAAATTAAAAAAAAAAAAAAATCGAACGTATAGTTGAAATTGTTCAATTCGCCCACATAAATGATTACATTTCGATCAATGTTTTTTTTTTTGGGGGAAGTAGAACGAAAGAAAATTGAAAAAAACAGACAGAAACTACAAGTAATTGTAAAAAATAAAATGGAAAAATGGGATTAGATATTTCACGTTTAAAGCAATAATAATTTATATATATATATATATATATATATATATATATATATATATATATATATATATATATATATATATATATATATATAAAATTATATGTCTATATATTTGTTTACTATATGTTTATCTACCATATGAAATGTGAGTCCATTTTGTTAGGGGATGCGAATGGATATCAATTCGCCACTTAGTTATGAACATATTGACATAAGGCCTGATTGATAGATGACCAAAAAGTTTTATTGAGAGGAAAAATTATATGTTTACAAAGTATTTGTAATGTATATGGCTGAGGAACAGTAAACTACAGTTTAAAGGGGGGATATGCAACATATATACAAGGAAGTATGTTCAATAGATTATGTAATGTAAAATTTATCATAAGTTTGTCCGGAATGAAAATTCGAATATGAATTTATATTATAACTTGCATTGATGTGATGTCATAATTGAATTAGAAATGGTGGGTGCGAATTTAAAAACGATAGATGGTGGTTTTTGTATCAATTGTTTTTAAATTTCACGATAAAAGTTGAAGATAATGAATATTTAACTGTGTTTGGTCATAGGGGTAAGTTTTGATCCTTAATAATCTGTATCTTTATCTTTGACTATAGTTTACAAGATTTATAGAACTTTTATATGACCTAACATTATGCAATTGTTTAAACTGTATCCTAAGCTTGATTCCACTGGCCCATAGAATACCACCCTCAGCTTTATTGTGATACTATCACTTTTAAAAAAAATGGTAAACCATGGTGGGGCAGATAAAATGTTTGCACGATATTTAAATCTGTCTTTGGAATGACCATCATGTGTTGAAGACCCATATTCTTTCAATAAAGCTATGTACATCAAAATTGTAATAAAAGCTGTTGTTAATTGTCTGAATTACCAATATGAATTTTTTTTTATTTAAACGGCGACTTTAAAATAAATCGTCCGAATGTCCGAGTCAAAATGGTTTTCGCAGGCTATCTCTCCTTCAGTGTAGTTCAATTTGGTTTGATTTGGTAGTAATATATTAAAAAAGTGTTCTGATCCAATCAGAATGTCAATTTACTCTAGAACGCGGAAAGAACAACGGCTTATATAAACAAATTGATGCTAGCGTTTTTAACGGCACTGACAACATGATTTGTGATCCCTGTAGCTATACTCCCACAGTTAATGATCCTAAAGCAGTAAGTGGGAAATTTGTTCGTGGCAAACGTAGTCGTCTGAGATGGGATTTGGTAATCATGAATAAGTATGACCACCTACTGTCATCACCGAAACCATTTTTGACATTGATTAAAACTGTTGTTTGTAAAGCAGTTTTTTTGGTGATTCTAATCTTGCAACGTTTACTTAATGTGTTTCAAAGGTTTCTTAATCTTTATCGCATTTGCTTCTATGTGTAACAATTCATGATGCATGGAGCGAAATTTTGAACGCTTTCGTTGAAACATGACTAATCTCCAGTTACGTCTGAATATATGAGCTTCTTTTTATCGTAAATATCCTTTACTTTTTAAAAGGCTCCCATGTAGCTGGCTTCCATTAATACAAAACGAACAGCAAACCAATGAACCAAAAGGGTAGAATCAGCTACAAAGAAGGCGTTGGTAGTGACTTCTGCAGGGAAAGTCATGGTGTCAATTTTTGGGTTGCACTTGGAAATATTCTCATTAATTGTCTTCAGAAAGGCAAAACATCGTTTGACTAATGGAATCAAGAAATAACTTTCGCATTTAGCGAACAAGAATTTTTTTTCATCAAGACAATAGACCAGTACATACATCAATTATCGCGATGGCCAAAATCTATGAAATAGATTTCAAATTCGTGCATCCTGTTTGTCAGATTTAGGCCACCCGGATTATTATTTTTTATTTTGAGAACTTAAAAAAATTGACTCGTTGGTAAAAGATTTTTAATAATGAAGGGGTGGAGTCTGCGGTTGATGACAATTTTGAGGAGCTTGATGATCCTCACTATGTATCTCACTGGATGTTCAAACTATTGAATTACATCGCGGGAAAAAGTGTGTTGAGCTAAAAGGAAACTATGTAGAAAAATAAAAATATTTTTTCCCAAAAATTTAGGTCGTGCATTTAAGACCTTCCTCAAAAATAATTTTCTATTTAATTTTTTATAAATGTTCTAAATCAAATAGGATTAAATAAAATCACGTTTGAGCTATTGCTTAAGAGATGGCACTTGTGATACCAAAATGAATTACAATGGGTAATAGTTTGATCTGCGAAATCTTATTGGATTATTTATAAGATGATTTTTTACTTTTAGTGTTTGACGTAATAGGATAAAATCGATTTAAATTTTGTAAATGAATATCAATTAAAATATTATGTTTTAATTAAATAATTTGTATTTATTTATAAAATATTAAAATATATCTTTTAAGGTTTTAAATTTCAATACATGAACTATTGAATGGCATGTAGCAAATAGAACGCAACCAATCAACATTTCTAAAAAATTCTTGCGATCCACACCACATTGAAGCAGAATCAGTGAAATTGGCCTCATCATCGTAGGAGGGTCAGTGCAAATAGTAGCGAATCGCACATCATTTCTTGCTGAGCGTTTTGGCCGAGGGAAGTAGCAACGAATATATAGGAACTTCAAGAAATGCGTTGATCGCTTTGTAACTGTTGCATAGTAATTACACATTGAAATGTATCAAGAGCCTGGAACTCTGCGAACAAGGAAACTACCAAAAAATAACCACCGAGGGAAAATGCGCAGACTACAATCGGGATCATGCGGCCAACTGCAGATGTTCAGTACCCCCTAACTAGATTTTGGTAAAGCCAGTACCAAAATCTTAAGAAAAGCTACTAAAAGCAACTGAAAATAGGTAAATTTAACACCTGGTAACATTGGAATAGCAATGGACCTAAATAATTGTCTACAAGAACCCCTGTTGTTGCAGATGGTTCCTTATCGGTTGCAAAGGGATGATTTTGTTCCCTTTTAAACTTTGACTTTCAGCTATTTAAACCAATAAAACCTATACTACCTAGCGTCAATTGAGTTTAGAATGACATTGCAGTAGGAGGGTGACCAAACCGGAGATGCGTGTTCAAAAATGTATAACTAAAGCCCAGCATAATGCGAACATCACACCAAGATCGAAAATAAGCTCGAATCGATCAACGGTTTTATTGCAAAGCAGATATTGGTAGCAAAAAGGCGATCAGATATGATATAAAATGACAGAATCATATACTTGTTCACGTTTAGACAGAACTAAGTCTATTTTTAATTGACCAGCTGAAAATTCGGTTCAAAACCGCCTGTACGTTTTTGTCGACTGTGACGAGGAGATAGTTGGAAAGCTGAATGTAATTTACAACATCGTTTATAAATAAAGACATTAGCAATGAGCCAATGAATCTACCCTGGGGCTCGACAAATTGCACACGAAGCAATTGACAGAAAGGTGTCAGGAGCACATAACCAGTCAATGGGAATAAAACAACAAAAACAGAACTCTCAAACTTGCTAGAAACAATATTGAAAAGCCTTAGCAAAGGTAAGACAAGTCCGTGTTAGGTACGAGACAAGGTAAATCACTATGTAGGCCTATCGGGATTAAATCTGTTCTGAATATGAGACAGAAGTTTCCTTACAACATTTGATTAGGATTAGCGGAAGACCATGATGATTATTTACTAACGTCAAGTTGGAGTAAACAATCAAGAACTACTTGTTCGGTAAATCCAAATAATTAAAAACAACGGAGTCCGCGGCAGATATCAAAAGGATATTGGACAACTATTGACTATTTTCTTGCTTTTAATGATATTTCAAAACTTCTTGGGACTGGACGTTAACTCTTTCTCGATAAGGAATATATAATTGTTGTAGAATAACCAGTTAAGTGTTTTAAACGATCGTACAGCACCAACTTGGTGTTACCATTGTTTCCGAAAGCCGGTTTAATTTGTATTAATAAGTGGAACGAGTCTTTCGATACCAATCTTGAAAATACCATCAAACCTTGCTACCATTTCGTTCAAATATATACGCCGCATTTTAAAAAATGCCAATAAGCATTGCTGCCAAATTCATTCAATGCTGTGAAGTTACAATTTCTAAAGTTATAAAATAAGAACCATTTTATTCTAATTGGTACGTGGTAAATGTTTACACGTCTAGGAAAGTTGCAAACGGAGTGAAATCTCGAAAATCATGCATAACGTTCATAACAAATGACAAGTATAAAAAATTTTCTCGACTATTTCTGATACGGATTAGTTGCGTGGTTGGGATGGAAGCGAAATAATTAATAATATCAATGCTTTCTCATCAGTTGAAGATGACGAAAACACGCCATCACATCATCCTATAAGACCTACCAGGTCAGTTAAAATAGCCCACAATGATAAATATATCGCTTGGACGAACTATAGAGGTATAATGGATGATTGAATGTAACTTAAAAACGAAATGTAGTAATGCCAGTCAGATCCGTAAGGAGTACATTCGGTGCCGACAATATTTGCAAGGCTGGGATGACAGTCATAGCCGTTGGAAACTGAATTTTTCACAGCAGCCAAAACTACCTCAAATCTATAACTGGTGTAAAAATCTTAAATGCCCTTTATAAACGACAGAAAGTACTCTTTGGACCTCTATTGCATGTTTTATTGCACAATTTATACATATCCAATTTGCATCAAGGGGTTAGCCTTTCTTGATTTTTATGCCAGAAAATGATAATATTTTATAGCTGTATTGAAGCTGATATAATTTTTCCTCGTACAAACGAGGTAACTACAAATGTTGTAATATTAGATCGAGATAATAATTTAATCGTTGATGGTATTGGATGAAACGACAGTTTAATTATTCACAAAAGATGTCTCTATGAATTTAAGAAATTACATAAAATATTTATTTCTGTTTATCATATCATTTTTTCATATCTCATACAACTTCCGATAATTTCAGTTCTATACTTCCTTTTACTTAAAATTTTTACATTAACTATTTGATATGCAATTCAATTGCACCGGATAATGCTTCAAATATATCATTAACATAGAACAAGAATATATCCGAATCTCATTAAAATACAATAAAATCTAAACGTAATTCAAGATTTACTTCCTATACAATTAAACGGAACACAAAAATTATTGTAATCAAAATTGGTTACAGTTCCACTTACATTTTCTATTTTCGAAAACGAGTGTGGTATATAGCATGTACATACGCAATGTTGTTGAAATTGAAACGAATAGCGACGTTATCTTTGAGATGAAGAATAAATAAAATAAACTTTCAAGTGTTTTACAAAAATCAACATCTTGTTATATATGTACATAAGTTTTAAGTACTTGTTGTTTATTTATTTTTATTTTAACCCTTTTGAAATTTGATATACGTATAATATGATATGCAGTAAGGAGATTTTATGATGATGATGTTGAAATCATTTTTTTTGTTAGAAATTATCTTAATTCTCACCCCGTTTAATTAATAAACAATGGAACCAATCAGACGTACATGATGATCAATTCATACAGAATTTTAAATTTTTTTGTGTGTGTCATCGTTAATTAAAAGAATTAACTTTTCAATCATATGGCACATCACACAATGTATAGTTCGTACGTTCATTCTAAAGATACATGTATAAAATAAATCGGAAGTAGATTGACATAATTTTCTACATACGTACGTTACTTAAAAATGAAATTATTTTATAATTTTTCCATTGAATTTTTTTCAATTGAATACAAATTCTGTAATCAAAAATTTTCTACTTAATTTTTTTTTTCCATTTATCAAACTTTTTCTATTAAATACAAAAAAAAAAAAATATTGGAAAAAAATCAATCGTCAATGAAAATTATATAATTCGAGAAAATTTAATTTTTTTTCCCTTACTCATCATCGTCATCATCATCGTCGTCATTGCATTATTTATATTGAACATTTCCTACTAAAATTCACTATATATGTACATAGTAGCAAAAACAAGACGAAAAAAATATATCAATGCCTCATGAGAGTATGTCAGTCAAAAGAATATATATATCCAAGAAAATGAAAATAACTTATATTAAATCTTGGATCGGGGAGAGCAAGCGAAAGAAAAAAAAAATTTGAAATTAAATTTTCCGTTTGTGCTTTTTTATTTAAAAAAAAAATTAAATAAAAAATTCATTTAAGCTTTTTTACTCTAGTAGTAAATTATCCAGATGGTGCCGTACTCGTCGCTTATACTTATATATTGATTTCAAAATAATAAATTTTCTTATATTATACAACATTTACAGATTTGCACAGTGATTTTTAATTACGATTAAGGAAACGTGCAGAAATTTAGGAAAAAAAAACTTCAGTGGAATCGTTTATAGCTTTTATTCATGTTAGTTAAGAGAGGACCTCTTTCGGCACTTAATCTGATATATGAACTGTTAGATTTGAAGGATATTGTTACTATAAATCTAGCATATCCTTGTCTCTAGATACGGTCGCCTGAAAATGATTCTCAGTTTCTAAGAATCATTTTCAGCTTTTCTTCGGCAGTCAAAACAATGAGTACTTAGATTTTGCATACGGCACAGAAACAGTTTTAAAAGTGAATTTAAAAAAACCATTGCTGGCCTTTACCGTATAATCAATCTGGCACCATCGGATTAGATCCCGAGCTTGCGCTTCGTATTTTAGACGCAGAAGAATACAAGTTATTCTCTAGCTCAAGAATCCATCGTTGCCGACAGCAACCTATGTGCGCATGCCTGCCAAATAGCGGCTATCCTCTTAGAGATCGCTGCATGATCCATTTAAAATCGGATCCTTTTATTTCATGAACAACATCAGGAATTGTCAATAAATTTCTGATATCGTGGTTCTGATCTCGCACCTGGAGCCATATATCATGCTTCTGACTCTTCTCTCGAACGTCATAAATCATCTCTTATACACATTCGTCAAGGTCTGATGGTTAGACTGACGTAAAGATTCTTGAAAGATAAATTCTAACATAAATTAAATAGTTCGAGGCTATCACATCAGCATGTTAGCTCCACTCCAGAGCTAACTGTAAAAACTCTTGTTAACTTGGTCTTATTATTGTCATTATTGTCTTCCAACAATCTCGGTTGATTGAGTCATAGGCTTACTGCAAATTCAAGAACACCTGATGTTCGTCACGAAATGATTCATAATATTTAGAATGAACCAGTGATTGACTCATTCCGATAAAATTCGACTACGTAGTCACCTACAATTGCATTCGTCAGTACTCCAATATTATGTAAAATAAAAACTCGCAGTTAATGCAATCAACCCCAGAGGAATGGGTTGTTTTTAGTGTCTTCATAGCATGTGAACTTCCTTTAGAGGGGGCCTAATATGCATATCCCCGCAGTCTGTAATTAACACGTTTCAAATACAGCATTTGACAGTTGTTTTACATTAATAAAAGCAGAGAATTGCTTCTTTCAAGTTTTGAATACGGCATCAATGTTATACGGTTGTATTAACCGTATATTTCCCATCGGGCTTTATGTTAGATTCTAACTTCTTTCTTTTCTGTTCTTTATGTTAGAGGCAGCTGTAACAATAGATTGTAGTAGGAAAGCCTCCTAATACAAAACCAAAAATGAAGAATTCTTTAGAGGGTGCTAAAATAATGGTGCAGGTATTTGCAAGCCCAGGATTGGTGGCTTTAGGGTAAGCAAGCTGGCTCCTAGTTTTTGAAATCCAATGACCGCATTGCTCCAGGTAGGAAACTTGGCTGCCAAAGCAAAAATTGTTATTAGTTCGTTTAGTTCAGCTAATCAAGGTACGGCCAAATTTAGATCAAGTTCTGATAAAAGGCCCAGGAAAATCGTCTACTGAAACACATATATTTGGCCAATCACACTTTCTTGATTGGTAAACTAGCCTTTAATGAGGTGGAAAAGGAGTTTAAAAAACTCTGGAAACTTTGAAAGGGGATCGTGAATTTATCCTGGTTTTATTGCAAAACTAGCAGGCATTTCGACTAATCAAGATAAATAGATAAGCGAAGCTCTGAATGCTTTTAATGCAGATACTGCTAAAATGAATCGAGGTTTACAGCACCAGACTGTTCTTCAGTTGGGCAAAAAGAAATGCATTACAACAAATGCATGTACTCCGATAGACCTGGAGCCAGCATTAGAACCAAAAAGAAAATCTAAAGAAAAAACTTGTAAAAGATGAACCAGAATGGCAGAAGGTTGATCCAGAAAGTGGAAGTGAACTTAGAACTTACTGGTCTGGGGGAAAAAGTTATTCATATTCGCCAAACTACGAAGGAAGATCTTTTGCTAGAAATGGAAGGACTGGGAACCTACCGCAAACAGCTGTTTTCAATCCCAATTGGAGAAAAATATCATTTAGGAAACTGATGTTAAAGCTTTGACACAGGAAGCCTTTGTAGAAATAAGCAGGGAATGTCATATCCAAAGGGAAAATATATATGCAGAGTTCGAAAAATTAACGAGTCTTTAAAATGGTGCAAATGCCTCGAATATGAACAGGCATTCCACTGATAGTTTGGTGTCCGATATATAAAAAGGAGCCGCAAATAAAACGGGAAAAATGAGGGATATCAAATCGAATCTTAATCAATGTGAAGCTGCGCAAGACCTGCACAACAAACAGTACCTGATTTGAACGCAGACATTGTTATTGAACGCGAACAATACAGGAAATTTGATATAAATCTTTAGCAGCCTATTTTTCAAATCGCTTTACTGTCTGGGTCTATGGAAAGCTCCCTTTCAAGAATATGCTAGTGGTGTTAAATCTAGTTTTGATAGATGTAAAATCCATGGAAGTCATAACTAAAGCTGATATGAACATCCTAGTGCAACAATAGAAGAGTTCAAAGTATTTCTGGATAGTCTGAATATCTTATTGGGCTATTGAATAGGGAAGCCGAATTACTAATAATAGAGATAAAGCTCTACTGGAAGCATTTCCATTAGAACAAATTGGGAAAAATAAAAAATTGGGAAATTGCAAATTGAAATTGGAAGCAAACTATATCGAATAGTTATGACAAGGTTCAAGGATATAAAATATACAATGCAAGGCTGTCGTGCCCAGTATTGTTGGAAAATATTTTCTCTACGTTGTTTGCTCAACAGCCTGGTTATTTGAGAATTATCGAACTAAAGGGCGAAGAATAAATAATTCCACCAGTTTTAATGGACGAGGTTCTAAGAGCATTTGGCAAAGTGACAAAGATACCCAGGTAAGTTATGGTTATTAAAATTATTTCAAATTAATATTCAAAACTCGATATTCATGAGGCATGCGCGTAGTCGATGTAAAGTACAAAATTTTCTCTTTGGACAAACATGCGAACTGAGGGTAAAAATGATTACAACAATTAGTTGCCATTTGATAAAATCCGTCTCAAATGATTATATACCATGATAGTATCATCAGTATAATTTACGGCCACAACTTGCCCTAAATGGCTGCCGAAGATCTTGCGAAAAAAGATCTTGCCTAGAAATCTTCGAATTTATTAAGGTTTAGATTTGATAATTTTGAAAGATCCTCCTGACGTCCTAAATTATATACCAAATTGTATCAGAATGTGGCACAATTGTCATTATTCTAAAAATCGACATTCAAGACCCAAACTTTGAAATGTATTGGTAATCAACTAAATGAGTAGGTATTTTGTCATGGCTAGCTGTACGCTAGTTTATCGAGCTCTAAAAATCCTTGACAGGCCAAAGTATTCACCAAAGCATAAGTCAAACGGATTGTGGAAGTGAGTCATGCTCTTAGGACTAACATTTAGGACGAGTTAATTCTACTTATGTAAGAATTTCGAGAATGAATTTTACATTTTGTAAATGTTCAAAATGTTAACAAGTTCAGTTAACAAGTGTCCAAACCGAAATTGGTCTATAATTCAACCAATTTTAAAATTATATTTTGGTGTAAAGAAATCAAATTGGTAAAACCACTAAAAGTATCTTACTCCCCATTTCTAAAGTTGTAAACGAAAATCTTAATTTTTTGTGGTTTGGTCTTTCGGTTTGACCAGACCATAACCAAATTACAAGAACAATTTATATTGTTCTATAGTGATATATTTTGGAAAAGGAAAAGTTAAAAAAAAAAAATAGGGTAATTATATATGTCATAAACTACATCTTAATATATTTGATAGTTTTAGTATTATCTTAAGCGTAAAAGGATCTTCAAGGTACTTCTAAAAACAACAAACATAATATAACGTTATCTTTAAATAAATAATATAAAAAAAACACTCATTCCGAACTAGCGTAAAAACCGGATAAAGAAATAAAACAAAATGTGTGTGTGTGTGTGTTATCCTTAAGCAAAATGGTAAGATCATTAAAAAAAATAAATAAAAATATTACAAACCTCTGGCGCCGGTGCTTATCAATCGTGTGTAAAAATGATGTCATTTTTATCTTTCTGAGATATTTGTATTTGCCATATTTTATTGAAATTTTGTGGGTTATATATTCTGACTGCCAGGTCTATAGAACTCAGGATATTATAGTTAGTGGCATTGTCTAATGACAATATCGACTGTTATTATGTTTTTTAAATGATATGGCCAACCAATAATTTTACTTTATAATTTCATTTGTTTTTTATGGAGGAAAAAAATCTTCAAAGACGAAGGGTAGAGAATACCCAAATACTCTACTCAATATTGTGAAATTCTTACTCACTCAAAAAGCCAACGGAGAATCCAGACTGGAACCGTTTTGGCATTACTTCAGTCTGGTCCGCGGTACTGGGCAATATACGGATTCTTACACGTTGAGTATGTGATCCGTCATTCAGCTAAAAACTAATGTAATTATGGCCACTACCTATACAATCCTAAATTACTAGCCAATCAGTTGAAAAGGACGCTAGCCGTACCGACACCATCGTTATATGTGTAATTTCCGAAACCTGTGGTCGTCGATAAGTTGCCTCTTTATACTTTTGTAAGTCCAGTCATGAAGCCATCTCTATGATGAATTTATATCTAGTATTCTGATGTGACGTGGTTCAATGCACGTGTTTCTCTAAGGTGTCACGTAGAGTGTTTTTCAGCCCATCTAGTTTAACCTAAACTCTGAAATCGTATCGTTCCCGGTTAAAGAATCGCATCGATTGCCTCCTCCAGCTCATATATACCTTTTCTCACCTACCTAGCCGTGTTCGGTCATAAGTTGGCCGCTGTTCTCATGCATTTGATTATTTCATGACACTTCGAGAAACCGTTATCTTCCTCATATTTTAATCTTGCGATGAGATTGTGGGCAACGTGGTTTTCTTCTTTAGACAGCTTTCTCGGTCTTTTATTTGTTTGCAAGAAACTATTATCTTGGCCCTTCATCTCTCAGTCTAGAATGGAAGAATGATCATCACTTTACCATATCAGGAACCAAGTGATCAATCACTGAAGCATTGCGGTCATTGGATAACGACTACTTGGAGGCCGCTTACTCATTCGCAAGCGGGCAACCTGCTTGCAACATGAAAATGTTGATCGGAGAGGCTTTTCTGGTTTTTGTTGGAACAATTTTACGCATCGGCTTTCGTAATTGATCGACCAGTGAAATAGGATTTGTCGATTGTGGCTAAACTTTCAGTGGCTATCCGTAGACTTGGTCGGCTGGAGTGCATTCAAGATAAGTTTTGACGTTCTAATTTCAAGAATTTAGGGTATTTGACTTAGCATATAAGGTGCATGTTAAATCGCAGTGGAAACTTTCTACCATGCCATTTGCTTGCGCCAGTGCGGTATGTTGTTGTTCATATTCTGTGAGAACTAAGCAGTCTTGCAAGTTCTTTAAAGAGACTTTAGATTTCAAATTGTCTTGTCTTGGTCAGTGGTGATTTTGATTGGAATGCCAAATCTCAAAGCTTACTGATCTACAAAAGCTGTAACTACGGTGACAGTGCTCATATGAACATGCGGTCAGCACGTAAATCTATGAATTATGGTAAGTATATAGATATTTCTATTTTGATGGTTGCAGTGCTCCGATGAGATGTCTATGTTCTGAACGCGTATGAAAGTTAACTTTGGATTTCTGACAGAGAATGCACGTTTATGACTAGTACAAGATATGCGTTATTCATTTCTTCGTACGTTAATGATGAGCTTCCTACTATACGCAGTAGATGATATTTCTTAGATTTGACGTTTCATAAGTACTCCGAAATGTGGTGCTGATGGTGGTGCTAAGGGTTAATTAATCATATCTGAAGATTTATGTAAAAAAATTTCGTCCTTTAGTTGTTGGATTTTTAATAATCTGCACGATACCTCTGGTTGAAATATATATTTTGAGTGCCCTAATACCTGCACATATGGAGAGGTCTAATACAAGTTCTAGATGGATTGCATTTACGGACAAGTATAGATAAATATAGCCAAATTCATTTTGTCGGTCCTTTTCCTCTTATCTTAAGTCTTCGTCCACTAGTTGGCCAGTATCATTTTTGCACAACCACTAGTAAGATTGTGGACCTATACGTGAAAGAACTTTTTATGGAAATATAAAAGGATTATTAAGGTAATTGGATGTGTTGATGGTAATAGAATCGGATGCTTAGTAATCGTTCACTTTTCTGTTTTATGTGAGCGTTGGTGATAAAACGATAAACCATCATCCTCTCTTTATAGCGAGCTAAAATGTCGTGTTTTCTGTCGCATATGAACAAATCAATGCGACCTTTGTTTAACGCAGTTTAAGAATTTCATTCACTATTGGAAATGTGGTGTCTTTTAAAAAATGAAGGCGCTGTGAAGCAAGATGTGTCCTGTAAAAATGAATTTGATGAATTTTAATGTTCAAAACCGACCTTATCTTTTCCACAAGTTTAGCTAACTGTAGTTTTGCTCTGTGGTGCTGTGCGAGATTTTGCACAAATTAATTAAACTTTGACAGACAACAAACTGGGCAGTAAAAAGCTTCTACTTAACTTTCTATATTTCATTTCGCTATGCGCACAAACAATACTGTAGACTTAGTAAATGTTAGTTAAAGAGTTCTAGAATTGCCTATTTTCTGAACCTGAACTTATTTTAAATGTAAATTCCAGAAGCTAAGTATAGTCAATGAATAAATATAGTATATAGGCCAAACCTAATGAATTTGGCGTAATATTTAAATAGTACGAATATTTTGAGACATGCAGCCAATAATCAAATAAAATCTGTCGCCGTAACAAAAATACAACACGCATTCTCGTAAAATATTTCGAGCTGATTGAGTTTCAATTTCATTTGATTTGATTGATGTATGTATATAAAATTTTTACATTGGATATTATGTACATAATATATAGAAAAAACATGACATTTACAATCTATCTGATGTATATAACATACACAAATTCATTTACAACTCAAACCATTTCATTTCATCGCGCACAACCTGACTCATAATCAAAATAAAATTTCGAATTTTCAAGACCCACCACCACACGAAAAAGTGAAACTCACTTTCCAAAAATAAACAAACAACAACTTATGCAAATCAATATATCGGTAATGTGTCAAATCATCTTAGCAGACAACAAGTAACATCCCCTTTTAAGTTTGTTTTTATTTACAAATAAATAAGATAAATAAATATTTAAATATAATAAATAAGGAATTCGTAATAAAATATGATTAATTATATTTTATAGTTTTGTTGTAAATTTATGTGTTTGATTGGTTCGATTACACGATGAATCCGAAATTGTTATTCTTAAATTTTTTTTTTGTGTTTATTTTGTTAAAATCAAAAATTAGTTTGAACTTTATGATCCGAATTTTTAAGAAATTAAATTCGTTGTTGTTATGAGAACATGACATTTTAATTTAATTTCTATAAAAAAAAAAAAAAAAAATATCGACAGGAATAAGGTGGAGAATTTATTTTTAGAAATATGTAAAGGTGATATTTTGGGTATATAAACTTTGAATATAGCGTACGTCACAAACTTATTCAAAATTCAAATGACCAATTTTTAAAATAGACATTTCACCCTAACAATTAGCTTGCTAAATAATATTATGTACATATGTAAACGGATATGTATGTTAATTCAACAAACAAACGATTACGTATGTCGTCTACTCGACAATATGGGAAACAAATAAAATTTTAATTGAGGTCTTTTACGGTTGATGAAAATGAGACATTTTACACACATAATTTATGTAAAAAAATACTTATTCATTCATATACATATTATGTATATACATCATAGTTATGACTTAACTAATAAATCTAAAATCTATATACCCATTTATGAAATATGAGATTTTTTACATTCTTTTACGTTTTTTTTTTTTTTTTAAAGACATTGGGTGTGTCTAGGTCAAAATTCTCTAGTTTCGGGGTAATAAGGATATAGACATACTTACATGAGCACAGTATTAAAGTTGTCAAAAAAATGTTATACATTTTAAATTAGAATTTAGAACTATTATGAAACGATTATTATTGAGAACACATGTACGTGCTTTGAATGATGATGAAATATGTCTGGTACATCGTAAATGTCAAATTAATTCAGCTGCATATATTTCGAACATAATTTGAAAAATTATTTAGTATAAGGGATTGTTACTTTAATTCCCATTTAGTTCACACAGGTGGCATATTTTTGATGACCAAATCCATCGGATTATTAACGGAAAAACGAGGAGACGATTAATTTATAAATCGGTATAATCAATTTATTCTTACAATGCTATTCTCAATGTACAATCATTCAAAAATATGGTCTGAAAGATTAACTTTGGCCTGTAATGCTGTTGATTTCTTTTTTTGTCACTGGTAACCGTGCTTTATATATCTTATGTCCATGAGTATCAAAGTATGGTTAATAACAAGAGAAGAATCATGCGCATAACATATATGGTTCCAAAACGGAATGATGATGACATTTAACAAATTTTGTTAAACCATGAGATCAGGAATTTGATGAATGGTCACGTTCTGCGAGTCAATCCCAAATGGATGGTTCAGCGATCTCTGAGAGGAGAGTCGCATTTGGAAGGCGCAGAGGTCTTTGTTATTGACGATGGCTCCTCGGGGTAGAGAAAAACTTGTCATCCTCAGATTGTCTGAAACAATACGAAGAGCAAGCGTAGACGAATAATATATCTAAACAATTCTATATATTATGTCATTGTATTGTATTCATGAAGTGCTAGCGAATTATATAAATTTTCACGAAATATTTGGTTTGAAATAGAAATAAAAATGTGTACGTAGTACGTATGAATTAGAAAATTAAAAAACAAAAAAACAAAAAAATCAGAACAAAAAAATAAACATCACGAATTTGGCAAACACAAAACATTTGGGAACACAAAAAAAAAATTTAATCATAGTTGCATTGCATAGTTCATACCCAACACAAAAATAGCAAAACAATTTTTTATTCTATAGCCATTTTGTTAATTACTTCCGCATTCGTGTACCTCTACAATAGTAATGAGGAAGGAAAAACAAAACCAAACAAAACTGTAAATAAAAATCACTAATGCAAAATAATGTGCAACAAGGATAGATACATACCTCAAAATATGTTGTTGTTTCGTTTTGCACTGGCATACACCAGTAAACAATATTTATTTTTTATTGTTTCGAATACCTTATTAAAACACGAAGTTTATCATTCTTATGTTCTTTTTCTATGCTAATAGGAAAGGTGTTTTCTCGCTAGCACAGTAAATCACTTAAATCAGAGATTAGTGCCGCGGTTGCGCCATTTAAATTAAATGTGATATGCTTGTACTTAAAGAGTATAATTATGGATACGAAAGACGTATGGTTTTGCTCGATTTTCTGAACAAACTGGTTTGCAAAACGTTATCAAGTTAAAAGATTTAAATTTTATTACCTGATTGTGGAATTTTATAATCGCAAACTAAATACAGTGGATAGATGTTTAGTTCTACATTTTTCGTTTCGTTTACATTTCTAGGCCATTTATTTGTAGGCAGTTTGTCCAAAACATATGACGTGCTGTTGCCAATAAAACATTTCCATCGTCTTGGTATGTTTGAAAATCATGCGAGAACAATTTGTGGGTCTGTCCAGGCATGGTTCGGTTAATTTTTTAATTGATGAAATTTTGATAAATTTTAACATTTTAAAGGTGGTGTAATGATGAACTAAGTTTTATCCAATTTTCTTTGATATTGTCTGGCAACTTATCATAGCAGCTCAGTTTCTGTAACCATAGTTGAAATAACATTTTAATTATAGTATAATGCTGAAAGAAAGCCATTCAAGAGGATCAAAGATGCTTGATGATTCTAACAATAGTATGTCTTCTTTGTGACTCTTATGATATTCTCTAATGGGACTCTGATCTTAAAAGTATCGCTTCAGGGAATCCAATATTTGACAAGAGTCATGGGCAATGAAATGCTTTTGAACTCTAAAAATTGTGATTCTCGCTCTGATTGCGCTATATACGCGAAATTAATTCTTCAGATTTTAGGAAATTTCCTAAATCGGGATATAGCTCATGACAATCATTTGAAATCTAATGTTAGCTACGGCAAGCCAGAAAAGGATCACTTGATGTCCCGTATATTACCGTAGTTAGACGATATAGTTGAAGTTCGTGGTTAGTTGACTGACGCCAAAATATTTTTTGAAAATTGCAATGTGCTGGTTGAATAATTATCTGATGGTACATTTTCTCAATGTCAGCCGATATAGCAGTTTTATGGGTTCGAAACCGTAGGATGATCGTCATGATCGTCATCTTGTATTGATAGCGAGTCATTAAGCGAATGACCGGTCTTCGTGGTTTCTTGTAGGGTTTTGTATGTGTGATCTTCACCCTCTTCTTCAGCTTATATTACCTTTAAAGTGCTAATCATCTTTTGTGGTAGTAGTATTTCATATAAAATGTCGTTACGTAGTATAATGTCTACATTTTCAGGTGTATCATATACGAATGATCCGAGAAATTCAATGTTTGTATCATCAGCTATAGGGAGCCATCTATGGTATGAGTCGGTAATTTTGTTGTTAGATTGCTAAGTATTAATACCCGTATGTAGATAGAATTTTCCAACTTGTATTTGGAGACTATATGTGTAGTGCTACTTCAGCTCTTGCAGTTCCAGTTTTGTGCTACTGTAACGTGTGAATTGTTTCTATGAAGACCTATTCTGTTTCCACAATAATCACTAATAAGTGTTGTTTGAGATCTTGAATCGAGTAATCTACTAGCCTTAAGTGCTGTTACTGTGCTTCTAGTATGTAAGGAGCTATTTTTAAGCAAAATTCTCTCGTCAGTAGAAAAATTATTATAACTTTGAGACTTTTAAAAAAATAGCTTGTTGACTGAAGATTGCTGGCTGAAAATTTGCTATCTGTTGTTGGATTTTTGACTGAAGAACTTGTTATTTTCTTGATTGTAGCTGGTTCATTAAATGTTGATTCGTAGCCAATACTGTTTGTCCTTGGTTACGTGGTCTAATAAGTTTAGAAAGTTTGGTACTAAAAGGATTGCTACTTGAAATAGTCTCCGCTAAATTATTCGATCACCACACGTGGTAGTTGAAATTCGGAAGCTTGATGCAAAGAGGGGTCCAGATTGTTTTTGTTCAATGATTTATCATTAATGCGATGTGTAGCATTAATCTTAATGCTAGTACAGATATAATTTCAAAAAACCTATCCTCTAAATCATCGCACTCAGAATCAATTAGCACAATTTGGTATTCCACCTCATGGAATTCTTTCCACGTTTCATTTAATTTTTCAATTCTTGTTTCTATTTATTTGACGTTTATGGCTTGAGTTGAATCGAACAAGAACTTATGGGCAAGGTATCCTATACATGACTCGCTTTTTGATAAAATCTGGTAAGACATTTTCATGTAAAAATTTTATCTGATTTTATATGATTTTAAGCAATACAAGTATAGTATATAATTTTATCGTAAGGATATTTTTCTGTCATTTTAATAAAACAATTGACATTTTAATACATTTTTGGTTTAAGAATATTTTTTTTGAGAAGAAAGGTGGCCAAATTTAAAACGATATCTTATACAAAATGAGTAATGTTCAATTTTTAAATTTTGTCGTATGATAAAAAAATATGGCGGACCTTCAACCAATCAAAACGATTATAATTTATGTCTGTCAGATAAAATTTGTACATGAATGCCTTAAAAGTGTAGTTAAATATTTTTTGGATATTCCGGGTTTCGGCACCAAAATATTTAGGCAAAGAAATGTTTGATTTAAGTGCCACTCCAATTAAAAATTGATTTTTTCCCCGTTGCTTTGCCTTTAGAAAAATATTGCCATAATCAAATTTCATATATAGATTAAACCGGGAAATATTTCTGGTAACATTCCAAATTATCATCCCATTTCAATCAACTGTATGATACATGGTCTGTTACAAAATAAAAATTGCAGCATAAAAACTAGGCCAACCAAACCATAAAAAATAAATATTTTTCTTAATTCTGAATATAATAATAAAAAATACAAATATTATATATTCTTAAACAATCCCAGCAATATTATCCAAACATTTAAAAAGGGCATCAGCATATTATACACAACAAACAGTGTAACCCAAAAAAAAAAAAAAAAAAAAAAAATAATGAATTTCGGACAAATATCAACAATATATTATGAATAACAGCGACGAGGACAACGACAACGACCAAAAATTAAAAAACATAAAATATAATAATAAGGATACACAAAAAGTAAGCACCAACAGCCAACAAATAACCAAAGCCAGTAAACCATAAAAAAAAGGAACAACAAATTTTTGTGTAAATTTTTTATTTAGATTTAACCGAAATTTAAATATAAAAAAAAAAATAAAAAAAAATTGTGAGTTTCCTCCTAGTTGAATTTTTATTGCCGCTGTTTTTCATATTTTCCATATACCCGCCACCGTTTGATGTTGTTTTTGTACAAATCCACGGATTTTATGACAGGATGTTAAAAGATTTTTATTTTTATTTAACAGGAAATTTTATTTTTTGGCCGAACAAAAAATAAAACCGTACGGAATATTTAGTAAAATGTGTACATACGAAAAGATATAGATAGACAGATACACGTAATTTGAATATCGCGGATAGTTTTATGATGGCGCTAAATTTGTTTTGTTTATTTGTGATAAAAATTAATGCACATAGTTTTTTTTTTTTTAATTTTGGATAAAATACTAGGCGCCATATCGCGTTATAGATCACAAGAATGTTTTGGCATTTTGTATTTATGTTTCTGAACAATAGCATAGTATATCGGTACGTAATAGGTTACACCTGTAAAGTTGAGATATTACAGCACAATAAAAAAGTCGCATGTCACATGTAATTGTGAATTTCTGTGTTCATTTTTAGTTTATTTTAGCAGATGCATTTTGACATTACATATTGAGATTTATGACTGTTGTATTTCCTATATACATATATATGATGATGCAGTGCATTGAAATATAAAACTGTACACAGTTTATTTTTGTCAGATGAAATTTTACAAAAAATGGACTTTGTTCGCAGTTACTTGATGGTTTTATTGATTGGGAGAATGCATATATTCATCATAGAAATGTTCATCATGTAAAATGACTAATGAACCTACTTGATAGGCATCATTTGATGATTTTTGCCATTTGTAACGTTTCATAATCATTGGAGCATAGGTTGCAACATTTGATATCTGTAAAGTCTGGTAATGTGAAAATCAATCAACGATGGTTCAAAAAGGGCCAACAATTAACCACCAACCCAGAAATGTCGAAGAGAAAGTGCGTTTAAATTACTTGAAAGTGCAATTATATAGGCGGAGAATTGAGACACACCTTAATTTGACAAGTTAAAGTGTAATATTCATCGATTATTCATCCCTTTTCATATGCCATTTGGCACCTTTTATGGCAGATTCTCACAGTCCTCAAAAATGAGGATATCTAAGGGGGATTGTATGCCAATCTATATGATGATTGGCATAAAACATATGGACTTTATACTAAAATGTTTGTGATTGAAATGCATTGGGCAATTCTTTTAACTCAGAGCGAGCACCAATAAAATTAGTGGCATTATCTTAGTATATTTTTACAGGCAAGCTAATTCTGACGACAAATCCATTACGATTTTCAAATGTACAGCCTTGACTGCGAAACAAATAAACAAACATACGTTTAGTTTAATTCTGACTTTTGATGGTACAGTTGGTTAATTCTGACTTTTGGTGGTCTATTCCAACAACTGAGAAAGTCCTAAGATTAGCTACTCGATCAGTGGGTAAATCATTCATGATTTGATGATGCAGTTTAGGCCTGTTTCTGACCTCTAAGATCCAGTATTGTTACCTTAGATTGTATAACAAGGTTTGAGGACCACAATGTAAAAGCTGGGTATGTTCAGATATAATAAATGAAGAAAAATATGCTTGCTTGGTGAGATGTTGATTCGAAGAGTCTAATTTGGAGTTACGATGTTAAGAATGACGAATATCTGTTAAATAAATCCCAGCGCTCGTGAGAAATACAAGCTGTGACCGAAGAAGGTTTACGAATCTCTAAATCTAGTAAATTGGGACTAATTTTAAAATTGGGATTGGTAAGCCAGTAAGATTCATCTTATTAAAGAAATATTGGGTCATACCACCGTAAATCATGGTATCGAAATTCATTAGGCATTAATCCACGAGACACGCAGTCTGCACGACATTTCCTGGATTTGGATAATTCTATTTGACACAAATGACGCATATTTGTATGATTCAGATTTAATTCGATGTAACGTGATTTCTGAATCCGACGAAGATATACTCGATCATTTCGCATCTCCATGCATTTAAATACTTTATCTAAAGTTTGAGCTAACAACAAGGCAGTACAAAGCTCAAACCTTGGTACAGTTGGTTTTTTAAGAAGTGCTACTAGAGATTTATAACAAATAAGTTGCATAAAATGTTTACCATATTCACGTCAGTCACTCGAAGATAAATCACACAGCCAGATCCTCGTTTAGTTTCATCTGAGAATCCGTGAATTTGTTACAATTGAGCGCGTGGTATCAAAATGCATCGTGGAATTGTAACGCGATTTATACGCAGCAATTGAGTCTTATACTCGACACAGCTAATGTTGTGGAGAGTCTAAATAGTTTGCATGATAACTTTGCTGTCATTGGTGCACATAGGCCCAACGGGTCAAACAGTTGACACATCTCAGATAATGTGTTTCTTTTAGTACAGCTCGTCTCTAATGAGAACTTCATCAGACGATGTGTTCCAAGATAAACCGAGAACTAATGAAACGTTTGGCGCATTCGAAGTAGCATTCTATGATGTTAGGATAGGGAAATTCGAAGAAAATTTTTGAAGTTGAAACCCACCTCTGTATAACAGTTTGATTAGGTCTGACTTTAACGTTACGGCTTTTTGAAGTGCAGTACCTGTCATGATTTAAATGAGCCGTTGAAAACTACCCGAAGTTGCGTTGTTTACTTGCTCTTATAACGAAATGGTGAGGTAAGTGATACGTTCTCTGATCGAATCAATTTTTAAGATTGAAATCTGGAACTAATACCACGTGTCCTAAAAATAAATATTTCGACATAAAATCTTGATATTTACTATACATTTCTGGACGACCACTCAATTTTTTTTCGATTGAGTAAAATTGCTTGAGAGAGGATTTGTTAGAAAACCCAAGCTGATTAATATCTTCGTTGACAGTGAGACGGAATATTGTCCAGAAGGGAGACGGCGATTGGTTTTTACGTAATGATCATCGCAATATTTATCCTCTAGTGAATACTGATTCTTAACAGGAATCGTCTCTAATTCGCAAAACCGTTTAATATCGTTATATAGGCTGTCGAGGGTGCATAGTGCTGTTATGGAGTGGTCTTTACATATGTGATTCATCAATACTCGGCCGCTTATAACATAGCAAAGGCGCTTGAATAAAATAAAGATTGATAGATCTTCCGTTAGATAATGAATTATATATCTCAGCAGCAAGTAAAACATTTTATCTGGCACATGAAAGTACGGATCAGCCAGTTCAAGTTCAACGGGTATTAAACTTATATCAACTGTTACTGGCTGTGATGGTATACAATAAGTTATTTTCGGAATCACAAAAAATTCTAAATTTGGGTGAGTAATTGGATACTCTTGATGATACTGTTAAATACTGTTTAGCTCTTATTGTAGTTTCCTTGGTGCCTCTACCAGATTTAATTTAATTTGCTGAGAATCTTTGCAAATTTAACACCTGTACAAGGTGTTCACTGATAAAGTTTCCAGGAAACCGGACCAATTTTGTCATTACTGACTTACTTTGTTTTTGTAGGTTTTCCCGCACTCTAAAAATAAATTTCAAAAAATAATAACCATCATGGTTGTACTTAAAAATAAAGAATCGGTAACGTTTGTTAGGTGCAACTGTTAAGTGTGGCGTCTCGTAGTAAAAAACTACTCAGCTACTTTTGTTTGTTTTGCAAAATATGCAGAGCTATACGATCAGCTATAACGATACTATGTGATGGAATTTTATTAAAGGGGTTGAATGTCAAAAAATATTTCAAATGGTCATTGAATAAACCAGGTGGAAATAACTTTAAAAAAAATTAAAACAATCAACAAAAACTAAGACGGAAACGATAATAATCCAGGATCAAAAATTATCCAACCATATGACAATATTTCTAATCACCTTTTACCTAGGTAACCCTTTTTTCTAATAAAGGATTAGGGTAATAATCACAAATATGTATTTATTAACTGTGTGGTCTTACGTTTCTGTATGGTATAAACTATAAACCTTTTTATTAAGTTCTAAAATTACGATTTACAACTTTAATGATGATTTTCATTTTCAAAATATTCATCTTAATAAATCATTATATACATATACATATATATATATATGGTTTATATGTGCTCCTTAAAGTTTTAAAGATTTTTGTGGTTTTTAATTTATCTCATTTTTAATAAGTATAATATTCTTATATCCTCATGTGGATTAAGAATTATAAATTTTTAAATCAAAATAAATTCTAATTAGCTTAGCAAAGGAATAGAAAAAACACTTTGCCATGCTATATCCCGAATGAGTTTATGTAAAATGTAAATTCATCCTAATAATTTCAAATGAAATTCCCATTAGTGTATTGGCACGCTAGATAATGTCGAATGTGCAGAGATATAAGATTCATTCGATTATTATTATGATCATTATTACTACCAGGTAGTAGGTGTATTATATCCTCGACAGATATTGTCTTAAAAAAATTAACTTAATATTGAGTGTATATGTCGGCCTGTATATAGGTGTGTATCTCTATATTATTTGATTTCCCACAGGAAGTCAATGAAGAAAAATTAGAAAACGAACAAAATTTCACTTTTCTATATTTTGTTTTTCCTTTTCTTTTTTGGTTTTTCTATATAAAAAAAACATTTTTATATAAAACATTGAAATGTAATAGTATAGGAGAAAACATCTTATGATTATTATTTTTATTACCATTTTTCACCTTTCCATTTTTATTATGTGGTTGTAAACCGCACCAGGAAAACCATATATACGAAAATAGCTGTTCGAATGAAACTGTAGAAGTTAATGGATTTTTTTTTATATTCAAGGTATTTTTTATGCTCGTTGTTCTTGGAAAATTGAAAAGAAAAATCTAAACTTTTTATATTCGCAATTTTATGATATTGCTGGAAATGCTATTATTATATTTGTTCAGGTTTTATTGGTTACCTATATGTTAACAGAGTGAGTTACTTAAAGTGAGACTTCCGAATAACGCGATGATAAGTCATGGTTTTTAAGGATTTCTAAAGGTAACATTTTCATTTTAAATGTAACCTTATTCAAGTTAAATTTTGTAATATAGTAGACGCCACATTACTAGTTTAATCCCTAAAAAACTATGTCTCTTAAAATCTGAGAATAATGGGCTGAGAATAAAGATGGTTCCATGGCGTGGAAGAACTTCAAGAAAATGCATCCAATCCTGATATAGGCCTTTTAGATTTTTGGGATTTTCTTTTACACAAGCAGCCACCACAGTAAACAACCCTTCATTTATACGGCTGTGAAATTGTTCGACTTTGTTTTATATAACAAAGCTCTCGATTAGTATTGTGTTCTTCAATTTTTTCCATTTTTTTTTCAAACTAAGGTTTCAAACCCTTCCTTTTGGTGGAATTCGGCCAGGTTTGTTACTATTTTCCGTTTACCATTTAAATTAGTTGTTATATACTTGAAACTAATTCCTTGGAATCTCTACATTAATTTTAGGACAATTTAAATCAAAAGACATGTCATAAATTTTCCAAAGAAGTATTTTTATTTATTAGAATTGGACATAATTGATTTACATATCTTTTTAGGGACTTCGATGATATATTGTCTGTGCCAATGGAATATTCTGATTTCATTTGATATACTATAGTGACAGATACTAGAGCTGCTATTTTTAGTAGCACTAATGCAAACAATACAATTACGAAGTAGCAACAATAAATCATGATAAAAAAGTGGCCATTTATTTTGAACTATAATATTTCGTTTATGTTCTTAGCAGCGATCAGCAACTGCGATATACTGGTAACCAATCATGTCAAGGGTGTAATGTTCATCACGAGAGTCGTGACTGTAAAAATATAAAGCACTATATATGTGATAATTGTAGTAAATTAGGATAGAATAAACCGTAGCAAGGAACATCGTTCACGCGGTAGAAATCGTATTCGGACTAATCTTACTAACAGTAAATGTATTGAACAAAAAGAGATAATTAATTCAGTAAATTCATTTCATTACATCAACTCAGTTGAAGTCTTTGATGTCACCACATTTTCAACCATTATGAATGAGTCGTACAGTAAATTTTTTTGTAGAGCTTTCGGTAAATGGCATCACAATGACATTTCATGTTGACATGGGTGCTTCATGTTCAATGATCGGATTTGAAGGATATAAACAGTTGTGATCGCCTGGTTATTACTCAACAAACAAATCGTTACCATTGTACTGCCTGATAAATTATTCAATGGTTGTCTACAGGTGGTTGAGAGCAACAAAGCAACAAACTTTTTGGGACTTGACTAGTTTAGAGCATAAAGGCTGATTAAGAAAATTATTTTAAAACCAGAAAAATTGTATCAATGGGTCTAATTGTCGTCGTTACAAAACTGAACGGCCAAATTCGAATTTGTATGCTGATTTTAAGGTCACGTTAAATCCACAAATAGAGATTGAACAATATCCGGATCCACGAATAGAAGAACAATTGGATTGCGATGTAAACGAGATAAATATAGTTGGGCTGTTGAACATATTGAATCTGTGCCGTGACCGACTAATTTAAAGGAGGTTGAAGCATTTATAGGAAAAAAAATTATTATAATAAATTTGTTCAGCATTTTTCATTGAGTGCAAAAACCAAAATGCCAAATTTTTTTGAAGTGAACGTCAGGAGAAATCGTTTCAATCCTTAAAAAGTCTATCATAAACGCAACATGCCTAGTTCACTACAATGAAAAAATTTCATTGTAATTTTAGCTACTGACACTTCATCGATTGGAATTGGTGCAGTGATTGCTCATCGGCATCCAGATAGTTGAGAAACTCCCAATGCCTTTGCATCTAAAACACTCAATGCAGCTCAATGAGTCAACACGACTCATGTGTTCATTTGTATGAAACAATAGCGTTTTAAATATTCTTAGAGTAACGATTTTAAATATTAGTTTTGGGTGATTCGGGGTATACACTTTGCCTTTTCTGATCACCCCATATAAACAAGCATCACCGAACAAGTGTCTGTTTATTAGGAGGCGCCGCTTCAGACAGCATCTATTCCTCATATAAGAGGCTGTTTGTTTTTTATCTGGCAGCAGGTATCAACTGCTAGGGGAATGATACCTCGATCAAAAACCCATCTAACGGCAATGAATAATCAAAAAAAATGGAATAAATACCCCAGGTGGTACACCAACTGTTCGGTTGGCTAAGCAACCCTCGCACGAGGCTATGAATTCTGGGGAAAGCTAAATATTGCTATACCCATACGGAAGGAGTTCAATAACAGCAAGATCGCCACCCAGACAATCAAACTTCGCAATTCAGCAGAAAACGAAAATCCTGAGTTTTTATAAAACGAAGTTGAAAATAAAAAAAAATGAAAATGAAGTATTAAGAAAGGTCAAACAAATAGAGACTTCCAAAACCCTCTAACCAGTTATAACCAAACAAGGAGATCACAATGAGTTCCATACTGATGCAGAGGACTTCGCGAAAGAACCTGATTGGTTACTGAAGAAAAATACCTACCAAAAAACCCAAAGTAGAATTCTTGCTTGATGTTGCAGAACATCTATCAGCTAACGCTAATAGCAAAACTACCATTAAACCAGCACACCACCAGCAAAAACCAAAGCAACCAAAACAACAACAAAATATTTAACCAAAATTAAAGGCTCCTCCGCCAATTAATGAATTCGGCATATCAGAATTTGCTAGTATACAAACTATTATGAAATCAGTGACCAAAAAAGAGTAGAGAGTAGTGTCACTCTAAACAATCATGTATCGAAAATCAATACAATAGATTCCGATACATCTAGATCTCTAGATACAAAGCTCAATGAGGAAGGTAATGGGTTTGCATACGAAGATACAAATAAACGTGCAATTACGGAAATGGCCAGAGGTCTTCATCCAACATGTAAGAAGGAGGACATCATAGACATAATTTTGAAGGCACCCCGAACAATAAACTACCCTTGTCAGATCAGAAGAAGAATAAGATTACGGTGCAAGGATTAGGATACCCAGTACTGGCAACTTCGGCAAATAAGCGAAAGGGCTTCCGGCGTCGACATCCAGTGGCCGCAATGCTTTAGAAGTGGAAAGATTAGCTAGAAGAGCAGATAGAAGTATATGCCCCCTACCTCTAACATATCTCAGACACTCTCCTATGTTAGCGCAAAGACACTGCCTGCGTCAAGACGGCAATGAAATTACCTCAAAAGTAATCTCGCTTGAGAGCCAGAATAATGAATTAAAGATTAAATGCCAGAAATACGAGATAAAATGTAATAAATACCAAGATATTATGGCAACTTTATAAAAAAAGAACTGAAACACTAGAGAGGCAAATGAAACCTTCTGTGTCTACTAATGTTAGAAGTAAGAGCGTACAAAATCTCAGCAATGAATATTTTACGGATGAATAGGAACTCGAGAAGGAAGTCATTCAATCTAGACAAAACGCCAAAAATGAAAAGTAAATGAATGTAACGTTCCTAAGTATAATTGCTTGGAATGCTAACGGGCTTATTGAAGAGTCCAAGAACTAGTTGTTTTTTTTTAAATCAACAATATAGACGTTGCTTAATATCAGAGATATATTTTACGGAGAAAAACTTTATTACAATTAAGGGATATAAAGCCTATTGGACATTGCATTCCAGGGGTCATGCTCGAAGAGGGACTGCAATCTTAATTAAACAAAATATTTTAAGTTTCCAACAAGAAGAACTTAAAGAGCAATTTATGCAAGCTACCATAGTAACGATGAACCATGGTGATGCAGAACTAACTTTAGGGACGATCTACTGCCCACCAAGACATAATATAGTAAGAAATCTGTATATTAGTATTTTTAAAGAAAAATTGAAAGGAGTAGCCTCGAATTTCTTTGAAGTTGAAGGTATTGAAGACCTTACTTCTGATCATACACTGGTCTTAATGACTCTGAGTACAGTAGTCATTACAAAAAATGGAACTTAATCTCACTAATAAATTTACGGATTGGGAATTATTTAGAGAGCATTTGGATGACCTGATTGGGTTAAAAGTTGGTCGCAAAACTAAGCATTACCTCGAAAAAAAGGGTGGCCATCTATCAGTTTAAATTTGAACCACCGGTTATTTCGAATCTGGTAATACTTATGTCATTCTATTCTGTCACAAAATTCAGTATATTATCTCCACTGAACGAAATGAATCGATTTACGCTTGAGTAACGTTAGGATTTATTGGAAATTTATTTCCAAAACAAAGACAATTGGTCAGAAATTGCACGAAAATATCGTGCAAAATTAGGTCGCAGAGAATGACCAACA
Source organism: Tipula confusa (assembly GCA_963556175.1). Taxonomy (NCBI): domain Eukaryota; kingdom Metazoa; phylum Arthropoda; class Insecta; order Diptera; family Tipulidae; genus Tipula; species Tipula confusa. Next base: position 9,076,476 of record OY744476.1, read on the forward strand.
GTGCGCGGTATACGCAAGTTTATTGTTAAAGTTCGTGAAACTGGTTTCATTGTTGATGCGCCAAGATGTGAGCGTGCTCGTACAGTGCATACACCCGAAAATATCGAAGCTGTGGCTGAGAGTGTGAGTGAGAATCCATCAACATCAACTCGTCATCGTTCTCAAGAATTGAACATTTCACGTACCAGTTTACGTCTAATTTTGCGAAAAGATCTATTGGTTCAAGAGTTGAAGCCGCATGAGCATCCGCTTCGTTTTCACTTCGCTAGATGGGCCAACGAGAAACTGCACGATGAAGACGATTTTACCAAAAAAAAAATCATCTTTTCGGATGATGCTTATTTTCATCTTGGTGAGTACGTTAATAAGCAAAATTGCCGAATTTGGGGCTCAGACTGTTTGGTGCGGCTCGTGGAGCGGAGGCATCATTGGCCCATATTTCTTTAAAAATGAGGACGGCCCAACCATTACGGTCAATGGAGACACCTATCGCACCATGATAACCGTTTTTTTTGCACCCGCTCCTCATTGTATTGATGTGAACGATGTCTGGTTTCAACAGGATGGTGCAACTTGCCATACATCTCATGCCACAATCGATTTATTGCGTCAAACGTTTAATGACCGTTTAATTAGCCGAAATGGTGATGTCAATTGGTCGGCAAGAAGCTGCGATTTAACACCATTGGACTATTTTCTGTAGGGCGCCGTTAAAGACAAGTGTTATGCCGACAAACCAGAGACAATTGAGCATTTGAAGGCCAATATTCGTGATGCCATCACCAAGATACAACCCCATACACTCGAAAAAATGCTCGAAAATTGGTCCGATCGAATGGGGTACTGTGAGGCCAGTCGTGGCAGCCATATGAATGAAAACATATTGCATCTCTAACCGGAACAATTGTACTTCACAACAAAAAAATAATTTTGGCAAAATTTCAAACTGTTTTTGTTTTATTGCATTTTTAAATTTAAATTTTTAAATGGTCCACCCGTTACAAGTAGGAAACGTAGGAAAAGACGCATATAGCATAGAACCAGAAATATTATCGTCAAAAGAGAATTTAACCGATTAATTAAAGAGCAGAACGAGACTTGTACTGAAAATTATCTGAAAGGTCTGGGTCCTGGAGCGGACAAAAACTATTCTCTTTGAAAAGCTACTAAAAGATATAAGAGACCAATAATAGTGCCACCTGTAAGAAACACAAATTGAAAATGGGTTCGTCGTAATCATGAAAAAGCTGTAATGTTTGCACAACATCTGGCATCAGTATTTCAAACACACGATATTCAATCTGGGATTGACCTCAAACTAGTCTGTAGATCTCCATTAAATATTAGTAGTGTGGTCTCACTAGAAGTCACACAATAGATACAAATCTAAATCCCAAAAAGTCATCTTGAATTGACGAAATTTCCACAAGGCTGTTTAAGGAGTTATCAAAGAGAAAAGTTATAATGTTAACTTAAAAATAATGCATGTTTTCGATTTTCATATATGCCTGGGTGTTTCAAGGCTGCACAAAGCGAAATGATAAAAAACAGATAAACCCCGGGGGCAACTGACATCGTACAGGCCCAGTTGTTTGTTACCTACTATCTCAAAGTTGTTTGAGAAGTTATTATTGTAACGACTAAAATCAATGATCATTATACCTGATTTCTAGTTTGGATTCAGGAATAAACACTTCACCATTGGATCAAGTTCATCGCAATGATAAGTAAAATAGTGCCACAAAATTATTGTCAACTGCTTGAGTCGTATCTCTCCAAACAGAAATTTAGAGTATCACACGAAGATACATACCCTGAGTTTATCCAGCCGGAACTTCCGATATATTGACAACGGAAACAACTTTCATCGGAACCTTTGCTGATAATACTGTAGTATTGGCATCAATCGAATCGCAGAAGCAAGCAGTTGAATACTAACAACAAGCACTCGATAAAATCAGCTTATGGACCAACGATTGGAAAATAAAGCTGAACGAGCTGAAATCAGTTCATGTAACATATGCGTTGCGACCCAAAAGTAGGAACCTGCATACATTTTTTAAAGGGGTACAAATTCTCCAAGCTGAATCTGCCAAATATCTGTGCTTGCATCTCGATTCAAGATTAAACTGGAAACGTGAAATGTACTGGCTGAAAGGAAAACATTCTAAGCTTACCCTGTACTGTAATCGGTAATTAAACCAATTTGGACGTATGGTTTCCAATTGTAGGGCTGTACTAAACCATCAAATCGTCTAACGATTCAACGTTGTCAAAACAAAATTATTCTTGCAATCACAAATGCTTACCGTTACGTAATCAACGAGGAATTACATGATGACCTAAATATCAAATGGATTGATGAAGTGATTCAGTAATTTTCCAACAATCATGAAAGAAGATTACTCCGTAATATCAATACTAAAGCAAAACTTCTTGATCTAACGCAAGAACTTCGTTATTTGGACCCGCAGCGTTTCTTAGACCCAAGAACCCACTTATTTGTTGCATTTCATCACTAGTATAATAAATTATCATGTGATAAGGTTGTACTGTTATATTTAATAAAAAAAAATTAATATGTGGGAACAAAGGGTGAAACTAAATGAAATGTTAAAGCAATCAAGCTTTTTTGTTGAATGTTTTTCCAACAATATTTATGCATTATATGAAACTGAATAAAACTGTTGCTTATGTACATCGAAAGTATTACCATAATGTTTAAAAAAAAAAAAAACTTTTTATATATGCAAAAATATATTTTAACATAATATTTATAAAATATTTTCCACAAAAAAAAAAAAAAAAAAAATGAAAATCGAAACGTATAATGAAAACTAATTGATCAAATAAATTTATGAAACGAAACAAAAAAGTTTATCATTTGTGCACACAATACCATGGAAAAATAATGAAACTTTTTTTTGTATGTATCTAATCGCCGCATATCAACTCAACTCTTAAACAAAGAGAATAAGTTTTCCACTGAAAGTTTTAAGTTTTGTTTTTATCCACATTTTTATGGTTTCTTACATCAAGCTTTGGCAAATAATATAACAGGACTTGTTCAAACTTTTTTTGTTCAGATTGTTTGATTGCAGAGATAGTCATTATTCGTTCAATTCGATTTCAAGATAAAAGTTTTTCTTAATCATATTTAAATATCAATCCAGTCGAAATATATATACATACATATATATAAATCTTGTCTCATCGTCCAAATATATATCAAGTTTTTGAAAGTAATTTGTCATTGCAACATAAAGATTTCGATCAAGTTTTATTATCTTTTTTAAGTTGGTGAGAGCCCTAAAAGCTTATATTACAAATTCTATTTTGTCTGTGCCGTTTAACGATTAAATATTAAATTGACAATAAAATAGGATTTATTTTCAATATACATAAATATATATATATATTTTTTTACTTCGAAACTGTTATAAACACGTTTGACGTTTTATTGTTTTTCAACGAAAGCACTAAAATTAATTTCCTTGTTTGTTACAAATACATATATATATATACCGTATATTTCCATTTTTGTGTTATATATGTTTAAGCTTAACATGCAATTTTAATATAAATCATATATTTTGAATATACATATATATATAGTGATACAAAAAACTAAAAAAAGTTTATGGTATTATAACAAAATGAAAGCTTCGATTATATCTCATGCAGAACGTGACTTTACTGTTCACTAGTTTTTTTTTTCAATATTTGTTTATTTTTATTTTTTTTCATTTTTCCGTTAAAAAATTCCAAATACTAAAAGTTTTTTTTTTTGCTGTTATTTTTCATTTTAGTTTCATGCTGAAAATGATTGAAGTCAATTATCGACTTAAAGTTAAATTACATATTATGTGTGCATGATGAGCTTTCCATCACAGTTTTTTTTTTCATGAAAAATTTATGAAGTAAAAATATCGAAACTTTTCCGACTTGTACTACATAGTTGTTAGCTGGATTAAATAAGTATATTTTTTTAAGTAGAATGGATTGGCTTGATCACATACCATTTGATTTTGTTACAACTGTAGAATTCTGTTTTGGTTTTGTCTATATATAGGAAGTGTTTATCCAACCCGTACCATTAAGTAATTTGCTGAATGCGTTTCTATCAACCTGTCAAGTGGTAAGTTTGTATCTGCAATTAATATGACGTCATTAGGAAGTTTCTATGACATTGATTCCAGAAATTCTGCTCCATTTTGGATTTACTAAGTGTTCTTAATTTTGGTAGATGAAATAACGCTCGTTAGGTAATTAGCCCTAAAAAACTAGTGCCGAAATTTGACTGTCAATCGTGCGGCAGTTTCCTTTCAGTTGTTAGATTGTAAACGAGCTCGATATAAGGAAACAGATATTCCTACTGTACGCGCTCTGGCGGCAAATTTCCCATATTATTTGGCATTGCGGCTTCGGATTTAGACTATAATGCACTTAACATACTGGCTTATACTATTTATCTGGAAAACTCCTGGTCTTTAATTATCAAATGGATTCAAATTGATCAAGTTACTCCTTTGAGGTAAAGTTTGATTGTTTTGAGATTCTTCCACTGCAGCTTCGAACTACAGCAGGTGAATCTGTCGTATTATAGTAGCTTCAATTTTCTTTCTTTCCGTTTTTTCTGAAGCATCTTATTTCTTACTTAACATCTTACTTCTCGATTGCATAATTACATTATTTTACTGACTTGATTGGCTTCACATGTAATTCGGTCAAAAACTATTTAGGAAACTGAAAAAGGCACGCTTAACTTTTATCTTTAGAGATGCCTTCCTATCGTCATGAAGACAAGATAGTATTCCATGTTTGTCATTTTTAATTGCAGCGCATACGTCACCGTCACATACGTAAAGGGTGGTTTTTTATAGGTTCACAACTTTGAGTTGGTAAAACTGCTTTATTTGACAACCCATTTAACAACTGATAGTTGTTTTTTGGTTAGTTTGGTTTGACATTTCATTACGGATAGACTTTCATCAGAGCAACGCTTGCAAATTGTTCAAATTTTTTATCAAAATAATGGGTCTGTTCGTCAAACTTATCGTCTATTTTATGGAGTACATAATCGTCCTTCAGATCGGCTAATTTGAATAACAATAGATCGTTTCCGGACCATGTTTACTCTTAATGATAATGTGCATCCCGTGAAACGCCGAACAGTACGCACTGAAGAAACTATAGCCGCTGTACAAAAAAGCATTGAAGAAGATCCAAATCAATCAATTCATCGCCGTTCTCAGCAACTGGGGTTGTGTCCTTCCACTTTATGGAAGATTTTACGAAAGGATCTTGTGCGAGAAATAAAGCCAAACGACCATCGTATCGCCGCCAATTCGGCGAATGGGCTATAGCACATATTGATGTTGAATTTCCATTCAAAATTTTATTCTCTAATGAAGCCCATTTTCGGTTAAATGGGTATGTAAATAAGCAGAATTGTCGGATTTGGAGTGAGGATAATCCACAAGCTTTGTCAAAACACCTTTACATCCACATAAAATTACTGTTTGGTGCGCCTTATAGGCTGGCGGGGTTATTGGTCCATATGTCTTCAAGAACGATGATGGACAAAATGTTACTGTCAATGGTAAGCGATATAAGGACATGATTAGACATTTTTTCGTACCTCGATTAGGTGGCATTAATCTTGTTGACATGTGATTTCAACAGGACGGAGTCACATGCCACACAGCGCGCGCTACAATTGATTTACTCAAAGAAACTTTTGATGAAAAAATAATTTCGCGTAATGGTCTAATTAATTGGCCACCAATATCGTGTGATTTAACCCCATTGGATTATTTTCTTTGAGGTTATGTAAAATCACATGTCTACGTCGATAAACCAGAGATAATTAAACACATGGAAATCAACATTCGAAGAGTTATTGGCGAAATACGGCCTCAAATGCTGCGAAAAGTTTGCGAAAATTGGTGTTCCAGATTGCGAGAGTTATTTTCACAAATGTGTGTCTTTTTTTCCAGCTGAGCCTAATTAGCTTTAGGAAAAATATTTGGAGTTCCATTATAAAAATTATGCTCAACATGAAAATTATCAAGAGCAATGAAATGTCTTCACAAATTTCGCTCTTCGAGACGTGCAGAAATATTGGGATCAATCATTATCTATCGATGGACTAACTTTGCATCTGAAAACTAGCTATCCACTGTGCTAGGTTTGTTGATGTAAAAAACGAAAGACAACGTTCTGTTGAGCTATCAGCATCTCTTAATGCCGAACAAAAAGAAGCAAAAACCTCAATAACAGATGCTGCGCAAGGGAGGGATTCCTCAATTGCAAAATGCTTTTTTATTGATACTATACTCTTAGAGGTAACGGGGACGTTGCTTTATTCTGCGTCAACAAGTAGAGCTTCCTAACTGTTAAGAGGTTTAAAAACTTACTGTTAATTAAGCCACTATGGCATCAAGCCATGCAAGGAATGGAAATTATTGAAGAAGCTATGGAATAACCATTCCAAACCAAACATCAAATGTAGCATTAAAGAGTTAAAATTTAAATTCACACGAATCGTTGCAATATGCTATAGGTGCGACAAAACTATTAAAACTCCTTCATAATATAAATAATTGAAATCCAACCGAAATGTGTCTAACACAACATTATACAGATATACATCACTATGATTATATATTTTCCAAAATAAATTAAAATAACACCAAAAACTACTGGCAAACACAACCAAATCAATTATTTAACAATTTCAAACGTTCATACTCCTATCTGATCTTAAATTTAAGATAAAACCAAATTAGCTCAAACAATAAAATGAAATTATCCTTAATGAGAATATAATTGTTGGTAACCAACATTTTTTTTTATGTAATATTTTGGCTGTGGAATACATAAATAATAGTTTTTGGTTAAACTGAAATTATATACTACTGTCGTCTATACAATATACGCAATCCCATAAACAGACGAGCCAAAAGAAGAAAACTGAAAAAAAAATTTAGGGTATAAGATACAGTTCCATTCTTAAAAGGTCATTTCATTAAAGGAAATATTTCTTCTAATTTTTCTTATATATATGATCTTTACTATATGATACACGTTGGTTATAAAGTTCAAAGAGATACCAAAATAAAAAAAAAATAAAAATATTTCGGGTCATCAATGAATAAAACAGGTACATCCATGTTTAGAAACGATGTAGTTTTTGATTGACGTGTTTCAGGTGTAAACTGAAATTTTTTATAAATTTTTTTTAATTTTAACTCTATGATGAGAGATAGATGATTATAGATGTATTTTATATATATATGGTCTTCCCGTCAGTCTTCTAGCCAGTTATTATCTATATATTATTTATAAATGGCGGGGTTTAACACCCGACGATATTGTAAAAACGAAAAAAAAAAATTTTTTACATTTCTTTGATCGATAGATGACATTTGATGCTAAAAAAGGAGAAAAAAAACCGTCTTTTATCGATCGTAAAATGATAAATGATCTTCTGTTGAGCTGTCTTAATTGTATGGTTCGTATAGTTTTTGAATGAAATATTTTTCATATTAGTAATCAATCCGGCTTCCAAAGAAACTAAATTTGGTTATTCCAATTAATTAAAGAATCTCGTTAAAATATTTTTAACATTTATTATTATATTAATGTTTTTTTTATTAAAGATAATAGTACTGTAATATGTTATTATATAATATCAGTCATTCATATAAAGACACAGCTGTTTTGTCTGGTATTTAAGTGTACAATATATGCTATTTCCAAGTGTATTTATACTTAGGGAGGAGGGACATGCACTTAAATATAAAATAACACATATAATATTATATTTATATAAATAGTTTATGTTGTGTAATTAGTTTTTATGTAAACAATAGGGGCAGTCAGATGTGACATATCTGAAATGACAAATACAAATATTTATCGTTATTCATACTGTGCTATTTACATTAAAGTATTTTTATCTTTATTATGGAAGACTAAAATCGTACCCTTAAAATTGTGCTACATTCTTCAGTAAATCATTAAGGCGACCCGTCATATTTTTAACGTTGTCATTCGAGGTTAATTCAGTTTAAATTGAATTTACAGCTCGTTTGTCAATGCACTGCCAGTGGTTAATGCTTGTGTAATAAACAAATGATCGATAAATATATATGAGAAAATATTAGAGTTGTTCTAATTCTTATTGTCTTCGAACATAACAATAAATTGAGCATGATTCGAAAGCATATCTCTTAAGACTTTAACCCATCTAAGAACAGCACAGAGTATTGAAAGTACTTCGACTAGTTACTGTTAATCAAAATGAAATTTTATTTCTCAAAACTTTTGATTCGAGATTTTATAAATGGGCAATGCTGAGATTAAAGCAGAGGTGTAGGAAAAGTTGTGTAATGGTACAGCAATAGGAAACTAATTCTGAGTCAGCTTATCCAATAATTTCTTAAGTTAAAGCTTTACCACCAATCAGCTAGTCACTGGTTATGAAAACTATCAGCTATTCGTTAGCTACGCTGTTGCCAATACCACCTGATCATTGTGCTAAACCGATCATAGATTATTTGAATGTATAGTAATCAAGAAAATGAGGCTGGCAGATCGTTAAGATGTTGTGCTTACAACCTAACAATGCGATCTCTAATGAACTCATAAAAACCGCATTGATTAGTATTCGCGGTGCAAAACAACACTATTACCCATGCTACGTCTAGCTAGATTCTGCTAGCATGAAATATTTCATTGCAACAGCTTGCCTACAAAATTTTGGTCTGAGCGCCAAAATTCTAGTTACTTTGCAGATTATTCCTATCAAAGTGGGGGTTATCAAGCTGGAATTAGATCTAGAAATTACAGTCTGACTAAACTCTGTAAACCCATTTTCAATGGAATGTCTGCCGCAAATTGAACCTAGCTGATCCAACTTTCCACCAACCTGGCAATATTAAAGTTTTGATTTCCGCTTTTTATTTATATCAGGTCGACCACATCATCTGGCCAAAAGCAAATTATGTCGATTTGTTCCATGCCGAAAGTGGATAAATATATTCATGATAAATATATAAGGCGATTATACATATAAAAATATTTTGATTATTTTAAAACGATACCAGCAGTGACATCTAACACGTCAATGGTCAATTATACTATGCTCAAATGGACATATTTTTGAGGAATTTTTCACACGATTACGATCGGTGATATTAATGAATACCACTTTGATACGTCTTTGACCGACCGGTTTTTTATGTCATTTTAGAGGATGACATGGAACTATGCAATGCGCAGGTAGTATACTGTACTTGTATGCTTGGGTGGAATGGATAGTATAAATGTGAAGCATTGATTAGAAATTAGTCTTCAAGTAGCTTAAAGGAGACTCAAATTTGGGACGAAATCTGAAATTTTATCGATACAAGATATACCAGTACCAAAGTGCAGACTTAGAAAAAATGAAACGCCGGATAAATCGCACTCTATAAATTGGTTAGCTGCACATTTTCGAGCAATGTCAAATGTTCAACAATTGAATGTTGCATAGACTAATAGAATAAGGAGATCTTCTATTGCTGCACACTAACTCGAGAATATCCGGCAGAGAGAACCAATCAGGTTAAGCTTTTAGTTCTTATGCGTTTTTCTCAATAATTTAGTTGCTGCTTACAAATCACAAACTTTCATCGGAGAATCCATTCTTTTGAATTATAACTACTCAAATGCAGCTTCTAAATTGAAATTATTGGATAAATGGTTATTATTTAGCTCCATCAGATCCCCTTTGTTATAGTAACATAATGTTATATGTAACACAGTATTATGTATACATAGTAGCACATTATGAATCTTATTTTTTTGTTGTTGCTAGTTTTGCGAATTTGAGTTAAGCTACTTGTCGTCCTTTTAATTTATTTACATCGAGTTCATATTTCAATATAAAAAAAATTTGAATAATTTGTTTCAGGAGACAATCAGTTCTATTTACTACGTACCATCGTACGTATATGTATATAGATGGTCCAGATTTAATATACAGAAAAGGGTTGATACTCAGATTTCATTAAAAATTGTTGGTACATGATGAAAATACAATTTTTTTTTTATTTGTAAATTCCAACATTTTTCTGGTTCATTTGCTTACGATGAAATTTAATAATCGAAGGCTCAAAACAATAACAAAGTATAGAATTGTTGTTGTTTGGGTGATGAAAATTGATATTTTCTCTGTCATGTTATGTATATTTGGTACATATATACGAGCATGAACAAAAAATGTAAATTAAGTAGCTATCCATCGTGTATATATGTATACAATATACACAGTAGTTCTTGTGATATATATATATATATATATATATATATATATATATATATATATATATATATATATATATATATAAAAATTTATATACAGTCAGACCATTTAATATTCGGATCAACATAAAATAGGATTAATTTCTATTTTATTGCTTTCGGCCAATAGATGCCGCATATTCAATTGAGTTCATGCTTTGCGATTTAGGTAGTATCTATAATGCCAATACTTTTGACCAACATAAAGTAACTTACATAACTCTTCTTGAAAAACTTATGCCTTATATTTATTTCGTTATCCAGATATTGAAAATTTTCCTCTCTGCTCCGTTTTAAATATGTCAGGTAAAATTATCAAGTATAATCTACTTATTTGTTTACCTTCAATAAAAATAAAATATCTTATACCATCATGTTTTGCTGTTTGTCAAATATTTTAAATGTTGTATTCCTGAATAGGTTCTTTTAACCTTTATTACCCTTTCCAACACAGCCAAATACATTATACATTTGCTTTCATCGGCAAATACGGCTATATTCCAAAACTCTTCATTCTTATTTAGATGTGATTTTTATGGGTAATTGTTTCAAGCATATAATATTTGAGGGTATTATCACCATTTAACACATACTTGGATACTATAATTACAGACAGGCATTACATTAGATTTTTTTTCTTGCATGATAATTGATGTTGTTTACGACAAGCTCTATTTTTAAGTCTCTTAATTATAGAGATCTATAGACAAATAGTCAACAAGGCATTATTATGGTTGATTACAATCAGATATAACCCCCAGTATAAAGATGTCACTCTATACAACAATGTTCAATTCAACGGAAGGTGTAGAACAACTAAGTGAGTAGCCTCTAGTTTATTTTGTTTGTTGCTCTCTACAATTTGTTAATATAGAAGCAGTTATGTTTTGTGCTAACGCTAATATTGCAGTATCATCAGCAAATGTCACTAATGTTTCATCGATATTTTGGGCATGTCTGTTTTGCATAATAGATAAAGAATGGGTCCGAGGATTCTCATACTGGATTCTCATGCTGGAGGATTCTCGAAAGTGTCTGTTTAAAATATACAAGTTCAATAGCTCATAAAAACATCTCGACAGTTTCCGATGTAGAATGCAAGCGTCTGATACCATACCTCATTAAATGCAATAAGGTATGGTATCAATAAGGCAATAAGGTATGGTTTTGGGTCACATCTATGAATATTCAGGAGCATATTTATTTCGTTTCAAGCAATTTTTAGATTTCATCCGTAATTTTAGTCGTTAGTCGATTTTAGTAATATAGTCGAGTGTTTTCCCCTAAGGCCAAATTGATGTGGAGGAATAAGGTATCTTTTTCTAATATTAATTAAAGCCTTTTTAGGGGTAACTTTTCGAATAATTTTTAAAGTGCTGGAAGCACAAATTTTCATTCGGTGATTTGTTTATCTTACCCATTATTAAATCACATCCCGGAGCATTAACGTTTAGGTTATTCTTGATTTTCCAATTAAGTTCATAAAGGGTTAAAGCTCTTATATCTTGCTCATCAATTTTGTCACCTGATGTAATATCTTCCTCTGCTGTTTGACTTGGGTAAAGTTCTAACCTGGTTTTATTAGGAGGTACCTGTAGGTTAGGTATTTTCAGGGTCGTTATTTTTTTTTTATAGAGAATAGAGTATTTTTACCTTTCAGAATGTCTAGATACCGTTTGACTGGCTGAGATTTTGATTATTGACCAAATTGTTTAAAAGTGTCGTCTCTTCCGGTGTTCGATTTCTCTTCCATTTATTTTAAGCTTTACTTTTATTTTCAATCATTTCTCTAAGTTCTGCCGGATATATTTCATAATTGACCCTTATGTGACTAGGAATACTATCATAAGCAGCATTTTGTAAATTTTTTATGAATTTTTCTGGTTTATCTCCGAATTGCGCTGGATTACGTATTGGGGCTAGAAAATTCTCTTCTCAATTCTGTACCTTCATTATTTAGTTGAACTACTGTTTTTCTATTTGTTTGAGCTTTCGTAGAAGAATATCATTATTTACAGTGGATGTAGTCTTTCCAGACAGATTTTCGCAGGATAGTGATTTCAAACTGAATTGCATTAACTTTCCTTACTGGACGCCGAGGTGTTAGGCCAGTTCTATAGAAGGTTTGTTGACGAAATATAGAATCTTGGGAGCTTACTCTTTTCAGTAGAAAATAGTGGATAAGCTATTGCCAGTGTATTCCAGCAACCTTTAAGATTTATTCCATCAACTCATTTATGGAAACTCTTCAGACTTGTGGATTTGATGGATAACATACGACATCATGGTGACAAAACATTTGCTGATCTTTTGAATGCTCTACGCATCGTTGATTTATAAAAGAGTCATCTGGTGATTTAGATAGAGCAATTCGCATATATCTAACTCGTGCTCTAGTAGATGCACACAATACCATCGCCCTCGAACAATATTGAGACGAAACCTAGTGAATGCAACAAGAAACGCAGATAATTTAAACAAGGACCACATTATATCAGGCAATATCAACAAAACAGTTTCCGGCTCCGGAACTATAGAGCGATCGAGCGAACACAGCTCCCACTAAGGCCTGAAGTTTAGCCAAAAGTTTATCAAATTTAAAATTAATTTTTTTTTACATTTATATAATCGGCAAAAGAAAAAGGGATTAACTACCTACTCGGAAAATTTTTAGCTCGGAAAAATTTTTTTTTGTCCATTCTACTTTAGCTTGAGTTAAGGAGATGAGAGAATTTTTTCAATGAATACATCATCAATATCAATGAAAAACTCTGGTCCTCAATTGGCACTTATAATGAAACTAGCAATTCCTATCGGAACGGGAGCTAAAGGTGTCATAGATAAGCTGAACATCTTTATAGCTGGAACATTCAACATAACGGCATAAATATTCAAAAGCAATACAATTACCAATACAAGCGCACTCACACCATTAAAAGAAATTTGAATCTATTGCAAGTATCACAAAACTGTATAGATTGCTTGACAATTATGATCCCCAAGAAAGGTGACCTAAGGTAAGACAAGAATTGGCGAGGTTTATATTTGTCGGCAAACACAAAAATAAAAATACTTGCAATGATCATTCTTGACTCAAAATGTCCATTAAAATTAGACACTAAATTTGAATGGTAAACTATCGGAACAAAATTTATTCAAAATATAGCAAGGAATTGCAAAAATAAATCAGATTTGAACAAATAAGATGTATCTCCAAATCCCATATAGGGCAAGATTTAAGGGTAATGAAGACTAATGTTATAGGTGACAGCATAATATAAATACACATAGTACTACCATGGTATGTTAGCCCATTGACGTGCTAGATATCGCTACTGGTATCGTTTTAAAATAATAAAAAAATATTTTTATATGTATAATCGCCTAAATGACATATATTTATACTAAATGTTGACGATATCAACCCGTTTATCAACCCGAAATCTGGAACATGAACGGGTAAACTGCTTTTTTTATGATGGTTGTACTATGTGTATTTATATTGTAGTGACAGTGAAGCTTACGAAAAAATAAATCAAAAAATGGACGGGGTCATTGTTAAATTACAGATTGCCTCTCCTAATTTAAGGTTTGACCGAAAAATTTTGCTCATTACTGTATAATGTATGTGTATATACATATATATTTTTATAAACAAGTCGACACATAATCCATTTTCATCTAGGATTTGTTTTTCGGTAGGTGCGATATAAATATTTAATATGGCTTCCTTAATCAACACTGGTGATACGCATAATACATAATTTGATTTAGGAATGTAATCGATATTTCCGTTCCAAACCAAAATTCCACTCATTATTTTTGTAAAATTCGATGAAGTTTTTATCGCCGCGTAAGTATGGTAATTAATGTCCATTAAAATGCATTCCAACATTTAATATGCAAAAATGCATTTAAACGATCGAATTAACACAAATTCAATTAAAAATTCGATAAAATATCTTAACATGTTGGTTTGTTTTTTTTTATAAGTACCCAGAGGGACAATGACTTAAATTTTTATTTTGCATGCAAAAATTATATTATATATAGGTGGGGAGACTGCGATCTTAATTAAATTTAATAAAAATTAATTGGGATAAAATCTCAAACCCAACAAATAAAATATACCCACCACGCATTAACTTTGAATGATACATAATCCATCTTTGTGCCACCATAATTGATTACCGAAGAAATTTGAGATATTGATTCATTTTTTGTTGGTTTTTTTTTAGTTGTTGGTATTTTGGAAGAAAAATTACGCGGTCGAAACGATTAATTGGAACAGATTTGGTGTATATATGTGAAATTTAATCGCAATAAAAAATGTATTCTTGTGCAGTCCCGGTAGCCATGTTTTATTTATAGAACGTATACGTATAACATTTTGTTGTTATTGTAATATGTACATAGCCCATGTTCACGTGTTTTTTCAACGTGATTTAACTAACAATTGTGGAAAATTGAAATAAAATGGGAAAATTGGAAAAATTTAATTCAATACCATAAATGTTAATAAAAAAAAAGAATTTTTTTTTTATTTTATTAAATAATCAATCCGTTTTCATATTAAAATTATAAATTATATCAATTTTTCTATCTAGCTTAACTCTATATACTAGATATACAAGTACATAGGTAGCTAGGGAAAATTCTATATACCTACCTACATGTATTTCGACGATGTAAGCAAATTAATAAATAAACATAACGACACAACAGGTTTTTGTAACATTGTAATGAATTTAAGATTTTAATAAGTTTGTTGACTTGGAAAATTTTTATTTTTATTTAGTTGGAAAAACTTTATTTTTGTTTTGTTTTGAATTGTTCTCTCTATGTACATAATATGTTGTGAATATTTCTTAGTATGTAGTCGAGAAAATACATGAGATATGTGGTGTTGGTATATTATGTATATATGTGAGTACTAAAAAAAATATAATTTATCACGTTTGGGATATGTCTTTATACACAAAGTTGTTGATAATATTTTTTTTAAGTTGAAACGGCGCCAAGAGGTACAATTGCACGTACAATGATATTGCTACGTAGTATCGATAAACGTGTACACTATATTATTTGTTGCTTTATTAATATGCTTATTTAAGTGGACATGATATATTTACAATGGTCTTTTACAGTTAAAATTATTCGGATTTCACTTTTTGATTATGAATAAAATTCGCCTTAATTTTTTAAATGATGCATTGTGAAGCTATCTAGAAGAAAAGTTTTCAACATAATCGATTATTTTTTTAAACAAAACCTACGCAGAATGTACATACTGTAATTCAAAAATATTTTCAACGGTTGAAAATCGCTCAAGTCTGCAGAAGTAGGTGTCACTGGACGCGAGTTTATTAAAGCTGTCTCCTGTTTCACAATTACTTCACCAATGACGTTACGGATGAAATGCTTAATAAATTTAAATTAAGCCTTCCAAAGGCCGCCAAAATTAGAAACCCATGAGGGTATATAGATCCACTCCACGCGAGCACTAGTGCAAGCTTATTGTATGATATTTGTGCCATTTAAATTTCCTTCAATGGCAGTCCCAAGAATTTTTTTGAGTTATCTGAATAAATCTTAGTTACCATACCCCGATCGGTAATGAAACGTTTAGGTACGCGTACAAATGCCTCGTTTGACAAATGGATTACCAATTCCAAATGAATCGCTTTGGTAATCATGCACATGAACTACATGAGGCTATATGTATACCTTTTTCCCACTTTACAACCTGTATGATGCCGGAGGTTTGGCGGGTCTGCAAAGTCTACCAGAGGTAACAAATGACTTGATGTTTTAGAAATCAATACTTTGGTAATTTACCAATTGCACTAGTATTTTGGGACGCGTTCGAAATCACCAAACACACTTATGAATAATACCGTGATACGCGACAAGTCCATTTAGAATCCAATTTCGTGACGATCGAGTCGTAAGAACACTTTGTGGATCCGAATGCAAAGTCTCGTAACGATAAAAACATGGGATTAAAGTTTTCTTGATTTGTCTTGATCCTTCTTCCGATTCGAATAAGATCCTGATCGTCAATAAATGGTCCTAAACTTCTTAATTGAGAGCTGAGTAAAACGGCCCGTTTATTTGACAGTTTCGTGAAAATATCAGGGACGACTGTGCCTTTGAAGTTGCGAAGGAATCAATACTTGCTCTCGTTTCGCATTATTCGTCATCGTGGAAGCGTGGCACCCTTTATAAAACGCTTTATGAAAAACAACCTTCGACGTAGGGATCCAATTTTCCTGAACGGAGGTATACGCAAGCCTTAAATGATTTTTTACTCACATCTGAAAAAGCATGCATTACGGTTCTGGTGCCTTTGCACGAGTTATAGTTAACCATAACAATCCTATTAAATCAAACAACCTCGCCATTTCAAAAAGAACGATTCGCTTTGTAAATTTATCCGAAGTGCTCTTTGGAGAGTAAAGAAATACCAAAAAATACCTATTTTTGGTTGCCAAATTAGTCCGATCGCCTTTACTATATCATGGTCGTCGATTTGGAGAAACATCTTTTAAAGCTGGATGCCAACTGTGTGGCTGATAGCTCCTCTAATGTAGCTTAAGGTGGGTAATGGAAAGCTTCCCGCCTCTAGCAATTTTATATGTTTTCTAATCTCCAAAAGCTCCTCGATTTATTCTGCAACCACCACCATATCATTCGAATAAAAATGCTTATGGAGCACTCGAATGCTAATTGGTAAACGTTCTTCTTCGCTTACATACATTTTTTGTTGTCGCCGGTTATAACAACCTGAACTGCAAAAGAATTACGAAGTGATCTCCTTAATTTTTTGGTTCAGAATGCAGAACATCATTTAACAAAAATGATGATGAAGTCTTGCATGATCCGACGAAAACGACCCTCAATTTGGTGTTCAAACTGGCCATATTTAATACGCAATGAAACCACCTCCAGGTGCTCCAGCGTCTTGCACTCCCAAAGCGACACATTGTAATATTATGAAATTTACCCAATCACGCCGAATCATAAGAAAACGCCAATCGGCCCATGTTTAGTAGAAATATGAATATCTATTGGCAGCACCTGTGAAAGTGGTTTTAGCAGATCAAGGGTGTGAAGAATATGGACCGCTAGTCGTCCATCCAAATTGGGATTCCTGTCATAGTATTGGGAGGTGTTCACACAGTACATTTTTCCCAGGACGCAATAAATCTCAAAAAAATCTGGCTCCAATAAGCAAATCGACATTCCATGGTTTGAAATATAATGGATCTTTTCTGCTAAATCTGGTTACAATAATGCGATACAAGGCCCTTGTATAAAATGCTTGAGGATCTAATTTCTCCTTCAGATGGCATCAGTTTGTCCCTATCTCTATTTAATGCCAGCGCAAACTTCTCGAAAATGAAGTTCACTGATTCCTCACTATCTTTAGCAATGTGCCACATGGGACCGGTGAACCTTGACTATCAAGCACGATGATGATGATGCAGTCGCTAGCATAGCTGAATTTTTCAAAAACACAACGGGAGAGAGCGCCGAAAAACTGCAATAAGAAACTGATGCATGATCCTGTGAGTTTCACTTTTTACAGGGAGATAGCTTAACCGCATTCGATAGCACCTACGCTGAATGGCTACGATGTTTTTTGTTAGGTGAATGGCTGATGGCCAACTTGTTTTTATTATAGTCAATTTTTTAAATTTTTTTTAAACCCTTCCCATTTTGGTGAATCCTTGGTTGTAGACTCCTCCCACTTCATGGCCGTATAGTCCAATTTCGACAGCATCAAGCAAATCAGCCAATTTTCTGCTAGCTTAACCTTGCTAACAGGTGAATAAATAGCCCTGATTAATAGATCAAGCAACTCCCGAATACCATCAGCAAACTTCTTTCCGACAGTAGACATCAAAATAATTTCATTAATGTGAGCCTGGAATATGAGCGTCTTGTTCTCGTAGCGGCCCACCAGCGCCGATTAAACGCTTTTGAAATTTTCAATCGATACTTCCATTTGAGAAATGGTACGTCTAACACCTTCCATAAGGCATGATTTGAAAAAACGAAACCACCATACATCTGTTAAATCTGTATCTTCAATCACCATATACGTTAATTCGTTTTTAAAGCCCAACCATTCACCATAATTTCCTAAAAATTTAGGAAGTTGCAATTTCGGGAGCTAGATGGATTTCTTTACAGATACATGATACGAGACTTGTTATCCTGATAAACGAGCACCTCTTTTTCCTCGTTATTTAATTCGACGAGTTCAGTTATCGTTTCGTCATATTCTTAGCACCGTTTGTAATGAGAAACTGTCAGCTTCAACTGAACCTCCAAAAGTTTGGTTATTGCATGTATTATGGATTGGTTATGCCTGAAATCAAATTGATTGTCTGGCAGAAGGCTAGTTTTAGGAACAGAAAATATTTTGGTAGTTTTCCAACAGTTTGAAACTGATTTTGTTTTTTTTTTGTTTTTTTGTTTTTCGTTTTTGAATGCAAATCTTTTCTGGGGCCGAAGCTCTCCCAACTCTTTCGCGGTTAATTTTTAACGTCCTACCTTACGCCGTCACCAGCCAAATCGAGGACTCACGAATACAGGTGCGATTTTAAATCCATCTGGACATTGCTTTGTTCCAGCCAGCCTGTACCACCATGGATGATTGTTCGGCCCAGGGATTCTGCACTTCAATAGAGGATCATAGTTGTATTCATCGTCATCACCGATCGTAATTAAGTGATAAAAAATCCTCTTTTTAACGCACTCCCTTTAGGATTCGAACCCGGTATCTCTCGAACCAAACACCACAGCTTTAACCACTGCGCCAATTGCTCGGTGGGACATATTTTATCTACAATACTGATAGATTCGGAGTTTGTTAGATATAAACCGTCGACATGCAACAATTTTTAATCTAATGGCCATTACAACCATTATTAATATAACTATTATTATTATTATTGCTATTGTTGTTATTAAATTATTTTTATTACATGCATAAACATTTTATGCGGTTACATATTTATTTTTATAAGATAACGCATAATAGAAACACAAGAACATGAGATCATCATCTTTGATAAGAAAATGTGAAAAATAACTAAGATGTGGAACGTGATCGCTTCTTGACATTTCTCTTGTTATAATAACGAAAGAAATTTGAATAATACAAAAACAAAAAAATGTTTGAGTTATATATGCCGCGTCGCATGTACACATGTACACACATATAGGAGTTATTATCATGTTCCACGCAGTATCTAATGGATTTCTTTTTTGTGCGCGAACAGATAAAATCACCCTAAATTATAACACACACACACTGATATTATCTACCACAATATTCTATAATTAAATCATTTCTAAATGTGAAATGATTCCTGGAATCGCATCTAAGACGATAATATGAAGACGACGTCAACAAGATTTCGTTCGTGTCAACCTGCAACACATTAAAATTAATCATCAAAATCCAACAAAAAAAAAAAAAAATGGTTGATTATATTTTGTTCTATATCAAATTACATTTTAATAAATATTCTCGACTTGAGAGTGTTAAGATTGTTTTACAAAGATATACGAAATGGTCATAAGACAAGACGTTGTTTTTTTAACGCATAAATTTAACGAGATAACTAACGTATATGTATGTTAATAAATGTACTTCATGAAGATACTTGGCTTATAGGTAAAAAATGTTTTTATTAAATTAAATTATGAAATTGGATATGGTGTTTTTATAAATTTTTATTACTTTGCTGCAAAAGGAAGTTTAATAAATTAATAATTTATTAGCCCATACACACAAAAGAAATTTTGATATCTTACATGAATGAAATTGGTAAACTCGCATGTATCCTAAATCAAATATATATCGTATTATGTAATCTCATCTCAAGAGGTTATGAACATCCAAGAAAGTTTTATTAATTATATTGAATGCTTTTTATTATGGGTGATGGTTCATTTTGTTTGGTTTGTCAAAATCAGTACGAGTATCGACAGGCAACCTTCTTAAAATGACCCTTGACCGATTTAACTGATGACTCCCAAAGTCCTTCGAAATTATGGGAACGTGGAAGTATAAATAGCAATTTGATTTTATATTCGGTAAAAAATCGATTAATGCTAGCATATAGTGTTGAGATGATGTAAACATTCTATAAAGTTTACTCGGTACGTTTCTGGTTCCGATAAATCATATTTACCACGAAGACCAAGAAACATTTTCAAACAAACGATAAAAGCCTCCTTTTTCTGATATGAATCCTTACCTCTAAATGAATGGCTTTGTTGGCAAAACAAACAAATAGAGACACGTAAACTTTATATGTTTTTCTATTTCCATTTAGTATAACTTTCGAGCATATCGATATTCGTATATAGAGAGAGTAAAACCTGGGTGGCCATTTTGTGGTGCTATATCACATTTGGTGATATAAACTGTGATAAAATGAAATAGTCTGTACTTAATCTGTGCGCTTTATGGATGAATTATTGCACGTCGCTTATTGATTTTAATGAAAAAGACAATAATATTTGCTGTCTTGCATTAGTACAAAAAATTAATTTTGTTGTCAACAGAATTTGCTGTCTTATTTACACTAGTACAAAAAATGAAAAAACCGATTGTGCCAACAGTATTGCTGTCTTATACTTACATTAGTATAAAACACCGATTTTGTTGTCAACTTTTGACGTTTTCATGGATATACGAATATTCACACCAAACACGAATTTTGATTATAAATAAACTGATGCGTACTCAAATATAATACAATATAGCTTAGAAATAACTAAAAACACTTAAATATCACATTTATTTAAATACCCGTTATCTTAACTATTACACAAATATAATACAACATAAACTATTTCTGTGTTTGGTTGAAATAATTGTCAATATTCGCGTCTATCCCAAGTAATTTTGTATTACACACGCGACATTATTGTAATTCGTCTTATTTCAAACAGAATTAAAATATTTACATAGTAATTTAAATATGTCAATCTTTTATTTGAATATTTTAATTGAAACAAGACGAATTACAAATGTCGCGAGTTTTGTCAATTTTATACAAATGAATAAAAAGTAATATGTTGACGTTTCTACATAACCTCAAAATTAATCATATGAAGGTTTTATTTGAAGTGCTATCTCATCTAGTAATATACAGTAATTTTTGTTTGTTATTTCCTTATTTTGAATATTTTATTTTATTATTAAATAAAATGTTCAAAATAACGGAAAATAAAATAACAAACACAAGAAATTAAATTTCAACAGTATTAACAATTATTATATCACTAGGTAATATAACAGTTCATAAAAAACTTTCATATACTTAATTTTGAGGTTATGAGAAACGTCAACATATTACTTTTTATTCATCACGTTCTCCACAAAATTCATTGTGCAGGGTTGAGTTTGTAGACTTTTTTTGTTTACATTTTATCTTTGTTTTCTTGTATCTATTTCTACCAATGATTCCCGAATAGCTGCAAAAATAATTGGGATGGTCCTTACACTAAAATTACTCTTTAAAAATTCTTTTAAACGCATGCATTTGTTTTCTAAATGGACTGATTTGTTTTCAAATATGATCCGTAGTCCGAACATAATTTGTAGAATATTTTTCCATAGTTTCTTCCTGTTTGTTTCTTTAGGGAATCTAGTTAGATAAGAAAAAATTAAATCACCAAATTATTTTTCGTTATTTTAACTACAGAAACAGAAAAAACCCCATAAGAAAAAAAAAATACTCCGCCACTGAATTGATTTTGTAAACAAATCGAAATCGAAATGGCGATCGCACAACTCTAGGTTTTTTGTTCTTATATATTTTCAAGAAATTTTAATCATAAAATCGCTTGCTGTTTTGACTCTCCCAACTTTGATGGCGACTTTTTGAAGGGTAAAGAAAGAAATCTTTATCACGGTGATTTGTTGACTGAAAATTTGGTTCGCCTAGGCGAAAAGGTATTGTCCAACTTGAACTATTAATAACTGTAGATGGAATGAGACTATAGTTATGACTTTGGTATAACAAGATAGTTTAATCTTTCATAATAATTAGATTTGTGGTAATAACAATGATATTGACGAATTCCATATGGTCTGGCATATGTGAAACTCGCTAAATATATCGTTAATACACTAAATCAGTTAACAGTAACACACTTTGTTTAATGTCAGATTTTGATGTACTACGTTATTGTTTGTTTAAAAGATTGGGACGGTTGCATCATTATGCAATGGTCTGTTCTCACTATTTTTACAGCAACAATCATTTGCTTCAACAGTGACCATATAAGAAACAATTCATACAAAAAGACGTACGGACAGTAGAAAATGGAATGGCTGTTTAATTTGCATACTTAGAATATACATATGTTCTTTGTTTGGTTTGGCTAAAACAAGTAGTCTACTCCCCTTTGATTTTGATACCGGTTTATCAAAGTTTGATTTAGAAATTGTATTCTTAGATGCTCTTATTAATTCCAAGAGGTGACATTTTTGGTTTAAAAAACAAGTAGCTTATCCCTACTTTTCAATTGGTTCAATTCCACTTCTTTGTCCCATTCTCTTTTAGAGCAGAACATTTAATTGTTCTTTAATACGTTTTATTAAAAGTTGCTCAATGAAATATTGGCTGTACATTCAATAATTTTTTTAATACGACTTGTTTTAAGGACTTTTGCCTCCTTAATTTGACTTTTGCTTCAATTCGTTAAACTTAATTGTTTCGGTAAAGTGACTCATTTTATTTGTCTACAATTATCCAGTCCTAAATTTTAGTTGGTTATTATATGTGATTTTTTTCTTCTGTTAACATTTCAAAAAAGATGCCTGATCCAAAAATGATGACCTTCTTTCGTTGGTAGAAATGAGGAACAGCTAGATCAAAATGCTAGAGAAATTCCATGTCTCTATGAAATTGGACTAAATAGGAGGGTGCTAAAAAATTACTAAATAAGTAAAATCCTTAAAAATTTGTTTGTCTTTAACATGAGTGTGAAAGTGAAACCAAGAGCTATCCAAAAGATAAGCTGTTCTGAAAAACGCCAATAACCAATAATTATCGAGGTCTCCTGAATAATAAAATGCGAGATAACTGCCGGATGATTTTGAAATTATTGGCCTGTTTTATTATTTATAGTTTTATTGATCCCTTATACTGAATGTTTGTGTTTGAACTGTTGATACCCTAAATCCACGCATTTTAGATTTTTGAACTTTAAGACAGTTTATCACTTGCATAAGAAAAAATTACCAAAGCATTAGAAAAATTTCACACGCATGCATCATTATACATAAACAAAACTATTTGTCCCACCTTTGTCATGTTATTTTTGTTCTATTTAAAATGCAATTAGGATATTCTGTTGAATGTTGTATAATTTTATGGCCGTGTATAAATGTTGTAAATATACCAAAAAAAACGTTAATTTTTCGAAATTAATGGATTTATAACAAATCTGACCGATATACCAACCAAATAATATAAAAATGTTATAAAACCTAACCAACAACATGGCAATGACGAACGATAAAAATTAAATAAAAATTATCGAATGTGAATCATCACAGCTATCGGTAAAGTTATTTTTAAACAGCAAAAATTTAGTAATTAAGAAAAGTGGTGTTAACCATAAACGAATGGAAAGTACAGTACTAAGTTGAGAGATAACCATCTCGAAAACTAGGTAACGTTACAAATTTTTTCATTTGTCATTTGCTCGGTTCGGTAATCTTATTGCAACAGATTTTGATATGGTAGATCCTGATTTATCAATCCGTTTGGTTTTACAATTTTGTGAAAATCCGTCATTTTTTAGTCCATTTATGCATTTTATAAATAGCTGATTGTAATTTCTGTGTTGATGCTTTGTTGCTTTATCCAAAGCACTGTACACCTGTTTTTATTTCTTTTAATTAGTTTTCCTTTAATTTCATTCTGAAGAATTATCTTTCAAATATGATTCCAGAATTTTAGCGTATTGCATTGGTAAGAGATTTCTTTACATATGGTAAATTCCTTAATGTCAAATGTAGCCAAAATCGTGCGCAACGTCTGAAAACATGGTTTGTGACTTTTTTCTTCACAAGCGCTTTTTCAATTGTATTATTCTATGTACTTGTTGTATTGTTGATTGTAGACTTTGAACCTCAACTGATAATTTGAGTTTACTTTGTTCCTCTAAATTGTCAGATTTAATCTTTTTATCGGCAGTTTCTCAAAGAGTTTAGACATAATTAGCGACAGCGAAATATTGATATATAAAATGAAGTTCCGGGTAGTGGTTTTTCGAGTTTTATTATCATGATTAATCCTACAATTGTGCCCCAACTGGGTACAAAATTAATACTGGATGCTGCGTCTATAAGATTTGTGAGCTTAACTAGAGCTTTCTTTCATTGTTTCCTTCAATTTTTTGTACTATTAAGATTATAATCCGCTAAAAGTTTTTCGCAAAGAGTTTGATTTTAGATATCATGAATAGATATCAAAATCTTCCACTCCTCATCTCGTTAAAATTTGCTCGAAACTATTTTCGAACCTGGTTCAGACCTTTCACCAGATTTCAATATGGCTACAGAATATCCTTGGATATCTATAAAACAGTGATAACGAATCCTTTTGAGTTTTTCGAGTTTACATGAAAGCCATACTGCCTTCGAAATTTAGCCCAGTCATACTTGCGATCTTTTAATTAAGTTTTAAAAGGGCTAGACTTCTTATTTTTATGTATTGACAATATCTTCATTGCAAGTTCCTCCGAAAGGGAACAAATCTGTAATAAGTATTCCATATCTCTCGGCATTTGGAATAAATATCAAAGCTTCGAAATGTATTTTTGGCGTGACGTCATTTCTTCTCGTCGAAGAACCGCCAAATCTTTGCAATTCATAGGTATATAGTAAACTATTACCATCGCTTTATACCACGATTAACTGATCTGCTATGGCCTATTCACCGGCATTTGGTCACTTTGGTAAAAAAAGGTAAAATACAAAAATTTGCAATGCATCTTTCATCAAGTTCAAGCGTTACGCCCTTGGTGCTGAAACCCTTTGACATATTTGGTGATCGTCTCAGAATTTAACATTATTAATGCCGCTTCCAATAAAGCAGTTGGAGCTGTCATGCAACAATGAAACATGTTGGCAACCATTAACGGTCTTCTCAAATAAAACTCTCTCAATCCGAAATTCAACACTCTTCCTTCGATAGAGAAGTTCTTCAACAGATCATAAACCCTTTTGTGGAGCAACCACTGGTTGTCCGTTACCAAACTCTGCTGGTGTGCATTTAAGGTCTTAGAGAAAAGATGAACAAATTCCAAGAATAATGATTGTTATCTCTTCAATCTAATTGGTTACATTTTCGCGAGCTCTATAATTGATGATTTTACGTCCGAATTGCAGTCTAAAATGTAACGTGTCTTTTTTGATTTTTGCCCGGGTATGCATGTTTTATTCCAATGTCAAGTATCGAAATTCATTTCAGGCCAATGTAGAATCTACAGGATAGGAGTTTTTTTTCTTGTCACTTTCACATTAGGATGCGATTTTATTTTTATTTTTTATTGTTTTATACTATGCCATCTGTTCTGGAGCTGAACTCTCCCAAATTTTTCGCGGTTCACTTAGCTTCCTACTTTAAACTGTCACCAGCCAAATCGAGGATTGAAGAAAGCTATTCGCAAAGGTAAACCGAAAAATCCACAACTAATGATGTTTGGAGAAAATTTAACCAGGTGCGAGATAAACGATTTTAAACTCATTATATATGGTGAATGATTTTCGAGAGAAAGAATGTAAGTTTCTGGATATGTTCTTAAATGTAGAAGATAACCTTCTGGAAAATGCATATGTGTTGAGAACTTAAAAAAGATAGAAAGGGGAATTGGAGAATGACTTAGATGTTTGAATGGGATGATTTCTTGATAGTTATTTCTTATGTTACCTTATGTTAAAAGTTTGGAAGGGGTAGCGAACCTTAGACTACCACAAGAGAGCAAAATATCTCCTACCCTTTTTAACATGGAAACAGCTGGGGTTCATAGATTCATTTCCACAGACAAGTCTTAAAATTTGCGGATGATTTTGTAGTAATTGGCAGAGATCGTAGCATTCAAGCTTATGAATTAATCGACGCTTGAATTTTAGCAGGCATATTAATTACTTGACTGATAACTGTAAGGGATGTTTAATATGATCAATAGAGTGAGCAAACCTATAAGTGGAGCGCCCATCCTGCTGTCACTAATATATTGCGAATATATTGCATTAGTATCCTCTAAAACAGCATATGTAATTAGTGTGTATGAGAATAAAGCGAAAAGGGGTTTTTGGCCTATTGATAAAATATGAGAATGCGCGTTTGCGGGTGGCTTTGTGTGCGATTAATCGTACCAATACACACACTCTATTCTGAGATAGGTGAAGTGGCTCTTAATTTTAAGAGAGAATGAATAAATAATTCACAGCCCGATCGATGTGTAATCTGAAAATTTCGATCATTTCGATGGAACAGATAACGTCCCTTTATCTTATTAGATAAAAATAACTTTAAAATTCACTGTAGAAACATATTAGCCGCAACAACAATTTGGAGAAGGCAGGTGAATTTATAGACGAGGTTCTTGTTGATTTATTATAATCTTATTTGGATATTTACGATGTTTTAAATATCGATTTTAATCAGGTGAATTATGGTGGTTGAAAATGCAATGTCGACGAACTTCAATCATTGTCGATGCAACCGAATTGTATGCCATTTGAACTCTACAAGCGTATTAAAATCTTTTATTACCGATTTTTTAAACCATCTTAAATTTTAATGTTTTTTGAAACCCGTATAAACATATTCATACATACAAAGTAGTTATAGAAATATAAGTTTTATTGAACGATTTTTAGTATTTTGCTTCCGCCTTACATATTGACGACAACATATCCACTAAATCAGATATGTCGTCAGTATTCCTGTAAAATAATTCCCACTGTATAATTGTCTCGACTTCCCGAATCCATAACAAAAATAAAAACAGGACTCGATTTTAAATCTTTTATGTCCACCTCCTTGAATAAAAAAAAATACAAAAGGCAACACAAAACTAAAATTGGAAACATATTTTTATGCTCTTATGTTCTATAGTATCTTCGTTTGCCTTTTGTTTTATCTAAGATAATACACAGTACAATAACAATGTACAATAAACTAAAAATGTCAAATATTTTAACATCTGTAATATTTCACAATAACAAAATAAAGGATGTAACTATAAAACTTTAGACGTAAGTAGTAAGTAAGTAACTATATTTATGTTAAAGAGGCAAGTGGATTTTTCTTTTGTTTTCTGGGTTGCTCTCCAGTCTTTTTCTATATGTCTATATGTATATACATATTGTGTGTGTATGCCAAAAAGTCAATACCCAAATAAATCCTGTATGCTCACTATATCACTTTAATTATTCATCTTGTGGTTGTGATTATGTTTCCCTTTTTTGTTCCTTAAGAAACATGTTATGGTAGATTGACTCTAATTGGACATATATTTTGTTTTTTTTTGTTTTATTTACTGTTGGTCGATTTTGATGTGTATATGTACATGAAAAACTGTAAATAAACATACACATAAAATTGAATTTTTAAAACAACCAAAACTAAACCGATATCAAAGAAATGTACGGTGGATTTACGTCTGGAGACGTTTCTACTATGCAGCATACATAACATACATACATAGTGACGAAGAAGATTGCAAAGAACGAAAAAAAAAAATTTCGATAAATTCCGTGAAATTAAAAAGAAAATAAAAAATTATCCAAAAACAATTCGTTACATTTATCACGGTTTAATGCTGGATTTTATTGAAATATCACGATTTGGTGTTTGTCGAAAGTGATATTCAATCAAGCGGCGGTCGGCGGTAAATAACTTTGTGGTTTTATGGTCGGGATTAAGTGTTCGGCACATTATTTGAAGTCGATCCAGAATTTGTATATTTTTGTTGTTGTTGTTGTTGGTGTTGTTCCTCAAACCCGATTAAGGATTGTTATAAAATTCTAATCATATGTAATCATAATACACGATAGAATATGTTTTCTCTTATATATTCCTCTGATTTCATTCAAAACCATAACATAAAATTATGCAAATTTTCCCATCTCTTATAGCAATGTGTAAAAAAATTTTACATATCGTCGTAAACACATAAAATATGTATAAATTTTCCACAAAATCAATCGACCATACATAAAAATGAAAACCAAATGGTCAACAATAAAAAGACTACTATATTCAGTATCACACAGAGAGACCGATATGATCTAATCATCTTAAAAAATGGTCACGAATGGATAAAATATTCTAATATTTGGTTGAATCAATATCCTCGTAAATATTGCTATGGGATATACGAGTATATGGTACATACTCTTGCATAAACAAATTCCTTATGGGAAAATCTAGTAAAAATCCACTTGACTAATTCCGCCCAGTCTGAACAAAAAATTTATGATAATAATGATAATATATTTCAAGTGAAAATTTAGATCGGAAAAACATTTTTTTTCTGGTTATCTTTCGATTGTGTGTTTGTGTAGTAAAGTTTGTTGGAAAATACATAAAATAAAAAATCAAATATTTAATGAAGCGAATAAAATTATTGTGATTTGATTGTTATCAAATTTTGTGTTGAGATGTTTGCTTGTGTGTCTTGTGATTTTGGTATTTCCACAATTTTGGTAACATAAAAAAAGAAAAACGATTTTCATCGCATTTACATAATCATTATCCATTTGTTTTGAGTGCGACTATAAAATATATATGCGTGTACGAGGTGATAGACGTTTTTGGCAGTATACGACAGAAAATATTTTATATGGAAATTAAATTTTCTGTTCGTGAAATTCATCAAATTCCTAAATACGTGATTGAAGAGATCATACATTTTAACGCTCACTATACCTTGACCAACTTCACATAATGTCGGCATTATCAAAATCTCTAAATTTGATTTACTTTCTTCGGATACAGATTACTTTTTTGTCTGATCTAAGACAAACTTTAAACAATCTTAAGTAAACTGAGATGACTGTTACCGTAAAATTTAATATCTTTTTGACCTAGGACACCAAAAGTTCCACTTCTTGTAAGCCTCCTGGACGTGTTGTTAAATTGAATCTAAACTAGCAGTGACCCAATATTTATATAACTGTTTTCAAAATACAATCATTTATGTAACAACGAACCAAAAGTCACACCTCGATAATGGCAGGATTTTAAAAACTTTTGTTTTGTGGCATAAATTCTACAGTTTTCATTTCACAATTTTTACAGTTTTCATGGGATAAACATCATGCAATTTCATAAATTTGAAATTTTTTTTATTTGGCTAACCATCATGCAATTTCGTAAATTTGGAAATTTTTTTTGTTGCATAAATTTTATAGGTTTTATGGGCTAACCATCATGCAATTTCGAAAATTTGAAAATTTTTTTTGTTGCTTAAATTTTATAGTTTTCATGGGCTAACCATCATGCAATTTCGTAAATTTGGAAATTTTATTTGTTGCATAAATCTTACAGTTTTCATGGGCTAAACATCATGCAATTTTGTAAATTTGGAAATTTTGTTTGTTGCATAAATTTTACAGTTTTCTTGGGCTAACCATCATGCAATTTGAAAATTTGATTTTTTTTTATTTGGCTAACCATCATGATGGGCCATCATGCATTTTCGTGATTTTGGATATTTTTGATTTGCAACCTTGCTTTTATGTTAAATCGTTCAGTTTGTGGTAATCGACACAGAACCCGGTGGAGCCATCGTTTTTTGAACAAGCACTGCCATTTAACTCTACGTTTTTGAAGACTACTTATAACACCATCACGTTCCATATTTGAAATCAGTTTCGCTGTCTCTTGTTGTTGGGATAATGGTAATTGTTTGGTGCTTGTCGCATTAGAATAGCATTTCCTGTATTAATGCGGTGTTGATCTATATAAAAGCTTTTCCTAGTTCCTATACAGCTGCGATTGAATGTTCTTTTAGGAGATGTTTATACAGCGTTTATACATTATTTTGCCCACAGACCACAGATGGCAATTTAACATATGGCGAAACTGATTATGGTCGTCAAACCAAATCTAACAATCAAAATATTTGTTGAATGCCTTTATGCTTACAAAAATATGTTTTTCATAACATTTTATATTTTTAATCAAAGAAATAAATTCTTTTTATTCTAATTAAATTTTTTTTTTTTGTTTTATGAAATATTTATTGAAAATATACAAATAACAAAAAATTCCTTTCTATTTCATGTCAATATTAATAATAAAAAAAAATTCTTGCAAATAACAACACAAGACGAAAAATATCTTTATACGTGACACAGATTGCATAATATTCCATCTGATTAAAATTCTTGTGTCTTCACTTTTTTCGCAGTCAGTCTTGGCTTCTTGGAAATATAAATACATATTGTGTGTGTGTGTCTGTGTGTAAGACTGAATAAAATTAAGAAACGTAAAAATTATCAAACGAAAGGCGTGGGTGTATTTTATAATTAACTTAAAGATTTTTATATCAATTCGGACGGAAATGAAAGAACAAAGTTAAATTTTTAATTATTCTTCATAAAAGTTTTTTTTTGTGGTTGTTGTTGTAATTTTTTAATAGTTTTGTAATTTTTTTTTGGTCGAAGGTGGATCATTTATCAAACGATTGACTTGTAAATGATGAGGTTTTCGACTTTAGTTGTTCGTAAAAACGAGACACATAAATCACTTGGTACATGAATATTGCTTATACATATACGTAGCAAAAAAAAGTGTTTGCAGCTGAAGAGAGTATTGTAATAGCCTAGGAATGAGATGATGCACATCAATTTAAATGTCTGATTTTCTATATTTATATAGTACCATATATAGATACATACATATTCAGCATCATTCCAATCCATTAATTATAAAATGTTCACACATTTTTATCACAAATAAAAAATTTTTTGGTTTTCCTCATCCATTTAAGCTTAGAAAACTTTTCAAATTTGTGATTGCTTTAATAAACTTGTTGTAACAAATTTAAAAAATTGAAAACTAATTCGAAGTAATTTATCTTTTTAATAAATTTTCCAATTTTCTTCGTTTTCTAATAGTGGAAAATATTGAAAATAATTTTTCCAATTGAATTGAGAAATTTTCTTTTTAATATCGTATATCGTTAAGAAAAATATTGCATTTTTTCGCAACTGTGACGGGTGGCTATGTAACATCAAACTGGGTGGACCAATACCTACAAATTAAAAGCCAATTGTTGTTAGAGATATGTTTGGATCCACCTTTTCTAATAGGCTTCTATCGTTGAGTGGCTGGCGTGTCTGGCAAACACTTAAAAGATAAATAAAGGCAGTAAGTAGTGTAGTGCTCTATTTGTATGATCAATGGCTTCCACATCTTTATAGTTAATCTTTCGAGACCGTGATATACTCATTTGATTAATAAATGTAATGGACATCCACAGTTTTCGAATCTACGACAAAAACTGTTTGTCTCTCTCGCTTCAGACCTCTTATCAATCAATGATTTAAAGTTTAATAAACAATGCGTGATTCTTAGGAAAGTTTTACTCTTCAAAAATGGATATGAGTACTAAGTAACAAAATTATAATCAACTATAATATCATTGGCATTCGTCCATAAAAATTTAAGACTTTATAATAATTTGGAAGGTCTAACGGGAGCCATAACAGAGCCCAACACCAACTTGGTGTTTAAATACTATAGAGCTTATACAAACTAAACTAACTTTCGACTCGATATAACGACTGATAATTGACCAATTTAGGATAAAAAAAGTCCCCCAGAAATAGAAATCCCCAAGTGTTAAATCGTAAATAGTTTTCCACTACAAACTTACAATGGAAGTTTTAACGGTGAAGCTGAGACAAATAGGATTGTTAGTGATATACATGATGATTGTAATAATTTCGAGCTATTGTATTTCTAGGAGATACTTTATGGAATGGTTTTTTTGATTTTTCGACGAACAGCAGAGCAACAATGTGTTACTTCTGATCTCGAAGAGAGGAGATATCCCAAGTTTTAAAGAGGAATACCCTATGCAGACCATATCGGATTTTATTTCAATGATATTGAAAAAAAAATTATCAGTTTTTCTAGCGCCAGTAGTTAGTCAAAGTATCAGATTAGCTCAAGCAAACAATGCATAAAGTAACTTGATGGTTTGACTGTAAACTTTTCAATTGCGTTAAGACCTTAATTCACAGGTATGTTTGGATTCTAAGTTATAATATTGCTATATCCAAGGTATAATGAACGGAATTGCCAGAAACGCTCGATAAAAGTAGTTCTCACCAGTATAATTTTCCAATTGCTCAATGGGTGATTTGGTGAGCATATGAACTATAGCAAGTGGAAAGGATAAATAGGAGTATGCATAATGATTATTTGGTAAGTGTTGGCGGAAACACCAAAGTGTGATATATTATATCAAGTGCAGTTGTGGAACAAAATTGTTAAGCACCATAATATACTCCGTACATACCGTTTGCTTATCCAATAAAATCCAAGTGATGATATTGCCTTGAATTTGCTTATTAAGGTGATTCCATATGATGATGTGAAACTGTAAAGTCCGGTTTCTCCGTTACTATGCAAAATAAAATGACGGCTAGTAAATGAAACCACCGCGAAAAAAAAATCGGTTTTGACTTTAAAAATTGAGGGTGCGCTCGGTAATTTCAAAAATTATACCATTTAGCATTTTGTTGGTCGGATTTTTGCTTAATGACCGATAAAACTTAAAATTTTAAACAATTTTAATGTTCTTAGATTCGGAAGCATAACTTTTGTGGCTCAAAATACTTGTTAAAAGTAGATACAGAGTTTTAAGTTATTCAATGTATGCGTTTTAGCGATTTTTACTATAGATCTATGGTGTAGACGAAATCTTGACACCGGTGAGTAACCTAAAAATATGAAAGGCCATGCTGGGATATATCATTGTAAATAAAGTTAAATAGAAAAATAGATTTTTTAACCTGTCTATAAAAGCTCATAACTCGACCTTTTCAAACATTAAGCTCCAATTTATTAAGTTCACACCACACAAAAAACTTATCCAAATCATCCTGAAGACGTGCACAATCATTTGCGTTATCAATTTTATTAAATATCTTCATATCATCTGCATACAGCAAAAATTTAGATGAAAGTATGCAGGTATCTACATCATTGATGAACAATAGAAATAGCAACGGACCGAAATGAATGCCCTGAGAAACCCCAGATGTTGTTTCATATTCACCCAAGAGACATTCGTTGAACTTAACAAATTGTTTACAATCGCAAAGGTAAGATTTTAACCACAGCAGTAAGTTTGAGTAAACACCGACTTTCTGCAATTTAGATAAAACAATCTCATATGAGCTTCTATCAAACGCTTTTTTAATGTCAGTGAACATAACATCAACTTGCAAACCATCTTCAATTGAATTTATCACAAAATGTACAAGATTAACGAGATTAGTTATCTACCCGGAAGAAGACCATGCTGTTGTAGGATAATGATTTTACCAAACTCAATAAACAATAAGTCACGAACCATTTATTCAAATACCTTTGGAGTAGCAGATAATATTGAAATAGGCTTGTATCAGCACATTCACTTAATGAAACTGCAGATTTGGTTTCATCGTCGAGATATACTTCAAAATAAATTCAGTGTCCAAAGTAATTGAACCCAAATTACCAACCGTTAAGCAAGAATTATTATTCTGTTCGTCAATGTAGGCATAAGCTAATATTAAAAAATTTCATAGCACCTAATTTGAATGTCCGATGATATCCAACAATTCCTCTTTTGGAATTGATGTAGAACCGAAAATATTTAGGATTACTCTTGATATTACCCTTAACCACAGTTATATACCGATGAAATTTAACCTATGTTTCTTAAATTGTTTCCGTAACCGATCCATTTTATTCTTGGCTGAACGCAACTCCATATCAAACCGCTAAATCTAACCGGTATAAAGTTATCAATACCAATAAAAACAATCTCATAGAATTGTTTACGGCATTGTCTAGATCGCAAAAGTCAAACAAGTCAGTCCAATTAATTGAATTGAAAAACGAATTTAAATCTTAAAAGTTACTCTTAAAATAGTCGTAAAATAACTGTTTACCAGTATTAACAAACTCAATCCTATCCAAATTTAAAGTTATTAAAATGGGCTTGTGATGTTCATCATTCTTCACTAAATATTAGATGATACTGAAGTTCAAAACGAGGTTTAAGTCTCCAAAAACTAATACATTAGTATTAGCATGTAATCCTTCATCGATCTCCTTCATTATATTATGGTGTTCATATAATGAACACCAACTGTAAAATGTTGAGAAACTACTTTAAATTTTACCCAAACGACTTCACACTCACCCACGATATCAATTACTTTACTAGTAAATTTATAATTTATTCCTACCAGGACGCCACCGCCACGAAAACCCACACGATCGTACCTAAAAACAACATAATCGGATCCAAATAACTTCGCGTTTAAAACGTCAGTAGAAAGCCAAGTTTCAGTTAATCATCAAAATCATTTGTAATTACAGCTAAAAAAAAATGTTTTGGTTTTTGAACGGAGACCTCTAACATTTTGCTTATTAATTAATATTAAGCTTATTAAATGACTCAGGATTAATTCCGATTTTAAACAAGATTAAGTTGAATTTGCTGATATCTTGATTCGCAGCAACAAGTAAGCGACAGTCAATTTCATCTTCCGGTTACAGAGGTTTATTATGTAAATATTTTTTTACAGCATCAGTAGTCGTAGAATTGTGAAACCTTGATGCATAAATATATTTTTGTAGTTTGAATACCAACTTTTGGAGGTGTAAAAATCACGTCATCATCCGTGACTAGTTTCTTTTTTGTTTGTCGTGTTATTTTTATTTCAGTCCCTAGGCCAGAAATAATAAAGGTTTTGACGTTATTAGATAGGGATTGCAGTGTATTTAACATCACTTTGTTACATTGTCTACTACAGTTGATGATCTTCTCAGAAGTTGAATTATTGTGGAAATAGTACATATATTTTCTTGCATATTTATATTTGATATTTTAAGTGAGCTCCACAAGATAAGTTCCACGCAATATAAAAATCATAATAGATAGATGTCACTATTTTTGGTTTGAATCCAGTCTAACAAATCTGTAACTTTACTACTCCGTCAATCTGCAACCTAACTAATTTATGCTGTGTATACGTAACCGCGGGAGAAACTGATAGCCAGTGAAAATCCAAAAAAAAATTTATTGTCTTTGCAAGTATTTTTTAAGCCTATCTCGGAGCTTGTGGGCCACTCTAAATACATAAAAAATACCATTTTGTTTTTGGTAGTTCAACAGCTTCCATAGATCTTCATTTTATCTATTTTTGTATAGTTAACGAAGCAATAATAAATTGTTGTAATAAATTAATATTGGAAATTGATTATTGCTTATAGAAGTATAAGTATATGTATGTATGTGTAGGGTGAGTAAAATCTATTACCAAATCGATCTTCTAACCGATGATAAATAGTTATAGTTTGTTACATAAATAAAAAATTTTGTTGGGTAATATAGTTGTGAAGTGGTTTAATTTTTAGTTTGTAAATTGTTTGTTATATTTCAAGTTTCAAAAGTTTATCGAGATTGGTATTATCAATATAATCGAGGAAAAGGAATTCAATTGATTTTTCACAATATATGGATATAAGTATACAAAAAACTTTTTTTAATCTTAACCTATTTCAAAATACTCAAGACCAAAATTATATTTTTAGCCCATCTGCACATAATTAATATAAAAAAGCAGAAACTCAAGAATTGCCGTATTCATGACGAGCTTTTATATCCCCTCCTACACAGTTATAATCAGTGGCAAGGGCAAGAAGTTATTCTTTAAAATTATACTGTCACAACCTCATCCAGCAGGCTATTAGGTGTGATGTGTAAGTAAATTAAAAAAATGGAATAATTTTTCTTTGCTAACTGCAGACATGACTGTGGATCGAGATGAAAATTATTTATTAAAAAAAAAAAAAAAAATTCATGTTGTTCGACTCACCAAGTTTGTCTCACACAGTGTACGCATAATATTTATGTCTTATAATCGATAATAATTTTTCTTAAATGATCTTATGATAAATATACAAAACAAACCGTCGAATTTGTATCATTCCCAAGAAAGACGAACATTCCGAGCCAATTTTTATTTTTAACATTTTTTTTTTATTAAATAATTTATTCGCACGCAATTCTATCATTTTTTTTTATGTTATCGAATTATAAATTTATGATGTTCTTAGAATAGCCGAAACAATTTTACGATTATCAATAATTCGCTTTGTTTAAATAAATAGTTAGCACGCACTCGTATTGTTATTTTTGGAACTATAACAAAGAATTAAACAAATAAAACGGAGAAACTATAGATGCATGACCAATTAAAGATTTTAATACTATATCAACCGTTTTAGACGTATGTGTGTGTAGCGCAGGTGAATATTTGTTTATCTCCTTAACCCCGCCTATTTCGAAGGAAGATGCCGAGAAAGGAATTTTTGATTGTCATCGTGTTGTCGGAATCAGTTAAACAAAAGGATTCCATTCTAATCGAAGAACAACAACAACAACAAAATGCAAAATAAGGATATGCTTTTTAGTCTAGCTCCCTCTGTCTTCTATCGCATTTGTTGAATCGTTTTATTTTGGGTTTCTATTTGTTTTCAATTTAAAATTGTTCATGCATTAAATTGAATTCTTGGGTGTTACTTTCAATGTTGATTTTTTTGATCAAAACCCCCAAAAAATTGTGTTTGAAGTATTTTTTTTTTGTGGGTTTTGTTGTTGCTGTACATTCTGACGACACTGATGGTAAAATATTGACAAATTCATTTTACACGACACAGAACACACACAAAACGATACCATGGGAAAAACTTGCGGATAGCAGCAACATCACACAAAAATGTGGGCGATAAATTTATTGTAATGATTCCTGAATATGATATTCAATTTTTGTTTTTGTCAACATTTGGCGCAATGATTCATTTTATTAGTTACAGACAGTATTAGCATAAATTATAAATTAAAATTTATTATTATTATTTTTTTTAAATCGTCTTATAATAATTAAAAACGAAATTGATATTTTGTTCAGTAAATTAAAAGATTTTTGGTCATTCAATATTTAACGAGTTTTAAGAATTTAACGAAGATGCGCTAATAAATATTTTTAACGCACACGCACACAGAACAAATATCATCTTTGATTATAAATCAGTGTTAGTTTTCATCTAATAATTAATTGTCTAATCTTAATTTAAGATTTTTTTTTATAATGTAATAATAATAAATTTTAATTGTTGGATGGATAATATATTTTGTGTGTTGAAAAATATAAAAACCAAAATAGCTTTTATGGACTATCAATCGAATTAGTAACTTGTATGGAATGAGGGCTGTTTCGGACGAATCGTTTGGTAAGTCAGAAATCTGTTATTATCATGAAAATATATACATAAAGCTATATATATATATATATATATATATATATATATATATATATATATATATATATATATATATATATATAAATATATATATATATATATATATATATATATATATATATATATTTATATATATATATATATATATATATATATATATATATATATATATATTTATATATATATATATATATATATATATATATATATATATATATATATATATATATATATATATATATTCATGGTACATATAACAAAGGTGATCAAAGGCAATATGCGCATCTGGTAACACAATTACATCGACAAAAAATTCAAAATGGAGAAATGTGTGATAAACTTTCGGTTACAGGTATAGTAAAATAGACAGATATGATCATGATGTCGTGTGAAATAAAAAGGCCAGCAAGTACGCTGGCTCAGTCACGTTCAGCAAGCCGATCCTAAACGGATGGTGTAGCGATTTCTGAGCGAAGATCCGCTATTTGGCAGGCTCCTTTGCATAAGTATTGCTTTTACATATCTAGCACGGATGAGATACTTGGTAGATTTCGATTTTTTTATGTCTATTGTTCAAAATTTAATGCTTTAGACCAGGCTAGCTCCGTAATACTTGACGCTTTGTCTTTACAACAATGAATAGCAACAATGGAAGCCTGTTTGTCGTATGCTTCATATGCCGGCGTACCCACCAGCATGTTACAGTTACGGCTAACCATCAACCACGATGCTCTAGTGTCCACTAAGTACTTCATTTCCTTGTCGTTGACATATATCACGACCATATTTCCGGTTTGGACTTAGTACTACGATTTAAAGCACTCAACAATCAAAAAAGTTTTTTAGTACACTCAAAAGCTTGTGTTATCTCGATGACTACCTCAAGTTTAAAGCATTGTCACATAAAAAAAAAGGAATGGACGATTCGTTCGTATTTTTGGTTTCCCCGCCACATGACAAATGTCGGTTCTATAGATTCGCGCGTGAAATAATGGCAGCTATTTCAAATAAATGAAAACGAACCAAATAAAATACGAATACGATGCCAATATCGGTTGGCTCTCAGTTATGGCACGAGTTGACTTAAATAGTTTTTGGCGCTCTGATTTTCTTCTTCCTGTAATGCAAATATTGGGTCCTATAACAGCTCATTTTAGTTTCTATTTCAATAATGGTAGTTAGTTTCTTATCATTACCGCTGAATTCTTCACTTTTCCTGAATAGCCTATTATGTAAGGGCTTATTAGTTTTTTCAGAAGTGTTGATCGTACGGAAAAACTTTTCTCATTTGTTTCAATATGCATGCTCCTTCTTTAAAACTGAATAAAACTTAATAAAAAAAATCCAAATTGCATTTCACTATAGTAGGCAATATTGCTTTTGTTTTTACAATAATAAAAATCTCGTTTGTTTGTGGTGAAATAACTGAAGTGATGTTGAGTTAATATTTTGATAATTGAGTTACCATCCAATATAATTAAGCTACTGAAATAAATTAAGTCATTAAATTGAAATTAATGTCAATTGTCAGAAAGATGGTATTTTGATAACAAAAGTATTTCTCAATGGCACCTAAACAGTTAGGGAAATTCCATTATATAAAAAAAAATCGATGCAATGTTATGCCATGTCAATGGAGCTTGGAAAAGACTAGGGGTTTTTAATTGTTTCAGATCGCTTTGGCATTTCCCTAATAATAGCAGATGCGTTACTTTAAGGTATGTATACCCTATTAACATTATCCTTGCCAAATATCTATAATTCAATTTAAATTTAATATTAAATTATAAACATTAGAATAAGTTTTGTGAATAGTCTTTATTATCGATCAGTTTAACAGTAAATCCCTCATATATCTGGATTGCTGGATCTTCCAAATACTTCTAGCGTCATTCGATTGAAATGTTTAAATGTCTCAACCTTCAATATAATTTAATCGCATTCCCACTATTAAATTGCTATAATAACCCTGACCAGCTCGTTGTTTTAAAATTTCTCTGGCATTACATTACCTCCATTTTCTTGTTTTTTGATTTACCATAAAATAAAACATAACTATGCAATTGCATGATAAGAGGATAATTTAATCAATACCCTTCATTTTATAAAATCATGTTAAATAAATTCCGATATTTTTTGACATTTCAAATCAGGTTGAGACACGTTTAAACAATGACTACTTGACTATTAAAACAGAATATGGCAACAAAATCAAATGTGAAAAAAAAAACAATACAGAAAATATCAAAAACCAACAAAAAAAATCTAAATGTTATTCCGATAAATCAGTAGCTCAATATTGTTGATTGAACTGAATTAAGTTTAAAATTTTTAACGTAAAATTCCAGTGACTATGTGTTGCTCTTGATGTGGAGATTCTTATAACTTAGGTCCTAAAAATACTAGTAAAATTTAAAAAGGAAGCTAACCGCACCTTGGGCTAAGAAAAATAAAATTTCGCTCACCTGAAGGCTCGAAGTAAATAAATAATGGAAAATACAGTTTGTCGGATTGTATAATAGATGGCACTACTATGAAGTCGCCAATTTAATCGAGTCGATTTATCTACACGGTACATTAAACGAATGCAAATTTTAACATTTCATTATTCAATTTAATTTACGTAAATTAAATTTTTTTTTCAATTTAGCTAAATTTGTTTTTAATTTATTTCTATGCAATTGTTGTTGTAAGTTGAAAAAAATTTGCCAAATTAATACACTTTTGGTTTGCTATTTTTTATTTTTAAATACGATGATATATTTGAGTTAAAATTAAATTCGGCTTACCTCATGAAAGTGTACGAAGAAAATGACTAACCAAGGCCAAAAATCGTATGTCATTTTTTATTGGTACCAAAAAGATTGATTTTTTGATCTAGATTTGATCTACGATAGATTTAATTGTATTATTGGTGTCAACTGACTTTTATGAAATCTCGATTTTTATCAACACTAACAAACCAGAAATGTCAATTATGCCAATTCTCTATTTTTATATCTGTTATTCATAAATTTTGTCTTGCTGAGGAGTAATGAATAGTAAAATTTCCGCGATTTTTTTATTGTAGACGCCTCACCATTTGTCATTAACTTTATTAAACTAATAGTTGTGATTTTTAAGAATATATTTTAATTGCAAAAAATTAACAGTGCAAAAAATAAGTATTGTGCAATGACAAAATAAATTTATTTTTGACCAAACAAAAATAAATTTGGATTTTTATGTTT
This sequence comes from Tipula confusa, assembly GCA_963556175.1. NCBI lineage: Eukaryota > Metazoa > Arthropoda > Insecta > Diptera > Tipulidae > Tipula > Tipula confusa. Next base: position 9,117,667 of record OY744476.1, read on the forward strand.
TATTGGAGACAAAAATCTGATTTTTTTGACAGTTACTAATAAAAAACGACATTCAAAATCTAACAAATTTGAAAACAAATGACACGATATAAAACAAATTAATGTCAAAATTTATCTCTACTCAGTTTTTTAGCGCGATATATTTTTCTGTAGTTTTGTGGAGACTACGTTAAAATTTAGCTCAGCTCGAACTCTGCACCTACCTTTAAATTTTAAGCTTACTTTGAGCGACGCTCTCAGAAAAGCATGCTATCATTTTGCATTATTTTAATTAGCGATAAGTGAACCAAAATTTTTTCGATTTTGATTTGGCTGAAAACATTGTAAGGTAGAACGTTAAACTGGAGCTACTAAAAAGTAAATACTGCTATGACTCTTTAATCATCGATGGTTTTATTGGACATTTCCAAGTATTATTCCTTATTCAATACCATAAATCAAAAATTCCTATTTCTCATATTTATCCAATCAAAAATTCTGGGAAAATCAACCACAAATTATATTTAAAAGTTTTATAAATTTATAAGAATTTTCAATGTTTTTCCGCGATACATTTATCGTTTACCTAGTATACTTGCATTTATCATTAAAATCATAAAAAATGAATTGGTTTTCCCGAAACAACATTTCTAAATAAAAAATTCTATAAAATGGTAATAGAAATTCTGGAAAATTGGAAAACAAATAAACGAATCGAATGGAGTGAAAACTTTTTGAATTTATCGAATGTATATCTAGGTCGAATTTATAATTTACGATGAGCACGGCAATTATTGTACATAAAAAAAAAAAAATTATATAAACTTGGAAAATTCATGTTACACATTTTCTTTTTGTTTTATATAATATATTTTTCTATTTTAATATTGATTAACTTTGAAATTTCATGTAATCAATAATAATAACAATGATAAAATGAAAATGTGGGCAAAATATTTGACTCGTGGATTTTCCATCGAACTAATAATAAATTAATTTATATTAATATTTTATTATTGTTAATAAATTTATATATTGGTTTTAATTAATTGTTTTTAGTTTAATTGTTGGGACATTTACAAAATTGCCAAACCAATAAATTTAACTTAAAAAAAAAATTTTTTTATGGTCGGTTATACATGGCTGTTCATATACAAATATAATAGCCATATATATGCATGAAAAATCCATAAGCCCTTTTTATTATCTTCAAATTTTGGAAACTGGTGGCCAATTGCTTTTGCTTAATTTTATTTTAAGGACAATTTGACTTTACAGGAAGCATTTTAATTATTGATATTTACAGTCACCCGACAAAATATATGGATCGATATGACATATTGTAATTTGGGTGCTACGGTCATGACTGATTCTGTCATGTTTTGTAAAAATCCCCACCCTATTTGCTCCTAAATTACAGCCTACGTAATCGACCGTTTCAGAACCGCTAAAATTAGCCTTAGTCACCAACTATGTATCGCAGGCATTAATGCCTAAATGTATTATTTGTTAAAAGCTCATCAAAATCAGAAGTGGTGATTAATAATTCATCAATATAGGCGAATACCTGTTCTTACAGATGGTGAGGCATAATTTGAGATATCAACCTACACAAAATCTGGTGCATTATAAAGATCAAATGGCATAGCTTTGAACTGGTATAAAGACCGTTCAAAATGGTAAAAGTTCTCACTATTTTTGATGCTGGAGGCAAAGGTATCTACCAAAAGGCATCATTTAAACATATGACTAAAAATATAACTGGTACAATCTAAACGGCAGGCATCCTTTTTCTAAAGTTGCTTAATTTTCGAGCAGCAGGACAAAATCGAACTTCGTCATTTGGCTTCTTGAAAATCGCCATTTGTCAGTTCCATGCGCTGTGACACTTCGGTTACATCAAGAGCAAATTTTCAATCGATTTTCTTATACATTTACTGTTGTACTGCAGATCAGACAGAGTTATGTCGTTGTTTAATAGGTTAAGCACCACCACTGCCAATAATGTGACTCATAGCATGTATTCGACCAAGTGCTGAATATTTTTTGAGAGGAGGATTGTTATCGGGAAGTGTTGTCCAAATAACCGCTAGAAGTCACATCTAAGTTGGAGAGTCCAAAAAATGGAAAGTTACATGATTTGATTTTCCCTGTTGTATGTGAATTGGATTTTTATAAATCTATGACTATGGACAAATTCAGTAACGAGCCGCTGGCAATCTGAACAATTAAAGCAAACGGGTGAAGAACTTGTTTGAGATTTTACTTTACTTAGAGCATCAATAAAAGCTCAACCATAAGGATGATTTTCCTCCATAAAATGTATACTATCACAGAACTTTGTTTGAGATATATTACGATATATTTGACGCCGATGTTTGAAATAATTGATGAAATGGTAATGGTGATATTTATGGTACTGAAGTAACTAGTTGGTTTAATAATAGTCCATTCATGGGCCAAGGGCTATTGATGATACAAAATAAGAGCCACCCGGCAGTAATATTGGCATTGAATAAAGCGGTAGTTGCAGTATGTTCCATTCACTGATCTTCTATGGTTATCTATAGTAGGCCTACATGTGGAATCTTATCCTATAGCTCAGCACCGTAAATGCAATAAAGCCACTAACCAAATCTGTCAACCACCATTTGAACATCTTAATAGGACTGTTTGGCGCTTTCGGAGGGTGTAATATTGTTTGCATTGGATCATTTCTCGAAATTCGTAATCACGAAACCAGTAAGGCAAGTGACGGCTAAATCTGAAAGGATATCCTTTCAGATAAAGGTTAGCAGCTACAATCCCTTCTTCTGCAAAAATTATGTAAAAGATTGGGAGTTCAACACGCATTTACGGCTAAATATTCTCTACAAAGTAACGGTTTAGAGCGCGCCAATCGAACTTTGTTTGCGGGTGTAAACTAAGATAAGCGTGTTTAGAACTTAAATATTTTCAAAATAACTAAAATAACCTGCCGTTTGGCATGATTCGTTCTACTCAATTCGGATTATCAATTCGGTGGGAAATATATAGAGATGCCAAACCCAAGTACTTGTACAAGATATATCTAGATGGGAAAAATAATTTAAAAGTAATTGCAGATAAGGCGAAGAGTTAAAATGATCTGAGGACGCGATATGATGCCGCCAAGCCTACTGCCTTATACGTAAAAGGAATACTATTTCAGCAATCATTCAAAATTAATTTTTTTTAAATTTATTCTTGGTCAGCCTTTTATGAGACCCATCAACAGGAGAGAGTCGTCCCCACAATTTGTAACGACTACAGTCGATCGAAGTCACTCCGCAAAATATGTGATTTGGGTTTCAACCTACGCAATATACCGTTTCAGAACCACTGACTGCATATTTTTTGCTATCAAATATCATGTGGCTGCTCATGTTTGCTGATATGAACAAAGCTTTAAAACATGTGCTTCAGCCAAAATCCAATTGAGAAATATTTCGATATACAATTTTAAAAAGCTAAAGAAAAGCAAAATCTTTTGCCGAAGTATGACGCTTGGAAAAGAATGTATAAAATTCAAAATTTACATGTAAATTTTAACCATGCGCCAGTTACCTTACAGATGGATTTCTAACAGAACGCCAACGTTAACCTCTATTGTTCAAGAAACACAACAAACGATATGAAAATAAGCCAATCACTGTGAATTTATTAGATCCCAGTTTTAGATCAAATTTCTCCACATTAAAATAAGTTATTAGGCTAGAATGCGCAGACTAAATGCCCATAACATTCGGTTATTTATCAATACTAAATTTTATTATCTTGGATAAATTTTGGGTACTGAAAGTCGGATTTTGTTTATCGTAAACAAAACTGTAAATTCCTAGGTCCCCGTAAAATACTATAGGAGCTTCATACCAAAAATGAGGTGTTCTACTAAGGTTTTTCTAAACCCGGTTATTTGGTTTTACTTTAGGAAAACTAAGAGTGTTAAAAAACCGATCGATCCTTTAGTCCTACATTAGTTATTTGTTAGTACTATTTTACAAATTGTTTGACGGGATATATATATATATATATATATATATATATATATATATATATATATATATATATATATATATATATATATATATATATATATATATATGTATATCCTTAAATGTCCTCCAGATATTTTATAAACAAATAAATGAAAAATGAATTTTATTTTTGTACTTTAGGAAATGAATAAAGTTTTCAATTTAATTTTCATTTCATAAATATTAAATTCATTTGGATTACCCCGAAGAACTAAGACGAAATAATTTAATTTTTTTCGGTTATTTTATTATAGAAACTTGTATAAACTTCTATAATCAAATTATAATTGTGAATCGAAAATCGTGTGTGTAAATTATTACATTCATTGGAAATTTTATCTTATGGAAATGATTTTTTGTTATATCGTATATATGAGGGCACCCAAATTAAAGTCAAACCTTGGTTTGTTGAAATATTATAGTATAATTTAATGATCTACAACTCTATTGATGTTCTATGCAAACAAACACTTTAATATAATTTTAACGCAAGGTAGATGTTCTAAATTTAATTTAGAACACATTTTCCAATAAAACTGTTCTATTTTATTAACTTATTTAGCGGTTAAGGTTTCAAATATACGAGTGTTAAATTTACGAATGTTATTCATTGGAAAGACATTAAACTAGACCAAGTTTTATTACGGGAATTTTTTTTAATTTTTTCGCTGTTAAACATAAAATTTTTCCAATAATAAAAATGAAAATATTGGAAAATTATCCATTATTTTTATGGTTAACTTACTGCACCATAAAAAATTGAACATCATTTTTTTTAAGACTTTGTAGTAAAAAGTTATACATTTTTTATCGATTCAAATGTTTAAGTTGTAAGAGGATACTCGTAATATTGATGGTAATACTAATTATGTGGATATAGCACTCGTCTAAATGATATAACATTTAAATGCAAACCATTAATTTAGCCCCATTATGAGAAGTATCCGTTTGTCAATAATGTAAAGTCTAAGAAAAAATATATCTTCCTTATTATTTTAACTTATAAACGGAGAGGCTACTTTGAATTTTTTGTTTGTTTAGATTGTATCCTTAACCCATAATGAATATTAGTGAATACAAAATACCTCAACAGTACAACAATGGAATTAAAGCGGTTAATATCATTCGAACTAAAACTTCATAAAATTCGAAAACTTAAAAAATCTACTCAACAAATCTACTTCAATCAGTTGGTCCATTTGGATTGTAAACAGAACAACAAAAACACTTGTAATAAAAAGTCATCGGAGACAAAGTTTTCGACATGTGGTGGGCCCATAAAAATTTCAAAGATCGTTTTAAACTAAATATCAATCAAATTGATTTAAAGATACTATACGGATCAAGATCACCTTTAAAAAGAGATATTTTTTATATTTTTCGATCCTTTGGGTGTTTTTGATCTTTTGGGGTTAATTTTAAACTTCGTCATATATGAGAAACCATTTATATGTTATGTAGTCGTTATCACAGATGAAAAAAATCCCAGGCGGTACTGGCCAAAGGGCAGAATAATCGAATCTAATAAAAACACAACTAGTCGCGAAGTAAGCGAATTTAAAAAAATGTGGTAAAAGCTTAAAGGAGTCAGTCGGTGAACGCTTAGATAAGTCAGTTCGTGTACCGGGCAAAAAGTGTTAATTTTAAAAAAGTCTAGGAAAAACGACTCTTCAGTTTTATTATAACGTTTATTACGAAAAGGCGACGTTAAATTTTATTTATATTTTTTAACACATTCACAAAGACCCTAAAGGCGACTTCACAGTTCGATTTATTAGTTCCTTCATTCATTCAATTTTCTTCGTTCATTCCGTAATTTTATTTTGACGATTCAAACTTCTTACGAAATTTCACAAACACAAAATAATTGGTTTTAAAAGATTTTTTAAGTCACTACGTTGAACCATAGATTAAGATATAATAAAGATGGCCCATACAAAAGTGTTTATCTAGAAATAATAATAGAGAGTAATCATAAAATGGATCATCATATTGTATCTTATCTATGGTTAATTTTTTAAAAACAAATGGCTTGGCTTAATTCTTTTTTTATTATGCTATCTCTTTTACTCGATGTTCGTTCAAATGGAAAAATAAAATTAAAGCAACTTTTAAGAAAATTTTCTAAGGAAAGTCACATGACTGTTTTGAGTTATTTAATTGGTTGAAAAATTGTTTGAATGAATGAAAGAACGAAGAAATATAACTGTACAGTCGTCTTAAATATAAATTTTTTTAAGTTAAGTCAAAGAAGCTCATAATTATTTACATATTGACAATATAATATAGCAACACTTTTAAATAGCAACTATTGGATTGGGTTTTCACTCTCGCGTTAGGCATTACAGATGCTTAACTCTTTTGATTGTAATTTGCATAATTTTGTAGCTGGACATTTTATTGTAGTGTGACAATTTGTACATTACCGTGAGCGACTGGATGGATTTGGATTGCGGTTAATACCATGTTTAGACTTATTTGTAGCGTACCTATATGTATTCTGTATGGCGCTTTTTTATAAAATCTCCTTGCTAAACCATCTGGATTATTATTAATTGGTGTTAGTGGCCTTTAATTGGAGTTCGTGGAACGTAGGTGCCGGGTTTCCTAGAATTTTTGGAACATAAGTCTTCACTGAGGAATCGTATGCCATTCTATTTTATGAGTATTTAGATATGCAGATTTCTCTTCATTATACTTTCTGGAAACAATTATTGCGAAGATTGTACCAATTCATCTTTTGCGCCGACAAAATAGGTAGCATTTTTGCTGTAAATGGAATTTAAAAGATATCTTCTACCGTTGAAACGCATTAAAGCTGCCATAAACTCATCTGTGGATAAGAATCAAACAACTTCGATGTGTATGGCCGTGGTTGCTATACAAACAAATAAAAATATGTATACCTGTGTTTTTTGAATCACTTACCACTCTAAGAAGTCATAAGCATAAGGCCTGAATAGTCTACTCCAGCATTGATAAATAAACGTATTAAAGCGGCCACCTACACGTAACACATCAGCTTCATCAATAAAAGGATTTAACAGTCATAATTACTTCGTTTTATTGGTCCGTTTGACTCCAGCTAGAACCTCTTTGTTTGGTATGTATTGTCAATGGGTATATGGTAGCTTGTCACAAACCAATTCCCGTTTCTTGGAACATCGGAGAGCCAAGATATCACGATATTGGTGTTCTGTCCAATTCTTCAATGCGTGTAATAGCTTCGAAAATGTCTGCAACTAAATGCAGTAATTTGGCTAAAAGGACCACAAATAGACAGAAATAAATTTGTGTTTGATTTGCAAGAACCATCCAATACAACACTCAGCACTTTAGTCGTTGCTGGTGAACAATGCATGATGTAGATGTCTTTTGCCATCAGCGATATCAGACATATGTTCCAGCCTTTGGTAGTCTCGCATGAATTGTTTTCATGTGTCTAGTAGGACCTCATGCCTAAAAGTGTGTTATGTTTGGGCCTTGCACTTATAGCATGTATTAATCGACGTGCAGCTAGTAACCGAATGTCATGCTTTCAGCAATTAGATCATAAATTATGCGTATACTCTGCATCATATGGGCGATGAAGAAATTACAGAAAATCAGCTATATATGGTTGGCGTGTCGGTCCCGACGAAATGTAAAGCCTGAATCTTTTAATCCACGTAGTAAACCGTCTGATATCTAGATACGTGGTTGTCTAAGTGACATTGTCATTTTTAGGTTGACCAAAAATACGGAAACTGTGGTATTTACGATAGTTCGTTTTTCATCTTATCTTTTTTAAGCTTGTCCCACGCTTCTGGATAACAGTAGTCGGTGAGTAAGAAGCTCTTTATAAGTTTTGCTGCGCTTCTCTTTACAAACCTTTTCAGCAGTACCAACTTGTGTACTCGTGAAATTGTTTCATTTATGTGCATGGTAGCCTCAAATAAATCGTTGGTTATGGCCATTGCGTATATTCGTCATCGAAAGGAGGCATGTTAATTCTTGGTAGCTTTCCAACGCTATTAAAGACCAATCAAAATGACACACATAAAAATAAAACCTAGAAACGGAAAACACCCTAAGAGGTAAGAAAAGAGCTATTATGAAAAATGTCGATAGTGTTTTTCCGATAATATCGAGGATTGAACCAGAATTGAAGGTAATAGGATAAGGCATCATGGAACTAACGTTATACCTTTTATTTTATTATTATTAATATATATTTACCAATGCTGAGTGTAGAACGATTAAATAATTTTTTTGCAAATTAGAATCGTAACATGGTAGAAAGAGGTCATGTCAATAATATTAGGAACGAAAAAGTTTCGAGTACGATTATTGTCAACAACTGCACTGATAAAGTCATGGGGTGTGAGTGTTGGTTGCTGAACAGAAAAATGCTGAATTTAATAAAAAGAACAGAGAGTACTCGGCTCGGCCAAACTTAAACGAATGGTGCAGCGATTTCTAAGAGGAGAGCCAAAAATTAATTAATTAAAATTAAAATCGACTAACAAAATTCACACTTCACTAAACCAATTTTTAATTACCTTTTGAAAACAAAACCTGAAATGTTTTAAGTATGCAAAAATATTAAGGGTTATAGAAATTTCTCATCTCACATGATTATGGTCTTTACACACGTTTGTTTCTACGAGTAGCATAATAATTTAATGAATATTCTTAAGGATAATTGTCTATAATGTATAAGGAAAATAAATTCCTTTTTTGTATAATTAATTGTGTGTTTTAATTAATTCTATTATTAAAATACTACTTAAAACTAACAAACCTTTTATACATCCAATTATTGAATTACAAATTATGGTAACTAGATAGGTGAACGATATTAGAATAACAACCAGTGTACACACCACAACATAGCGTACGGTACTTATATGGTAGAGATCATTTTGATACGGTGTATTCCCAAAGTGTTATGATATGTCTTCCGTTTATGTAGCAAAATAAAACATAAAACAGGTATATAGACTCAAACATTTATTGGAATTTTGGAAAAACCATCCCATCGAAGCATACCTATACTAACAACTGATTCATATATACACATAAAAAAATATTTTGTCACGTTACAACAATTTCAGGATAACAAATTTTAATTAATTACAAAATACAGTACAGGAGACTTAAAAACTATATAATGTATAACTATATATATATTTCTGTAGTATATATGGAGTACATATATTGTAATATTTGTTAATTATTTATTTTCTGTCAACTATATATGAGTCTATGTATAGAGTTTTTCTAACTTTCTAGTACTAAACAAAATAATTGTATTGTTTGTAGTTTGGTCGAACTATTTTTAAAATATCAATATATCGCTACGTTATCTACCAAATGTCACAATTTAAAATATTTGTATTTTTGCATGCAAACTGACCGCTTGACTCTTTTCACGAATATAACGTAACGAAATTATCTTATGTAAAATTGGAAAATTGTGGCAGAAAAATTTAGAAAAATATTTACTATAAACATGGAAGTTATTGACAAAGAAGAACCTCCCAGAGAAACTGCTTCAAAGAAAAGAAAACCATAAAAATCACCAGAATTTATTGGGTAAGCAGCTCCAACTACGAGTAATGAAAAAACATACCGAATATCAACAGCATGCAGGATATATTGAGCAAGATGATAAATCAACTTCTATTTACTAATATTGCAACTAAAGAAGAATACGAAGAAAAGATTCATACATTGGCCGCTTGTTCATTATTTGCAATGACTTCAACGTCCTTAAAAAATAAAGATCAACAAAAGTGGTTAAGTGGACTTTACAGTCCTTTACAGAACTTTAATCGAAAAATCCTTACGGTTAAGATTTAATAACTGGCAAAATTATAAAAGAACTACTGGACAAAACAATACGCAAGCTTTTACACATGAATCTATTTTCAAGTCAGAAGAAAGTAGCATAAGTAATCATAATCGTAAAGCCAAACAAAAAATATCACGATAAAAATTTTTTCGGATTAATATCGCTATTTCCAAAAGTTATTTAAAACCCACTATTTGTGAAGAGAATGAAGCCCTAACAGAAAATAATAACCGTATTCCTGATTAACAGTTTGGATTCAGAAAAACTACTTGACCCTTTAGCGCAAGTTCACAGAACCAAATAGACGTAGCCCGTTTTTATTTATGTCTTCAAACTATGCTTTACTTTCACAACTGTGCTTTCTTATTGGCTAGCCTCACGTTGGGTAAGAATTTCAATCATGTCTCCTAAAATGATGCCACGCGATCAAGTTGTTGAACTACCACTGAAGTTGTTGCAGGATTATGTCACAGTTTAAATCGGATAATGCATTCAATTTCAATTTGTATATGCTTGAAGATATCTTTTGATTGAATCGATTTCCATTTATAGTAATTTAGCAGATCAATAGGTTCTGGAGTGTTGAAAGTTGGATCAGCAAGTAATATTTCACCTTGAAATTTGGAGTTTATTCCAATCATGTTTTAATCCGGTATTGGTTCGGTTATGGTTTTCAAAATTAAAGCTTGAGTTTAAGAGTTGAATACAGATGGTATTGAATAAACGGTAGCAAAAAGCACCGAACTACATTTTCACAAAAACTTGAGTTGACATTAAGTTTTTGATGGCTGCTATCAGCCATTAAATGTATGATTGTTAAATGTATGGTGTATGATTGTTTAGGATGCCCTTGACAACACACACTAATTATATTCGCATACTTCGTTTTTGTTGCTGTTACAAATGCTCGTCTTACTGGTTGAACTTTGTTGAGTGTTCTATTTCCTATAGTGACTGAAATCGTCTTTCCAAAAATTTTACAATTTGACTTGTTTTTTTTTTTTTGGAATTCTCCCTGATTCTCTAAAGAGTTCTTATACAATCAACGCGGTTCATTGTTCATTTTTTTACATAATGTAAATATCAAAAAAAGGCGCCAAGATTCTATGCTTATTCCAGAATTTCGAATGGCATGAAGACATTTTGTTGTTTTAACATGTAGCTTCCTAATAACAGCTTCAGACTCGGTATTATTAGAAGTTTGGCTTATGAAATTATTTCAGCTGGCGTTGTAATTTTCTTCAGCTGTCTCCAATATGGGCGTCACTTAATTGGTTATTATTAGGAATACATTTTCTAAATGTATCAGCAAACCATCTTCACTATAATTACCGTGGAAATATGGAGTTTCTATGGTCAATAGGCGAGTCCATCGGTTTGCTATTATTTATCTGGTTTTCTTTCATTTCTATCATTATTACGATATTGTCTGCTTTTGTCATTTCTGCTAATGTCATATTGATTTCTTACGAAATACTTCCTCTTTCGAGGTCTCCATACTTATATTTTCATCTGAGTTATCATCCTTTCGATGTTTCACATTTCGACTTGTTGTCTGTTGTCATATATCCTACAGCTGAGTAAATTTCCCTGTATTACCCTCTCATATTTATGCTTTTAAGTAAAAGTTAGAACTTTTGGAACCTCTGGATGTGATGCTTCATTAAACGGGTTTACATAACCCGTTATTCTTGTCTCTCGCGAAAGTATTGGTGCGTTGGGTCAAGAATATGGCAAATCTGATCTGGTATTTCAGTATTACCTGCGTAATTCCAAAATTTTTTACCACGTTATAAACAAACAAATAGTTAATTACTTACCGGAACATGAACTTACTATCGGAAGTCAATATTGATTACAACAGGAGAGTAGTACTTTGTATGCTTGTCTTAATCTGATAAACACTTAGAGTAAAGTTTGAGGTTTGTTTGTCGTTCTTTCAAAAGTTGAATGATAAATTAAAAATATTATCGGCAGAAACGTCCGCGAACAATCCGCGCTTGTTTGGTTAAGGTTAGTCAGATCACTATAATAAGGTTGAATCAAACAACCATATGAAATACCATTCATATTCACAGTTTTCCAGATGCTATTCAAGACGCTTATGCAGCTGTGGTAAATTCAAGAGTGGTAATTTCAATCAGTCGAAGGCTGGTCCACACAACAAAATAATTACGGATCGATCGAAGAAACCAACAGCAAACTCTTCACATTCACTAATACGACCGTTACTTTATGATTTGATGAGCTATTGTCCAAATATACTTCGATAGTGAAACTTCACGAACATGCTAAGCTTTTTCTCCAGCTTAAAGGATTCCGGTAAATCTAAAATCAATGACATCCAACTAAGGAGAGAGGAATTATTCCACGCAATGGATAAGGCATTTGAACAGGTTCAACTGAAATTCTACCCAGGCGAGATAGTGTGATGAATTTGGTCTCACGTGTTGGCGAGCGTTTAGTAAATTCTGAGGCGCTATTTTTAACAAAGCATCCAGTAATTCTGCATCCAAAGTCGCGTGTCACCAAATTGAAATTGGAAGATATTCATAAAAGAAACAAACACGCTGGACCACCACTAACTTTATATCCATAAAAAACTATTGGATTCCAAGTCTTCGAAATCTTCGACAAATTATCAACAAATGTGTAATCTGTGCAAAGTATTAAGCACAGATAAAAAACCATTTCGATGGTAATCTGCCACACCTTTGACAAAATGGGTATTTTATTAGCAGAGAATGAGAGCACACTGAACCCCCGACTAATATACACTACATACCTCAAATATCGGTGTTCTAACCCCATCTCACTTCCTCATATCTAACCAGGTGGCAGATGGTACAACAATTGGCTTATCAATTTTAGGATCACTGACATGTGCAACGTTCGTTGTACCACCAACCATCAGACTTACTAATAAGCCCAACTGACGTTTACTATGGTATACTGACGTTTAAATCGAACTCAAAACAGTTCAAACCGGCTTGTGTCATTTTCCAATTAAAGGAGCGATATATTCAACATGTCATAAAATATAACTACGTAGCTATAACTATAACCCAAGAATTGGTAAATTTTATATTTAATTTTCTTTATTTCAAAAATATAAATTCATAATAATATTTCGAACTATACAAAAATATAAAAAAAAACTTTTTCAAAACTAACAAGTTTGTATATGGTTAAGTTTGTTATTCGTTTTGCTTGCAGTTTTTTCATCTAGGTATAGTCGAGATGATATTATTGAAAATTGAAAATCAATAATTAATCTGGAAAATTGAAAAAATATATTTGGTGTACACAAATGGTGGAGGTAAATATAAAGGTAATTTTAGATATCGGAAAAGACAATTTTAATATATACCTATACATGTGTATATATAGGTACAGGTATAGGTAAATGGCTATTTTGGACAGAATACACTACGTTCTATATACATCTAGTTAACAATGTTCGTTAGTTTTTATGACATTTCATGTGCGATGAAAATGACTATAGCATAAATAGTGTAGCTGATAATTAAACAAAAAAGTTTTTCAATTAAAAGCTACAAATAAAAATGAAAATTGGTTTTTGGAATTTAATTACCCGAATCGATAAACGGTCAAAAATTACTAGCTATAGAAAAAACTTTAACTACCGGAAATTAATTGTAAAGTTTTATGGCAAATGTCAAAATCTATAGTCAACAATAGCATTATGGAAAATAATGGTGACATTGATTAGCTACATTCTATGAAGATTGAAAAGCCCATATTATATACAAAATCAATAATATATAATTATTTGAAAAGTACTTGCCTACATCACAATACTACTTGCCTGGACTTATTGGGTCTCTTCATATTCTAGCACAGAATAACCCTATAAAACCGTTTAATATTAAATAATAATAAGCGGGAGGAATTTTACTAATTTTTCATTCAATACACTTATGTACTAAAACAGTACTAAAGCAGTATTGCTAGATAGGATTGAACGTTTAGTTGGATTCTTTGTTTTTACATCATTGCCATGACAACTGGAAACAAAATTCGAGATTTTAAATAAATTTTTGAGCAAAATTTTAATCAAGTACAACACTTTTTTAAAATTAATCGCCAAATTTTAATTTCTATGGCACATTTTAAATATAATATTTGAGATATTCCAAATCTAATGAATATAATGAAGTTTAACGTAACACAAAGATCGTGTCCGAAACCAGTTATTTTCATTGAATTTTTGACATTTAGGCTGTGAACTAATAGTCGGGTAAATCGTTTAGTACCGTGAATTAAATTTTTAGCTACCATGTTTTTTATACTCTAGTGTGGAGGTACTCAATTCATAAATGTCAAAACGGTGTCAAATGAAAAATTCTATACAGACATAAAATGGATCATCCCAATAGTTGGGCCTAATCATATTTCATACCAGCATTGAATAGATTTAACTTTGTACAATATAGATAGTAAATTGGGAGAGACTTTAGAAAATATTACAAAGAATAAGAACAAACTAAGCTTCGTGCGTAATTGGAAAGTCATGTGCTATTCCAATTTCAATTCTTTTTTATATATCTGTTATTTCCGTTTCAACATATCATCGAGCATATAATTCTACAAATAACCTAAACGTCCTATAAAATTGTATCAAAACAAAAAAAAAATTCGACCATAATTTTATGACCAACAACCATTTAAATTAAACGTTTTCCAAAAACTCTATTAAATCGAAATTAAAAAAAAAAAATTGGATTAAAATGAAATGTTTACGCCAATTAAATTTTGAACACGCAATCGAAATTGTCGAAATAGTTTTGAGTCCGTCCGTTGTCTATCATCCAAATAAAACTACACAAAAACAAAAAAATTGAAAGGGATCTCAATCAAATTTTGTTTTTTTTTGTTTGTGACTCGGTTCTGATAGGCTGGAATTGTATAATTTTATGAAGAGCGTGCATAAATTTAACATAATTTGTATTATTGTTATTATGAAATGATATGTTTGATGGCATTGGGTTTCTTGAAATTATAATTTTTATTCCCATGATATGTGAACCAAAAATTATGATTGGCTGATGATTTTAATTTATTTTTATTTTTTTTTTAAAGAATCGATTACGTAATAGAAAATATAATTCGACCCGAATTATGTTAGTTACTCAACCAATCGTGTAGTTAATTTGTGTATGGACTATTACATGTTCTATAATAAATTATGCGATGCTTATTTTGATTGACGTGTGTTCCCGAAAATATTAACAAAAACATTGGGCGCATTCAAGTCCACCAACTGTTGTCAATATGTTGAGTACAATCAATTATGATATCGAGCTAGTGGTGTCTATGTTGGTGGGCCTGAACGCATCCATTATAATAATATGTCGGAGACTCCTATTCAAATTTTCAAATCAGGTTTGTGGGTTCATATAACGCTGAAACATATTACTATAGTTTTCCAGTGTTCCAAACAAATTTCCGAAAGAGTATACCAACTAAAAAATTACTAAAAAAGATAAATAATAGTTAATTCCGTCATGAATTCCCGAAGAAATATTACCAACATTTTCTTCAGAATTTTTTTATGAAAGAGACATGAGTTTTGCAAATATTTGAAATACTATTAAGTTTGGCTATTGTGATCAGGGGTATTCAATCTACGAAAAAATTTTGATAAATTGTAATTGCAGCCATGTTAAGTTTCAAAATACTACTATAAAAAGCATATTTAAAACTGCTTGCGTAAAATCGATCGGTAAATGCCAATAGGCTAACATATCCATCATATTGTTACTTTTCTGATGTGGTGTTTGTGAAAATACCAGAGACAAAGACATATTTTATTACGTATTGAATTAGGATCAAGTTTCCTATGCATCATGGATTAGGATTTCGTCAACTTGAAACCTATGCTCAACGGGTACCTAATGAGGAATTTGTTTACTCAACAATAATACATTTTACGACAAGTGATACCTGTTAGAAAAATGCTAGCCTAATCAGGTTTGTTAATATCGCTTGACTTTATCAAAGCCATACTTGCCACTAAAAATAATTTGCTTCTTTACCATCGATGCATTTCTCACTTGAAAAGCTCAAAGAGTCATGCCCCATCTAAAGCGTATTAGAGTAACTTGCTTTCTGATAATATGCACTGTGAAATTGCGGTATTAACTGAACTAGCACGACATTTGCGCATCATTCTCCATGTCAAAGTGATTAAATTTTTAGACAGATTTGGTTAATATGGGTTCAAAGGTCTTGCAACATTATTTTCTCTCGATATCATTGAAGTGAGCGAAAAGCTGCCTATGATGTTTTCTAGAGTACAGTTGTAGAAATGGTTCCAAAACAGACAAACGACGCTGATGGCTAAGCTACTGATACTCGGCCTTGCAGTGCTTACATGTAAATCAATGATTTAGACACCAATGTTTCGCCATCGTCGTGGCAAATTTAAATTAGAGGCAATCGGGGCTTTTTTCGTCAAGAAGTCTTGATGTAGTCTTGAAGACACTATATCCTGAAGTTTGACATTGCCTATGTAATTGAATATGAAGATTTAAATGGTGCCATCAATGACAGCTTATGCGACAGGAAAAATTATGGAAATATTTTCCTTAACTTTTGATTGTTGCCACTTGGCAGTGCTTACACTCCCATTTATTATTATAAAAAATTTTACTTATCCGTTTTCCAGTCATGCGGACCAACCGAAAAAATGTAGCACAACATAGAAAAGCCCATGTGATCAAATGCGATACTGTGAATGACGAATTTCTTCGTATTATCTACTGGTACCCAATTTTCAATTAATGCCATTAATGTTGTCGTAAAAGAAAGAATTGTACCAATGCAGCAACATTTTTCATCCATCGATAAATAGGTAAATAAAGAAGTTCTTACTGACAATGAACCAGAACCACAGCCAGTAACTGCATCGCAATTCGTTCGGATTCGTTCGGATACTATTTTCCAAAGAACAAACTATTTGTTTTATGCACTCTAGATATTTGAATATCTGAGAGTGCAATAGACGATCAATGCATGTGGATCTTTATTTACATTTAAAGAATCTCAGAGGATCGGCTCATTTTGGTGAACTGCTCACAACGAATTGATTTCATTTATGATTGATTGTCATTTTGCAAATTAAATCTTGAAGAAGTGTAGCATTTGATCGAATCATATCCTGTTCTGCTGAGCCGACATTTTAGTCCTAGTGTCGATGGTTTAATACGAAATGAAAATCTTTTTTTTGGAAAAGTCAACGATTTCTGGACACGATTGAGTTTCAGAAACGTAGAAGTTTACATGCCCACCTTGTAGTTAGCGAGAATTATTCAACAACATTACTCGAAGTATCCAGGACCAAATGATTGGAATTCCGAGGCTGAATTTTGCCACCACCCTCTGGTAACTATTTAAAGGTTTTACAAAATCAATGGAAGGACATCGAATTCCTGTTCATCGATATAATTTCAAGTTATCTTTTTCACCAACCTGTAAAATATATCCTGCCAACTCATTTTCAGCCTTGTGGATTTAACGGAGAACATGCGACAAAACGGTGACACAACTTTTGGTCATCGTTTGATTACTTTACGCATCGGTGAGTTGAAGGCTCTACATTTTGATCTATTAAAGACTAGAAGGTTACCATTGTATGAAGTACAGTGGTAACCTTTTAGTTTGAAGTTTGAAATTTTCAACAGAGCCAGTGTGATGCTTCGCTCAAATATACAGCAAGGACTGTATAATGGTGCAATACGCACTATCATTGAAATTGTTGGTCCTTTATTCAATCGTGATCAGATGTACGATACCAATACTCTATCTGTTCGTATCGACTTAGGAAGAGATGAAATTCATTTGATCAATACAGTTTTCGGCTCCGAAACTATGAAACGATCGAGCGAACACAACTCTCACTAAAGCTTGAAATTTAGGCAAAAGTTTAAAATTAAATTTGTTTTTTAACGACCCCGAAAAAAGGTGATCTAAGGTAATACAAAAACTGGCGAGATATTTCCATCGACAACACAGAAATAAAAATACTTGCAATCATTTTGAACAGAATCTCACTATAAATCATTGCAAAATAAGGAAACGAACATGTTGGTTTCAGATCAGGAAGAAATGGCACTGATTCCAATCATATTAATACGAATTGTCACTAGCCAATCAGATAAATGGAAATATCCACTATACCTGACTGTCGTTGATTTCGCGATCACGCATTTGACACTATAAATTGGAACGCAATATGGACTATTTGTGAAATTGGCATACCAATTAAAAAAATGTAACGGGATACTGGAAACCGAGGTCAAGACAAAAGCAAACAAAATGAAACTTAATGCATCTCTCGAGGAGTAATGCACAGATGCATACTCTCATGTCATGTAAAAACTAGTTAACACCTTTTTATGAAGTTTTGGTCAAGCAGCTGCGACTGGCGGATAAAAAATTAACTTGAAGTTTTCAATGCCGGCAAAAAAGCTTGCTGTGCTATTTGTATTTCTGTGCAATGTGATTTGTACAAGACCGGATTAGTCACAGTTTTAGTTTTTTTCCAGTTAAAATCCAGTTTCCGCAACGATCCTGTTAAAATCGCATGTAAACACATTTCTTTTATCAACAATTCAGGAAAATTTTTTTACCGGAAATATTTAAAAGTCGAATTTCGTGATGTTCTTTGAGGGATGTTTTTGAAGCACAAACAAGTAATATCTGTGATTCTTAGCCTTAAACACTACCATAATAGCATGAAACGATGAATTTTATTAGAATTGCTGATATCCGATTACAACAATGGCCTGTAAAAATCGTTTAATATTGTTAATTTTCACTGCCACATTATGTAGTTCAAAACAAAACTGTATCCAACCTATAAATAGCACAAAATTCTTCCTATGTCCTGTTATATAGTGAAATTTATATTAAAAAAAAAAAAATTAAATTACATCTAACGTTTAAAAATGTCAAAACATAGCAAAAACTGTCACTATCATTTTTTATTTGGTATTAGTTGTTGTTATTGTTATTATTATGTTACATGCATGCAATTATTTTAAAATACATATAATAATAATAACAATAGTAGTAATGATAAAAATTATATCGTATTATGTTTTTGATTTACATAATTAATTTTTTGTTTTTGTTATTTTATATTTTCAATTATTACGCGAAAATTAATTTTTATATTAATTATTATGACTTTTATAAAATGTCATTGCAACGCTAAAGCTGATGCGGTCTAGGCTACAGTGTGTTCTGTTGTGATTTATACTAAGGGTTTCGATATATGTAGTGAAAATATGTGTCTACTTAATAAATAGCCTCACAGTCACGTGCGTATTCATTATACTAACAAAGTTTTTTGCATGGCCATTTTTGCATTTTCTATTAAGTGTTATCTTTTTTTAAATTTTTAAAAGAGAGCGTTGGCTCTGTGAAATTAAATTCTCAGTTATTTTTTACGTCATTGGGACTTTAATGACATAATTTCTACTAAATTGGAGTCTTTTTTGTGCAGAGTATTCTCCAAATCATACTGTATACTGATCATAAAATATATACAGCGATTTTGTATCCTACAAAATAATTATAATTGTGTATATAGAGCTATGTGAAGCTATTATAAATATTTTTAATTAAATTTTATCAATTAACCTCAAAAACCGTAAACAAAAGCATTTCTGAAATAAATGTGTGTAGATATATAATAAACATTTATATATATATATATATATATATATATATATATATATATATATATATATATATATATATGGCGAAAAATACGTGAAATCACAAATTTTTGTAAGTCATGTTTGAATTTTATGATTTTTATGTTTTGAATGTGTAGCCTTGATTAAAACAAACATTTTGAGACACTTAATTTTTTTTGGTTGTTGTTGTTGTTAAAGATACAGGGTGTCAAAATTTGAGAAAAATTATAATCATGGTATTGTATTTATCGCAATAAAATAAAAAATAATTGTCTGATAATTATGATTTTGGGTTCATTTTAGAGGTAAGTTAATAAGGATTTCTAAAAAAATATAAAATTAGTATGTTGTTTAATTCCTTCTTCTCTAAATTTCCCGCCAAAATGTTCTCTTTAAATTTTCTCAAAAACCTATTTTTTTTTTTTTTTTTTTTTTTATTTAAAGTTTTTGACAACTTATATTTTACAACATATCAAAAAACTAAAATACCGTTATTTTTTGTTTTCTTGCAAAATGCGTTTTAGTAAAAGCAGTATTTCATTTTTATATGGAAAAACTGTATTTCAGTGGATATTTCTCAGTGTTTTGAAATTGTTTACAAAAAGGATAGTTTAGTTAAATTATTAATATTTATTATTGAAATTACATTGCATATATTTAAAATTTCAAACCCAAATTCTTTTGATAATTTTATTTTATTGTTTTACATTAAATCTTATTCAAATTAAAAATTACAATTTAAATTTAACATAATCGTCAGAATTAGAATATTTTTTACAATTCAAATAGCCATCCTCTGTTGGAATAACTGCATGGAAACCGTGAGTTCCTTTTACTGTTTTTAAATCTTCAAACCTAGTTGCAAGTTTGATTTGCTTGGATTTATGTTCAGCGTCTGAACAAAATCCAAAATTAATATCTGTCTTAAGCGTTTTAGCCCATTCAAATAATTCATCTGCATTGGTTATTGTGCTGCTGTATTCCATTGTGAGACTAGCTCTGGATACCATTCTTTTGATGGTACTTCCTACTCCATCACATGGACCTTTTCCATGAGCTGTTGCATGGAAATGCCATTCACAATCAACTCCAAAATCCTCTTTGTGTTTTAAGATGTTCTTAAAATTCTTCTTATTTTTATAAATGCGTCACTGCGCCATCGGTAATATAATAAATTTTAGATAAACTTGATATTTTAGTTTTCAAGAACTGCATCAATTTTTCAATGAATAAGTGAACCGCTACAGTATCGTGGTGAAGACAATCCGATATTATAATGAAGGTGTGGTGAAGTAATTTGCCTTCCAAATTTTGGTAAATTACAAATGGATGAATAGTCGCTTGCTTATTATTCCAATGAAATCCCTGTGCGGCATTTTGCATTATAAATGCATAATTTTCTGCAAAATCACATAAAATTATCACCTCCGTAGACTTCAGCGCCAATTTTTTATTTTTTAAGAAGCTGGACTGCTGAAGTGAAATGAAGCAATGAGGTAACAAATTCTTCAGTTTATTTTTGAAATAATCTAGAAATTCATCCAACGGTTGAGAAAAGGTCTCCAGATTGTACCTATCGGTAGAAACCCACTGACTAAATTTTAAATCATCATCCTCGCAGCCATGTTCCCGAAATGCATTTTTTAAATATTCTTTAAAGTTATCCAGTCCTGGGCAGCTTTCGCATTGTAGAAGGTAACATGTTGGTGTAGGCTCATCACATAAAACAGTTGAAATACAATCCCGGTAGTGCGCTATCTTTCCATTGGTAATAGTTTCCATTTTAGTGCCATAAATAATCAATTTTACATTTTGATGTATGGTACACACGCAGACTGTGTGCGTTCCACTACTTCCTGGTTGTACACAGTATTTTGGACGAAGTAGTGAAAATTTAGAAAATCCAATTTTTTTTGATTCGTAATCCTGATACATCGTCTTATATCCTTCGTAGCACTCTTTCAATGTACACATCATTAGTCGCTTTTGAACTTTAGCTTTATCGACTGTTAAACAATCGTTTTTGCCTGGCATTATCCGACTAACATCATCATCAGTATAATAAGATAATACTGCTTGCTTCACCTCATCACTTATTCGCTTTCCTACTTTAGCTGCTGGATGACTTAGTGGACCATTCTTGTCTCGTAGATCTTTAGCGGTTCGCACCATATGTTGCGTTGCCTTGAACTCATTCTGGATTTCTTGAATGGTTAATGATTTTGGCAATATAGTAAGTAGCTGAATCTTATCACTGGTTTTCTCCAGTTCTTCGAATTTAGCTTTTAGATCACCAATCAATTCATCGTATAGCGCAACCTTCCTTTGATCTTCGGTTGACTGATTCAATAGTGGCACGATTCCCGGAACCAAAGATGTTGATAATGTTATTGAAGCTAAATCTATTACTTTTTGCTGCTGATGTTTTGGCCTGGCTTCTAACGTACTCGGATATATAGGAGACTTTCCAAGAAAGGGTAACACTTCATTCATTTTTTCCAAAACAGACACATTTTTTAAATAACACTTCACTATCACTGCTATTATCGTTATCAGCTATTTGCGGTGTTAGAGGTGATGTTGTTGATGGTCCCGCAACTGGTGACAACTCTGGTTCTATTTTTCGTCGTTTGCAGGTAATATTTACATAGCACGTTGAACAGAGATACAAATTGTCTTGATTCTTAACTGATTGTGGCATAAATTGCTTAACATAATCCGTAACTCGTTTTAGTTTACTCGAACACTTTGAATCGCGATATGGTTTACAACACTTTTGAAATTTATCCATTATCAAATTAAGCGCACTAATACTTATTTATCCACTTAAACTTACACTCAGTTTAACTGTTACTTTTTCAAATTTTAAAAAATCTTGCTCCTTATTTAAAACGTTGTCTACAATTTTACGATGTCAACTAATCAAAAAGTTAAATGTTTACTCTTATTTATATCACAATGTTCATTTTTTGTTTTCAAAAGAATTACTCATCGTTTAACAGGTACGCTTGCGTCAAGTAAAAAAATCAACCCCCAATAAAAAAAGGGGAAAACAACATTTTATTTAGTATTTTTTAAAGTAACGCAAGAAAGAAAAGGAATTTATGGTACTACGACTAACCAAACGATATAAACCAGGGGGTGGCACCTCATAATTCTGTGACTCATACTTAAATATGACGCAAAATTGAACTACAAATAATAAACAAAATACACAAATTAAGTGAACTACCTCTTTTGTAAACAATTTCAAAACAATGAGAAATATCTATATAGCTTTCCATATAAAAATGAAATACCTCTCTTACTAAAACGAGTTTTGCAAGAAAACAAAAAATAACGGTATTCTAGTTTTTTGATATGTTATAAAATATTAATTATCAAATTCTATAAAAAAAAAAAAAAAAAAAAAAAAAATAGGTTTTTGAGAAAATTTAAAAAGAACATTTTGGCGGGAAATTTGAAAACGAAGAAATTAAAGAACACAATATTTTTATATTTTTTGAATAATCCTTATTTAATTACCTTTAAAACGAGCTTCATATCATAAATATTGGATAATTAGTTTTCTTTTTATAGCTATAAACACTACATCAAGTTTATCATTTTTCTCAAAATTTGACCAATTTTGACACCCTGTATTTTAAAAACCAACCGCAACAAAAAAAAACCATGTGCTACAAAATTTTTATTTTAATCTAAACTACAAATTCAAAACATAAAAATCATAAAATTTCAACATGACTTATGGTCCCATATACCAAATTTGTGATTTGACGTATTTTTCACCATATATATATATATATATATATATTATTTTTTTATTTTTTTTATTTTTAGTTTTATATTTTTTTTCGTTTCTCTACAGTAGAGCGTCTACTAGGGCTGTCTGCTAGGTTGGATCATCATACTTCTCTGAAGACTATTGTTGTTATTTATTCCCATGATTTTTCAAGTGACTTTGTTTCTGCTAGCACAGTTTTTTTCCAAATTTTTAAACGGTAATCGAAGTTTCCGAATAGTTTTTTATTTGTTTCTACCATCGTTTGTGTTTATTTTATAATTTTTTGACAATTTCTACTTCTACCTTCTTTCACTATGGCATCATGAAGTCGAACCACCAATGGTAGTTGATCTATCTTGTCACTCTAACCCCTTTTTCAATTCCACGACTTTCAACTTGTAGAAAAACATTTTTTCTATTATTCATCATCCCACTACTGTCACCAATTGTTACGTTTTTATATATAATTTGATTTAATTTACATATGATATTATGTATATGATTTTATAGTCGTCTGTGACCATCAATTTAATACCTGTGACCATATTTATTTAATAGTATATTTAAAAGTCTAATAGTTTATTTAGAATTATTCATTGTGTCACAAAAGATTTTTGGAATCCATATTCCGTAAGCTTATTCAAATTTTAAATTAAAATATTAAAATTTCATAAACTAATTGGAACTGATACTAAACTCAATAAGAAAGCTTCCTAGATCTTTAGGTGTCTAATATATCAATTTTACGATAGTTTTTCACTTCGAAAGAAATAATTAAATTTTTATTATTAGAAAATATCTGTCAAGGAAATGGTAAATGATGTACCTAGGTTCGAGATAACAAAATACCCCTTAAATAAACGAACATAACAACTAATAATTTTGTGTGACAGTTAATTCATAAATTACTATTTGAAGCAAATGTCGTATATAGAATTATAAAGATCTGCACTAATGTATATAGTAAGATGACTTTTACCATATTCTATTCCTATTAATTCTTCAAAAATAATAAAAGCTTAATTTAAAAAAAGCATATTATGACGAAAGTACATAAAAATATAGACATAAATGTCATATTTTACCAGAATTTATAGATTTAGTTTCTAGAAATATCCACAGTACTGTGCAATAAAATTTGGACAGTCGGAATTTTTAGTTTTTACATGCCATTTATCTGAGGAGTTACTTTAAAGTACAATATCGAGTATCGTGATCACGTGCAGATAAATAATATCAAAGTGGGTCGATACAATTTATCGAATTAGTCTTGCAAGTGTCCGAGTCTTTGAACCGTATTGACGGTTTTACTGTAAATATGACTGAGCAAACTGCTATACAGGAAATTACCGTTCGTCTGGAAACCTTGAATGCCTTATATACAAGATTCCAGTCAAATTAAGCACAACATAATGTCATATTCCGATCAGGTTTCTGAGAACCATGAATTTAAAAATTTTTATAACATCATGGAATATAACGTTAGCATCTTAGATATGAATGACTAAATAAAACAAGTCGTAGCACAACTTGTTTTGAATCAGACCACATTTTTGAAGACCGACTATAAACGCTAAATTTTCCTATAGCCTAAAATACCAAAAATTATTTGTTAGGAGCTGAAGCAAAGAGGTGAGAGACTTAGTTGGTTAATATTCTATTGAACAAACATGATGCAAATATACGACAATAATGGTTCCAGAAGATATTGCAAAATGATTTTTCATCCTTTGAGGCATTTCTAAGTTGTAGGCGATCAACCGAAATTCAACAAAAATCAAAAATTCCGTCAGCACAAGAAACAGCCATATCATCCGAGGTTCAACTCGAATTACTCAAATTAATATGAGTTACAACACTTCGGAACATTTATTGCCAACAGCTACCGTTATGAATGAAGAAATACATGGAGAGTTTTACCAATGCAGAATACTTTTAGATGCACATAATGGCACTACTTCTTTTGTTATCAACTCAATCGTTGACAAATCTGAACTTAAACCAGTTCGATTATTTAACACTGGCTGGCTCATATCTTCACACAATTGCCCAAGTTTAGTGGATATCATTTTAAATGCCATCACAGTTTTTGCTGCCTGAACATTTTAAAAATACAATTTTTGGATATGTCATAGATGGTGATACAGTGGAATCACATAATTTAATCTTTACACCATCAAATTTAGTTGCGTGAAGGCAGATATCGTGTATGATAAGACACTCTTAATGTTTTGACAAAAGAAGCAAGTTTTATTGCCATCGAAGTTTTGAAAAAATGCGAAGATAGATTCAGAAAAACATTAAGGCGAGAAGCCTGTAGATGCCTCATTATAAGACTGTAATTTATCGAAACACCAAAAGCACTAGGAAATTCATTAAGATAGCAGTTTCCAAATACTATTAAACCATTTTTAATTACCTCACCACTTCGTAATTAAGAAAAGCAGCTTCAGTAAAATTTAATAGATCTGGCACATCGAGATTATCAGCAAATTTAATCTTTATTGAATAAAGATTATTCAAACTTTATAGATTGACACTTGTTTCTATATGGCAAAACATCTGCTGTCTTCATCAACTAATTGCATACAGTACAATTATCCACCGTGAAAAAGTAAATATCTTTAAATATATATTTACACTTGACTGTGACACTGGAAAGGTATAAGGGCTTCTTTGGCAGCGTGAAATCGGTAAACTTGTTTATAAGTTGTAAATCTAGCCCCAAAGAACAAAGTTCGTTCATTGCGCAGGCTAAAATCATATTTGGTCCATTTAGATGGTTGTTGGTGCAACCAACATTTATCAGGATTGGAGACTCAACAGATAGTTTCTTCTATAAAATTTCATTCAGGACAAAATTGAAATCAAATATTGCGTTTTGTCTGAGATGTATATCAATAACTGTCAACAATCCACTTTAAAGGGAACAGGATTGATCTCAGCTGCTGAAATGAAGTTGGCGAAAAAAATGTACATTAAGTCTACACAAAAAACTAGCTTTTCATCACAAATTAATGAGCTAATCAAGCAAAGATATATAGAGCGAAAAATCGCATTTATCAACACTCGTACTATTTTCACCAATACAAATATTTTCTAGCCCTTCCTTACTTTCTTCTCTCATAAAAAACTATTAATTGGTAGCGATTATCTAACAAAACGAAAGTCTCACAATTCGTGAAAGATAATAAGCAAGCACTTTACCTCAACTGGCAATTTTCTCACACGGGAATTGATTTTGTAGGTCCAATTATTCTTCATTCAAAAAAGGGATGAGGCTCTTAATTATTTAAGCCTTATGCATATGTGTCCCAGATCTAAGTACAACAATTATGATGGTGTACGATCATTATGCAAAGCTCGAAACATAAATTGGCATTTATTACCGCCTGCAGCCTTTTATTTTGAAGGAATGTGAGAATCGACCATTAAAAATATGGAACCACGTCATTTTTGGTTGGTGGCATACATTTCTCAGTTTTTAAAAATCATCATAACTGGATTCTCCATTTTCCAGTCGAATTTTTTGGATTTTCTTGAAATTACTAGATAGGGGCGTACATTTCACAGTTTCTTAAGAATAACATTCATGTATTTTCTGGGTTTTGGAACATTAGAGTATAATATAAATAAACAGTGCTACGATTATAAGAAAAAAACAGTTTACCCATTGATGTTCCAGATGTCGGGTCGATAGAATATCATGAACATTTAGTATAAATATATGACATTTAGGCGATTAGAAAAATATTTTGATTTTTTTAAAACGATACCAGTAGCGACGTCTAGACCTTCAATATAAACAATGGTAGTTCTAGGTGTATTTATTTTATGATTAGAGCCATCATTTTACAGCCAGTATTTTTAAGTATTGTATTTCGATCAGATATCCGATTTTCACTGCACAGTACTGTACATATCAATTTTATTTGAAACTAATGCAAGCGATGATATCTAGAACATATAATATAGATCATAAATTATCTTAGTTTTCTTGCATTCGGTCATAAAGAAGAATTCCTATATAATAGGACGCGACACCAGATATAAAAATGTAAGAAATAAATTGACCGTTTCTTAATTTATAACTTATATATAATTTTTATTATTATGGATTTCGATTACATTGTACATGAAGAGCATAAAATTTCAACCAGCTCGTTTATGAATAGGTAACTAATTGAAAATTAATGATTGATAAAAAATTGCGGAAATATAAGATGAAATATTTTTAACGTGTAGGTGTGACCCGGTTTAAATATTTTATTAGTACATAGTCGTATAATCTAAACAAACGCGACGAACAAATTAAATTAAGCTCGAAGACAACAAAATAAATCACTTATATCGTTATAGCCGTTAAACCAATTACTATTTACAACAAGTCAAGTATATTACGTTCACCTCGAACCATGAGAAAACTTTTTTTTTTTTTTATTACGTCTTATGTTGTTTGTTCGAGGAAAAGCATCAAACCACGAAATAAAATAAAAACGAAGCCATTCCGTTTGTAAGTTTTTCTTGGATTTTTCAAATTTAATAATTATTTTCATTTCACAATATGGAAGAAAGCACCACACACACGTACCCAAAAAAGTTCAAAAAGTTAATAGTCTTAATATGACACAGACACAATGTTATGATTATATTGTAAAAAGCATTTTTTTGTCTGTCCAAAATTCAATTGTTGTTGCGAAAGCTTTTATTTGTGTGACACATATTTTAATGTAATTGACACATTTGTGTATTTTCCAAAAAGGTTTTTGTGTTGTTTCAGGTGTAAATATTGTATATAGGTAGCGTATACAGACAGAAAAAAGTTCTTCATTTAACAAAATGGCAAAATTAGATTAAAATGATACAACTAAAGTTTAATTGATAAACAAAAGAAAATATATAGTTTGCTATGGTATACAGTGCTACGTAAGCTCAATATACTTTTATTTGTTAAATTGAAAGCTCTATGTGACCCGAGAATTTACTTTTTTGTGCTTTATAAAGTTTTTAGTAAAATATAGTTTAGAACATTAGCACCTGTGGTCGGAGGTAAGTCGTTAAATACATTTAAATTATATAGTCGTTAAATACATTTAAATTAAATTGTTAATTTTAGATAACTAACAGGCAGTTAAATGTACAGTATTACAAGTGAGAGATCATTTAACAATGGTGTAGGTTTAATGACAGAAATAATTCAAGTTATATTATTAAATAGCAATTATACACATTATTAAGTCGCTCAAAGGACGTTCAACACAGTGCAAACCGGTTTTTAATGTCCAAAGATCCTTTGAATCCAATCTAAAAATAAAAAGTTTTTTTTATTTGTAACAGATTCAAACCAAATTATTTAGTACGAAAATTAAATGAAACAACCGTTAAACTAACCAAATACTACATTGATATTAAAAGATCTAATTGAAATGAATTTAATGAGTTGACCAAAAAAAAAATAACGGTAGAATGACTTACCAACGCTCTTAATACATGTATAAGTATAACAGATTCAACAAAACTTATTTAGCACCAATATTAAATGGAATAACTATTAAACAGACAAAACACGTTAAAACATTCTCAATACCAACGAAATTAAAGAAAACGTAGTTTTGATACTTTTCAAAAAAGATGGTGAATATAGTGAAAATACGTTAAATAGGTTATAACGTGAAAATAACAGTACGTTCTGCTAAAAACGTGTTGCTGTTTATGCTTAAAATTAGTGATTCACCGAGTCCTAAAAATCAGAAAAAACGGGTACCGAGTACCCGTCCAGTTAGTTTGTTATTAATTATTTGTAATAAAATGGAGAACTACCGATTTATTTGGTTTCCCTCTATAATTGAAACATTTGAACTCGAAACTAATTAAAACAAACAAAAAAAAAAATGAAAATTTAATCGTATGTTAATCGATAACAACACGAGATACTCAAACAAAGGAAACACAAAAATTCAATATTTAATTAATGTTGAACGATCTCAGAATAATTTTATAACATTAACATCTGATAATTCGACTTGTTCTGAAACGAATGATAGTTTTATAAGCCTTAGTTGACACTGGTTAACTGATGATTTTAATAAAATATTCGTAGTGTTAAATGCTCGTCATTTTCCTGGGAGCCATACTGGTCTTGGTATTGGCAATTGTTTGAGTGAAATGCTAAAATGGTGGAATTTAAATCCAGAACAAAATATACATCTGCTACTTCGAGACAATGCACGTAAAATGATCAGTAGTGCAAACAGTGCTGGTTTAATCGTGAGTCGTGCTTTATTCTTACTCTCCAATTGGTATTAGGTGATTGCGTATTTTCACAAAAATCTATTTCATATGCAATATTAAAATGCCGCAATATTGTTGAACATTTTCACAAGTTGTTTGCACGAAACTAAAACAAATTCAACAAAACCTTTCCCTTCCACAACAAAAGCTTGTTCAACATGTGACCACGAGCTGGAATCCAACATATCATGTATGTTAAAGAGAATTTTAGAACAAAAACTGGCAATCACATTATACTCATCATTTATATACAAAGCATGAATTCTGCCAATTTCAAGTTAATTTATAATCTTGTTTGTTTATTGGAACAGTTTTTTAAAGTGACAATTGAAGCCAGTTTAGAAGATTTATATCTATAGTAATTCCTAACATAGCCGCACTTGAACGTTTTCTCTAAAAAAAAAACAAACCACTAATGGGGTGGTAACAATGAAGAAACAATTTTTAAAATCTCTTCAGTCTAGATTTCAATTTGTAAAATCAAATAAATTGTATGTAATTGCAACTATTTTGGATTCACGATTTAAATTGGCCTTTTTGGGCCCGACCAAAAGATATAGAAACAACTTGGATCTTAGAGGAAATCGAACTGTCTCCTCTATCTTCATTAGAAGACCATACCTCAGATATTCAAGATAATCACAATGAAACTGAATTACACGGTGAAAATAAAATACAAAATGTTTGGTCTATTTTAGATGAAATAATAAATGAAAATGAAGTTCGTGCAGCAGGCAGTTTATTTCAACTACTTCCAAAAAAAGTACTGAGTTAGAAAAATATTTAAAAATTACAAACATCGGACAAAAAGCGGTTCGAATTGGTTGGTGGCGTGAAACTGCTAATAATTATCCAAAATTGGTTGTCCTAGCACGACGATACTTGTCATCATCTCCAAGCAGCATACTAAGCGAACGCAGTTTAGTGAGGCAGGTATTATCTATGAAGTTTGATGTTTATTCTTTTGATGTTTATTTTCATAGTTTAAAAATTGAATTAAAATGGCTTTAGTTAAATTATAGGTTTTGTTATATGTTTAATAAAATTAGAAAATAATTAAGTTTTTTTAATAAAATTACCCAGCCTTATATAGAATGTTGATGCGGTACGAGCCAACAATGGTTTGTAAAAACCGAATATTGTTATTAATATTAGTTGATCTAGCAACAAAAACAATTTACAAAAATCAAAAATCTATATGAATTACAGTATTACAAAATAAAATTATTTAACACGAAAAATAAATGAAACAACCGCTAAACAGACAAAATTCACCATTATAATCAAAAAAAAATCCAATTGCTATAAATGTGGTGAGTTAATTTCAAGAATTATCGAATACGCTTTTTCAAACCCATTTTTAGGGCTAAATCGTTTGGTGTAAAATAACCACATAATAACCAGACCAATCACGTCTGTTCTGCGACGAATGAGATGTTCCCCCACTTCACTTTTGCTTTAATTAAACCATCCATCGTAAATCATTAAATTATTGGCTGATGTAGTTAGCAAACCTTTAAAACTCATTTTTAATAAATCATTGCAAACTGGAATTTTCCCTAATAAATGGAAAATTTCGAGACTTGCACCAATTTTCAAATCTGGTAAAAGAAATGAAATATCTCGCTATCGGGGGATTGCAACCACTTCAATTTTACCTAAACTATTTGAAATATTAGTCTGCAATTCGTTCAAGAAAATAGTTCTAAGCCATCCATATTTTCACCAACCTGGATTTACAAAAGCTTTAAAAAAATTTCAGCTAAATGACACCATATACAGTGAAGCATTAATATTTGTCGACATCGACAAATGTTAATGAAACTTGACAAGTTTGGCTTTTTATAAATTTTTGTCATATGCTTTCAATGGTATCTAACAGAAATCACTGAAATTGCTGGTGAAAAGTCGAATCCTATTTTGGCAACATTTGAATTTCCTCAGGGTTCTAATATGGGTCCCTATCTCTTCCTGATATTTATTGACGACATTACTAATATAATTCAACACTCTTCTGTGCTTTTATTTGTTGATGACCTTAAAATATTCCGATCAAATAACGACGCAAACGACACTTACAAGCTTCAAGAGGATTTTGACAATATTTGTACTCGGTGTGAAGTGAGCGAGTTAACCATATCATGAGAACCTGGCCTTTATACCACCTTACACTGTACGTTGTAATGCGTATAAAATTGCGAGATTGGAAAGACGGAGGAAACAACATTGCGCAAGTCTATTGGAAATGTACTTTTAGCTCACATAGGCTTTCTTTTCATTCATCAGAGTATTCAGATAAAGCCCAGCCGTAATTTTGGTCAATACAAGTTGTTAAAACTCGAAAAAGATGTTCTTCGAGTTTTAACAACATGTATTGTACTAACTACAGCGAAAATCCATCATTTATGATAACATCATTCCTGATAATATTATCAATTTTCATTCCGAATCAAAATATTGATTGTGTTATTTTACTAGATTTTGAAAATTATTACGACTTTATCTCATCAATTTCAAACTCTAAATTTACAATACTTAAACGTGAAATTTACGAACAATTCATTAGAATTAAAGAAAATTACTTGTATTTAAAAATCAATATTCAATATATACACACTGTAATCTGCAATCCTAAATGTTAACTACTTGAAAAAATCAATATAGACTACTAACTCCATAATAAATCTATCAATCTCAAACACAATCCATCTAACGATACAGTAAACATATCTATGTTTATTAGCGTAATAATTCTTCTTGGATACATAAAAAATCATTTTGTTGTTGTTGTTATTTTTGTTGCTAAAACATAATCCAACATAATTATTACTATTATTATCTGTATAATCATCATAATCTTTTTAACAAATCAAAAAAAAAAGATACAAGAAAGCTTTAATTTATTATACATATTATGTACATGATTTCTTCTTGTTTTGTACTTAATTTACTTATGTATTTTTCCTATGCTTTATTATGCTATATAAGAAGTCAGTCAGACATATGTTTTGATATATTAACTTATAAGATTGTCATAGAAAGAAATATGAAATTTGAGTTGAATTTTGTATATAAATACCACTCAAACACAAAGACTCAGTCCAAAACAGCAAAAAAGTTTTTCAATGCAACC